>CP125850.1:39491699-40741699 GCA_030408175.1 Trifolium repens | reverse complement strand
GTAATTGATCAATACTCTAAACTTTCAAAACCCTAACTTTTCTCATGAGATTCTCACAAACTCATGGAAAATTGAAATAACAAAGCCTACACATGCTTACTAAACCCTCATGAACAACTTTCATGGAACAAAAACCATTCACAACCAATTCTTATGAAATTCTCCCAAGAACATAATCATAAAATCTCATGAATCTCTAAGAGTTTAGCCAACCTAAGAGATGAGAAGAGAGGGTTACCTTTAGAAAGTGATTCTCTACAAGTTTCCTCTAAGCTCCAAAGCTTGAAATGGAGTGAAATGGTGAAGAATGGATAATTTGTGTAGGTGAGCAATGAAGAAGAAGAAACACGGTCAAGAGAGAGCAAGAGGAGTGAAATTCTTTCTAAGTCCACAATGAGATAAACCTCCTTACTATATAAAGCTCTTGCTAACTCACCACCCTTAGATCAAAAATAAAGTCCAACTTAAAACCCTAGCCATTGGATCAAATGCTTTAAGGATAATCACAAGATTAAATCAAATCTTCCCAAACAAGTCTCGTACTCAGCTCTCGCGCGGCGCGACGAACGTAAACCACAAAAACATAAAACCTACGGAAAGAACGTCTAACGTTTAACATTTCCAAAACTTATCGCCGAATCTTTTTCCGCGACTGTAATTTTCTTCCACACCTTAGAAAATTAATCTCAGGACATATCCTAACTCACGCAGATATATAAAACTTCCATCCGAAACCTCACTCAAAACAGACGCAGTAAGATTTTCCAACCGCGGGTAAAATCCTACTCGTTTTTCCAAAAACAAGAATAATCCAAAACTCGATATTCTAAATCCACGTCAACCTTCTCATACTTAAAAGAGGACCACGACCCGAAAGTCTGTGCCTTTCCAGCGCACGAACACAAAACAGGCTCCGTTTCAGCAAAAATCTCATTAAATGCGACGATACTCACAAAACCGCTTCACCAAAAACCCTAAACTCGTAGCCGACACTAGAGTTCCTTAGAAAAACTGTACAGTGGAAATCTTGGGTCTTACAATCCGCCTCTTAAATCTTACCATAAACATTATATATAGTTAGAACATACTACATTTAAATCAGGAGAAATGAAAAAAAAATTACTTTAACACTAATTCTCACATATTATTTTATTTGAAACTAAGATGTCAATATAGGATTATCTTTCTTCCAAAGTTTTTTATTGTCAAAAGTATATTTTGTTCCAATTGTTTTGGTATCCAAATATCCATTGTGAAATTCCTGGCACGCTATGCACGATGCTCTAACACTGTGTCCGGTCTAGCAAGTAATAATCCAAAGCATATAAAAGAAAACAAATAAAAGAGACAAGTTATTTGTTAACCCAGTTCGGCGCAAACAGCAACCTACGTCTGGGGGATACCAATCCAGGAAGGAATATCACTATAATAGTCCTAGTTCTAAGTTACCAGCAAACGGCCCGTTTACAACTTATAACCTAGGCACTACCAATGACTCTTCTACCTAGGAACTCCTAGATATGAGATCTCATCTCACTCCCTTACAACCTTACAAACAGCAAGGATTTCACTAACACAATATCAAAAGAATTTTGGAGACACACTCCTAAAAACTACACACTCGTACCTAAAGGCTTAGAGTGTTAAACCACCAAAAGACCTAACTTCGTGCTTCAAAGCTTAGGAGAAGGATCACACACAGTACAACTCAATAGACAACGTCCTAAGCTTGCATCAAGGTGACACAAGAAAGGCTCACAAGAACACACACGCAAAAACCTAGAATTCTAGTCAAAACACAATACGGCGTGAACAACAACTGATAGGATTAGGTTTAGCTTCTCCTTTAAATACCTTGGGCAGAATATTCCTTGATCTAGAAATGCATGGGCTTAGTTTGTTTAACCCAAGCAATAACTCCACATTAATTAAAATAGATTTTCTACAAAAGTATTCTTCAAAGAGATTCTTCATAAAAACATTTCTGAAGGAGATCTGGCGTAATATATAATGATCCTTATATAACGCCTGATTAAACGCGCCATGCAAGATTCATGAGAGAGAAACTAAACATTCCATAAATAGAACTTGTCATGAGTGCTCCTCGTGAGACGCTACAATGCTCTACGCAATGCTTGAGGCATCGGATCGCACATCTTGCAACAAAGTTTATTTTACCAAAAATGCAGCCAATACCAAAGACTCAACAAACTCTCCCTTTGGCAAATTTTTGGCTAAAACAAATTATGACCATACAGATATTACTTAAAGAGATACTTCAGCTACATTTCATTTTCTCAACACAAACACACAAGCATAAAGATAAGTAGAGGCTATCCTTCAAAACAGTTACCATACTACTCCTTCATGGTGAACAGTAGAAAAGAATAAGATGTATCTTTTCAAGATTATCAGAGAGCCATGCAACAGCGGAACACACGAATAACTACTTCGCCTTAAATGGTCAGGAAAATAAACATTGATAGGATGTGGAATAGAATGCTTCAACATTATACACAACTACTCCCCCTGCACATATGCATAGGATGTTGGAGCATCGTATCCAACATCTCCCCCTGCATAACACAAATCAGCTCCCCCTCAACACTTGCATCAGGGCACACACAGCCATACAACTACATACTACTACATAGTCCATTCAAGCTACACTTCAAGTATATCATAACCAGAGCAGTGCAGATAAACCAACCAGTAGACTAATCAGATCATAATCAAAACATACCAAATTTTTACTCCCCCTTTTTTAGCCACAAATTAGACAAAACATTTTGCATGAAAGAGTACTAAACCAGTAGGTGCACAAATATCTAGCACAAGACTAAGAATCAGAATAGTAACATCATATCGGATGTCAGCCAAGGCAAGGCCACATATGTTGAGACATCTGGCACAACATTCGACTCATGTGGAGTTTCCTTGAGCGAACTAATAACAGCATCAACAACCTTGGTAGGTGACATATTGGTGCATTCAATAGCAACATTCAAACTCGGTTGTCCTAGAGTTTCATCAGATTTAGGCTTTACTAATGGCCTGGTTTCAGTACCAAAAGGGACATAAATCGAGGAAGAGGAAGACTCACTTACAGGCATAGATGTTCCTTTCTTCATAGTAGAAGTTTTATTCTCCTTTGCGGCAATTACTGGAACAGTAGTAATGGGAGTTGCCTTGGTGATTAAAGTAGAGGAGCCATCTTTGGGTTTCCATTCCTTCTTCACATTTATCACTTCAGGTGCAGACTTTGCTTGCTGATACCGCTCGGGATACCCATACAGCTTGAAACAGAAAGGTCTTATACGTCTCTTCTTACCACAATGGTGACATACCCACCTTCGATATCTCCTCTGACTTTTAGGTCTTTGGTGCACATGAGGTTTTGAATCAGACTCAAATTTAGGAACAGGGTAGGTTCTAGGATGTTGAGTATGATGCTTCAACATCACGTTCCCAGTGCAAGGATCAAAAACTCCTTCAGCGGGCATAAACCTGGTTTCCGGATTCAGTTGATGCTGGTTAAGACTTGTGTAGTTGTACCCAACTGACCTTGCCTTACCACTTGGTACACTCTCTAGGATTTGTTCAAGAAAATTGGTTCCTGGGTTCAGCTGGCTCACACGTTTCCTTAGATCATCCATTTGAACATTTACTTGGATGACTTTCTCCTCAGCTTGTGTAGCCTTTTCAACCTGTATGTTTACTTCAGCTTGAAGTTTGTTAATGGTCTTTTTCTGCTTCTCAAGAATTCTACACATTTCGTCATACCTTGTGAGTAGTTCTTTGTAGGTGGCAGCTAGCTCATCAAAAGTTATATCTTCATCACAAGAATCTTCATCAGATTCATATCTACCAGTGAATGCTGCAATATGCTCAACAGTTTCATCATTAGGTTCACCTTTTCTCTGAACATTACTGTTTTTACTGATGTTGAATGACATGCTCTCAGCATTTGGTCTTGGTTTCCTATCCATCTTTTGCAGCACCTTATTAAATTGCTTCCCAAGATCTATAATAGCATTAGAAATTCCTTTATTCGTCTCCATGTCGCATTGAATCTCATTATCATCATCAGTGTTGGAGATAGCCGTTATGCTTTTGTTCTTCATTTCAGATCTTTCTTTTATAGATAATTCAAAGGTTTGAAGTGATCCAATAAACTCATCCACTTTCATGCTTGAGATATCTTGAGCTTCTTAAATGACTGTAACTTTCATGTCGAATTTCCTAGGTAGAGACCTAAGAATTTTTCTCACAAGCTTTTCTTCAGGGATCTTTTCACCAAGTGAATCAAATGAGTTGGCAAAATTAATCACGTTCATATGAAAATCATGTACACTTTCATCTTCCTTCATTCTGAGGTTCTCAAACTTAGTGGTTAGAAGTTGGAGCCTTGACATCTTTACCTTGGGTGTCCCTTCATGTGTAGTCTTGAGAATTTCCCAAGCATCTTTTGCCACAGTGCATTGCTTGATCAGCCTGAATATGTATTTGTCCACTCCACTAAATAAAGCATTCAAGGCTTTGTTGTTTGCAAGAGCCAACTCATCTTCTTTCTTAGACCAGTTCTCTTCTTGCTTTAATTCGGTTGTGCCCCTTATCACAGGGTGTTCCCATCCTTTGATAACTGCATTCCAAGTTTGGCTATCCATAGATTTTAGAAAGGCCATCATACGCGACTTCTAGTAATCATAGTTGGTGCCATCTAAAAGTGGTGGTCTGCCCACAGTTCCTCCTTCCATGTCCATAGTACCAAAAAATAACTTCCCTGGAGCTCACCCAAATATGTTAGGGTGCCTGCTCTGATACCAATTGAAATTCTTGGCACGCTATGCACGATGCTCTACACGATGCTCTAACACTGCGTCCGGTCTAGCAAGTAATAATCCAAAGCATATAAAAGAAAATAAATAAAGGAGACAACTTATTTGTTAACCCAGTTCGGCGCAAACAGCAACCTACGTCTGGGGGATACCAATCCAGGAAGGAATATCACTATAATAGTTCTAGTTATAAGTTACCAGCGAACACCCCGTTTACAACTTATAACCTAGGCACTACCAATGACTCTTCTACCTAGGAACTCCTAGATATGAGATCCCATCTCACTCCCTTACAACCTTACAAACAGCAAGGATTTCACTAACACAATATCAAAAGAATTTTGGAGACACACTCGTACCTAAAGGCTTAGAGTGTTAAACCACCAAAAGTCCTAACTCCGTGCTTCAAAGCTTAGGAGAAGGATCACACACAGTACAACTCAATAGACAACGTCCTAAGCTTGCATCAATGTGACACAAAAAAGGCTCACAAGAACACACACGCAAAAACCTATAATTCTAGTCAAAACACAATACGGCGTGAACAACAACTGATAGGATTAGGTTTAGCTTCTCCTTTAAATACCTTGGGCAGAATATTCCTTGATCCAGAAATGCATGGGATTGGTTTGTTTGACCCAAGCAATAACTCCATATTAATTAAAATAGATTTTCTACAAAAGTATTCTTCAAAGAGATTCTTCATAAAAACATTTCTGAAGGAGATCTGGCGTAATAAATAATGATCCTTATATAACGCCTGATTAAACGCGCCATGCAAGATTCATGAGAGAGAAACCAAACATTCCATAAATAGAACTTATCATGAGCGCTCCTCATGAGACGCTACAATGCTCTACGCAATGCTTGAGGCATCGGATCGCACATCTTGCAACAATGTTTATTTTACAAAAAATGCAGTAAATACCAAAGACTCAACAAATTGTTATTTGTAAATTATTAAGATAGACAAATTCATATTGACATGCATGGAGAATAAACCGGAAGAAAGCAAAAGACCAAGTTACTAGTGGTGGATGGCCGTAATAAGATTCTTATCTTGCAAAAAGAGAAACATAGAAAAATAAGTGAAAAATAAAATTGTTTAAATCACTCTTACTTTTTCTATGGACCCATATCCTTAAACCCTTTACTGAAATGACAAAATTGACGGCAGTATATATATTGTGCCTGCAACATGCGTGAACAATTTTGATTCATCTTACATAAAATCACACTTTCAATAGTCAAAGCAAACAAAATATTTTCTTTAAACGTGAGCAATATTTTTCCAATGTTGGTGATAGTATTATTCTTCTTTGAGCTTTTTTGATGCACGTTTGCATTACTATTCAAACGTCCCAATGTGTTTCACCGTGAAAATATAGAAGCAAGAATTGGTAGACTTAGTCAAACTCTAGTCCATATCGTGTAAAAACGGATTTAGATGCTCTCCAATTATTCTATTATGTTTTATCTTCAATTGTTAATCTAATGGTTGACAAATTTATAAAAACACTTGAGCAATTCAGTGACTTCATTACTCCAATTATTGGACAAGGTCAAACTACATTCTTATCGGTGGTTGAAGATAACAAATATTAATCTAGTTTCGAACTATTATAATTGGTGGTCGATCCCTTTTGCATGTTTGGGCATCGACTAATTTGTTGTTTCTGTTTTATCTTTTGTACTTCACACACTTTGTAATTTTTTGTAGTTTTCTTGGTACACATTGTGCTAATGAGATTATCCGGTTAATATATATATTTTTCATTTTTGCCTCTTAAATATTTAAATAAATAAATAAAATTTTAAGTAAACAAAAAGTATAGCACTTTTAAAATTAATTTACACATATTTATATTGTCCCCGAGCTTAACTCAGTTGATAGGAACATTGCATTATATATGTATAACTAGGGTTCAAATTGGTGGAATTTATAGCCACTATATATGTTTGACCCAAAAAAAAAAGGAAAAAGAAGAAAGAAATGAGACTATATTTCCTAATAATTGATTGTTGTCAATCCATAATTGATTAATTAAATAATTAATCTAATATTCTCCCACTTGGATGACAAACATCAATTAGTAAGATAATATAAATCTTGTATCTAATGATCTACGGCTATTTGCATGTCATAGTTCGAATCCGAATTTTTTTACCGTGACGACTTTAATCTTTTCATATTTTTAAAATCAAATTATTCCCTTTAATAACAAGAGATTTTTTGACCGTGACAACTTGTTACTTTTTCGCTCTTTTAAAAAAGTATCCGCAACTCAAGGAATAATTGAGTTGATGATTGATTGTCAAAAAAAATAAAATTGAGTTGATGATTGAAGGAGTATTCCAAATTAAGAATGAGAAAATAACAAACTAACTACTAATTTTTGTTCCCAAATGTATAGCTCAGTGCTAAAGGGTTCCTACGTTGAAGGAGTATCATCAGTGGCGACTCCAGAAATGTTAAGGAGCCTGGGCAAAATTTTAAAGGAAATGTTTTTAACCCAACTTCCGAATACAATAATATTTAAACCATATTTTCAATATTTAAACAAGAAACGACAAAAAAAGTACAACCTTATTTCCAATATAATTAAGGCTCAAATAAATAAGAGGCTACACAAACCAGCAAAAACCAGCAAAACATGAGTCAAATTAGAGGGATGAAATATAACATTACCAATAGTGTACTACTTAAAACTAGGAGGCAAATTCCCTTCTAAACCAATGGAAATACGAAATATTTATTAGTTCCAAAATTGGTTGTGTTGGACTCTTCAATATATATGTCCTCCTTACTTGGTCTTGAATATCCGGAGCATACTCATTAATTTGTTTCCTAAGACCCAGATCACACACAATTTCATTTGAATTAAACTTGTTGCCTACATTAGGTGGTGGTTCTTCTACTTCGGCTTTCGATTGCACAACATTCACATTATCAATACTTGCTCTAAGAACCAAAAACTTTCTCATTTCTAAAATAAATTTCCTCAATGATATGAATACTCCTAATTAATTATTATTATATGCAAAAAGATAAATAAAATAAATAAAAAATAAAAAAAAAAGTGGGGGGGGGGGAGCCCGGGCATGCTGTAGGGCATAATCGCCCCTGAGTATGAAGAAGGTTTAGAGTTCGATCTCCAATTACTAACATTTTCTTCTCTCCTCTAACAATATATACTAACAACTAACATTTGCTTATAAATAAATATGAAAAAAACTAATTTTTGGCTCAAAAAAAATCACAACTCAAAAGTCCAAAAATTATGGCACTTCTTGATTTTCTTGTTAAAAGCCTAAAAATCTTGGTCCTTGTTTTAATTTTCCACAAAACCCAAATATAATGGCACTCATTCATTTTCTTTTCATAATAAAATCAGCCGATCCAAAAATATATTTTAGAAAAATTACGTAATTTTTTTATTTTCTCATTGCACTTGAATATACATAGGAGTGAGGATCCACCCAGTAAAGTCAAATTTAAACTCTTTTATATATTTATATCTATTTAATATAATTCATCTTTATTAAGGGTAAAAATAAATATTTTATGAATGTACATATAATTTGCAAAAAACTCCAATATATAAGTACATTATTTGATATGTCGAGACGTAGATTTGAACTCATGCTTTCTTACTTCTTTACACCTAAATTAATGTCTAATTATCGTCTCAAGACTATTTGATAAAAAAATAGATAAATAAACAATTGCACAATCAATTCTAAGATTAATGTATGTGTACTAAAATATGTACTATAAAGACTAATTCAGTATAAAATTCAAATATCAAACCTAAATTTTCTTTTCGCCCTTGCGTTTTCTCGTGTGCCCCCTAATATTATCAAAGTACTCGTTTTGCTGCTTATCTTGCAAACAAAGTTTGCCACTTAACTAGCTAACTAACACACATTATGCATGAAATTTTTAGAATTTTACTCTGTTCGCAAGTGGAGAATGACATTGACTATTTAACTAGCTAACATCACCTATACATGATTTTTTTTTCAATTTTGCAACATTTTCTATTTAAGTAAAGAATTGTGTTCACTACTTAACTAACTAACACCCCCTATGCATGAAATTTCAGGATTTAAACGTCCACCTTTTAAAAGGTGCATGCAACTTATTTTTACTGAGACACCAATATATAAAAAACTTAACAATACGAAATTGTCTTAGTAAAATCAGGTTTCAAGCACCTTTTAGAAAAGGTGGGGGTGTGAAATCCTAAAAATGTCATGTATAGGGGGTGTTAGCTACTTAAGTAGCAAACGCAATTTTTTACTTAGGTAGATTAATGGTGTAAAATTCTAAAAATTTCATGTATAGGGGGTGTTAAGCTACTTCAGTAGCAACTAGCAAGCGATATTTATTCTAATTTTCTCATTTTTACGATGTCCGCCGCTATTTAAGTAACGGAAGGAGTAAAAATGGAAATGTAGGAAACATATGAGATGGATGGGAGGTGTAAAAAGAAATTCCAAAACCTTTTTTTCAGGTAACATTTCTATGGGCCTACAAAAGAATTTGTGCAGTCTTACAATTGGGCTCACTCTGCACACTACCAAGACAGCAACTTTACCCAGCCTAATATTTTTTAAAAATATTCTAAATTGTATTTTTAGACGTAAATTGTAATTTGTCCGATAAGTATAGCTCAGTAGCTATTTTCTATTTTTCGACATTTGGAGTGTGTTTCTAACCACTAAATTATTTAATAAAAAAATGTATTTTATCGACAAAACACATCTTATCCTAATTTGTCCGATAAGTATAGCTCAGTAGCTATTTTCTATTTTTCGACATTTGGAGTGTGTTTTTAATCACTAAATTATTTAATAAAAAAATGTATTTTGTCGACAAAACACATCTTATCCTAATGGCACAAAAACTGTCTTTTCTTTTTAAAGTAATTTTAGAGGTGGGAAAAGTTCCTCCCAACTACTAAAAAAAGATTGTGGGTCGATTAATTTGCTTTGTAAAGTGACCTGTTTGAATCATCCTTGAAAATTTTAAATTTAAGTTTGAAAAATACAAATTATTTCTTTTTTAAATTCAAGGATGGCAATTGATCCAAATATATCATTATCATCAAAGCAGCATTCTGCATTCCTCTGGAAAACAACATTCTATCCCACAACATACATTTACAATTTTAGTGTGTAGGATAATAATTTGCTATATAAACTAACTAAATACTAATGAAAAAAGGTTTAACGACGCAGCTTGTTGTCCGCCTACCTTTCATTCATGTGTAATTATCTTGGATATATATAATAGTGAATCTCTCTAAATTTTTTAGAGAAAATGAAACGAACTAATGCACTTGAATTTCCACCTTAGTCTGTAAGTTAGGTACACTCAAATTCATGACAACTTGATTAACACCATCCAAATTTTCAATCTCCTCAGCTTGATATGTAGAGTGAACACCATAGAGCACATAAAACATGGTAATAAAACTTGACCATATAGCGAAGCGTTGGAAAGAGAGTGTTTTGAGCGTCGTCATGAGAAAAACATTGAGAAAGATGGACATTGAAGGTGGCCATGGCATGAATGGAACATACCAACCATGGGCATATTGTTGTTGTACAAGGTTGATGTTACAAGGGACCATATGTTGGAAAAAGGCTATGATTGTGATCATGAAGCCACCAAAGAGTACAAGACCCCACCATTGTTGTTTGAATTTCCACACTATGGAGAAGCATAAGGAAGTGAGGGAGAGGAGAAATAGGAACAAGAGTGTGTGTAAAGGCGGAGTATGGCCGGTGATTACATAGCGACGATATATTAGAGCATTGGCTACCATGTAGAACACCATTAGTGTGCCGATGCTGATCAACTCAATTATAATGTCTAGCTCAGTGAAGAGCGCAATTGATGCGGTGCAAAATCCTGCGTCAATAAAAGATATTAATTACTATACAATATGTCTCAAAGATATTTGAACTTTGAAGTTACAAAATCAAATTTTTACCACTGAGCTAAAACCTCGAAGATAAAACAATTTGCTTACCCAAAAAGATAGTGGCATTCAATGGAGTGCCTGTTGAGGGATGTACTTTGGCTAACCAAGATGGCACAAGTCTTGCCCTTCCTATAACACAAAGGTATCTGGCTTGTCCTAACATTGCAACAAGAAGAGAAGCCATTATACCTAAACTTGCACCTGCTCCAACAATGTTGCTTGCCCAACTCCAACCAATATTTAGGAAAGCCATTGAATATGATGCTTTCTCTGATATCTATTAACCATGTCATTGTCAAGAATATATAGCTTTATGATCACTACAAAAAATATATATATACATTTGCATCATTCGGATTTTAGACAAAAGTGGTTGTTTTTTTAGTAGAAATATTTTTGCCTCCAAAAGTTGAGAATTGTTTCTAGAATCGTAAAATTAATTTTGACACGTTTGAATTTTTTTTAGTAGAAATAATTTTGCTTTGTGAATTGATTTTAACTTGAAGTTAAAATTGATTTTGAGCCTTAAATGTATTGTTCAATCCATTTTTACATAAACGTATCCGAACATAATTAATTTTATATAATCAATTCTTGCCACCAAAAAAAATAAAACACACACTTTAAAATAAAATTCTCCAAATTAACTTAATATTCAACATCAAATTGATTGTTCAGTTCATTTTTAATTTAGTAAAAAAACAAAACTCACTTTAATTGAATGCTTCCAAAACTCACTTCCAGCAATCAGTTTACTTTCAACCTACTTTTAGTGAAAATCAATTTGATGGAAACCAATTTCTTAATGGTACAACCAAATACACACATGAAAAGTTAAGTTCCAATTCAAGCCTACAATAAAAGGTGGAATAAAACAAGCTTTAATAATTATAATCTGATCAAATACTAATTTGTTTTATCATATACATCACTGACCTTATTGTAAGGAACCATCATGCACAAAGATAGAGCCATTAGGCAATAAAGCAAAGTGGTTATAAGAACTGAACCCACAATTCCAATTGGTAGGCTCTTATAAGGATCCTTAACCTCCTCAGCCATAGTTGAAGCTGAATCATAGCCTATATAACTAAAGTATACTATTGCTGCTCCATCAAGAACTCCTCTAACACCATAAGGAGCTATCCCTTTTGGATTAACCAAGTTTTTTGCACTTCCATTGCAATAACCAGCCACAATAATGAATCCAAAGAAAATCACATGGAAAATTGTCATAATGAGGTTCAATATGGAGCTTTCCTTTGTACTGCAATAAATCAAATAATAATAATAATAATAATAATAATAATAATAATAATAATAATAATAATAAGAATGATAATATAATGTTGACGATACAAAGGAACGACAGCTACTCTGCGGTCAGAGACGTAGAAAAAAATTAACCGACTTTCATTACTAAACATCGTGCCGTGCGTTCGTTGTTTCTTTAATTAATCTTTTTGAGTTTTTCTTCTAACAATTAATTATTTGATTTCAAAAAAAGAAGGAAAGAATCATTTTCAAAATCCACTAAATATAGTTAAATATTAAAAAAATTAAATAATGGTTCAGCATTAATTCCATCCTTTCATTAAAAAAAGAATAAAAGAGTACACCAAAATAGATGCAAAAGTAGTTTGTTAATTGTCACATAGTAGTATGATAATATATTCAAATATCCATTGAAATAAAGATGACTAATATAGTTTTAGATTATACTAGTATGATAACCCGTGCCGTGCACGGGATAATTTTCTTTTTTAATATTATTTATATGTTTATTTTTTAATATTATTTGAGTAATTTGGTTTAAAATTTTACGATAATAATTGAGATAATTTTTGAATTATATAGGTTTAAGAATGTTATAAAATAGAGCGAGATGAAGAATTAATATTATTATGCTTCTCATTCTACACCGTTGATAAATAAATTCTTTCTCTCGTTTTCATCCACGGGACTATATAATGACTCTCTAAATATAAAATAATTATAAATTTTGTTCTCAAATGAAAATTTAATTACTCTAGGTACATTTTTAATAGTAGGGTCGAAAGTGTTCCATGTTTCTCACTCTACCCGTAAAAGTTCTATCTCTCTCTTTCTCTATCTCTCTGTCTCTCTCTCTCTCACTATTGCTACATCTCTCCCGTAGGATAATTTTCATTTTTAAAAAATATTTATTTGCTTATGTTCTTTTTTTTCTTTTGCATGTTATCTTTGTCATTTTTCATTTTATATTATTTTGAATGTTGCCTATATGTTTAATTTAAAGATGTTATAGGGGCATAGTGAGGTGAAAAATACTCCCTCATTCCCCGTTCAACAACATTATGGGATTCTCTCTTCCTCCCTCTCTCACATCTCTATGGGACTCCGTCAACAAAAAATAATTATAAATTTTATATTATTTTTCAAATGAATATTAACATATTTTTGACCATGATCCCATTCTCAAACTTTTTTTTATCATTGTCCACAAAGAAGCAATTTTCACGTGCGAGCGTAAAATGGAAAAATCTATATATGAATCTTCACTCACATTGTTAAATTAGCATCCCGAAAAAAATTTGAACGAAGGTTTATGGAAAGCTTAAAATTGAAGTTATAAAAAAATCCAATGATTATAAAAAAGTAAAATCATATTAATTTATTTTGTGTTTCAATTTTCATAGATTTTTTCAGTTGGATGTAATATAGTGAAAGTCTGATAAACACAAAATATAAAAAAAAAAACTCCCGTAGTCGGAATTTAAATTTTAATTAGTCAATATATATTTTCAATAGTAGAATGTGAAGTGTTTCCCGTTGTTTATTTCTATCTCTCTCTCATCTCCGTTACACGACTCTATAGGGACTTCATAAACAACAAATAGTTGTTAATTCTATATTATTTTTATAATGAATATCAATAAAATTCTCGTCCTCATTAATTTATCACTATCTTCTACATACATTTTTCTTCATGGCGAACTAATTTTCATAATGCTAAATAAAATTTTGAATAAGGGATCCTCGTGATAAAATATGAAATATGCAAATATGGATATGCCCCGCAGTCAGAATTTTAGTCAATGTCTATTTTTAATAGTCGGGTGGGAAGTGTTTCCCGTTTTCCATTCTACACAACTGAGAGATCCTCTCTTTCTCTCTCTATTTCTATCTCTCTATAGCCTCTATTACATATCCATAAGGCCCTATCAGCAAAAAAAGTTATTAACTCTATATTATTTTTTAATAGATATCAATAAAATTCTCGTGCCCAGTTCTCACTATCATATACATTCACTTTTCATCATAAGGATCATGTTTCATCGTGCTAGATAAAATTTTGAATAAGTAACCCATATGATAAAATATAAAAATACGGTTCCGCAGTTGGAATTCAAATTTTCATTATTCAATGTGTTTTTTTAATAGTGGGGTGCGGAATGTTTTCCGTTTTTTATTGTACACCACTGAGACTCTTTCTCTTTCTTTCTCTCCCCCTCTCTCTCTCTCTCTCTCTCTCATTCTACCCGTCTTTTGTGTTCGTTACATGACTCTAGCCACTCCATGAACAAAAAATAGTTGTTAATTCTTCATTATTTTTTAATGAATATCAATAAAATTTTCGTATTTAGTTCTCACTATTATATACGAACGGTTTTTATTATAAGGATCACTTTTCGTCGCGCTAGATAAAATTTAGAGATAGTTAGTTAAGGTATAATTTTAATAGTCTGGTGTGAAGTGCTATCTATTTCCTATTATACATTATTTTAGAGATTCTCTTTATCTCTATCTCTCTTTCTCTAGATATCTCTCTCTCTCTCTCTCTCTCTCTCTATATATATATATATATATATATATATATAAAATCTCTGTTGCATTACTCAAGTGTGTGTAATCTAATTATATAAGGATATGAAATCTGATTTTTTCTTTCATCAATTTACACTAAAGTTATCCTGCTCAGTTCTCACAATCATCTACAGACACACTTCATCACATGATCACTTTTCACAGTGCTAGATACAATTTTAAATGAGTGATCTATAAAAAAATACGAAATATGATTTAACTTTATTTTAAAACAAATCAACATAGAAATATAACATGTAATTGAATGATTGGATAATAGATACATATGTCCAATCAAATTTTAGTCGAAGTGTTCACATAGTTTTTACATAGAAAATATATAATATTTAATGGATTAAATAAACTTGTCGTCATTAAAAATATAATATATATTAATATTTAAAATATAATATTCGAATTTTTACAAAAAAAATATATTAGAAAAACATTAATTGAATTTCACCTATGTAATAATATTAAAATATAATATTAGAATTTCTAAAAATAAAAAAAAACAAATCCCCGCAAAAATAAAGATTTCTACATAAAAAAGATATAATATCAAAGTTTCTTCAAAAAAAAATAGAGAATCTTTAATTTAATGACAAAAAATAATAAAAACTCGATAAAAAAAAAGATACAAAAAAAAGAAGTTTGAGTCAAAAAAAAAAAAAAAGAGAAGCTCTAGTTTAGTTGTATATATCCAACCATTTTTTTAAACAATATGGTTTTTTTTTTTTTTTTAAAAAAAGGGATAGTAGTTTTCCATAACATTAAAATATTGTTAAAATTAATTATTGTATAGAAAATATATAATATTTAATGGATTAAATAAACTTGTCGTCATTAAAAATATAATATATATTAATAATTAAAATATAATATTCGAATTTTTACAAAAAAAATATATTAGAAAAACATTAATTGAATTTCACCTATGTAATAATATTAAAATATAATATTAGAATTTCTAAAAATAAAAAAAAAACAAATCCCCGCAAAAATAAAGATTTCTACATAAAAAAGATATAATATCAAAGTTTCTACAAAAAAAAAATAGAGAATATTTAATTTAATGACAAAAAATAATAAAAACTCGATAAAAAAAAAGATACAAAAAAAAGAAGTTTGAGTCAAAAAAAAAAAAGATAAGCTCTAGTTTAGTTGTATATATCCAACCATTTTTTTAAACAATATGGTTTTTTTTTTTTTAAAAAGGGATAGTAGTTTTCCATAACATTAAAATATTATAAAAATTAATTATTGTTGTCAATGAGATTCGAACAACCGACTTTATATTAATAATAAAGTTGTTTTATCTAAAAACACAAAAAAAAAAATTACATATAATATTATAAAATTGAATTATTGTTGTCGGTGGGACTCGAACCACATAGCTCATGTTAAAAGCTCTGCATAAGTAGAATCTCTATAATAATGCCACGTAGGATTTTTTTTCTTGAGAATGAATGAGAGAGTTCTGTGGGAATTTCGTAATGTATATAATAGAGATATACTCGCAACTGTAATTGTGACCGCAATATAAAAGGTTTTAAGGTCTCTCCGGCGACATCACAACTGCAATTATGACCACATCAGCCATATTTTTCTACGTTTAATTTTCCGCAATATAATGGTTCGCAGCATGATCCGAAACTAGAATTTGAAACCATAATATAATATCAAACCAAAACGTAAAAAACAGAAGGAAACTGATTAAAGAAACAGAAGCAACAAAACAAAGCAAACCTATGACACAAGCAGAGAGTGAGGAGCAGAATGAGAGCCACTGCTGGAAAATCCAACATGTTATAATCCTTTGGTAATCCATGAACTTCCACTCTCCATACATTTGGATTATTTTCTCCAAAAGCAAAACTCAAATATTCTGTAAAGCTTCTAGCTACAGCAGCATTTGAGAAAACATACTCCATTAGTATATTTGCCCCACCAAAATATCCCAAGAATTCTCCTACATCATAAATACCAACAAAAATTATACAAAAATAAGTCATATCCAAAAGAAATAAATAACAATTAGATTCTCGATCATTACACAACACTGGCACGTAGACAACAGTAATAATTTGAGAAAAAGAAATTATTGGATATAACATGCGTCAATGTCGGTCCTGTTGCTACCTGACACCAACATGTGTCAGATAGCAAAGGTTAATCTTAAATAATAAAGTAAGATGATTTTTTTTACCAAAGGTTAATCTTAAATAACTGAAAGCTCCACCAGCAACTGGAACTTGAACTGCAAATTCAGTGTAACACAAAGAAGATAAAAGTGCTGATATTCCAGCTATGATATAAGATATAAAGACTGAAGGACCAGATTGATGAAGAGCAACAGGACCAGTTGTAACAAACACACCAACACCAAGCATTCCTCCAACACCAAGAGCTACAAGATCATACCAATTAAGTTTCCTCTTCATGTCTGCACCTGACCTTTGTCTCACTTGGTTGAATTCTTGGTCTGGTGTCCATGTTGCTAGCATTCTTTTTCTAAGCCTATGAGGAGTTTGTTAAAGTGAATACAAATAATTTGATAATTTTGTCATGTTTTTGGTTGTTGAAATATGAGCACTTTGTTTCTTGGCTTCAATAAGGTGTTGGATTGAAGGTTTTTAAATAAGAATTGGAGAGGGAATTATTATTACTTTATTCTTTTCTTTTTTGTTTTACTATTGATATATAATAAGAGGTCTTCATCTAATGTCCCTAGCTAGCCCTTTTGAAAGTACATAAATACCCCTTAGTGTTTCTCAATATTATCAATCAAGTCCATACTTCTTGAAATTATATCCTCTACGATTGCGCGTATGGTATTGTAGCTGTAGAACCATTAAATTTAGAGAGATGAATTTAATGGTCTGCAACATCATATATACTGCAATCGTAGAGGATCTAGGCCCCCCACTCATCATAAAATTTAGGCTAAATTGCACAATTGGTCCCTTAACTTATTTATTGGTTTCATATTGGTTCCTTAATTAATTAATGTTACAAATTGGTCCCTTAACTTATTAACGTCACAAATTGATCCCTTAACTTTAATTATGTTTGTCATATTGGTCCTTTTTAATAGGTTGATAGTGTATTTATCTCCCGTCTAAGAAAGATGTTTGAACTCATAATCATATTCACTAGCAATATTAATCATAAATAAATTTGGTATTTGTTCATCTTGTACGCATATCAGATTTTTATATATATTATATTTGCCGTTCAAAAAAAAAAAATCATAAAAAAATCATTTATGTGTTTATATAACGAATAATAGAAAGTAAAATGAATGTTTTCTCATAAAAACTAACGAAAAAGACCAATATGACAACTAAAATTAAAGTTAAGGGACCAATTTGTAACCTTAATTAGTTAAGGGACCAATATGAAACCAATAAATAAGTTAAGGGACCAATTGTGCAATTTAGCCTAAGATTTATCACTCAAAGTAATATAACTTGGATCCTCTACGGCTGTGCAATCGGTGCAGCCAAATATTTATCATTAAATCAAGATGCAAATCAGATTCAATGGTTAGGATTTGACTGCAGACGATTGCCCTGCTAGTGCTTGGTAGCCAAGAACTGCAGAAATTTTTTCGAAAACTGAATATATGAAGAGAAATTAGAATGAATAATGGTAAGGAAAAGCTCAATATTTATTAAAAAGAATTATAGCTAAGAAGAATATCAGAATATGAAAATGAACTTATGACATAATTCTTTGAAGTTTTTCCCTGGAGACTAAACATTGAAAAGATGTGATTAGCATCCACAAAAGCACCAAAAGATTTCTGCACTGAACTCAAGAATAGTTGGACTTGATTCTTGTGTGCAAAATAGAACATTGTGAAGTGGCCATTATACAATTGTAAATGGGAGGTTGCATGTATATGCTTTTTATTTTAATTAGAAAAAAAGAAATAACTCCTTTACTAAGAATCATTTTGTATAAATAGTAGTTTATTAGGCATGAGAGTATTTCCTAAATTTCTTGTGTGAGCCTAATGAATTTCAATAAGTTTAGCTTTCTTACCTTGCTACATTGAATATCATGCTAGTAATTACATAATTTTTGCATATCTTGAAAGAAAATAAATTATGTTCCTTTGATCTGACTTTATATGTGTACTTACTTGCGAGGGATTTTTAAAATAATAGTGGTTAAACTGCATATTTGGTCCTTTTCGTCAAAAACCGTAAGCCACGTGTAAAATTGAAACGGCGTTGGTCAAAATTTTGACGGAATGAACTAACTAATGCAAACGTTGAACACGTGAGGGACCAAATTGAAACTTTTAAAACGTAAGGGACCTGACTGAAATCTAAAATAAACGTAAGGGATCAAATATGCAGTTTAGCCAATAATGGTATTCCTAAAACACACGCAGAAAAAAAGTATAATTAGGGGACTCTTTTGGATAAACAGCTTATTTATATATAGCTTATAGCATAAGCTCTTATGAAGATAAGTACTCATGTATAAGTTTACATAAGTTATTTTTTATATAAAAAGATAAAATCAATAAATTATTTTTATATAGACTACGAGCTATTTTCATAAGCTATATACCGAAGAAGTTATGAAAATAAGTTTAAAAGACTTATAAAATTATCATGAGTTGTTTTTATAATCTCTTCTAAACAATCTTACAAAAATTAAAATTATGCTAGCAAATAAGTACGTCTTCAAGATTGAAATCGACTACCCTTCTAATGGAAAAGTCACTATGTCTTTCTCTCTGTATCTTCTTACAAAGGTAGCCAATCCCAATCAATCTCTTTGTGGCTTTCAAATCTTGCATAGTAGAAGCGAATATGTGTATCTATTTATTAAAAGGGCAAAATTAAAATCATGGATCTAATTTATTTTTTAAAGTTTTCACAAATTAATTGCACAAACTTTATATAAATGTTTCTATTTTTAAATTCTTAACATGTATTTTTAAGACACATGCAAAATCCTATAAAAGACATAAAAAGTTACCTCTTTTGTAATATATTCTTTCACTAAATGTATGAGTGAAAATAAACTAGATGTTTCAACAATATACTATTGTCAATAATCTAACACCCACAAAATATTTTAACATATCAAACCTATATCTTGAACTTATGTTTATTTGACACTTTTTCTTTTTCTTTTTTACGAAAATTTGACACTTTTTCTAAATATTTGATCGGAAGATTACGGTTGAATATGAATAGGTCCAAGAATTATTACATCGAGTTTTGAACAACTATTTCAAGTGGAATTTGACATCACATTTCATCTATTTTTTCATCAAATATATGAAACTTTTACTCATATTTGATATACTAACAATTATCAAGCATCATGACATAATTTTAGTTTTAATTTCCAACTGAACAAATCCCTAGAGATGAATTGAAACTTTTATATCCTTGCAAGCATCTTGGAATCCATATCCAACATTTTGTAGATTTGATGTGATTTTTACATGAATGCACCCTCTATATGCAGTATAGTAATTTTATTTTATTACTCAATAGAGTATATACTTATCGAAACTCTAGTAACAAGATACTCCCTCTGTCCCAAAATAAATGACCTGTTTGACCACTAACACGTTTGCTAATGCACAACTTTAATCGTTAATATCTTTAATTATATATTATTAAAAATTATAAAAACGGTATATTTTGAAAGTACTCGTCGAGACAAATCAAACAACATCTCATATGCTAATATTTGCATGTATATATTAGTAGAAAAATAAGGTCAAAACAGGTCAAATGAATAGTATACTAAGTCAAAAAGAGGTCATTTAAAATGGGAGGGAGTATATAACAACTGCTCTTGAATTAAATGTATTATATACTTGACACATATAGCATAAAGCTCGATGCTTATCATGACATTGGGTGGGGTTCAGTCGGTGCTTAATTTTATGCCAATAAGATTGCAAAAATCATAAATATAGGAGAGCAACTTTATGTACATTTATATAAAAATATTTAAGATAATTGGGAATCCGTTATAGCAGTTAACAGTTAGCTTTCTAATTTACACAAGTCAAGAAAGGTTATCTTGTGCCGTCCCTTTTATAATAGGGGATAAAATTTTCTGCTGTTACAGTAGAGGTGTTGTAATAGATTTTGGCCGTCTGATCTCTGATCGACGGCTAAGATATTTTTACTTTATAAAATTGTATTTTAAATTTAAATTATTTGATCTGAAATTAATAGTTAGGATTGACTACACATCAAACTGCGTCAATAACTGACAGCAGCAAATTTTAATAGTATATTATGATTCATATGATCAATTGCAAGACCGAAAACCACCTTTTTTTTTTTTTTTTGATAAAAGGACAAAATTTTATTAGAAACTATTCATGATACAAAGTGCTTATATCTTTTTGGATATAAGAGGTGATACAATAAGGAACAGAATTAATCCATTCATTGTTTGGGCTTTCTTCGGCCCATCTAGCTAGAACATGAGCGGCCCGATTGGCCCTCCGGTTAACCCAATTGATAGAGGAGTTAGGGTTATGTTTTAGGAACTCCACGCATCTATCCACAACAAAACCCCAATCTCTGCGAACCTTCATCTTCTTCTTAACAGCATTGACAATTATCTGAGAATCTAATTCGAAAATCACCGGATAGACTTGAAGCTTTTCAACGAAGTCCAACGCGTCTTTCAAACCCATAGCTTCTCCAAACGTTGCCTGTATCGACCCCAAATGAGACCGTGTCGCAGCTCCAACGGCGCTCCCATCCGACCGGCGAAGAAGGAGACCGGAGAACCAATGGCCATCACTGCTTAGGTGAGCATCCACATTGATTTTCCAAGCTCCCCTAGGCGGTGGACTCCAGCAAGTGTTGTTACTTTGATCACCAGTCGAGGGATTGCGATGAGGGCTAGGTTTTGCAGCTATGAGCTTCTGGTACTCCTGCAGCTGAGTTACTGCAATGGTGCAGACATCAAACGGAGGTATGAATTTTTCTTGAAAAATTAACTGGTTTCTAGCATACCATATGCCGTAAGTAATAGCAACAATTAGTTCCTTAGTATCCTTCTCAGTGTGTTTGAACATGTACTCATACCAGTCACAGACAGACTCAAAATGGTTGTTACTTAGGTTTATAGTGAGAGGTGAAGCTAGCCAGACTTGTTGAGCCCAAAAACGGTCAAGGAACGCATGCTTGATAGTTTCCACTTGATTTTGACATCTTGGGCATAGAGGGTCAGTGCGAACCCCTCTTTTGAAAAGCTGATCTTTGACAGGCAGAGCTTTGTTTAGGATTCTCCAAGTGAGGTAGCTTTATTTAGGAGGCACATTAATTTTCCAAAGTTGTCCCATAAATCATTGTTGTACCCAGAGGTATTAGCAGCTCCAGGAATTGTGGCTTGTTCCCAATCAGAGATAGCTTGATAACCTGACTTAACAGTGTAGTTCCCATCTGGGGTTCCCTCCCATGTTAGAGAGTCCTCCTGAGAGCTGTCAATTATAGGGATTTTAAGGATTTGTTGGGCTTCTATGGGAATAAAGAGCTGGTTTATGAGCTGGCCATTCCATTCATTGCCATTGTTAACTAAGATATCTTTGACCTTCTGGTAAGGTGTGGAAGCTGGTTTAGAGCTCCAAGTGGAAGAGTTGCTCTTCTAGTGAATCCAATTATCCTCCCATAAGTCAATGCTGGCACCATTCCCAATGGTCCAATAACTCCCTTTCTGTATAATCCAACTAGCATGAAGAATGCTCTTCCAAGTGTAGCTCATATTGGTTTTAGCCTTAGCTTTCAGAAAGTGCACAGTTGGGTAGTATTTAGCTTTGAGAATCTGAGCCACAAGAGAGTTTGGATGAGTGATAAGCCTCCAACCCTATTTTGCCAACAATGCTTCATTAAAAGCTCTTAGTCTTCTGAAACCTATCCCACCTTTCTTTTTGTGGTTACATATATCTTTCCACTTAACCCAATGAACTTTTCTCTTGTCAGTTGAACTGCCCCACCAAAAGTTACAGATATTCCTCTCTAACTCATCACACACACCTTTAGGAATAAGGACACTGCTCATAAGATAGGTGGGGATTGCTTGGGCCACTGCCTTAATGAGGGTGCCCCGTCCAGCAAAAGATAGATTTCTTTCCTTCCATCCTTTTAGCTTCTGCCAAATTTGAAAACCACCTTGTTAATACTATAAAATACTAAAAATAGTATTTTTTCCTTAGAATTTATATAAACTTTTAAGTTCAAATAATGTTGTAATAATATTACTCCGTACCACATTTGATACGGAGGAAGTATTTCTCAAAATAAAGAATAGTACATGGTTCACTATTAAGGTTTAATTCAAATAAGTTTATTAATTTTTGTATTTATCAAAATTATTCATCTAAAATATATATTTAATAGATTTAAATAGCACATTTGTCTCTACATGTACGTGTTGAGAATAATGCCTAAATATCTTTTTTGGAAGATTTTATATTTAAATATAGTTTATATTTATATTTAAAATAAAAATAATATTAGTGTTTATGATTTATATTTATGCTTAGAATCTTAAGGATTTCTTTAGAAGTTATAGGATTAGTTTGTTATTTAAAGATATTATTTGTTTTTATGTAGCCCTATATATAGAGCCATATACCTATTATTTTGAATGAGAACAAAAATTGGAGTTTCTCCACACAAAAATATATGCCACCAAATTCCGCAATACAAAAACACAAAAAACCATATCAGTGGGATCAGAGCGCTAAGGTTCAAACCTGTGAAGATGGAAGAAGATGATGATGAAGGAGATGAAGACGAAGAAAAAGAAGAAACCATGAAATCAACAACTCATAACCATGACTGCATCTTTATTGTGAAGATGTGAAAAACAAAAACAAAAATTCAAAACCAAAAACCATAACCTTAACCTACATCTTTCATATGTTATATGCGAGATAGTTTCATGTATCATATAACCCATAACCAAAACAAATACTAGAAAAAAGCTCAAGTCTCATATGGCCTTTCATATGTTATATGCTAGATAGTTTCAATGAAAAAAGCTCAAGTCTCATATGGTCTTTCATATGTTATATGCGAGATAGTTTCAATGAAAAAAGCTCAAGTCTCATATGACCTTTCATATGTTATATGCGAGATGGTTTCTGTATTATATAACTCATAACCAAAACATATACATGAAAAAAGCTCAAGTCTCATATGAAGATGTAGAAAGAAAAAAAAAACTACAATTGATGTGGATGAACAACAACAACAAAATCAACATGAATCTCAGGTTGGATACAACACAAAGATATTCAGTCGAAGAGGAGTGTTCAAAAAAAAGGTTTTTTCAACTCGAATCCCAGGTCGGATACAACACAAAGATATTCGGTCAAAGAGGAGGCTTGAGAAACAAAAAATAAAATAAAATTTCAGCGCAAATCTCAGATTGGATGCAACAAAAAGATATTCAGTCAAGGAGGAGTGTTGAGAATAATGCCTAAATATCTTTTTTGGAAGATTTTATATTTAAATATAGTTTATATTTATATTTAAAATAAAAATAATATTAGTATTTATGATTTATATTTATGCTTAGAATCTTAAGGATTTCTTTAGAATTTATAGGATTAGTTTGTTATTTAAAGATATTATTTGTTTTTATGTAGCTCTATATATAGAGCCATATACCTATTATTTTAAATGAGAACAAAAATTGGAGTTTCTCCACACAAAAATATATACCACCAAATTCCGCAATACAAAAACACAAAAAACCATATCAGTACGCATGTTTTTTATTTTAGTGCTGATTAGGGGCGGACCCACGTAGTTTTTTATTTTAGTGCTTCATCAAAGCCATTAATATTTTTTTAGACCACTTTTAGTTGATTGTGTCACTTAATGAGTTTCAACCAAAGTGGTATTGAGTGGTGATGATGGATAAATAAAATAAGAATGAGTTTGAAGTTTTATCGATAAGAGATTGATTTTTGAAACAAATTCATGTAAGCATGAATATTATCATTGTACATATTAGGATCCATTTGAAAGAAAACAAATAAAATACGACTTAAGACAAAACAAATAGCAATTGTGTAATATAGAGAAATATGAAATGGTCATTTAATGATCAAACAAAAAAAAATGTAACATTAAATTGATGATATAAGGTACTGGTATCATCAATTTTGATACCCTTTATGCCACGTCATAAAACTCCAATGATAAAAATAATAAGATATCGTATCATTAGTCTATGAAACTCTCTTAGATATCCTTATTGGAGATGCTCTTAAGGGTTTATACATTTTAATTGAATATCGTTAATTTTAGTGGATCTCGATAACATATTAAATTATTTTAGACATAATTGAAAAATGCAATATTATTCGTATGTAAATAGTCTATGAATTTCTAGATTGAATTTATATTTTTCCCACCTCCTGCCTCCTCTCTCTCTGAGTCTCAATCGTTTTCCTCTTCTATACCAGTTTCTTCTCGACTCTACAACTACAAATTTGATTTCTTTCTTAATTCTTGTGTTTTCTAGAGATAAAACTACTTCTTCAACTAATTTATAAGTGTGAAAAGTTTTTTTTTTTTCAACTATAAAATTTGTGAACGTGTTTTTTCAGCCACACCAATACTTCAGGTCTAGATTCACCACTAGTGCTGATAGCTTATTAATTACACACATTGATTTTGTCATGTCGGCTAATGTTTTTTTCCTCGTGTGCTCATTGTCTTTTGGAATAACTCCTTTCACATGACTGTGATATTCGAATTCTGATCTTTAATTTAACAAAGTTAAAGGAAGGCACATTTCTTAGGAAATGATTATAACTTCATTACCACTTAATTTATTACAACGAAAAGCCGAAGTTTAATGATGATGAATTGATATAAAAATTTTAATGGATACCTATATAGGACTCCTATATTAAATACGAGTGTATAGCAATTTCCATTATAAAAACTAAAAAGAAAACACTCTCAATTTTTGAACAAGCATACTCTCAACTTATAGCAAGTTAATGAACACTAATATTCCTTTTAAGTAAGGTGTACGTGAACAAGGACAGGCTACCGCTTCTAAGGCTTTGTTTGCGAATTTAGAGGGGAGGGAATGATTTTGAAAAAAGGAAGAAACAAGTGGAAGGAATAGAGAAGTTTGGGAGGGAAGGAGCTTGGAAGGTTATTTATTCTTCATAACACAAAAACCCCCCAATTTGGGGAACTCAAAAATTGTATTGGATGGGGTTTGGAGGGGGTTTGGAGGGTTTATATGAATTCTTCAAATTTAATTAATGTTGTTATAATATTCTTAAATTCATAATATATTAATCATAAATATTTATTTTTCATTCTCTATAAAAAATACTTTCTCAAAAAATGTAAAAGATTTTTCTAATTTTCTCTCTATTTCCCTCCCTCCAAAGCCCTCCCTCCCTTCCCCTACAAACTCGCAAACAAAGCCTTAGAGATCAATATTGTTAACTAGAGGCGCATAATGATGAACAGACACACCTACTTAAATAAACTTTAGTCGTTTGAAAATCAGACCCGCAATTAATTTACATTTCAAAACTATAATTCCAAACAATATCAAGACTATGAGAAATAATTTGATGTTCGGCATTGATCATTAGAAGTGAAATCTTAATTTCCTATGAAATCTATGATCCAACCTTCAGGAGTGTTTCTCAAAAGCCCACGAAAAAGTCGGATGATCTTGAATTATCAACGGAGCTACCATCATCGTGACCTTTATCATGATCTCCGGGGTGGGTACCAAGAAACAAGTCTAATATGTTTGATCTGCTAAAAAATAAGAGATTGGACAAACTGGGACCAAGGGACTGGACAAAATCTAAGTTTTTGTTCCCCACTGAACCACAAGATAATTTTTTGTCCTCTGCACAAGTTGTCTAAAATACTAAAATAAGTACCTTTTATTCACCAAACATCGTACAAAAACAAAATATGTTCAACACATTAAACTTTGTCTTGTATTGTTCTGTCTTGTACTGTACTTATATTTTGCAGAACAAAAAGACTCATTGGTCCCTTAATTATTAAAACCAAAAGCCTTCTTAGTTCTTGGTGATGTGAAAGAGTAGAGATTTGGCTAAAAATATTCTAGAGAAAGCGACCATGGTCTTTAAATGATTATTCGTTACAATATTTTTAGATCATCGAATAACAAATGAGAAAGTATAATAACCATATATCTTCAATATATATATATATATATATATATATATATATATATATATATATATATATTCACACTTATTAAGAAAAGTAAAATGTAAAAATTTGAAGTATGATATTTTGTGTTTTCATTGAAATAAGTTTCAAGGGAAGATGTAAGAAAAAAATTTATTGGTTATTGATTATGGAAGGAAAAAAAATTGGTAAATTAAATGCAATTTGTATTAAATTTAATGAGTAAATAAAAGTAAATCTTGAAAATGATAAAAATGAGTTGCTTTTGCTTATAATTTGGGACAAGAAAAAATGATTTTTTTTGCTTATATTATGAGACGGAGGGAGTATATATATATAATCATATAATATTTATCACTTAATTTAATTCTAAAAAAAATTTATAGTGTCCTTAATTTAAAATAAAAATGAATTCTTCTTCCCTCCCTTCTCTTAAAAAAGTCAGGTATGTTTGGGAGTTTAATTTTAGAATGGTAAAAAACTCATGTATATGATATATTTTTGAATGTATGTATTAGTTAGAAGTCACTTTCAAAGAAGATTTGCCAATGCACGGTACTATAAAGAGAAAGAATAAGACATCTTTGGTGTAAGTTTTTCTAGCAAGAGTATATCCACCATTGATATAATGTAATTTTGACCCATATATAAATAAAACCTAGTACGTAGTATTTGCAAATAATATATCTATTTGTAAATGGGTAATGCTGGTTGGTTTTTGGAGCCAATTTCTGATGTGGGTTTGGTGGTTACAAACAATAGAACTTGCAATAAACATAGAACAATCATTACCCTAAGAAGCCTAGTTAGACCATGAAAATTTCTTGCATATCCCTATACTATATAGACTACTTATGTGAGCCGTACATTGTAGGGCCACATTGTATTTCAATTTTTTTTTGTACCACGTGTTTCATAGAAGAAGAGACTCTGATAATTTAGAGTTTGGTCGCGAGATAAGTAAAATTTGACCAATAATTGTTCTCATCAAAATTCGAACTTGGATTCTTTCAATGGAGTCAAGTGTTACAAAAGTTAATTAAAGCCTCCTTGATCAAGTATCTAGAATTAATTAAGAAGTGAGAGTATGTGGCCACAAAACTAGTTTTGAAAATATGCTAGAATCATTCTATGATACTATATTGATATGCACCTTAATCTAATATCATGAAAGACATTATTGGTCTCTTACTAGGAGATGGTAATTGGCTACAAGCCAGAGAATCATTGAGAAGGAACTTTTATAGAATCAAATTTGGAGACCAAGTAAAAGATAGCTTTATGATATTAAAATGCAGGATTAGATAGCTTTGAAGACTTACAAAATACATGTAAAAGATAAAATACTTTCCAACAGAAAAGTAGACATTGTAAATTAATATGAAATCCTTTGTTACTACTAATCATAACACAAAGGGACATAAATTCTCTAGTGAGTCTCGTGGAAGCTCATATACCACACATGCTATTAGTTATTCTAATCCAAATTCTAAATGGTTTTGTTTGGACCTTAGACAAAGATTAAACATCTTTTGATGATAATGTTAATGATTATAATAATATTATCACAAAACCAAAGATAATGTAAAGGAGATTCCAAACTTTGTGTTCCCATTGTAAGACTCAGTACAATTTTTTAAGTATGAAGTGCTCTTGTAGTCTTGTGATTTATACCACACAATCCTAAATAATAATGAAGAAGAATTTTCATATTAGTGTCATCACAACCTCTACTTTTAAGATAACTGTTACTTTGACTAATAGCTATGAAGTTAGCTGATTTTACTACAGTTTCTTCACTCTTATATTGTCTCCCAAATGTTTCTCTGTTGTCTATTTTCAACCTCCTAATGCTTCATGATGCATTCAGAGGTGTACACAATCAACTAGATTTTTCTTACCAATAATCTTCACAGACATAATTAATCCTCGGATTAGATGTAATGGTTAAATAAAACCCTGTGTTGAGAAGCAAATCCAAGATTCAAATCATCACAGTTGTTATGTTTGGATAAACAATTTAATTAAATGTTGTTAGTGTAAGGCAATGTAAAGCCTATCTAGAATTAAGTATAGTCAATGTAAAGTCTATCTAGATTAGGATAAACAATGTAAAGTATATCTAGATAGACTTAAGAGTTTAATACCCCTATATATATACCTTGCTGTACTCTATTCACAATCAATGAAAATAAGAGAGATTCTATACAAAGTTAGTTACACTCTAACAAGAATCCTAACAGAACCATAACTAAATTTCAATATGGTATCAACTTAGCTCTAGTACGCATCCATGGAGCCTCCGAGCCCTCCGTCGTCGCCTAATCATCACTCTGACGACGGTATCCTCCGTCCACCGCCGCTGAACTCGTTCAGAGAGAACGAACACTCCGAACGTTCCTCACTCAACTTTACGCTTCGAATTGCAAAAAAACTCACAGAGAAAAACTTCCATCTATGGAAGCAACAGGTTCAACCGTACATTTTCGCGCACGATCTTGATGATTTTCTTCTTCCGTCATCAGCGCCGCCGCGATTCCTCAACGCCACAGATCGCGCAACCGCTACTCTCAATCCGGCGTATCGCAAATGGCGACAACGCGATCAAATGCTTCTCTCATGGTTGCAATCCACGTTGTCTAGTGATATTCTTGCTCGTTTTCTTGGTGCGACAGAGACTCATGAGCTTTGGGCAAGAATCGTCTCATACTTTAAGAAACAACTTCGTGCTAAAGCGCGACAGTTACGCGTCGAACTACGAGCCACGACGTTAGAGAATCGCACCGTTCAGGAATATCTCTTACGAATTCGTCTCTTGATTGATAATTTGGCGTCTATTGGTGATCCTATTCCTCCAAATCAGCGTCTTGATGTGATCTTGGAAGGTCTTCCTTCAGATTTCAACTCCGTCATCTCCGTCATTGAAAGCCGTTTTGACTCCATTGAAGTAGATGAAGTAGAAGCTCTACTTCTTGCTCATGAAGCACGTCTTCAAAAATCCAAGAAAAGAACCTTAGATGAAGCTGCTTCCATCAATATTGCTCAGCAATCTTCCAATGAAAACTCTCCTCCAGATGAACAGGTAGCACCTTCACCTTCTGTTAACAATTCTCAAGGACCTAATCCCAATTATCATCCCTATTCTGGTTCAACACGTGGTAGAGGAGGTAGAAATGGTAGGGGACGTGGTAGATCCATGAATGGAAGATCTAATCCAAACAACAACACTCAATGTCAAATTTGCTTTAAGCCAAATCATACTGCTATTGATTGCTGGCACAGGACTAACCCTCAGTTTCTGGCTCAAAATCCCCAAATTCAAGCCTCTAACCCTACTTTACCTCAAGCACCACCACCAGGGTATTTTCAAGAGGCATATGGTCCCTTCTCAGGTCAAAACTTTCCTCCTGGTTTTGGCAGAAACTATGGATATGGTGTACCAAACTACAATCCCTGGTTAATTCCCAATCCTGCCTTAAGACCTTCAGCTCAGTATACTGCTTCACCAGCTGCTATGATTGCACAGGGATCTACTTCAAATTAGCACAATGTCTGGTACCCTGACTCTGGAGCATCCTACCATGTCACTGCTGATGCTAGGAACATACAAGAGCAAACTCCTCTCAACACTACTGATCAGATATTCATGGGTAATGGCCAAGGTTTATCAATTTTGTCTAATGGTTCTAGTATTTTTACTTCACCACAACACACACAAACCAAACTCATTCTAAATAACCTACTACATGTCCCTGACATTACCAAAAATTTGATAAGTGTGAGTCAGTTTGCCAAAGACAATTCTGTATTTTTTTAATTTCATCCTGATCATTGTGTTGTCAAATCTCAGATCACTAAAGAAGTATTGCTTCAAGGAGCTGTTGGTGGTGATGGGCTATATTCCTTCTCCAACATCACCATTCCTCCTCCTGCTAAGTCTACTAGCCTTTCTACTTTTCCTAAAGCTTCTGTTTGCTGTGTTACTACTCTACCTAGTAAAAGTAGCTCTAGTTTGTCTTCTAATTCTCAATATCTGTGGCACTTGAGGCTTGGTCATCCTAATAGTCAAACACTCAAGACTGCCCTAAAACTTTGTAATATTTCCATTTCTAATAATGAACAAGATGTTTCAAATTTTTGTGCTGCATGTTGTATGGGTAAAGCTCATAGATTACATTCAAATCAGTCTCAAACTACTTATTCTCACCCTCTTGAACTTGTTTTTAGTGATCTATGGGGTCTTGCCCCCACCATATCTTCATCAGGTTATCACTATTATATTTCCTTTATTGATGCCTATTCTAGATATACTTGGGTCTATTTGTTAAAATCAAAAAGTGATGCCTTCAATATATTCAAACAATTCAAAAGTATGGCTGAATTACAGCTAGGTCATTCCTTAAAAACCCTGCAAACTGATTGGGGGGTGAATTCAGACCTTTTTCTAAATATCTTACTGAGTTAGGTGTCATTCACAGGCTAATATGTCCTCATACTCATCATCAAAATGGTGTAGTTGAAAGAAAACACAGACACATAGTTGATATGGGTCTCACTCTCTTAAGTCACTCTAATCTTCCCCTTAAATATTGGGATCATGCCTTTCTCACTGCTGTTCATGTAATAAATAGACTTCCTACAGCATCTTTACAATTCAAAATTCCTTACAATATTCTTTTTCAAAAGATGCCTGATTACACTGTCTTCAAACCTTTTGGTTGTGTCTGTTTTCCTTTACTCAGACCATACAATGCTTACAAGTTTGACTTTAGATCTCATCAGTGTATCTTTTTGGGGTATTCTAACACTCACAAGGGCTACAAATGCCTATCTCCTCCTACAGGGAAAATATTTGTCTCTAAAGATGTTCTGTTTAATGAAACAAGCTTCCCTTACCCCTCACTATTTTCTGAAACAAATAACAACTTACCCTCTCCTACCCAAGATATTCCCTTATCAAATTTACCCATTGACAGTCACAACTTACAGCAGTTAACCACTCAAGACCCTGAACCCAATGTCATTGAACCAAATATTCACCCTGTTCCAGTCAACTCTCATAACAATTCTAATATCATTAACACTTCATCTACCACTAATTCTAGCCAAAACAAGCCTACCAACAATCACCCCATGCAAACTAGATCCAAAAATGGCATTATCTTACCTAGACTAAATCCCAAATTATTGCTAACTCATACTGAACCTAAGACAACTAAACAAGCCTTGGCTGATCCCTAGTGGCATGAAGCTATGAAAGCAGAGTTTGATGCCTTACAAAAAAATCAAACTTGGACTTTAATGCCTTTACCTTCTGACAGACAGGAAATAGGTTGTAAATGGGTCTTTAGAACTAAAGAGAATCCTGATGGCTCTATAAACAAGTATAAATCCAGGCTAGTTGCAAAGGGTTTCCATCAACAACATGGGTTTGATTTTAATGAAACATTTTCTCCTGTTATCAAACCCATTACTATCAGGCCTATTCTTTCTCTTGCCATCTCATATAAATGGCCCCTTAAGCAGCTTGACATCAACAATGCCTTTCTAAATGGCTCTCTAGAAGAAGAAGTATACATGGTACAACCCCAAGGATTTGAAGTATCTGATTCCTCTTTGGTTTGTAAGCTTAATAAAGCTCTTTATGGTCTAAAGCAAGCTCCCAGACAATGGTTTGATAAGCTCACCAATACACTCATTCAGTTTGGTTTTAGAGCAAGTAAATGTGATCCCTCCTTATTCATTTACACAAAAGACAAACAGGTTGTGTATATGTTAGTATATGTAGATGACATCATTATCACAGGTAGTTCCAGCATTTTAGTTCAAAATCTTGTCACTAAGCTGGATTCTGTGTTTAGTCTAAAACAGCTGGGTGATCTAGATTATTTCTTAGGCATTGAGGTGAAACAACTATCTGATAACTCTCTTCTTCTCAGTCAAGGCAAGTATATCAGGGACTTACTTACCAAAACTAATATGTTAGAATGTAAGCCTATCAACACACCAATGATGTCTAGCTGTAAACTCTCCAAAACAGGATCAGATAATGTTGCAGATGCAACTTTGTATAGGTCTGTGGTAGGCTCACTACAATATGCAACAAAAACTAGACCTGAAATTTCATTTGCAGTCAACAAAGTTTGCCAATTTATGTCTGCACCTCTTGAATCTCACTGGATTGTAGTCAAAAGAATCCTAAGATATCTCAAGGGTACTATCCATTCTGGTCTCAAGATATTTCCTACAGATATTCATCATCCTCTCTCATTAAAAGTGTTTTGTGATGCTGACTGGGCATTTGACCCAGATGATAGAAGGTCTACCTCAGGCGCTGCCATCTATTTTGGACCAAATCTCATATCTTGGTGGTCAAGGAAGCAACAAGTAGTTGCTAGGTCAAGTACATAGGCAGAATACAGAAGCTTAGCTCAAGCTACAGCAGATAGTTTATGGGTTCAGACTATTCTCACAGAGTTAACTGTTCCCTTTACCGCTCCAACAATCTACTGTGATAATCAATCTGCTGTGCTCCTTGCTCACAATCCTATTCTACACTCCAGGACAAAGCATATGGAAATAGATCTATTTTTTGTCAGAGAAAAAGTATTAGCAAAGCAAATCTATGTGGTTCACATCCTTGGTACAGACCAGCTGGCAGATATCCTCACTAAGCCTATTTCTACAGACAAGTTTCTTTTCATTAGAAACAAACTTAATGTCAGCACCTGACACTAAGTTTGAGGGGGGTGTGTTAGTGTAAGGCAATGTAAAGCCTATCTAGAATTAAGTATAGTCAATGTAAAGTCTATCTAGATTAGGATAAACAATGTAAAGTATATTTAGATAGACTTAAGGGTTTAATACCCCTATATATATATACCTTCCTGTACTCTATTCACAATCAATGAAAATAAGAGAGATTCTATACAAAGTTAGTTACACTCTAACAAGAATCCTAACAGAACCATAACTGAATTTCAATAAATGTTAATCATATAAGTACTTATGTATAATCTATTTTTATAACAAAATATTAAACAAAGTCAATATTTTCATATAAACTGTTTTCATAAGCCGTCATGAAGAGCTTATCAAATAAGTTGAAAACAGCTTATCTGCCCGTCATAAACTGTTTATTAAGTTCTCTAAAACAGATGTATTTATTCCGGAAAATAATTTCAAATAAATTAATCCGAACAAACCATTTAGCCGGAATAGATGAGCTACATGTATACACACACAAGGGGTTTTTTCACTGCTTATTGCCCATAGCTGAAAAGAAGAAAAGAAATGCATAATGTTGGAGAATCTCAGCAATCTAAATAAAAAACAAATGTAGGCATAAGACTTTCTTCAGAAAATAAATATTTTGGTTCAGCAGTGTTTTACAATTTGGACCCCAAAGTAAAGGCTGTGTATAACTAGAATCTCTAGGATGTTTTTTAGATGGAACTCCTGATTAAGTTAATCATTTCCATACAGAGATGCTTTCAAAGGTGTGTACATTGTTTAAATAATTGGTTAATGGCATGATATCAAAGCTAGTATGGTTGAGTAGTTTATGATTTAATCTTATCACAGTTGTATTATCTTCATCGAAGGTTAATTTCGACACTAAGTAATTAAACAATTTGAGAAGAACTGAAAATGCTGTAAAAATATCCTACCTTCAACATTTTGAGAGAATTAATTCATGGTTTCTAAGGGGTGTTTTTGGATTATTTGAAAACTCAACTTGGTGTTGAAAATAAATGGTTAAACCCTAAAGAAAAATTAGTAGTGTTTAATCAATAATGAAATGGAATTAATGTTAACAAGTATGTACTGAAAACATTAAGCATATGATGATATTCAGTGCATTAGTGTTATAGTATAGTACATCAGTCTTGGTATGTATGACCTAACCATATGAAAGCTGATAAATATAAATATATACATCAACAAGCCTTCTCTTATTTAAATTACTGTATTAAATAAGGTGATGGACAATATCGTTTGCGTCGTTTATCTAACATCAACCAAAATCACAATTATAATGGGCTTCTGTTTACATCTTTGTACAGAAGATACCGTGATCGAGTTTTCCCCAGTGCACCATACCTGAAGATGAAGACAGCACTACATGTATTGGTCCATTTGTTGCAGGGCGATATGGAGGTATCATGTAATGTAATATAATTAAAGAATGTGTTTGTATGATCAGATGAAAGGGAACCAGAGAAGGAGAGAACCGTGTAGTTTTATGTAGCTTACCATTGTGGGACAAAGGGCGCCATCCAAATAGCATCACCCGCCTGAACTGGGTACCTAATTTCACGAAAACACACCAAAAACCAAATAAAAAAGAGATAATTGTTTATGCATTGTCAGTATAGAACTTTTTACACTGTCAATCAATCAAAAATCATCATTTATATGACTTTTAAGGTAGATCTCGTTAGAATCAAATATTTTCAATGATCCAACGGTTATGATTGATTGATAGTGTAAGAAATTCATTCGCTCATACATGACCGGGCAAATTCAATGCCACTAACACTATTAGTCGTCAATATAGGTCTCAGATCCCATATTCAACAAGAAAGCTCAAGAGATTAGATAGATGTGTTGGATTTTGTATATATTGGTCACATCACTTCGGCGTAAGCCAAATTAAAATTTCTCTTTCAATGTAAAAGTAATGTTTATTGAATCAAAGAATGTCCCTATCTTGAAATCCATGCAAATCTACAACTCTTACCAACTGTCACCCAAACGATAAATGCCTTGCCCTTCCAATAGCAGCAAACCATGCTGGTTATAATGGACCTCCTGCAAAAGACACAATTTATAAAAATTTAAAAAAGGCCTTTAAACTTAAATGTTTAACAAACTAACTGTCTCGTAGACTTGTATATAATTACCTTAACATTAAGAAATTCTCCAGGCTGAAAATCCATTATCTGCAGGCATGGGTACATCAGTTAAATAAAACTTAACTAAAAGTCTGCAGCTGACTGAAATCATGATAATGAGAAGATTAGGCAGACTTTGACAAAGTTTGGTATGACCGTCAGTACATGAGAGGTTTGAGCTTACATGTATATTGAAGTCATATGCCAAAGACGTTGGAAGTAGCTTTCGCAGTTCAAATATCTGATAATGCATACAGAAAGGAATTAAAACTATGAACAATTGTACATGTATAAAATTTTTAATCTAGCTTAAACAAAACTCAAAGACTTGATTGTTGAGACTTGAGAGTATATGCCTAAATAATGAGGGAATTCGAATACTTCACAAGTGTAGAACCATACAGTGACTTGTGTTAATTATTAAACATGGACTAAGATATCTAAATTGTTGAGTACGGTACTTCCAGAGAAGCCATGCATTAACATGTTCAAAGTAATTAAATACAGACTCTCTGATTCATGATAGTGATCTGAACCAAAAGCATTTAAGAATTGCTTCAGGCAATGACATTAACACTGATAACAGTGACATTAACTTTTTAATAAACTATCATCGGATATTGAAAAAATATAATGGTTGAATTTGAACAAAAAGGGAGAAATAAATAATGCATTCTAGAATATGGGAACAGCATACCTCCCCTGGAGTTTCAAGGAGTGGCTGCTTATCTGTCGAATTAACAAGTGGCTCTGGGACATGATTTGGCAGCTGAGCATACCTGACAGGTTATTTAGATTACTCATGTGACTGCTGGCAATTTGAATGAATGCAAAAAATAAAATCAAAGGGTGGAGGTAAAAAGTACAAACCTTCGTTCAAATACCACGATAATAGCTAGAGCATCAGATTCAATTGAATGTTCAAAATTTGGAGGAAAGTAAGCATATGAATCAACCTGGAATTGAAAACATGGCATAAACAGTTCTTTAGCCTTGAGATTATCAGATTTTTCAAGGATATGATATACAGGCTAGAGGCCAGAAGATAAAACAAATGAAAGGCACCCCAACTATCACAGTGGCCATATGTTTTCCCTGATTTTCATACATAAACATTGGAGAAATAGGGAATTAATCATAAAAGTACTCAAAACTATTATCAGACTGACATGATCAGTTTATTTGCATAACAATCATAAACTTATTACCTTCAGTACATGGCTCACACCATGAGCACTGGCGACTGTGACAGCCCCGTGGAGCACAAAGATGAATCTACACATAACAATCTCGTAATTCTATCAAACATGTATGAGCTAGAAATGATGTCAAATGGTTTGGAGCATCATGGAAATATAACTAGGAGAAGTAGAATTCAGAAATTGAAAAGATGAAGTAACAAGTTCACTACCTCTCTACATCATGCAGGGGTAGTCCTGATTTTGAATTTTCTGCGAAAGTGGCAAAGCACAAATCAGAGGCATACCGGCTAAACCAGTTCTACTGACAAACATTAAATTGCACAGTACATTAAAACAATGAAGGTCACAAATGAAATGCCGACATGGGTGAGTTAAGGGAAGATGTGAAAGTGTTCTTGGAGGATATAATGGCAATTGTAACCCGATATTACTATGATCCCTAAAAAGAGAAGCAAATAAGATATTGCCAAACAATAAAAATAGAACAAAAATACAAAGAAATATAATCTATTTTCTTTGGTTGTCTTTCTAAGCGCTCAATATTTTCCATGTCATACTTCATTCTTTTTAATAGTTTTCTTTATAATCTATTTTTCACAGTATTTGATCTAATGTGCTGCAGAGGCTTTTACATATCCCATATGCTGCACATATTCAAGGAAGGAAAGAAGCATCATAAATAGCATGCATCATTGTATACGGGCGGAAAATACATCACGTAATTATTAGTATGCAGCAAATATACAGTCTGGAGTAATTTATTCCTCCTTGCTGATGCAATGTTTCATTTAATGAATGAGAGTACGGCCTATATCTAAGCAACTAAGTCTTAAAACATATATTCAAGTCATCTCGCAACCAATGTGGGATTTCTTAACCCACATCCTCGCGCCCAGCATTATTGGGATTGGGGTGCGGACATAAATGGTGGAAGGCCCTATCAGAAACCTGATAACAGACGGCCCAGCAGATCGTGGAGGAGGCTCTTATACCATCTTAAAACATATATTCAGACTATCTCGCAAACCGATGTACGGATGTGAGACTTCTTAACACTAAGTAAATATAATAAATTCTGTATAGTGAAACATAGTCAAACCTTTCAACTTTGCTAGGTACATTATAAAGTGTGAGCCCATTTCAGGTGAAATTAAATATGCCCCCAACGTATTGATCCTGCCAAAACCAATAAAATTACAACACAGAGGGAGAATTAAACATCTTAACCAAAACAAATGAGGATATTCAAGAGTACCAATCAGGCAATGGGCCATAAACATGACTTTCTGGTGTTATCAAAGCATGATCTCTCTTATAAACACTGCGTGTGAATCCAGGCAAATCTTACAAACAAAACCACATTAAAGCCAATTCAATATAATTTCACCAAATCAAAATAATCCCTATTATTGCTTCATTGATATATCAAAACATAATAGTACTACAAATAATTTTGTAAAATAAAAAACTAGAAACTGTGAATGAAACAAAGAGTTTACACTGACTTTGAAGGTTAAGAGGAGATAGAATGGATTCGTAGACTTTCCAATAAAGAGGCTTCTTCGATTTAGATTCTGAAGGAGCAGAGCAAAACCCTGTTTCTTGTGGCAATGAATAGCTAAACAAACCTGAAAAAAAACAAAAACATAAATTGAGTAGAACACTCTTTCGACTTGCTATTAAAAGTAGAATGGTGAAATGAAATGGGAAGATGGAGAGGAGATAGTACCTGAAATGAGGAAAAGGAGAAAGATACTCCGCATTTTGAGAGTAATACTGAGAACTAACTGTGTGGATGTGGCTACTGGTGACTACTGAAAAAGGGTATATACACGATCAGTCGGGTTCTGTCAAACTTGTTCTATATCAACCAATCAAATTCTTTTGGTTCCATTAAATTACCTAATCTCAACATGGATATATTATATTTCTCAAAATAAATGAAATAACAAATTTCATTTTATTGAATAATTTATGTATTTATTCTATGTTATTTAAGGAAAATGCTTAAGTGTACGAACGCAATTTGTCGTCTAAGTGCACGACCATAAATACTGCAACGTTATACATCTGTTTATGTATTTACCAACTAATAAGACCATAATCCAAAAAGAACCATTTTACTTTGGCTGATTTATATTATATATCCTTTTTGTTAAATTAGTAGTAAGTAACTAAAGCTTTATAATATTAAAGTAGATTTTATTATTAAATAAAAAGAGAAGCTAGGTCAAACATATTTTTAAAAAACTTTTGATAGGAAAAAAATTGTGTAATTTTTATGAGTAAAATACATAGATAAAAGATCTTTGAAACTAAAAAAAAAATAAAAAATTACCAATCAGCTTTAACTTTTTTTTCTAAAAACTCTTATTTTTACTTTTAATTTTTAGATAGCTTTTAAGATTAAAAACGTCAGGCCAAACAGACTCCAATACTTATAGTAAAATTTATTTACAAATTAAAATAAATTAATATTAAAAATAGGCTTAAATGCACCGGTATGTACGTACCCGCTACGCTTTTGGTATATATGCACTGACGGTGTACCTTTGTTTTTTTTTTGCAATTGGTAAATGTGTGATACGCGTGTGGTAAACGAATAAAAAAACGCGGCTTTTTTTCCTTTATCTTTTATTCATTTTTTTATAGGAAGATTTAGGTTTTTTATTTGTTTATAATACAAAATCTATTTGAACGAAATATATTTGATGTAGTTGTTATTCTCGAATTTGTTTAGTCTTTATTGTGATGAACTTGAACTAGATGTCGCTCTTTTTTATTAGGCTTAATTGCAGTTTTGGTCCCCCTATTTTAAAATTCGACAGTTTTGGATCCCCTAACACATATTTTGTCTAAAATATGATACAACATGTTTTAAATGAACTTTATGAAATATTTTTCTTACAATTACATTAATGTTGGTATTTTTTCATCATCGAATCATATATCACGCCACACCGGACAACATATTTTTCTTTTAATTCAAAAGTGGTATATATGGAAAGGACTTAATTTAATTCACTAATTGATATCTTTTCACAAAACAAATAAAATGCTTCAAAAAATAATAATAAAGCGGTCGTGCTATTGTCGTGCATGGAACTTGTCGTTCCATATAGCATTACTCGTTATTTAATTATTCAATATATTTAAAATTGCTTTTTTTTTTATACTCTCTTTCGTCCTATATATAAGAAACATTTGACTTTTTTTTAATTTTTTTTTTATTAACAAGAGGGCTTTTTATTCAATATATAAGAAACATTTGACTTTTTAAATACATTGTATGATTGATGTATTTAAACTATATTATTGTCTAGATACATCAATTTTACAATGCATGTAAAATGTCAATTTTTTCTTATAAATAGGACTAGAGGGAGTATAAGTTATGATAGAGATCAGAGGAATGGTTGAATTGATACCACGATTGAGCTCATTTGAATTATTTGGATCCATTAAAGTGAGAGAAGAGCGAGAGAAGTTGAAATATTGAATACAAAAATTGCCAAACAAACACCAAATAGATGAAATTGTGAAATTGGAATTTGGAGAGTAAAATTGAGTGTAAAATTAAGAGTAAAGAAATGAAATTGAGTAAAGTGAGTATAATAATTTAAAAAGATCACAATTTATAGTAGAAGTATTGAAACAAAGTAAATTAAAGTTTAAAAATTAGTGAGAAAAACCATTCATTTGTTCTGATTTTTCAGAACGGTAACAAGGCTTTGTAGTAAAAAAAAAATGGTAACACAAATTATAGTGACAAAGATCATTAATGAGTAGTAATATGCTGCCAATTGAAGGACAATTTTTCAGAACGGTAATATGCTGCCAATTATATCAATGAATAGTAACAATAATTATAAACTAGCCGCCCGTGCCCGTTTGTGTGATCGATATTCTTTTTTTTTATCGATATTCTCTATTGTGCAAATATAAATAACTATTTAATCTCCTTTTTTATTGGACTTAGTTAATTGATAACTAAGTAACATCCTTTTTTGTTATGGCTAGTTTTAAGAAGAAATTTTTATTTTTTTTAATTATAAAAAAACTGAAAACCTACTTTTATGTGGAAGTTGTGCTTAGTTATTAAGAAGAAAAACAATATTATTTACTAAAAAAAACTGAAAATCTGTTTTTATGTGGAAGTTATTTTTTAAGAGTAAAATATGAATAATGAAAAACCATCCAAAAAATTTGTATCCTTTTTATATATTGTATGGATATAAATGAAAGAAACAAACACTAACAAAATTATTATTATTTCAATTTCCTTGAATGAAAAATAATAATATTTAATTGAAGGACAGAGAAAGCAACGTTGCTTCATGACATGACCGTAACAATGGGCTAGCGTACTCTAGTGATAGAACTCGCAAAATACCCTTTTCCTTGAATCTCCAGCTGGCGGACGAACCAAAAAAGTATATCACTGGAGTTGCTCTAAGTGGTTATAAAAGGGTGACCTATAAGACATAAGACACCTTAATTTAGTCTTATATTGTGTATTGTTCTTTTTAGAGTTTTCTAATAAACTTTGACCTATAATTCGAGGGAAAATCACGATTTTAGGGCTCTTCATTTGTACCATGGTCAGTTTAATGAGTTTACAATTCAAAATATGTCATATCTAACTCAAATACACTCAAATTGGGTCAAATACGTCTCTCCCATACATCTTTCTTTCTCTCTTGATCTTAATCTCTTTCATAAATAAAAAGTTAAAAAATAATCAATAGAGTGAGATTAAGAGATGTAAATAGTTGAGAGAAATATGTAAAAGATATTGAAGGAAAGATTTACACACTAGTAACTTAGTATGAGATCGAGGAATAGAGAGTTTTTCATCGCATATTTATGCTCGATTAACTTTTTTTATCAACATTATTTTTTATTTTTTTTATATTTGTACTTTTTATATTATTTTTTGGATGAATAAAAAAATATTATTACCAAAATAAAAAAGAAGAAAGTAAAAAACACACACACACCGTGCAGCGGCCGTATATATTGATTCAAACAAGGCGCGAAGAATTAAAAATGAATTAAGGGTTTAGCAACTGAAAATTAGGGTTTAACTTATCGAGCTTTGAAGTGAGTAGCATCTTCAGAGAAGAAGAAGAAGAAGAAGAAGAAGAAGATTGAACACAACGATGTCCGAAGCTGAAGCAGCTTCAATGGTTTCAGTCGTTGCTTCGCTCTCAAAAAGCTTCGATCAAGTTCCTCCTTCGGCTGTTCCGGCGGTACTTGATTGCATTTTACTATCCACCAGCTTGTCTCCGCCATCACTCTTCACTTCACTTCTCAACGATTTCCCTCGTTTTCTCAAGGTATATTCATCTATCAATTTAATTCATATCTTCAATTTTTCTCAACTATAAACAATTACGTTTCAGACCTTATATCACTATTCACTGCTAGTTGATTCAAAAGCTTCTAGAATTTGTAGGATTGTTTTTAACTAACTAATTAATTAACTAACTTTATATTGAGTTTATTTTGGTTTGTATGTTTGATTATCATTGTTGGATGTAATAGGATATTATCAGTGAGGACGGTAGTTTGGATTCTGATAAACAACACCGTCTGGTGTCATTGGTGGGCACATTTTGTCACCTCCTAAAGAAAACAGGTGAGTTGCTGTCTAATTTATGCGGCGTTTTGTTCTGTTTGGACATTTGCAAAGGCTATTTTTTGTTAAACCACACGCGTTTTCGCTGTTGTGCATTTGGAAATGGGTTTCTGAATAGAAATTATAATGCTATGCTGACATGGAGCATTTGCAGCAGCTGTCGTGTTACACTTCTGTATGTTTGGTTCCACTTCTAGAGAGGTCAAAATTGTTTCTGATTTGATCTTGACATTTTTGTTTCAGTAAAGTAGAATTGATTCTGTCTCCAGAATTAATTATACTTAAAGCTAGAAATTGTAGCTTTTGATTCTAGAATTGTTTTATGCACTCCAATTTTTTTGTTCAACTGACTTTTACATGAATGTATCCAAAACATAAATTACTCTACCTTAATTAAACTTTAGGTAGAATTAATTTTATAGAATCAATTCACTCGAATTTCACCACAGAACCAAACATACACTCCATATTTGAACTGTGTAATATATTCATTTATTTATTTGTAGGGGGTGATTGTGACGCGATACAACTGTTTTTGTGGAGGTGTTTTCTTCCTTTAGCTAAGGAGCTACAACCATCTCAACATGACTTGCTTAATCTGGTATAATACAATATTAAATTAATTAGCCAGGAACTTTTGTTTTGTTGGTAGTTATAACTTATAGGAGAACATTTTTTGTCATCTAACTATTTTGTGATCTGATATGGTAGATAACAGAATCGCTCATGGATGTTGTGATTGAAACCGGTACTGTGGAAGTTCTTGAAGAAACGTTGGTGCCAGTTTTTATAAGATCAGTTGGTCTTTCAATGGGGATGATTCATAATGATGATTTGAGTTTGTATGAATGGAGTGGAGAATCATCTTCCCAGGGTTCACATGATGTAATGGACAAGGAACAATTTATTGCTTCATCAAATTGTTTCAAATTGACAACATCATGCAATGTTTTGTCTGTAATCCTGGAAGTGTCCCTTCAGTTTCTGCATATAGATACAGTCACTAAATCAGTAGAAAGAGAAGGGTGTACTGTAGATAAATTTGTTAAAGGTTTGATTTTGGAATTATGTAATATGACTGAACGGATGCTTTTACATAGTCCAGAACACAGGTCTAGTGCAATTGGATTTCTTCTTCCTATCATCCTCAAAGCATTCCCTGCCATTTGCTCATTTGAAATCTCAATCCGTGGGCATAAACATGTTTTTTCTCGGTATAACCAGTTGAATTAATTAATATTTATCTGGCTTAATATACATTCTTTTTTGTATGAATTTGTCTTGTACATTACCGGTTTTCAGGGCACATTTCTTCATGAAAATATGGAACTGCTGCAAAACACTATTTTCAATGGGATCCCTAGAGAGAAGAGAGGGATACAATACACTTTCTTTGTATTTCTCTTTTTCCTGGCCGACAGAAGAACATGAAATTTCTGATAGTGATACAGTCATTAAAGCTGAAGAATTTGACATAAGAGCAGAAAAAGAGTTTTGGGATGAGATAAAGATGGGGCTGGTACTTGAGCTCTGTTTACTGGTTTTTTGTTTGATTGCTTAATTTGCTGTTGCTTTGCTTACTTAAGAACTAAAGTGAATCTGTTCAGGTTGACACAGAGAGTTTAGTGAGAAAGCAGAGCTTACATATATTGAAGATGGCTCTGAATATACAAGAAGGAAGCAATTCCCTCTCTAGCATATCAAAAAGTAACAGCAATGGTAAGTGTTCAGTACCTCGTGGGGTGACGAGGAAGGAATTATGGGCTTACAAGGAAGCAAAGTCACTTGGTGTTGGGAAGCTTTCGACGTTAGATGAGCTGATTTATAATAGTCAGGAGTATTGGGGTGCATTTGTGCTTTTATATGAGATGCTTGAAGAATATGATACTCATTTAGTTGAAGCAGCTTGGAATCATCAGGTATATATAATCATGCAAAGATAACAAATTTTGTATTTTTTTTGACAGAACAAACTTGGTATATTATACATAGAAAAATAGGTCATAATGTGATGGTCAAGTTTATTTTTTGATTTTGATATATGTATGATGCGTTTGTCTAGCTCAGAAACATCTTTGTTTTTGTTTGTTTTGTTAACAATTCCTTATATTTGTCAAGAAAACCATTTAAATTGCAGATAATTTAGTGTATTTTGGAATATGAAATTGTCAAGACTTCCTCATTTCTTGGTCATTTGAATGTTCAGTCAAATAAATCCTAGTAGTGTATGCATTTCCTTTTGGTTTTTTTGTTCCGAGTTCCATGCTTTCCATAACAAGTGCATCTAATGTGTTGAAATAATTCTTTTATACAGGTCTCCTTGATGCTTCAATTCTCTGAGTCGCATCTCAATGTTGTGACCAATATCAGTAAAGTTCATCAAGATCAATTTGTAACCTATGGGGAGCCTTTTGATTGGTTATCTATATTATGGGAACGAGGCCTTCATCATGACAATCCTCAAGGTTAGTGTCGTCATCATTATATGGACAAGTGAGGACTCAATATTTTTGTTTTGTTAGCAAAACTTTAAAGTCAGGATACGAATGCCATTACCCAAATTATGGAGTTTGTCACTTGTTAAATTAGTCCTTTCATCCTTTTTCCTTTTATGGTGTTTACCAAATAAATGCAGTAAGGTGCCTGATCATGCAGTCTTTCCTTGACATCAAGTTGGAGAATCATGGGAACTACATAAAATCAGTGCCTACAACCTTTGTTCTCGGTCCATTTATGCAAGGGTTGAATGATCCAATACACCATAAAGAATTTGGTACGTGCTTCACTCCTTTGGCCCCTTTCAAATGAATTTCTTCTTGTTCATATTTGAATTTATGTTTGGTTTTTCCCCTTTTAGAAAGAATTTCGCCTAGGCCCAAATCAGCTCCAAAGGCCGTACATTGGTCATGTCTCTAGTCAATGTAGGACTTCAACACACTCCACTCATGTTCAAGATTGGACATCTGGAGTGTGCTGTCGAAAAATATGGATGGCCCAATAACAAATCTAGGACATGATTTATACAATCTTGGAATTTGGGCTTGGTCAAACTCGGTCGTAAAATATGCTTATTAGTGTCACTCAAATTATTACTTTATATCCAAATATGATGTTCCAATCCATTTGTTAGCATGATAAAATATGTTCCATCTCTGTCTGCTACTGCCTATTGCAAACACATTATATTCTTCTAAATACTGCCATGGTTTAAGTGATATTTTAGGTGTAAAAGGAGTTTATACGTCAACTGTGATTAAAGGTGCAGCCCAGTTTTTTCGGCAGTACGTTAGCTTTCTAGCTCCGAGGTATGCTTATTGTTTTAGTAAGCAAACTGTTATTTGACGTGTTTATAAAATAAAGGTTTACTAGATTATCCTTTTTACGCCCAAAACCTTTATGCCAATCAGTTAAGAGACTTCGAAATTGGTAGGCATATCATGCGGTCGCTAAACAACTTAGTAGTAGTTTTGTTTTATCAGTTTCAAATTAGTTTTGATAACTATTCCCATGTCTTTAAGATATATGTGAGCTTATAGAAGGCATTTGATTATGTTACTTGCTAATATGATGAATGCCATGCTTCCTGCTTAATTTAGTGGATCAATCTTTTTCTCGCAAAATTTGGGAGTAAAAATGTTGTTGTGCAAAGATCTGGCTTCAATTGCCCCCCCTAGTGGACATTGGGATTGGTGTCCCTTGGATTGGCCAGTCCTTAGGTCGGATACCGAGTCTTCAAAAAAATGTTGTTGCATTGTTCCAGTGCATTTGACTTGAGTGAAAGTTTTCACCTTTAACGAACAATTGTTGAATGCACATTTGATGAGTATTTTATGGATTTCTTTGGCATACATTTATAGGTAGAGGATAAAATATCTTTTCTGCTTATCCTTTATTCATCTCTTGATGTAAATATATATGTAATGAAATACTTCGGCTTTACATTTCTTATTGTCTAAAAGTTATTTACAGGAAGCTCTTTGCATTTTTATGCAATTTAGCATCCACTGCTAAACATCAATCTTTTGGACGGGCTGGACTTATGGGCCTTGCTGAATGCATTGCTTCAGCTTCTACTGGCATTGGAATTCTTATTCATGCCAGGACAGAGTCATCCACAGGCACTTTTCCAGTGGAACTTGTTACTGGAATGGAAAATCAAACTGATAAAAAAGAATTGCTGGATATCTTTAGATATGTTGTTGAGAGCAGCAAACAGCATTTCAATCCGAGTTACCGACTTCAAGGTTTATAATTTAGTGTACTTGGATGATGTGATTTTTAGTATTCATTTTGATATTCATAAATTTAGGAGTCATTGAATCATCTTACTCTTTGATTACGTTTACAGTTTGTAGCAGGATTCTTGAGGCTGCTGCTTCTGTGGTGTGCACATTTGATATTCCTCTTGAAACTCTTTTGCTTTTCATTTCAGCATTGCCACGTGAATTCACGGATTGTGGTGGTACGTGAAATCTCTAATGTCTAGTGCTCTCTAACAATCTAATTGTAGTCATGAACTTGTGCCACCACTCTATTTTTTAAAAGTGGAAAGAAGAAATAATGCTAAATGCTCTGTTTTCCCTTAAATAAATTGTGTGCAAGAAAACAAATAAATTCACAGTCTTCATGTTCTTCATATCTACTGATTCGAAGAAGCTGGAAGAGTGAACTATCAAAAACTAACCATCTTCTATCCTAAGTTACTGTTACAATCCTAGTGAAAAGAAATAGGAATTGATAGAAGCAAGAATAGAAGACATAGATTTTTATTGAATATTGAGAATATGAGAGAAATCTTTCCTCCAAGGGTTTTCCTCTCTTCAGTGGAGCCACTGCTCTGTACACTCAAATGTATACAAATCTTAATTAGTGATTCCTCTCTACCTTGCATCATTCTATGCTACTGATTCCCTCCAACTAACCAGCTAACTTCTCTCACTTGTCCAGACTATTTTTTCCTTCTCTTCTATCCTAATAAATATAATACCCTAACAATTACCAACAAAATATCTTCAACAAATTATCTGTAAAAAAAAAAGTCTTTTAACAAATTATTCAAAAAAGACATGTCTTTAACAAATTCACTCATGTTTTCTGAAAACAAATTACCCTTTCTCATCTGTTGAAACTTATAAAGGCCTGATTAAAGTTTATAAAGAGTGATACTCCTCTCACCTTACTAGCCGGTTTTTTTAAGGATGAGTTAGACTCAATATAGAAACCTAATAGATGCGAGTGTCCATGCTTGATTTAATCTTCTCTAATGTGGACACTAAAAGGCATCACCAAGTAAGAAGAAGCATTGGCACGAAGCAATGATGTTAATTTAATAAGTCCACCATCAACACTCAATTAAACCACAACATGTGATCCATGTTCTTGTCTCTTGGGGCAAACTGAATGAATGGGCTCTCATTGATTATCTTACTACACTTGAACCAACTTTCCCCAGTTAGATATTTTGTAAATTACTTCCAGTTATTGTTCTTCCTTCCTGTTGTTAGAGTCACAATTTTAGAGTTTGGACTTGGGAGCATTACTTGTTACAGTATTTTGTTGGGATATATAATAAAAAATTGACTGTAGATTTAAATTTCATCACATATGCTGTTGTGCGGGATACTGGTGTATCTTACGTTAGGGTATAGAATAAAGGGAAGTAAGAGTAGTTGAATTAGTTATGAGTTGTTAGAGAAGTTAGTTAGTTAGTTAGTTATTTGGATTAGTTACAGAGTATCTTTATTGTGCATAAATAGGAGAACACAAAGGTTACAGAGTATCTTTGAATTTTGTATTTGTGAATAGAGTATTCTCTATTGTGAAGGGGAAACCCTTGAGGAGAGATCCTCTCCTATTCTATCCTATTTCTTACCAATAAAATTGTTATTCTTTGGAATACAAATCTTGGGGTTCCTAGCATCTTACCTTTTATTAGTCAATGAATTAGCCAATAAAATTCGGGATATGTGATTTACTGTTGGTATGATATGACTACTTTCCTCTCTTCCCTACAGGCCAATTAAGGTTGACTGTGCAACGGTGGCTCTCTGGTTGTGGTTACAAGGATTGTTGTGCCAATTGCTGTATTAATGAGATGAAGCTCTGCAAGAATCTTTATGACTTCCCAAAGAGCTTTATCAGTAATCATCTCTCCATTGATATTTCTCTTAATTTTGATGACGGTGACTTTAGTGCATGGGAGTTTGAAGCAAATAGATGGGCAAGAGTGCTTTTCCTTGCAATCACCGAGGAACATCCTCTGGAACCTATTTTAATGGTTTGCCTTTGGCTTCTTCCTTTCTATTTTCTATATGATGCTTACCAACTCCCTCTAGAAATTGGACTATTAATTTGTTCTACTAAACAAGGAGAATAATTATTAATGGATTGGGTTCTACATTAGTTTTACCATACAGTAATATGATCGTTCTATGACATGCAATTGATACTGGTCACTGCATTGTCCCCCCTCTATCATTCTCTGGTGTGAACACTAACGGGAGAAATGGATATTTATTATTGTTGCAGTTCATTCAAAAGATTGGCTCTAACATCTTCAAGCAAAACCATGATTCAACTTACATAGGAGTCAAATTATTGATTCTAGCCTCAAGCTTGGTTCTGGAGCTTCGCAGAACAAGGGAAAGAGTGATTGAATGTGGCAATAAAGCCAGAACAAATATAGGGAGTGTCTTTCTTGGTGTAGTTGATGAATGGAGTTTCATAGATGACATTTCTAAGAAGCTTGTTGATACATTTATGTATTTGTTGGTATTATTTCTTTTAATCCTTCATATTATGTTGTGGAAATCCTTTTTTCCGTTCATGGTCTTTAAATGATTATTCAAATGCAGGATGATCTAGTTCTGTTTGCAACCCATTCTTGTTCCATTTTCTGGTCTGGTGATGTCGAAGAGGACACTGCACTTCCTGGTGCGGTTAAAGGAAAACTTGGAGGTCCTAGTCAGCGAAGGTTGCCAATTTCTACCACCACTGCTGTATTGCAGGCGGTAGGTACTTTCTGCACTTTTATTATTCTGGGCTGCTTGAATTCTATTCAGAGCTGGAGATTCTAGAAAATTATTCATTGTGGGTGCCACCATTTTTCTGTAGAATTTTTATCTAAATTGGTGAAGTGTAGATATACTGTTATACAAACAACTGGCTAGGGTTCAGACATTCATTTTCTCAATGATCTTTCTTTCTAGTTTTAACAGTTTACTTTCTTCATCATTGCAATAATTTTAATGGACGTGCTTGAATGAATAGTTTAGGCTCTCAACTCAACTGGTTTCTATAGATATAGTCTAGAGGTAAGGAACCATCCTGTTAAACATTAAAATTCTAATCAATGTTGCTGTTATTAGGAATCTTCAAATGAAGTACATAACAAGTAACCAGTGTGAATGATAAAAAATAGAGTCTGAGTTTGAGTCTTTGAAAGACAGATGACATCAGAAGAAGGAAAAGAAAATAGACAAAGAAAAAGAAAAAAAGTGTAGAAAAATAATAATTAACAGAGTCACAAACAAGCACAAAGAATAAGAGGGAAAAAAAAGGAGAAAGAGTTGACAAGGAGGGAGCAATTGCAAACTGGTGGAGAGTGGGAAGAAAAAGAAAACAGAGTACCTGATTGGATTGATGGACAGAGTGCGATTTGTTAGAAGTTGCTAGGTGCTGGCCGGAAAACACCAGATCATGGCCAGAAAGTTGCAGGAGAGCAGCGGGTTGGATGGGGTCACACAGTAACAGAGAGGGTAGGCTGCTCTTTGGAAATGAAAGAGAGGCAAGGGGTTTCTTCTTTGAAATCTAAAAATCTTTCCATCACAATAGCAGCCACAACAGTTGCGGCGCTAAAACAGTTTCCATGCTGTTGTCATCCTTGGAACTTGCAGGGGTTGCTATTTTTGGAATTTTGTTTTTCCTTTACAGAATACCATCATTAATACCAGAATAGATGCTAACCATTGTATCCATATACTGGCAATATCATTACCAAGACCCACAGTTTCATCCTGTTCTATTTCAATTTCTTTTCAAAAGGTTGATTTATCTTTGCTCAAAGCATGAATGTTTCTACAAGTTGATATTATAACTTATCAGTTCATTCCTGTTCTCTTTTCTTTTTTGAAAATTTGCTTTCTTTAGGCCATACCTTTTTTCCCCCCCTCTTTGCAACTTGTCTGATTTTCCTGTGTTTCAACCAAGCAGATGATGTCAGTGAAGGCCATGTCATTAATTTTGTTGTGGTGCAAACAAATTAAAAAAGATGCTTTGCTTAGCAGTGCTTTTACTTTCATGTGGCAATTCTTCTGGAGGATTACTAGATCTCCACATTCTTTCTCAGAGGTACCTGGCATATTAGATGCATTATCTGCTGTAAAATTGTGTGTTTCTGTCACGATTGAAGTGTGTGATGATATTATTTTCGCTGTTGCTTTGAATGTTTAATGCAGACACAGGCAGAAGTTTGTCTTGCAGCATATGAGGCATTAGTCCCAGTTCTCAAAGTTCTAGCTTCCACATACTGCACTCAATCTTTTTATCTCATTGAGGAAAATGAGCAATTGTTTTCAGATATAGAAGGCAGGCTTCAGTTAGATTGTATGTGTGTATCTTTCATTCAAAATATCAATGATCTCCTAGGAGCAGGAATTTTGGCAAGAACTCGAAGGGCTGTTTTGTTGGATATAAAGGTGAATCTTTCTTTTCTTTTTTTTTCCATATGATATTTGGACCATGATAAAATTAGTCTCAACTTTGCATATTCATTTCCTCATTTGTTTCTCTAATTCAAATTTCAATTGTACCTGTGTTGTGGTAAATCATACTTCAAGTTAATGGTGATAAATCTTTAGCTGTTAACACTAAATACAGGATGTTAATTGGTTACTTGAAAGATTTTAACTGGATTTTTACTGATTCAGTGGGCGTGTCTAGAATCTTTGCTGTCAATTCCATCTCACGCTCTCAAAAATGGGTTTCATTTGGAGGGAAACCATGCTTTCTTCTCAGATGACACTCTGAGATCCATTTTTGGGGATCTGGTTGAGAGGTAAGCAACAAAATAATCTATATGCAATTATGCATGCATGATCACATGTGATTTATGGGGATTTCTGTTGATGCAGTTTGGTTCATTTATGATTGAGATTATCAAACTTGATCAATATTGTCAACATCATGCATCTTCTGTAAATTTTTTGGCTATATCTTTTTTTCTCCTGGTTTGTCTTATTTTTTAAGCTTAGCTTACTGAAAATTATGTTTTGCAGCCTTGAAAATGCTGGAGAAAGTTCTGTTTTATCCATACTGAGATCACTCAGACTGTTATTTGAGCTAGTTGCCGAAGTGATGCCAAGTGCGCTTGTTTCCTGTAGTAATGTAACAGATGCACAGGTGTACTTCATAGCTGGCTATTTATTTTGTGTTTTGTATATTCAATTCATGGTGTTGCCTTTAATTGAATGGATTTTAGAAGTACTGGTTTCCATTGGATAAACTTGAAGATGATTTTAAACATCAGCCTTGTGCCCTGATATAAGGCATCACATTCTGTGCTGATAATCCCCAAGGCTCTGATAAGCTACCTTGCTACTGGTTCCTTTCGTTATCCGAAATCATAACTATGTGATTTACATCACACACACACACACACCAACAACTACCTGCCAAGAATAGAGCTATACTACATAAAGATAATACTTGATAAATACAAATAGAGCAACTAATGTGGTCTGGTGAAAAAATAAGAAACCCATCCAATACTCCCCTGTTGTGATGATTTCTAATCAAAATGCTGGGATTTTCATGTATTTAATTGCATGCATGTCCTTTTTTCACCCAACCAGCACTGTTTGCTGATCTAATGACTTCCAATTTGCTATGTTTGATCAGTTGATGTGGAATTTGGTCCATTCATCTTGGATATTGCATACAAATTGCAACAAACGAAGAGTTGCTTCAATTGCTGCTCTTTTGTCATCTGTTTTGCACCCTTTATTATTTAATGATGAGAGCATGCATCAAAAAGACAATGCACCAGGACCACTGAAATGGGTATGTGTTCTCTTGCACATGTTTTCATTCCCCGTGTGTTTTCTCTTCTAGTTCTTGCAGATACCGATTGTTTTCTTTTAATGTCTGACATTCAGTTTATAGAAAATCTTATTGAGGAAGGCACAAGAAGTCCTCGGACAATTCGACTTGCAGCATTGCACTTAACAGGGTTATGGCTCTCAAATCCTAGGATTATAAAGTTTTATTTGAAAGAGCTTAAACTGCTCTCTCTCTATGGTTCAGGTGCCAAACATGAATATTTGCTGTGACATTATGCAATTTACTTGGCTAACTGTTTTTTTTATCGTATTATTATTATTATTATTATTATTATTATTATTATTATTATTATTATTATTATTATTATTATTATTATTATTATTATTATTATTATTATTATTATTATGAATATTACATTGTCTCTTTTAGTTGCATTTGATGAGGATTTTGAAGGTGAGCTAGCTGACAATAATGATGCTAGGCTGGAAGTCTCTTTATTAGCGAGGAGCCCTGATCCCGAGCTGACAAAAGTAAGCAGCTCAACATTTAAAATGCATTTGTTGTATATTTTGGGATCTGTTAATCCCTTATGAGTAGTATGAAAAAACTCAGATTTAACTAAGATTATTTTAATTTCCTGTTTGTCTCTACCCGAATTTCTTAAACAACAAATACATTTTATTATAATAAAACCACGATGTGCTTATTGTCACTAATTGCTATTGCAATTACCTTTTATTTATTAGAAACAACTCTAGAAGCTTTGACTTTGTAATAACTGGTCTTTTTTCTTATCAGGCATTTATTAATACAGAGTTGTATGCACGGGTATCAGTTGCTGTTTTGTTTTACAAGTTGGCAGACCTGGCTTGTATGGTGGGATCACCAAATGAAGACACAAATTGCATTGCAGCATTAGATTCTGGCAGATCATTTCTGCTAGAGCTTCTTGATTCTGCGGTAGTTGATTACTATTATTTGATGATAAGGAATAAATTCTATGCTAAATTTTGTAGCAATTATTTATTGATTATTTTAAACACAGAAATATGCACTGTATGTTATGTACTTGGCCTGCTGAGATATCATGTTCTTCTGGTATTGTAAGTGTCTGATTTTCTCTACATGTTATGTTTCGCTTCAAAATTTGGAAGAACTGTTTGGGATTATTTTAATTTATGATTAGGTTAGAGGATGGTTTAGATTGTTCCTGGTTTTGAATTCTATTTATGTGTGTAAAGAAAAATAAAAGTTAGCCCCACTACTGTAAGCATGCATTAGGTTTTTATATATTAAGCCTAACTCATCCTTACAAAAACGGCTACTGAGGTGATGCGTGTCACTCTTTATAAATTCTTAAGGCCTTATCTCTTTTTCATGTGCCCTATTGGCTTGGTGTGCGACCCGAATGGATGGGCTCTGATACCATATTATGTTTTCATATTGGATCCAACTCATCTTTACAAAATCAACTTGTAAGGGTTAGAGACTGAGAGGCGCCACTCTTTATAAATTCTTTTCAGGCCTATTCTCTTATCAATATGAGACTTGTGTTTTTTCCAATAGTATGAAACACTGCCGACAAAAAGGAAAGCTCTTAGATTAGGGAGACTTAAACTGTTGAAAGCTAGTTTTTGTTAATAGTTTACAGTGGAATACGAGTTCAGAGAACATGCTGGTTCAAAATTTGGGATAGGAATCTAATTGCCAGCTTCTTAATCTTGGAATCTCAACTGATATGGCTGTCACTATGTTTTGCAAATTTTGGAACTTACTTTCTTGAATATATGTCTTTGGTAATGCCATTTTTGGTTGTATGTTTTTGGGTGCAGCATGTTCATTTATGACAAAGCTCAGATAGTTATTTTGTTATGCTTATGTTGAATATAATCTGTTGATGTAGGTCAATGATAAAGATCTTGCCAAGGAGTTATACAAAAAATATAGTTCTGTAAGTATCCTTTTGTTCTCTGCTCGTTCAGCATGATGAGACGGTGTCACAGAATATAATCCCTGCCCTATTTTCCTGATGTACTTGTTAGTTCACAATTAGCTCCGGTTAGAACTGAATAACTAACTGCACACCTAAAAAAAGAACTGAATAACTAACTCTTGGTATTAATTTTTTCTGGAATAGACAATTTATTTCTCACATTTTCAGTTTCATTTCAAATAAATGGTATTACGAGCCTAAGAGACATGGCTACTGAAAATTCTCCACCATCCCCACTCCAACCTTATGTAAGGTCCCACCAGTTTGTACACAATCTATATCCACCTCATACACAACCTATATCCACCTCATTGGTGTTGGTAATCACGGCGTTAGCTCTGCTGACATTTTGTCATTTGCTTACAGAAAAATTCGATGAAGACATAAGTCGATGAAGCCCGTCAGCAATGGCGATCATCTTCGTCAATTTATGATAATTCCACACATTTTGCCTCATCATTTTTTTACCGAGAAAGATCTATAAATTCGAAGAATGAATGATGCGTATCTGACATAGAGGCAACAAATAATAATAAAACTTGCTTTCTTGGCCTCAGTCCACCATAACTAATATTCTCATCTCACGTAAGTTATTGGCTGTGTTCACTCTTGGAGATTTGGGAGAAATTGTATGAGCTTTTCAAAGAGCTTGTGGACCTTGCGAGCCTCCTTTGTCTTTTGCGTCGGACAACCCTTTTCTGACTATTTGTTTTTTTGTTTTTAACGACATATCTCTTCTCCAGTGTACCCTACTCTGGCATGCACCATCAGTCATCATCGGCACCACTGTGATCGTATTGTTGTGAGTCCAGTCTCCTAAATGTCACTGTAATTAGAGCTGCTACTTGTCGTTAGACCAAATTCCAGGAAGAACCCAGCCATATGAAGTGCCTCCTTCCGGTTTACCTAGTGCCAAAATTTCAGCCTATGGGCTCCATTTTTGAGGCGTTTTCTTGGGTTTCTTTGCGTCTGATTTTCTGATGAGGTGTTTTTCTGGTCAGGTCTCCTCTGTGTGTCATCCTTTTGACATGTCATCCTTCTGAAGCTTTCAGACTTTCGTCTGTTCTCTTTTACTCTTAGTCAATTGAGTTTACTATGCCTTCTCCAGTGAGACCCATTCATACAACTGTACGTACCATATATTCCATTCTATATCAAACTGTGAGGTCTATCTTTGCTGTTAAAAACCCAGTGTTATCATGCCTGAAAGTACCGAATGTTTGGGGTAAGAAATTGCTTCTCAAATTTGGTGACTAGATCTACAAGTTTCCATTCATCTAGGATATTGCACAGAATATACTATTGTGTTATGCATATTGATCTAGAACAAAAACTTCTAAATTACAATCTAAAAATTAAATGCGTACCAATTGCTAATGTCGTTTTATCACTTACTGAAGATCATCTTTGAAAGTAATTTCCAGGTTTACATCTGACTTGTTCTCTTGGATATCCGGCCCTTTGGCCAAGAGGATATCTCTGTGATAATTATTTTTCCAGCTACTCTGGCCTTATATCCAAGAGAGTCTCTAAAGATTTTCCTGCTTTCAATGGTTTAAATATGGCATATGCCAGAAATTTTTTATTGCTACTGCAATTTGTGCACTCATCTATCGCTGTCATAACTCATTTAGCTCAACGGGACATTTGTATTACAGATTCATAGGCGCAAAATACGTGCTTGGCAAATAATATGTATCTTGTCTCCATTTGTCGAGGAAGATATAGTTGGGAAAGTTTTAAACTACTTGTACATATCACTTAATGTAAGTTTATTTCACTCTATCATACAGTTGTGTTCATTTTCTTACTGAAATTTTCAATATGCTGTGGATTTTATTGTGTTGGATGCATGTATTTGTGAACTTATGTGTAAGCATATGAATGTTCTCTGTTCAATTTTCATTTAATGTTTTATTAGATTAGATTACATGCACTTTTAAATTTTAATGTCTTTGCCCTTAATTTTAAGATAGTTGCCAGGTTTTGCTTCTCTTCTCTTTCTACCTGTTTGTTTGTGATGCATTCTTACAACCTGTGATTAGTTATATTGGCATCTTCATTTGTTAAATGGAAATCATTTTTGATCCAAGAAAATAGGAATGATAATCATATTGATTCCTTTCTGACACCAAAAATGATAAATACAAAATTTAGTGTAAATCATTTTGAGTTTATACTACTAGAAACTTGTGTTGATTCTTCTTTGACATGAAATTGGAAACAATGATATCTCTTGTATTCCTGCAGAGAAATAACTTACCCGCTGTTCGACAATACTTGGAGACATTTGCAATCAACATATACTTGAAATTCCCATCACTTGTAAGACTTTATTTTCCCTCTTTTTCCTGTTGTCATTTTTTTCTTCATATTTATGTTATTTATTTGCAACTAGATTTTTTTTCACTGTTTTGATTGAAGAATAGAAATCAAAGGGCACAAGACCAGTGGATAAAATATCCTTCTTAAGGAAATCCAAGAAACAATCTAAGCAAAGATCACCAATCTCTCTGCATGTCTCCAGTAGATAAAGTGAAAAACCCTTCTAAAAAGAGGGGTTTAAAACCATATATGCTTACAACCACTTTTCTCATAAGCAAAGAAATAATGAAAAAATTTCCTTTTAATCTCTAGATCATTAAAAGTAACAAACAGCAGAGTTTCTGCTTCTGCTCTTATGGCAAACAATATACTTATACTTTGGCCAAAACGCTTAAAGTGCCTGTTAAAACTTAAAAGCAGCTTGTTTTTTTACTGTAGGGTAAATAAACTATATGCTTGAGATTTTGGTTTTCTTGGATTAGTATTTAACTGATGTCAGTTTCAGCACATGTTCATCTCACTTTTTGGATGATAAATAATAACTATCTTTCAGGTTCCTTCTAAGTTCAGATTAATTTCACATACTGTGGCAGGCTTTTTTTTTTTTTTTTTGTATATTTGTTTTACACAAATTTTAGTGTCAAACCTATTATGCGAGTTTGTAATCTGTGACCTTCCTCTGTTGAAATTATCTATTTATGCCACTAATCATAATGCCAAATTCACAGGTTAAAGAACAATTGGTTCCTATATTGCGGGATTATGACATGAAACAGCAGGTAAATATTGTTTTTTATGGCATGAAACCTCTACTTTACTGTGTTCTTGTCATTGTTAATTGCTACATGCGCGCACACACAAACACTATGTGTGTGTGTGTATTCTCAAATTGGATCTTTTGTAAATAATAGTACTATTTTAAGATGGTATCTTACAAGCCGGTTTTGTAAAGTTGAGTTAGGCCCAACCCAAAATTCTAAGAATTTTATAGATTAAACAGCTACGAAATTTAGGGAACACTGAATATTCACCAAACCAGCAGAAGCGAGACTGTACCTGGTGTAATAATAACTTGAGCAAGTTAAGATTAACTTGTAGAAATCTTACTGGTGTTTTGGGCATTTCTTGGGTACCTGTATGTACAAAGGATAGTATGTACATTTTACATCGGCAACCACAATATTAAATAATCAAACTATTTCCTATGACTCTAAGCTTTTCAAAAAATACTCTAATAATTGCTGATTAGATTTTAATCATGATCACTACTTTGTAATTGCCATTGCTTATATCAGTTTTTTTTTTGAACAGCAAATTTTATTTAATAATCAGATCAGTGCTCAAGACGAGCAGAGACCGATAATTTAGAGAATACAAATTAAAGGTGCCGTATATATGCGAACACCCGAAAATAAACATCATAAAAGATACCCTTACGCACAACACCTTGCCATAAATAAGCATCACCATCTAAAACAGACTCCTTCACGAAACCGACCACTGAAACTGAAACCATCCATCGTCGCTATTCACCCCAACCACCGAAAGTACTCCAAAAATAAAACCCCCAACTTGGACCAAAGAACTGGTTCCCGATCTCGAATCAAAAGTGATCGGCCCACCAAACTTCAGGACCAAATCAAAAGGCCTACATCTTGCCGTGAGAAATTTGGATCTAGGGTTTGCAGCGGCTGGTTTGTCTAGAGAGAAGGCAGAGAGAAATTTGAAATTTTAAGTCTAGAGAGAGAAAGATGGATACCCCATTGCTTATATCAGTTGAATTACTGAAAGTATAAATTATGCCTCAGGTTGTCAGTTACAACTTGCATGTGCTTGGTCAATCTGGCAAAATTTATATCTCTGTTTATCATCATTTTTTTCAGTATTAATGTATTATATTTATGATATGGCTATTTTTTCAGTATTATAACATAAAATAGGATTTGCAAATTACAGATGTCTTGTTGTACACTCTGTGGATCAAACTTATTGTTGTATGCTTAAAATTAATAATACTTTCTTCTAATTTGTGAGGTTCAAAATGCAGGCACTATCTTCATATGTTTTCATTGCAGCTAACATAATTCTCAATTCATCTAAAGATGTTCAATCTAGGCATTTGGATGATTTGTTTCCTCCTCTAGTTCCATTACTAACTTCACATCATCACAGCTTACGTGGTTTTACCCAGGTTATCATCTATGGTGTTAATATTTCTGTTTTTAACCTCATCTTTTTCACACTCAAATAGACAGATCTTTATATGCTTGCCTGTTTTTGCAGTTACTAATGTATCAAATTCTGCATAAACTATTCCCACTGTTGAATTATGGATCTTCTGAGACACTACCTTTAGAAAAGAGGTGCTTTGTAGATTTGAAAACATACCTTGCAAGGAATTCTGATTGTGCACGGTATTATTATTTTTCCTTGCTATATTTAACCATAAATCTTTGTCGTGGTTGATATATGTAGATTCCTGATTTTGTTCCATCTGTAAAAGACTAAGAATGTATGTCACTGTTTGATAGCTCTTCATTTATTATGTTGCTTCTGTAAACTGTATTTTCCACCTTGTTAGAAAATTGGAAATATGAATACGAATGACTAATTCAATGTTGTAGTTTCCTTTTGTCTATATTTATACTTAGAATTTGGACTAGCTGTAACTTAACTCTAAAAGAGTGGTCAAAGGGTGAAGATTGCCCGTGTCTTATATGGACTACTTTATCCATATCTTATAATATATTGTGAAATCTATTAGTCCTCTAATTGATAATACAAACTTAGCAGTTTTTCCTAATTTCATTCTGTTTCCTAATTTGTTTGCTTACTTTAATTATTGTTGGGACTAGGAGCCATATTTTTTTTTTATTGAGTTGTGTTATTTTGTCACACAAATTTGACAAATTTCTACAACAATTTGGATGGTTAGTGCAGTTCAAATGTGGTTCATGGCGTTCATTGGATGGTTGATGAATATAACAAGGTCCACAACTCATTAGCCATCCACTAAATGTAATTAACCATGCTTTTAAACATCATTAACCACAATTTTCAGGTGTATATTTGAACACAATTTGGAATGTTAATGATATCATGTATTATTGAACACATGAAAATGATGATTAATTACGTTCAGTGGATGGTTGATGAGTTGCAAACCTTGTCATATTCATTAACCAACAACGAAATGTAATTAACCACATTTACGTCAAGCATCAAGATTTCAAAATATCATTCAATGTTTTATTGAGTTGGGCTTGCAATCATAGTACTAAGTTAGTACTACCTTATTATTAGTATGAATAGGTGTCGGCACATTGTATTTTATGTCAAGAAATCAATCTGGTATCATATTTTTCTCCTTTTTTTTACTCCCCTACATTAAACCCTATTGTTTCAAGATTTTGTAATTTAGTCTGTGAAAAGTTCTAATGAATTGTCCTCATTACTTTATGTTTTGTTTTTACAGCTTACGCGTGTCAATGGAAGGATTCCTTGATGCTTATAATCCAAATTGCTCTGCCACACCTGCTGGAATATTCATCAATCGAGTTGAGGTGAGGATCCGTGTGAACTGTATTGTTGGATAATCATACTAATGCTACTCTTTGGGGAAAATAAATCTAAATTGCAAAACAAGGCAGCACATATTTTAGCTTTAAATTAATGAGTTGGACACATGTTATGGTTTTTGGTCCAATGACAAATACAATCCAATGTCACACTTCCAAATGCAATCCATGAGTAATTAAGCTATCTCTATCCCCCGAGATGAAATGATCCTGTTCTACTTGTTGTACAAAGAATCAGAACTACATGGATCTATTTAGAACAAATCCTGTAGATAATCATTACCAATTATCATCAAACCATAGTGCTATCAACACTTGCATTTTTTTTATAACATTCATACTTTTTTTCTGTTTAAAATCCTCTAGCCTTTAATGCTTAAATTGCACTTCAATTGAAGCATAAATGTCATAACTGGAGAAGTTTTGCATTCCCAAACCTCTGCTCCAACATCTCAAATATATGAGCTTGTATATTTATGATAGATGATATTTTTGTTAATTCTCGTTTTGTTTATTGTGTTAAGGAAAATGATTTTGAATGCGTTCCAACGTGTCTCATGGATCATGTTCTCAAATTTTTAAATGTAAGTACTTGTCATACTTCCCTATTTAAAGATGTTATATTTTTTGTTTCTTCCAGTGAGTTTTTCTCCTCTATCATTGCAGGATGCTAGAGAAGACCTACGATGTTCGATGGCAAAAGATGTGGTAACCATTAGGAATGAGACTCTACAATTCAACGGAGTTAATGGCATGGAAAAATTATCTGGTGGCAATGAAGCAACCTTGTTTAAGGATATGTCCTCAGATTTCCAGAAAAAGATTACATTTACCAAAAATGACACAGGGGAAAACAATGCACATCTACGTTACGGAAATGATGAAACTTACCGAAAAATGGCTGGTATGTTTTAATTTTTTTCTGTAACTAGCAGAGTATACTGTTCAGGTGACTAGGGCTTAGGATTCTTATGGTATCTAGAATTAGAATTCTGTTGTAACTGAAACTAGCTGTGATATGGTATAAGAGCCACAATTTTTGTTGCGTCCTCTCTTTTGGATTACCTCTCTCTCAATACTCTCATATGGTATAAGAGCCACATAATCCATTGAAGGTCTCCAAAAGTCCTTCATCTAGAATATTCATATGGTATTCAAATTCTGTGGTAACTGAAACTAACTGTGACAAGTGACAACTATTAAGATTTGTGATTCTGACAGAAAACAAAAAATAATAGAGTATATTATTTCCTCCAAGTTCTTTCTGTTAGATTGCTTTTTCTCTCAATTCCCTTATACTCTACTCTAATAGCAACTAACAATACGATTAAAAGGAATGGACATGGATGATCGGACCCTTAGTTTTGTTTTGCTTTTGTGTGTTGTATTTGATGTCTGTGTTCTTCATTTTTATGTGCTTCATAATTTTGTGCCTACCGTAATTTAATATTTCAATATCAATGTGACAGAGATAGAACGGGATGATCTCCTTCTAGAACAATTACTGCAGTCAAGAAGATCATCTCTAGATGAACAAAAGGCAAGTCGGCAGAGTTTCATCCTTGTAGCATCACTTCTTGACCGCATACCCAATCTTGCTGGTTTGGCACGTACGTGTGAGGTAAGCTACATGCTGCTCCGTTTCCCAATCTTATATATACTGTTTTTTTTTTCCTTTATATTTCCAAACAAGCTTCTCCAATTGTATAATGCAGGTGTTTAAAGCATCAGGGCTGGCCATTGCTGATACAAACATCATAAAGGACAAACAGTTCCAACTAATCAGGTTTTCATGATAATAATACTCTTTTTTTTGGCTAAACTGTATTTTTGGTCCCTTACGTTTATTTTAGGTTTGAATCAAGTCCCTTATGTTTTAAAAGTTTCAATTTGGTCCCTCACGTTATCAACATTTGCCTTAGTTAGACCTTTTCGTCAAATTTTTCAATAACTCCGTTTGATCCGTGACTGACAGTTTGGACACATGGCATGGACACTATTTTGGACATGTTCAGTGCCATTTGGGATGCTAACTAAGTAAAAAATAATAATTAAAAATAATATATATTACTTATAATAATGGAATTTGCCCCAAAAAAGTGTTCAAAATAGTGTCAACGTGTCCAAAATAACGTCCACTGTCCAAAATAGTGACAAGATTTTGGATTGGTGGCTGTTTTATATACTAAAGAAGTTTCTAAATTAGAAAAATTGGATTGTAGTCAATGAAATGTTATAAATACATGTACATCCGTGTGTATTCGTAATCCACTGCCTTTATAGAGTTATATACTTGATGTTTCGTAAATGTTCATCACATCACAAGTATAACACATCTTTAAGGTGTGTACACTAACTATCCGTTCGTTGACTTGGATACTCTTAGAATTGAGTTTTGGGCCTAACTCATCCTTACAAAACCAGCTTGTAAGGTGAGGATTGCCTCTACTTTATAAACACATATTTAGGGCATCTCGCAACCGATGTGGGACTTCTTAACACACCCCCTTGCACCCATTCTGATACCATCTTAGAATTGAGTTTTGGACTTAACTCATCCTTACAAAACCGGCTTGTATGGTGAGGATTGCCTCTACATAAACGCATATTCAGGCCATCTCGCAACCGATGTGAGACTTCTTAACAAATACTTAGGGACATCCATTTGACTGGACATTGATAGTTTTAGTATCAAAATGTTCATTTTTTCAAAAAGATATCAGAAATAAGTTTAACCTTCTACTAAAATAATAAAATAGTTTTAGGTAGGCTGAGAAAAGCTCCCCGCATACACAAAGTCATGCAGATTTCACTCTCTGGTTTCCCAGCTTCTGTTCGTCTCTGTTTTGGTTGAATTCCATTTTCATCTTCTTCTTTGTCTTTGTTTCATTATTTTTTTTGGCTCGCTTTTGTTTGGTTTTGTCCACAGTTTGCCTATGGACTTCTTGTGTTCAAATTGCATGATGTTTCAAAGCAATGTAAATATTACTTGTAAATATTCTTCCTCCAGTCTCTTTCTAAAACACTCCCTCTCCCGCTCCCGAATAAGATGATGAATTCCCTCCATTTTTCGCTTCCTCCACTCCTCTTCCTTCTTTACTCCTAAACAAAGCCTCAAGTTACTATTTGCTTATTAATTTTAGATAAACTAATTTATACTCTTGAATAGACTTCATGTGCAATGATTTTCCTGTAAGGAAATAAAACACATTGAATGTGGATCCTTTTGTGTTATCAGCATCTTTCTTGATATATGTAATACATTATAGAAATGGTTTCAATGCATTGCATTATAACTGTGTCAATCATTCACTTGATTATTGTTTACAGTGTGACAGCTGAAAAGTGGGTGCCTATCATAGAAGTTCCGGTAGATAGCATAAAGACATACTTAGAGAAAAAAAAGAGACAAGGATTTTCCATCTTGGGTTTGGAGCAAACTGCAAACAGTGTACCGCTTGATCAATATGTGTTTCCGAAAAAAATGGTAAGCTGTGTGTCAAACTCAAACCTACCAGCAGTTTTAATATCTTGTTGTAAGATTGGGGTTCACGTCAGCATGAGATGCTGCAATAATAGTTAAATTTCCTCCATGCACACTTGTTTAGATTTATTATAGGCTTTATTATACTGTGGTCAAACACTCCCTCTTAGATTTTATGCTCCAAGACTTTTCTGACTTTCTCTATGTAGAATAGTGCATTTTAAAAAATTAGTGATAATTATTATAAATCGAAAATCTTAAAAGCCCTTCCGGTCACCTCGTCACACTATACCAATTGTCTGAATGTGCTCTTTTGCATCTTCTTGCCCCATTGAGTGACCTTCTGGAATAGTAATTGGCAAGAACATATTTCTCTTTCTGGATGCTACACGTGTAGCTAAATTGCTCTCAATTTTGGACTGTTTTTTAGTAGATGTTTCAGATTTAAGGTTTAAAATGTAGAAGGGGTGACAAGTTATTTTTCCCTCTATTAAATAAGCTAGAAAATCTTAAATATATAAGCTAAATTACAGAGATGTTGAATCGATGATCTATTCTCTTAAGATTAAATGATTAAAGTGGAAACATACAGGGATAAATTATGCAAGTATATGCCTTAATACCAAAATAAATTGGTCCCGGGTAGTCGTAACTCTTGGAATTATTTTAGTATTGAGTGACAAATGACCAATATGATGTGACTGGTAATTAAAGGACACTACACTAGTGTTCATATAGCACTCCTCATATTGGAAACTCGGAAGACTGTAATAATATGTAACAGATACTAATAAACTTATACATTTTTTCATTTCTTAAAAAAAGGAAAAACATTCATGGTTGCGTTTTGTCCATTAGGGTTTCCCGTTTATATTTAATTGGTAGGGTGCTTTTTGTCATAGTCTTTGCTATAGCTTATACTTTCTTTTCGTTTGATGCCACAGATTTCTGGCATGATTTTAGAAGTCTAAGAATATTCTTTGGTTGTTTACTCAGGTCCTGGTTCTTGGCCGAGAGAAAGAAGGTATACCGGTGGATATAATCCATATTTTGGATGCTTGCGTTGAAATTCCCCAATTTGGGGTTGTGAGATCTCTTAACGTTCACGTCAGTGGCGCTATTGCTCTCTGGGAGTATACTCGACAACAGAGATCAAAATAGTCTATGATTCAGATTAATTTTACAAGCCAGTCACATTACATTTAATGTATTGGGAGTTAAGGTATCTTTCTTCATAGTCAGTCCATGAAGATATGTCTCAGGCTAGCGTTTTGGACTGGCCATTATTTTAATCCCCCGTTAGGCTGCACACACCAGAATTAATTTGTTGGATTTTGCATCTTCCAACCGGGACGCCTCTTAAGAATTGAACTCTAGTTCTCTTCATAGAGGTTAGTTAGAGCGTATTCACCTCAACCAACTCTGTTGGTAATGTTTGTTGTATTTTATACTAGAGATTGGGATAACTTGCATTTCGTTGAGAAACTCAATAACTGTGATATTTATGTTGTTTTCATTTGCAGTAAGAAGGTATCTCATTATAGACTCTCTGTATCTTTCAAACAATTGTCCTTTTAAACAATATATGATTTGCCGAGTAAGTTTAAATGCTTTCATTAAATCGTTATGGTCGCGTCTTTGTATTAAACAAAGATATGCAGCGTCAACAGGATTGAATCGTTCGTTGTGTAACCAAAATCTGTCCAATGTTTTCATCATTTTTTTTTTGAATTAACCCTGCCACACTTGGCTCTTGTTTGAAAGGAGAAAAAACACTCTAAGAAGTAGGGTTTATTGCTGCATAAAGCATTTATTCTTCCTGCCTTTAGTTTGGCACTGTACCCTGTACAACAGACTCTAAGCCAACTAGTATATAAACGGCTGAGTATGGGTGTAATTTCCTAAGCTGGTAACAATAGTTGTATTCCTGTCGAAACAAGTTACTATATTGTTTTTAAACCGTCACTTGTTAAGCATCAAATATCAATTACAGTAATATTTTGTTACTTATATATGATTAATTTTGTATTAATTTTATCTACAAATTTTAATATTTATAAAGTCATGATTAATTTTGTATCAATTACAGTAACGTTTGGGATGAATGCCGGTGAAATTGACATCATCAAATGAACTGTAATGATTTTGATAAAAACAATACACTAAAGTTTCATATAATCACAGTGCCGCCATCATTTTTTTAACTCACCATTAATTCAAACATACATTGAATTTTCTCGAGTCCTCTCCTTTACAAATCTTTATATATTATTTTTTTTTTACTTAAATAGATATTTGAGACATTACACCTTGGGAACAGCCACCGCAAAATTGAACTTCAAGCACACTTGCATATTGAAAAGACTTTCGGAATGAAACCTTTTCCTTTATTTACCTGACAAAACAATAAAACATATCAGAGCGAGCCTTAGTATATATGCTATAATAATCGCATATTATTCAAAAATTTGCATTAAAAATACCTGCAATTTTTTAAATCCATTTCCTGAAATTCTTTGCTTTTTTCTCTCCTTTTTTTGTTCATTTGACCATGATCTTAAGAAGCTTGGAATTAGAAGTTTCCAATTTCCAAAGCAAGCTGGCGTTCCTGCATGCTTTGGCTTCTTCTTGGAAGAATTCATCTACAAAATTTAGCAAAAAACAAATCCGTTCCATAACTTCTAACATTAAATAAATAAATTGTGTATAGATTTCAACATACTGGGGAAGAGAGTACTCCCGTGCGTGCTCTCCGTCCCCATCACTAAAAATACTTTCGACCTCGGTCTCCCAACAGTATTTTCCCCGTCTGCATGATAACTTCATAAACATAATTTTTATTTTTTTTATCAAATGAGGATTAAAGAAAATTATAATTTAACTATTAATAAATAAAATAGTAAGAAATTATTATGGAAATAATAAATATAACATAAAATATTTTGATAAAATTCTTGAGGACGTGGATCTCCACATTGTATGTCCCCAGCCTACCATAAGGGGAACTTTCTCCCCATCCCTGTAAAAGAAAATTATGCGCTTGCGGAGACCGTTCCCATGATGATGAATTGACATATATCTAATCTTGTGGTTTACTAAAGTCTCACAATTAGCTACAATATGTCACCATATCTAAAATGTTTCTAAAAAATGTCACCATATCTATAAAAGAAGCTACACATATGTCCTAAATAGAACCTATAATTAATCTTAGAATTACGTATTCATCGAATCAATTATATATAAGTAAAAATATCTACCTTCGTACTTATTAGAAACTATAGTTAAGTAAATTTAATTTTCTAAATTTTAGAAGAAAACACATTTAGTAGTCTACCTACCCCTAATTATAGTGATTATCTTCACACGACATTGCAATAATAATTAACCTGATGGTATTTTTGGAATATTAAGTTTAAATGTTCATAGATTGTGTGTTAACTTTTCGGTTTTGAACTTTCTTTTTTATTGTTACAATAGAGAAAAAACAAAAACAAAAAGACAGAACAGCATCCAAACTACTCCCGGATGAAGCCTATCCCCTGCGCATCAGCGAGCAGAGGCAAAGAGAATTCACTAGGGGGCGTAGAGATTTTCACTAAAGGCGAGTTAGATAAAGCGCCCATCTTTGCCAACACATCAACACACGCATTATCTTCCCGGAGCATATGGTTAATCACAACCTCCCAACAATCCCTAGCGAGGAGTTGACGAATACTGAGAAGTTCATTAACGAACTAGTGATGAGCATACACACCTTCGCAAATAAGATTGACTGTCTGAAGTGAGTCTGAGAAACACGTAATACGACGGAGCGCACCCTCCCAACAAATCTGTAAGCCATGTAACACAACCATAAGCTCAGGGAATAAGATACTTCGGACAACAGCAGCCCCGTAGAAACCCAAGATAAAAACACCGTTATTAGCTCAAATTAGCCCACCATAACCAGCTGAACTTGTAGCGCCGAGAAAGCTTCCATCAACATTGAGACACACATTCCCTTGTAATTCAAAATTCGGCGAGGAGATAAATAAAATCTAGCTTAAGTATTATTCCTATTAAAAATAAAATTTATTCTCCTAAAAGATTCATCCTAGAAGACTCGTTAATCACTTAATTTTGTTTATATTTAATTACAACTGTTTAGCACATTTATGCTCTCTTTTTTCTTTCCTATTTACGTAGTATAATCGTGTCTAGAGTAGTATAGATACATCGCGACACAATTTGTGGTATTCAGTCTCATAAAAAAAGGTTAAATTTGTATTTTTTATTTATTTCAAAATACTTATCACTTTTAATTATCAATGCAGCTAATATACTTACACTTTAACTAATTAACCTATTGCTTCAAAAAAAAAAAAACTAATTAACCTTTTCTTTTAACGCAAAAATACTAATTAACCTATTAATTAAAATTAACACAACTAATGATTAATTTCTTTAGCAACTGCGCTCAACTCAAACGTGACATATTTAATCTCATATGAAGTACTACCTGTATTGGGATTTGAATATTATTGTTTTCAGAATAGTTAGGGAGTAGTGGCATGTGTGATGCTCCTCCTCTTGCAGAATTCCTAAGTATACGTGAGTACATAAGCAACCTTGATCTTCTATCATATCCTTTATAACTATTATTGCCACCTGATCCATGAACTTCTTCTTGTGTAACCGTGTGATGAATATGATAATGGTGATGATGATGATGGTGATGTTGTTGAATTGATGATGATGGTGATGATCTCTTCTTCTTAGACTTTTCAACATATACCTTCATTAACACTACCTTATCATTGCGGTAATTTACCTACAAATTTTCATATAAATAGAAACCTCAAATTTCAACAAAGCACATCACAAAATTAGGACATAATTAGAAGGAAAAAAAATATGTAGAAGTGATTATTTACCTGTTTGGTAGGCATTTTGGAACAAGGAACGTTAGCATATATGACTTTTTGAGAATTTAATTATGTTGGGTTTTGGTTAAGTGATCTACATGTGCAGGCCTAGAGTAGCTAAGAGATGTTACCTATGTTAATAATGTTAATATAGAAGTTAGGCTAAGAGAATAATACACATTTATATATTTGTTTGTGTCGAATTGGAAGGAACCAAACTATGCTTCGTGTTAAATTAAAGAAGCATAATGTAATTATCGATTTATCGTTGTCAACAATGTTGCGGCCCAATTATATAGTGTGGCTATATACCATCAGCTTACACATGTGATATATATTATATGCGAGTTGAGATTATTTTCTATTGAGTTTAATTGTTGTGGAATATCGGTATAAAATTATTTTACACATACATTTAATATGTTGTATCATTTAATTTCAACTTTTTCAAGAAGTTTTGGGGACTTATTAAGAAGAAAATCTTGTCTAGAGTTGTCAAAATGGGCCGGCCCGAATAGCCTAATTTTTTTTCGGGCTTGAGCCTTAAAAATCTAGCCCGAATTAGCATCCGGATTTTTTAGCCCGGTCCGATAAAGTCCGCAAAAAATATGGGCTGGCCCGAATGGGCCGCGGGCCGTCCGCAAGCCCGATTACATTATAATAAAAAAATATGAGTAAATAAGGAAGGATGTTTATAATATTTTTACTTGGGCCACCAATCTAAAAGTCCACACAAACATAATAAGTTAACAACACGGCAGCAACACAACACACACGTCACACACACCTTCCAATTCCATCAAACGCGCATTTAAGAGAATAAATATGCCTAGTAACGCAAATTATATACATGCACTAGTAACGCAAATTATATACATAACGGAATGAAAATAAGCTAAAAGTAAAAATAACTTATCGTGTTATTAAAATAAATAAATAAATAAGCTAAAAATATAAAACCACGGTCGTGAATTATTTCTCTACGTAATTACTCGTAAACTGTAACTAGCTTAAATAACTTTACATTAATTATAACAAATTTCAACCCATTTGTAATTAATTAATGTTGTGATCTCTTTGTCAAATTTATTGGGCACTTAAATTTCTTCTTTTTTCATTACCCTTCATCTATTACTTTAAAAATGTTTTTTTTTAAAAAAACCGGGCCGGACTCGGGCCTTGATTTTGCAGCCCTTTTTTTACCTGGGCTTGCCCGACCCGACGAGGCCCGAATGAACTGGCCCGAAACCGGCCGGGCCGCCCGTTTTGAAAGCTCTAATCTTGTCCATCTTTGATAAATTTCATGAAACCTCTAGGCTCCCTCCTAGCTCCTCCTCTTATTACTTTGTTACATTGATTCCAAAAGTTCTTAATCCCCATGTCTTAAGGAAATTTTGACCTATTTTCCTTGTTGGAAGTGTGTACAAACTTTTGGCTAAGGTCCTTGCAAATAGATTAGGTAAAGTCATTGACTCTTTAATTTCAAAGAACCAATCAACTTTCATTAAAAGGGAGATTTTTGGCGGATGGGGTTGAAGTAGCAAAGTTTTTCACAAGAAAGGGGGGTTTGAATTGTGATCCTTTTAAAATTTACCTATTAAAATAATAAAGGAATACTTGAAGAGTAAAACGTTAGAATATTCTGAGAACGTTTGTTAGTCAAATGAGAGAACGTTCTCAGATCAATCTCTGAATAAATAAAGCTAACAAATAATTAAAGATATGTGTGTTGTGTTTGCATAAAATGAAAGAGTTTGAGGGAAGAGAGATGCACACAAACAATTATACTGGTTCACTCCTTTAACAATAGGTTGTTAGACTACTAGGCTACCACTTAGAAGGGGGGGTTGAATAAGTGGCTTCTTTAATCAACGGCAATTTAAAAAATATTTGATTAAAAACAATGCGCGGAAGCACCACCGGATCGGTAGTCTACTTTGCACCTTTTGACCAAAGGAAAGATAGTATAGCTTTGAACGAACTAGGAAAATTATCAGAACGCTTAATGCAAAATATCCAAATTTAATCGATTAACAAAAACAGTCCCAAGCAAGTTATATGATTCGATATTCAAATTCAATCACAATCAAGATAATCGCAATTGAACCTTTGTGCACACTTACGAACACAAAATTCCAATTGACACAAAATATAAGCGAATTGCGTAAAGTAAGAATTTAAAGCGAATCGACACACAAGAGATGATTAGGGAGTTCCCCGGCTTTCGTGTCGTCCTCGCGGTCGGCCGGGTACGTCTCCCCCCAAATAACCAAACGGGTTATTTGAGAGTATTATTGATTAAAAACAGTTTGAACACAAGTGCACAATTTACAATGAATTCAATAAACCTATATTGACTCAAAAGTAAAACTATGCTAAACCTCAATCGACGAACGAATCTTCACCCTCTGATTCCAACGATTTTACCCGTGCAACTCCTTGCAACAATCGTCCAGCTGAGTCCTTCAATTCTTCTCGATTGATCCTTCAAGATATCGAACAATCTTGAATCCCTAGCGAGCAACCAAACCTCCTTCGCAAATCAACCCGATCACGATTCTGATTCACCGTGAATCGTACCGAACGTTATCGACCAAGCGTACAACTTCTATTGGATTGATCCCATACTCAATCTTCAATGATTGCAACTTGATGGAAGATGATGATCTTGTGAAGGATACACTTTGATCCCAATTTTTCACCCAAATTGTATCCAAAGTGTTTCTCTCAAAGCACTCTTGCTTTCTCACTGGTTCTCACTAGATTTTTCTCAGTTGTGTTACAAACAAAAGATCACACACATTGCTATTTAAAGTAAAAATAGAATGAGCAAATTTAGGCATAATTTTTCATACATGTATCGATACAAATGATCATTTGTATCGATACAAATGCTTTGACCAACGTTAAAAATGAAAATATTGACCTTTGTATCGATACAAACACGGGTATGTATCGATACAAATATCAGGATCTTGAAATCTTGACTGATATGTATCGAAGCATGCAAGCATGATTCGATACATCATGAGTTTTCTGGATTTTGAGAGCATACAGATGTGTATCGATACATGCAAGCATGCTTCGATACACAGATGATGTTCTGTCTCCGAGAGACCACTTTTGTATCGATACAGACAATGTATGTATCGATACAAAATGCACAAAATCAAACAGAAGTAATTTCAGGACATATGTATCGATACAACTATGTATGTATCGATACAAAATACCTAAAAGTCAGTTTTTCAAGGTTTAGAAAATAGTTCTTTGTTGTCAAGTCATTTGTAATGTTGCCAAAATATGTTCAATCCTATTTTCATGTGTTTTGACAATTATTAAAACATGAGGATGAACTGGTGCACTTACATTCTCCCCCTTTTTGATAATTGTCAAAACTATGCATAAGCTAAACTAAGCCTATACCTATTATGCAAATAAAAATAGCAATGTAATACAGACGCAATTAAAACACCAAGGCTAGTCATCAAATAAGCTCGCTCCCCCTGAGTTGATGCCATAATGTGTTTTGATCATCTTTAGCTTGTGCATCCAAATCTCTCCCCCTTTGACAATATCAAAAAGAAGAAGAGAGCACATTAGAAGTAACAAGTCCAAGCAATTTTTAATCAATGATCACATCGTGCACTTACATTTGTCGAAATGCACTTTATGATATAGTTTCCTAATCAAAATAAATACATACAAAGATATGCCAAAATATATCAATGACGAATACCAAATATCATGATAAAACATGGAATGTAGAACAACAATCCATAAACCAACTCATGAGTATTGAAACACATCGACATTTGTAAACAAGTAACATACCAAAATATGAGACGAAATAAACAAAACAATGCAACAAATGCATAAATATAAAACCAAACATCCAAACATACGAGATTATCCAAAATAAAGTCGTACATAACCAAAATAAACGTTGCTCAAAACATGGCAACATTAAGAATATTCGTACAACCAAATTGAAATGATCCAAAAGTCATAAGAAATAACATAATAAATTGTTCAAGAAAAGATAGAAATGAAATGCAAAAAAAAAATAAAGCATCAAACATCATCATCCATGTTATCCGGGTTGGTAGGAGGGTTAGGGTTGTAATAGGCATCCATCTGAGTCTGAATGTTGTCAAACCGAGTGGTCACATAGTTTCTGAGGTCGGTAGTGGTGGTGTACAACTCTTCAATTCTAGCATTCTGAGTAGCATAGTTTTGAGTGTACTCATTATAGAAGGTAGTTTGTTGCATGCTCATGTTTCTCATCATGTCCATCATTTCATTCCAATTACCACCTTCTTCACCTTGTCCCTCATCCTCAGCCTCACCTTGTCTAACATTCCTCCTTGGTCTCCTACCTCTAGGAGCAGCAGCTTGACCCTCATTGTCATCATCCGGACCATGGTACACATACACATTATCCACATTCAAAGACCAATTCATTTTGGACATTTGTGTTTCACTAAATTTCTGCAACTTTCCAAGAGTAGTGTACTCAATTGGAAGCTTTTGTCCAATTTTGAATTTCTGCAAAATGCTAGCAATCATGCTACATTACCCAAAACTTTGATCCCTGCTTGAATTTCTTAGGTCAAACATCCTACTCACAATGTAGAATGGCCAGTCAACCTTCCCGTCCTCCATAAGCAAAAACATCAAGTCAATATCCTTTTTATCCATCCTATAGCTGGCACTTTTTGGACGCAAAATGTGACTCACAATCCAGTAAATCACTCTAGCATTAACATTCAATTTTCCGGTTCCCATGGTTTCCGGAATATTGCCATTTCTAGTGATGGAAGAGATAAAGACATTGGAGTCATAATCCACCTGACTCGTTTCAGAATAAGCTAATAGATTCTCCCCGGTTATCCTACTTCCGGTGCTCATCCCAAACAACTCAAACCACATATTAGCAGTAAACTTATAAGTCTTATTCTTCCAACGGAACTCAAATTCAGCCCCATTTCTTTCCTGTAATCCAGTATAGAAAATCCTAACCACAGTCTCATTGTATTTTGTTTGTAGGTCACAGAAACTATCAAGTTGTTCAATCTCAATTATCTCAGCAATATCATTCAAATGTAGATTCCTAAGAGTATCAATATTGACAGATTTTTGAGGAAGTACACTCCTAGTCCTACAATACCTAGTGTAAGTAGTAATACAATCCTTATGAACATACTCATCTTCTTTAAGACCAAAATTAGAAGCTTCACCACTAATAGTTGCTATTTCCTTATCTTTTCTAGCCTTCTTAGGTGCCATTACAAGAAGATTGAGAAGTAGAACGATTTACCTTACACTTTTGATGAAGAACTTTTGAAAAGAAATTTCACAAACCCCAATTTGATGAATTCCTTGGATTGAAGCTTATGAGACTTTGACCACGAAATTGATGATGGAGATTGAGTGGGTAATGAATTCTGAGCGGATTGGTGTTAATTTTGTGAAATTTACTTGAGTTTTGAGGGAGATTGAAGATTTTGGGGTGAGGGTTTAAGAGAGAAACCGTATGAGGAAGAAGAGGTTTTGTTTGGTTGATGAATGAATGAATGAAAAATAGACATATAACCTGTTTTTACGATTTTGTATCGATACAAATTCGTGTTTGTATCGATACAAGTCAGTTGTTTTGAAGCATGTATCGAAGCATGTAGGCATGTATCGATACATGAGTAACGTTCTGTCCAAACTGAAGAGCTATGTATCGATACAAGCTCATATGTATCGATACATATCAGTTCATTTTGAAAATTTGAAAAATAACTGACATGTATCCATGCAAAATTTATTTGTATCGATCCAAAATGCATAATTTTCAATTTTTCTTTAAACACATGAACTTATAAGTTTCAAAAGTAATTTTTATGACTTCCAAATAGCACGTATGTAAGAAACACATATAATCACAAAGGTACATGCATATATATGTGAACAAAAGCAATACCAAAGCATATTTTAACACGAGAACACATGTTAAACCACAAATGCATGATAAGGTAATCACATAAATGAATCAAAGTACCAAAATCAATCATATGAGAAATGTATGTCTATGTATGCACACAAAGTCACATAAAAAAAATATACAACCTAATATGAACTTAATAAGATAGTTGTAATGATCTTTGTCAAATCCCCATTTAAGACGTATGGGTCTCAAAAACTTATCAATATTTTTGAGCAAAATTCTTGGAAATGGAGGATTAGACAACTATCAGAACCAATATCATATTAAGATAGAAATTGTATGTATATGAACCAAAGAACAAATGCTAAGAAAAAATATAAAGGAAAGGTAGAGAATAGAATCTTCCCTTGAGTGTTAGGTGGAGGAAGTGATCAATTTCCGCACCATTGTAAGTGTCGAGTTGAAGCTTTTCTCATTGCTCTCCTTGTTCGTAGGTCTTGAACTCCATTGTTGTCGGTGTCTCTTGTCAATGGTTTCAAGACAATTCCCTACATACTTAGACATTTGAAATAGGTCCCCAACTCATGTTGGGTCCTAGTAGGTTAGTAGCACCATTATTGCCTAACTTAGGTAACCATTGCAATTTGCCTTTTGGTACCAATACCTTTCTAGCATGACATTTTGCAATAGTATGACCCTTGTCACAACAATAATGACAAACGATATAAGGATTACTTTTCTTATGATCCTTTTCAACAAATTTATATTTTTTATTTTTAGGTTTCAAAGATTTGTTGAATTTAGATGGATCAATCGCAAAAGTAATCTCCGGCTTGGATGGTTCTTTTATCTTGTAACTTTCGTAAGTCTCTACGTAAGTAAAAGCATCCATCACAACCGGTCCTATCGTTACCATAACTATCAAAAGTCACAAGAGGTTTTTGAATCAAAGACTCTTTGAGGGCTTTCAACTCAAGCTCCGTTTCCGAAACTTTTGCCTCAAGGTATTTATTAACTTCCATTAAACCTTTTAATCGTTGAAAAGCCTCTTTAGTTTCTTTGCGTAACTTTTCAAAAGCAACTTGCAACTCATGATATTCTAAAAGAGTATATGAGCTAGAGGGATTTTGGTTTACCTTTTCGGGAACAAGTTTCTTACGATCATGAGATGTTAAGCACACATTCGCCAACACATCTTCATCACTAGAGCTAGAGCTTGATTATGAAGAGGAAGATGAGCTTCCGCTCTCCCATGCAACATAAGCTTTCTTTCCCTTATCCTTGCTTCCCTTTTTGAATGAAGGTGACTCTTTCTCCTTTCTCTTGAGCTTGGGACAATCCGGTTTAAAATGACCGATTTGTCCACATTCATAACATGCTCCTTTCTTGGAGTATCTAGTATCTTCATTCCTCCGACGGTAACCACTATCTTTTCGAAACTTTTTAAGGTTCTCATCGGAATGTCTTATCCCATTCTTTCTCACATACCTATTGTAGCGTCTCACGAAGAGTCCCATTTCCTCATCATCAGAATCATCTTCGCTTGAGCTACTTTCCACATGCTCTACCTTTTTAGACTTGGTGGACTTGGATGTGGAGGTCTTTAGAGCAATGGACCTCTTATCCTTTTCCTTTTCCTTATCCTTGTCATTGTGCTTTACCTTTTTCTCACTTTTCTCATGCTTTTCTAACAAGTTTAGTACTTGTTCATGTTCCGTAAGCTTGCCAAATAAAGTTGTAAGACTCAAAGTAGTAAGATCATTCGCCTCCTTAATCGCGGTGACCTTCGGTTGCCAACACCTACTAAGACATCTTAAAATTTTGTTAGTGGCATCTTGATTTGTGATTGGCTTTCCCAAACCGTGTAACTTGTTGGTTATTTTGATAAATCGTTGTTGCATATCCTCGATGGTCTCACCATCTAGCATATGGAACAACTCAAATTCTTGTGTCAATGTATTAATTTTGGATATCTTTACATCATTGGTACCCTCAAAGTGAGTTACCAATGTGTCCCACATTTCCTTAGCCGATTGACAATGTGACACATGATAGAATTGATCAATCCCAAGGGATGATATTAAAATATTTTGTGCCTTTGCATCGTAATTGGCCTTTTTCTTTTCCTCTTCCGTCCATTGTGCCATAAGCTTATTGGTGACAATGCCATGAGCATCGGTGATTGTTGGAACAAACGGACCGTTCTCAATAGCATTCCACACTTCACCATCAAAAGAATTGATGTGAATACGCATACTACTTTTCCAATAGTCAAAATGACCTCCATTGAATATCGGAGCCCTATTATACGCCCCTTTAGGTGCAAAAGCCATGTTGTCTAATAATTGGCACAAACCACCGAATTTCGCAAGCAAAATTGAACCGGACTCGTGATACCACTTGTTAGACTACTAGGCTACCACTTAGAAGGGGGTTGAATAAGTGGCTTCTTTCATCAACGGCAATTTAAAAAATATTTGATTAAAAACAATGCGCGGAAGCACCACCGGATCGGTAGTCTACTTTGCACCTTTTGACCAAAGGAAAGATAGTATAGCTTTGAACGAACTAGGAAAATTATCAGAACGCTTAATGCAAAATATCCAAATTTAATCGATTAACAAAAACAGTCCCAAGCAAGTTATATGATTCGATATTCAAATTCAATCACAATCAAGATAATCGCAATTGAACCTTTGTGCACACTTACGAACACAAAATTCCAATTGACACAAAATATAAGCGAATTGCGTAAAGTAAGAATTTAAAGCGAATCGACACACAAGAGATGATTAGGGAGTTCCCCGGCTTTCGTCTCGTCCTCGCGGTCGGCCGGGTACGTCTCCCCCCAAATAACCAAACGGGTTATTTGAGAGTATTATTGATTAAAAACTGTTTGAACACAAGTGCACAATTTACAATGAATTCAATAAACCTATATTGACTCAAAAGTAAAACTATGCTAAACCTCAATCGACGAACGAATCTTCACCCTCTGATTCCAACGATTTTACCCGTGCAACTCCTTGCAACAATCGTCCAGCTGAGTCCTTCAATTCTTCTCGATTGATCCTTCAAGATATCGAACAATCTTGAATCCCTAGCGAGCAACCAAACCTCCTTCGCAAATCAACCCGATCACGATTCTGATTCACCGCGAATCGTACCGAACGTTATCGACCAAGCGTACAACTTCTATTGGATTGATCCCATACTCAATCTTCAATGATTGCAACTTGATGGAAGATGATGATCTTGTGAAGGATACACTTTGATCCCAATTTTTCACCCAAATTGTATCCAAAGTGTTTCTCTCAAAGCACTCTTGCTTTCTCACTGGTTCTCACTAGATTTTTCTCAGTTGTGTTACAAACAAAAGATCACACACATTGCTATTTAAAGTAAAAATAGAATGAGCAAATTTAGGCATAATTTTTCATACATGTATCGATACAAATGATCATTTGTATCGATACAAATGCTTTGACCAACGTTAAAAATGAAAATATTGACCTTTGTATCGATACAAACACGGGTATGTATCGATACAAATATCAGGATCTTGAAATCTTGACTGATATGTATCGAAGCATGCAAGCATGATTCGATACATCATGAGTTTTCTGGATTTTGAGAGCATACAGATGTGTATCGATACATGCAAGCATGCTTCGATACACAGATGATGTTCTGTCTCTGAGAAACCACTTTTGTATCGATACAGACAATGTATGTATCGATACAAAATGCACAAAATCAAACAGAAGTAATTTCAGGACATATGTATCGATACAACTATGTATGTATCGATACAAAATACCTAAAAGTCAGTTTTTCAAGGTTTAGAAAATAGTTCTTTGTTGTCAAGTCATTTGTAATGTTGCCAAAATATGTTCAATCCGATTTTCATGTGTTTTGACAATTATTAAAACATGAGGATGAACTGGTGCACTTACATAGGTTACGTCCAGTCCTCACGCTCCAGTGAGTTTTCCACTATGAGATACTAACAATCCCAAAAGTACACTTTTCTTCTTGCAATCTTTGATCAAGATCCAAGACCCTTTAAGCCCTACAAGCTTAAAGATACCCCAGCCCTCCAAGCTAGTAAGGGTATTACAACACTCAAACAATACAACCCTATTGACTTGAGTAGTTCTTTCACAAGTATGATGATAAAGATCTAAGCTTTACAAAACTCACCAAGTGAGAAGCTTAGAGAAATAAAACTCTCAGTACACTCAAAAGAATTTATACTAAACCTAGTATAGAATTACAAAGTTTGAGTGAAAGAGATCAAAGAAGAGCTTTAGAGAATGCTTGCACGATAAAGACAAGTTTGCAAAATGATTGTGATAAAAACTCTTGCTCTTCAAAGTCACCAAGATGCTCTATATATAGCTGAGATATGTCCTTTCATTTCTTGGTAAAGAAGCATAGTTGTTTGTAACGTATATATGCTTCAAACTTCTTCAATAAGATGACAGCACATGAGATTCAAAAGTTGCTGAGCCTGGGAGACTGTTCAGAGAATGTTCTTGGATCTGAGCCTTTGTCTTTGATTCTCAAAGGAGCGTGGTAGATTAGCTGGAAATTAGCTGTAGATGATTCTTATAATCTTGTTCAACAAGGAAAAACGTTGTTGAGCTTTTAGGCACGTGAAACACAGCTGTCCAGAGATTTGAATATCAAAGTGATGAAGAACCTCTCTCTTACAAACGTTTTGAGAACGTTCTCAAATCTGGGTAGAGGATGAACTTGTTCTTCAAGTAAAAAAGGTCACTCACGTGAGATGCCAGCTGCAGATGATCAGTAATGAAGCTTCCTTGTACTTTGAAGCACTATTCACTTGTACTTTCTTGAAACCAAAAGTCTTTGGATAGAGGAAATTACATGGGAGAATGTTGCATTAAAAAGTTCATAAAGTACATCCCTACTCCTACTTTCAAACGTGTTGTATTGATTTTATTGGACCATGAAAAATCTGTCTAACACAAAATAGACAGCTTTTGATCTTTGTCTTTGAATTAAATCCACTTGCACATGCTTGTTGCTTAACCTTGGCCAAAGAGGAAACTTATCCACTTTCACGCAAATATTCCTTGCCTTATTTGATATGGGAATTGTTGTGATCTTGTGAGTTATTACCAAGGAAAAAGTGATTCTTTGTCTTTGTACGTTGTTCACTTAGAAAAATAAGTGCTTAAACATTGATGCTTTGTTCTTGATTAATGATGAGCATAAATCCTGAGAACGTTCTAAGATCGTTCTTTCATTCTTGGTCTTATTTAAAATAAATGAATAACACTTGATGTAAATTGCTCAATTAATCCTGACTATTTTAAAACACTCAAAAGCACTTGTTAAATAACAATGAGATCAGAATTACTTAAAATATAATTAAGATGTTTGTTATCTTTAAAACATCAATTTGAGATTTTGACTCAACAATCTCCCCTTTTTGATGATGACAAACCTCTTGAATTATGTTTTTAAAAAGGAATTCTGACTTGATCAATTCAGTACAAAGTTTAGATATAATGCATGTCTTTTAATTTTATCAAGCTCCCCCTCAATTGAAGCATTCAAATTTCAAGAAATTTTTAGAGAATTGAGAAAACATATTTGAACCAAACATAATATCATTAATCAATAATCTCACAAAGTGAGGATCCAAACATGGTGTACAGTACAAGATTAATGCAAAAAGGTTCAAGCAAAGGAAATTTAAATCCTAGTTCAGAAATTAAAACATAGTAGGAGAAGTTCCTATTAGCAAAAAGAACTTCCTAAAATATCTAATCCTCTAAACAAGGTAGATTCAAAACATGATTAAAACAAGCATAATTCAAAGCATAAAAATTCTTAAAAGCTCCCCCTAAGTTACTCATAATTGTTCCCCCCCTTTGTCATCATTGAAAAGGTGAGGTTACTTAGGATTGATGGGGCTTGAATCATCAGAAGAAGTGGAATTCTCTAATGGAGGAGTAGGATCAACAGCTGGTGAAGGATTTGGTGGTGGTGCAGTGGCATTCAATTGTGGGCAAACAGTTGTGGCAAACCATTCTCTCATGATCTTGAATTCCATCATGACATGCACAAACATTTTAAACATTTTGGCCATGTCATCCCTAGTTTTTTCCAAACCAGTCTCCATTTTGGATTTCTTTGCAGGGTTAGGATTGGTAGATGGACCAGGTGCATTAGGGTCAGGGCCAATGTGTTTGGCCAAACTATCAATAGTAGCAGCAACAGTAGCAGTGGAGGAGCAAAAGGATTCTAAGGTAGCAAATGATGCAGGCAGGGATGTTAAAGTTTTAGTGGAAAACAAAGTTGATGGAAACTTAAGAAAATCAGGACTTGGTTTTTCTAAATTCTTCATCATCTCAGAGCTGAAAAAGGTATGAAGACTACCTTGTGAGGAAGACATTAATGGTGAGAATACAGTTGTGTTGGCTGGATTTGTGGTGGAGAAGAAATTCTCAAGATACTTCCCTGATCTTGGTGGAACAGCTTTAGAACCATGTGAAAATGGTGTTCCAAAGTGGAGTGATGTACTCAGGTGAGAGGGAATGAATTCAGTGTTTATTCCAACATCACTTCCTGCACTGTTTCCAGTTTGGAGAACGTTCTCAGGTTGTTCTTCCAGTGCATCACTTAAAATTTCCAGACCATCTTTCTCAAACACTTCTCTTTTCCTTTTACCTAGATCCACAGATTCCTCAGAGAATGTTTCTTTCTTCATATGGTGAACATTTTTCAGATCAGAAAGAGTGCAAGAATTGTCAACTCTTTGATTGGTTCCATCAATCTTATACATCCTAAAAATCCCAGTTAGGATCATTCCATAAGGTAAAGCTACCTTCTTAATTCCAGATTTTGCAGCATGAATCATATGTTGAATTATGATATGAGGTAGGTTTAGCTTAATACCTTTTGTCATGTGGTGCATGATGAGCAAATCATTTTCTGTGATTCTCTGCTTACTCCCCATCCTAGGAAAAATACAATGTTGAACCATGTTGTGTAGAATTTTGAAATCTTTCTTGAGATAGGATGAAGTTGGCTCTTCCATTTGAGCTCCCTGTTCATTGAATAATTCCATGATCAAAGCTTCTCTGTTTACCTCAAGCTTGGAGTACCAATCTCCTCCATAAGTTGCAGCACCTTCAAATGGAAGATTGAGCAAGCATCCAATGATCTAAGGATCAAGTTGCATTTCAACTCCCTTGATATTTGAAGTGATCAAGTTCTTGTCAGAGTGCACATTTTCATTGTGGTAGAAGCCTTGAACTAATCGTGGCATTACAGATTCTCTGATCTTGAAGAAATCTGTCCAACCAAGAGGTTCAGTATACTTGAGTAAATTCATTCCATTGTTTTCAAGTTCTCCAAACTCGTATACTCTTCCAGTAGGTACATGCTTCACTTTCCAATTGAAATTATGTTCTTTGGCAGGACAAATGTCGTACACAATGTCTAGGACAATGTGTCTATAGTCCAGATGTCTTAGACAACTGGTTATGAGGATCACAAGTTATTGCAGTACTGAAGTAAATAAAAGCAATAAAGAACACCAGTAATTTGTTAACCCAGTTCGGCGCTAAACAACCCTACTCTGGAGGATACCAATCCAGGAAGTGAACACTACTAATCCGAATCAATACTTAGTCTTACAACCACACCAGACACCTTTTGGCATGTATGCCTTTTCTTAATCCTAGTAATCTTCTACTCAAGGGCTAACTCCCCCTGAATATGAGAACCTACCCAATTCACTCTAATCACTAATCCCAAGTGACGAAAACTTTAAACTTTACAGTTTAAAAGACTTAGTTGAATTACAACATTCAACGACACAAAGCTACAAAGTATCAAGAACAATACTAAGAGCCACTAATGCTTTGCACAGTAGGTACAAAGCTTTGAACTCACAATCTTCAGTTCTTGTGGGTTGAGTTTTAAGCTCTATTAAGTCCTTTATATAGGCATGCAAGTCTTCAGATTTTCTTCAGTCTTTCAGATGCACTACAATAAGAATTAGTTTTGAAACAAACTTGTTTTAAAACAAACTCCAAAAGATAAAATAATTAATCTTTATCTACAAATTAAATACGAATCCGATCGTATCTAACACTTAGAATTAATAACAAACTTTATCATTAATCCTAATCTCAGCTTGTTACGGTGACAAACCACATTATAAGCCTATAGACCAGAAAAACAATGATTTACCCTCTTTGGAGTAAGTAATAGTTCTCAAAAGTCTTGGCAACAAAATAAGTTTGGGGTGGGTATACGGAGAACTATCACTACAAAAAGAAAAAGAAAAAAATGAAAAAGAGACGGGAAAACATCAAAAAAATTCCCTAAGAAAATAGTCTCTTCAAAAAAATAAATGAAAAAGAATGAGCCAAAGGGCAAAAGAAAGAGCCAAAGGGCAAAAGAAAGAGCCAAAGGGCAAAAATGTGATAGAAAAGAACCATACAAAGACACATCAGGTTCTTAATCTCCGATACCAAAACAAAAAGGCACCCTAAGGAATAAGGTTGCGTACACAAAAAGGAACAACAAAGTAGAACTTAACTCCACATTGTTAGCCTACTATTCCCAAAAATGTCCTACCTTGACCTAAGCCACGCTATAACCCTGAAAAAGACCTCCAATAATGCATGTATATTGAATTTTAACTGGTCGCTTAGAATTCTTGCAAGCCTATGGTAAAATGGCAGGTTATACGATGATTGAGAGATAACCCTTTCAATTATGAGCAAAAAATACAAATGTGAGAGAGAGAAAATGTTGAACATAAACTCTTGCGGGCATTTGTCCGATTTGCTACTATCAACGTCTCCTGAGCCTAGCAGGACTGAGCATGATCGCTGCGGTAAGAATCAGCGGTACCATTGCTGAAATACATACAAGGTTGTGAAATTTCTATCATTATTGTTTATCGCTTATTTTTTAACGATCTTGTCTGACAGCATGTTACTTGAGGACAAGCAACAGTTTAAGTTTGGGGTTGTGATGACAGGAATTTATATGGTATTTTTGGTATTAGTAATAAAATGACCAAGACAGGCCCAAATACGAAGGAAAACCTACAAAAGCAGAGAAAAGCATCAAGACAGAGTCCAAGATGCCAAAAGACAAGAAAAAGCCCAAAAGGTGAAGAAAATGAGAATTCCATCGTAGCACGATGACTCCCATCGTGCCACGATGGGAGCTGCTTGCTGGCCAAGAAAACAGAAGAATAAATTTGAAGAAAATCTGTTCATCTGTTTTCTCCCCTTACGGGAAAACTAACTCAGTAAGGTATGTTTTATTTAGGCTTTTATGTTTAGGTTATAATTTCTTTATTGTAATTTAAATATGTAGTCTTTTGTAATAATGCCTTAGGTTGTAGTGGAGAAGATGAACTCCCCAATGAATGTTTGGAGTCTGTGATTTAGTCTAAGTTATAATAAATGTTATTCAGTATTATGTTTGTTATTTACTTTCTTGCACTTTAATAACGTATCTCGTAATCTGGCCGGATAAGCGGGAGCGCCCTTAGAATTGATATTAGGTTCTTACTTAATATGGTCCGGAACTAGTAGTAAATAATGCTAGGTGTATAGGGACGGTAACATCCTGAACTAGTCGTGAACTGAGCGGTTAGAGGAGGAATCATGCACTAGGTGTGAACTGAGCACTTAGAAGATGAATAGCCCGATACTAGGATCTAGAGGTTAATTGGTGAAGATAATAATGCATGTGTATAAACAACTCACTTAGTAATTAGGGTGTGTGACACAACGAGGTTAGGCTCTCGTAGGTACCTTAGTCATTAATGTAGGGAAAGTTTAATATACATAGTGTAACAGTAAGGTGTTACTACAACAAGGAAAAGTCACCGCCGAATAATAATCTGATTATCTATGTTATACACCGGTCATGCCAAATATGAAGAAGGGAGGGAGTCCAACCACCATACCTATCCTCTATGTTTCTGAATCTATATTTATATATTTGTTATTTATTTATGCAAGCATTACGCTGATTTTATAAAACCTTTTTCCAAAACCCAAAGCGAATGCAATTATACGAACTTAAATAACGCTAACGAAGCTTCGGCACGATCCCTGTGGATACAAACTCATTCTAGACACCTAGAGTGTGAATTACTACTCGACGACAGACTGGTGCACTTGCCAGACCGTAGTCAAGTTTTTGGCGCCGCTGCCGGGGAATTGTGTTTACAAAGCATCGGTAGATTTATTTAAGTTTGTCAAAAAAATACAAAAATACAAAAAAATTTAAAAATCAAAAAAATCTTGTTGATGATTGTGGATTTTGATCTGTGAAAATTCTGGCTAAGGATAAGTAGAGGTCTCCGAGCGATCCGTTGTGATCCACCTCACTTACCTGGGAATTTTCATAGTGACAAAGGCACATGAGACAAACCTGTTGGATATTTGGTTGTTGGCATCATTTTGCTAAAACAAATATACAAGCAAGATGTTGGATACAATGTTTCAACATTGTATACATGTTCAGTATGCCATGATTGTGCGCCTTTTCTATTTATGGAATCCGCGCCTTTTTCTTGAACCATACTATTTTTGGTATCTTCAGATATTTTCTTGAGCACCAAGATGTTGGTTTCTCTCTCTATTTACTGAAGATTCTATGAAGATTATTTATTTCCTTAAGATGTGATATATTTAAGGAAAGATCATATTTGGTTCAAATATATTTTTGAGGTGAATCTTACACCTTTTTCCAGCTGTGTTTGAAGCCCGATTTACTCAGCAAGCCCATGCTAACTCGTGGCTATATAAGGAAGACTCAAGACCTTCTTTTATTCACCGAAACCAATATATCAAAATGTAGACTTTTAGGGTTTCGTGTCTTTGTAAGCCTTGTGCTTTATATTTGTGTGCCTTTCTTGTATCGTTTGATGTAAGCTTAGGACATAGGTTATTGTAATCTGCTTCCAAGCCTTTAGGTAAGAAGCTAGAGTAGTTTGCACTCCAAAATCTTTTGGTACGGAGTATAGAAGCTTTAGGTATACTCGCATGAGTATAGTTTTCTTGAAGAGTGTCTTCACACATGTTTTATATACCCCAACCTTTGGGATTAAGGTTGGTCAGAACCCTTGTTGGGATTACAAGGAAGAGGAAGTGAGATGGTACGTCTCAGATCTAGGCTAAGACCCTAGGTTGTAAACAATAGGGGAGTTGCTAGATGGGAATGACATAAACTTGGAGGGTTTTGTCATTAGTCTAGGGCTATTGCTTATTGGTTACATTCCTGGATTGGTATCTCCCAGATGTAGGTTGTGTTACGCACCGAACTGGGTTAACAAACTTCATGTGTTATTTACCTTCTGATATTTATTGTTTATGTTGTCCATTATGTTCTGCTGTAGCCAGATGTTGGATCATCGTGTAGCACATCTATCTGCAGTGCGTTGGAATTTCAAAACCAAAAATAGTTTTACAAAAAAATATATTTATTCCAGTGCTACTGAGGTATTTGTTTAAAGTGCATGCAGACAGGTACTCAAGGCATTAGGGATCACAAAGGCTGACAACAGTCAAACAAAAGACGGCATTTCTCACAGGAAAACTCCTAAAAAAAGATGACGGGAGATAGAACGCATTATAAAAGAGAAAGCCGCAACAAAAAGTCAATGGTCGAGAGGATCATTTGACTAGAAGCTTCCGGAAACACAGGAAGAAAGAAAAAGGTTGTTTACAGAAACGGTTCGGAGACACAGGAACCATTGGCGAAGATGACAAGAGATAAGAGAGGCCATCAGGGATGAACTACTACAATCGGGAGAATCAATCTGCAAAGTCACCTCAGAAGAACAAATTCTTTCTTGTGAAGAAAGCATAAAAAAGAAAGACATGCACGAATATAAGTTTGGGGTGAAATAACTACGTTCTTTGAAACTGCACCGGTAAATAATAAATAAGTCGCCAACCGGATAGTTGAGGGTATGGTGAAACAGACCTGGTTCTACCTACATTGAGATCAACAGGAATGGAAGATGGCCAGTGCTTCAAGCTGGTACAAAGAAGCACAATAGAGAGACATGCGAACCTATCCTCTGTAATGGAGGAAATGCTTCAAGCTAATGAGAGGCTAAACAAGCGCTGCTTGGGAGGCAACCCAAGAATAAGTATTTATATTTCAGTATTTTCAATTCAAGTATTTTCAATTCAGTAATTTCAATTCAATTTTTCAATTCAATAAAGTATGCCAAGAATTCCGCATGTCATCTTCATCTGTAAACAGCCCTTCATCAAACTTACAAAAAAATTAAATAACTGTTTTGCTGTTTATTATCTAATGCATGACTAACTGTTATACGTAAGATTGCGGCGAAGTAAGTTATAATTTTTGATGAGCCAAATTTCACGCCTTCACACAAATACCAAAGGTGATTGCTCCGAAGTGCGAAGTTCGGGAGACAGTGAAACGAGTGATGAAGCTAATGTCTGTAAGACAAGTGTTCAACTTTCAGATATATCTAAGCCATGTGAGGATTTGAGCCAAATATTTCCAAACGGTATTACCACTTTCTTTCAATTTACTATGAGAGTACCGTGCACTTGTTTATTTTCTAGAACTTGCTCCAATTCTCTGCTGACTGGTTAATTTGATATTATATGCATTGAGGCAATTGTTTGTTATAACCCAGAGCCTTTTCAAGCCACCGTTTATTATATTATTATCCTTTGCTAGCCAATTTTGAGCCGTAAAAAATTATTATCCCTTTTGTTTCGATGACAAACCACATTATAAGCCTATAAACCAGAAAAACAATGATTTGCCCTCTTTGAAGTTAGGTAATAGTTCTCAAAAGTCTTGGCAACAAAATAAGTTTGGGGTTGCTCATGGAACTAGCAACATCTAAGTTTGGGGTGGGTATATGGAGAACTATCACTACAAAAAGAAAAAGAAAAAATGAAAAAGAGACGGGAAAATATCAAAAAAATCCCTAAGAAAATTGTCTCTTCAAAAAAATAAATGAAAAAGAAAGAGCGAAAGGGCAAAAGAAAGAGCCAAAGGGCAAAACAGTGATAGAAAAGAACCATACAAAGACACATCAGGTTCTTAATCTCCGATACCAACACAAAAAGGCACCCTAAGGAATAAGGTTGCGTACACAAAAAGGAACAACAAAGTATAACTTAACTCCACATTGTTAGCCTACTATTCCCAAAAATGTCCTACCTTGACCTAAACCACGTTATAACCCTGAAAAAGACCTCCAATAATTTATGTATATTGAATTTTAACTGGTCGCTTAGAATTCTTGCAAGCCTATGGTAAAATGGCAGGTTGTACGATGATTGAGAGATAACCCTTTCAATTATGAGCAAAAAATACAAATGTGAGAGAGAGAAAATGTTGAACATAGACTCTTGCGGGCAATTGTCCGATTTGCTACTATCAACGTCTCCTGAGCCTAGCAGGACTGAGCATGATCGCTGCGGTAAGAATCAGCGGTACCATTGCTGAAATACATACAAGGTTGTGAAATTTCTATCATTATTATTTATCTGTTATTTTTCTAACGATCTTGTCTGACAGCATGTTACTTGAGGACAAGCAACAGTTTAAGTTTGGGGTTGTGATGACAGGAATTTCTATGGTATTTTTAGTATTAGTAATAAAATGACCAAGATAGGCCCAAATACGAAGGAAAACCTACAAAAGCAGAGAAAAGCATCAAGACAGAGTCCAAGATGCCAAAAGACAAGAAAAAACCCAAAAAGTGAAGAAAATGAGCATTCCATCGTAGCACGATTACTCCCATCCTGCCACGATTGGAGCTGCTTGCTGGCCAAGAAAATAGAAGAATAAATCTGAAGAAAATCTGTTCATCGCAGTACGATGCTTCACACCGCAGTACGATGACTTAACTTGGCGCCCAAGCTGATAAAATGCACAGGATCAGTTTATAAATTGAACTGAATCTTCACATCGTACCATGATGGATCCATTGCATTACGATGCCTTGCTGAGGCCCATTACGAAAACTATAAATAGAGCCTCCCATTCTTTGTTTAAATCATTCAGAAATAGTAGAACACTCTCTACTATAAGCAGAGGTTCAGAGGAGCTCTATTGGGCATAGTTTTCTCCCCTTACGGGAAAACTAAATCAGCAAGGTATGTTTTATTTAGGATTTTATGTTTAGGTTATAATTTCTTTATTGTAATTTAAATATGTAGTCTTTTGTAATAATGCCTTAGGTTGTAGTGGAGAAGATGAACTCCCCAATGAATATTTGTAGTTTGTGATTGAGTCTAAGTTATAATAAATGTTATTCAGTATTATGTTTGTTATTTACTTTCTTGCACTTTAATAACGTATCTCGTAATCTGGCCGGATAAGCGGGAGCGCGCCCTTAAAATTGATATTAGGTTCTTACTTAATATGGTCCGGAACTAGTAGTAAATAATGCTAGGTATATAGAGACGGTAACATCCTGAACTAGTCGTGAACTGAGCGGTTAGAGGAGGAATCATGCACTAGGTTTGAACTGAGCACTTAGAAGATGAATAGCTCGATACTAGGATCTAGAGGTTAATTGGTGAAGATAATAATGCATGTGTATAAACAACTCACTTAGTAATTAGGATATGTGACACAACGAGGTTAGGCTCTCGTAGGTACCTTAGTCATTAATGTAGGGAAACTTTAATATACATAGTGTAACAGTAAGGTGTTACTACAACAAGGAAAAGTCATCGCCGAACAATAATCTGATTAGCTATGTTATACACCGATCATGCCAAATATGAAGAAGGGAGGGAGTCCAACCACCAAACCTATCCTCTATGTTTCTGAATTTATATTTATATATTTGTTATTTATTTATTTATGCAAGCATTACGCTGATTTTATAAAACCTTTTTCCAAAACCCAAAGCGAATGCAATTATACGAACTTAAATAACGCTAACGAAGCTTCGGCACGATCCCTGTGGATACGAACTCATTCTAGACACCTAGAGTGTGAATTACTACTCGACGACAGACTGGTGCACTTGCCAGACCGTAGTCACCTACCCAACTCCCTCTAATCACTAATCCCAAATGACGAAAACTTTAAACTTTATAGTTTAAAAGACTTAGTTGAATGACAATATTCAACGACACAAAGCTACAAAGTATCAAGAACAATACTAAGAGCCACTAATGCTTTGCACAGTAGGTACAAAGCTTTGAACTCACAATCTTCAGTTCTTGTGGGTTGAGTTTTAAACTCTATGTTGAGTCCTTTATATAGGCGTGCAAGTCTTCAGATTATCTTCAGTCTTTCAGATGCACTACAATAAGAATTAGTTTTAAAACAAACTTGTTTTAAAATAAACTCCAAAAGATAAAAGAATTAATCTTTATCCACAAATTAAATACGAATCCGATCGTATCTAACACTTAGAATTAATAACAAACTTTATCATTAATCCTAATCTCAGCTTGTTACTTAAAGATTCACGCCTTATTCAAATTTGAACAAACACACCTGCTTAATGGATAAGCATTATCTTTTAAGATGAACTGGGTCAAGATGTCCTACCCACATGTCTTGGGACATCTTGTTTGACATGTTGCCTTAACATGCTCTGAACCCAGTGACAAGATGTCTAGGCATCTTGTTCAACATGTTGCATCTGCACATCTTCAATATGCACAAGTGGCTTAGACTTAATTACTTTAGCGTTGGTGCTTCCGTCAAGTCATTCTGACCAAGTTGTTTTAGCCTTATGATGCAGCCAATCTCAGAAGAACTAAACCAATATATTTCAAAATTTTCCCTATCATCAGGGTGAATGAGGGGAATGAGAACAAACTTGGTTTTGAGTTTCTTCTTCTTTTCTTTTCCTTCAAAAATAGCTTTTCCCTTTCCTTCATAAGCAACCTTATCTTTTCCTTTTGAAACCTTAGAAGCTGTGGGAGATTTCTTTGTTGAAACAAGGGAAGGTTTGGATTTAGATTTGGTGGGTACAGATTTGGTTAAAGTAACAACCTCTAGCTCCTCATCATCTAAGGGTTCATCAGCAGAGTGGTGACTGCATTCTAGCAAGTGCACCAGTCTGTCGTCGAGTAATAATTTACACTCTAGGTGTCTAGAATGAGTTCGTATCCACAAGGATTGTGCCGCAGCTTTGCTAGCGTTATTTAAGTTTGTAGTTTTGCATTCGCTTTGGGTTTTGAAAAGGTTTTTATAAAAATAGCGATATGCTTGTAGAAAAATAAAGATAAATGATTCAGAAACATAGAGGATAGGTATGGTGGTTGGACTCACTCCCTTCTTCTTATTTGGCATGAACGGTGTATAACATAGTTATTCAGATTATTATTCGGCGGTGACTTTTCCTTGTTGTGGTAATACCTTTACTATTACCCTATGTATAAGAAGTTTCCCTACGTTAATAACTAAGGTACCTACGAGAGCCTAACTTCGTTGTGTCACATACCCTAATTACTAGGTGAGTTGTTCATTACACATGCATTATTACCTTCACTCATCCAATGCCTCTAGGTCCTAGTATCGGGTTGTTCAGCTTCTAAGTGCTCAGGTCACATCTAGTTCCTGATTTCTCCTCTAATTGCTCAGTTCACAACTAGTTCAGGACGTTACCGTCTCTATTCACCTAGCATATTTACTACTAGTTCCTGAAAAATATTAAAGCAACCTTAATATAAATACTAGAGCTAACTCTAACATCTATTCTAATGGCGCTCCCGCTTATCCGGTCAGATTACGAGAATGCGTTGTTAAAGTGCAAGAAAGTAAATAACAAATAGAATACTGAATAACATTTATTATAACTTTGACTCAATCCTAAACTCCAAATATTCATAGGGGAGTTCATCTTCTCCACCACAACCTAAGGCATCTATTATAAAAGACTACATATTTAAATTACAAAAGAATAATCTAAACATAAAAGCCTAAAGAAAACATACCTTGCTGAGTTAGTTTTCCCGTAAGGGGAGAAAACTATGCCCTTAGAGCACCTCTGAACACCTCATTTATAGTAGAGAGTGTTCTACTATTTCTGAATGAATTATAATGAGAAATTGGAGCTCTATTTATACTTTTCGTAATGGGCCTCAACAAGCCATCGTGCTGCGATAGGTCCATCGCAACACGATGAGAAGATTCAGTTCGATTTTATAACTGATCTTATGCATTTCATCAGCTTGGTCGCCAAATAAGGTCATCGTACCACGATGAATGCCATCGTAGCACGATGAACAGATATTTTCCAGATTTTCTTCTGTTGATTTCTTGGCCCGCAAGCAGCTTCCATCGTGGCACGATGGAAGCCATCGTGACACGATGAACAACCCAAATCTTCACTTTGTTGGCTTTTTCTTGTCTTTTTGTATTCTTTGCTTTGCTTTGATGCTTTTCTTCATTTCTGTAGGTTTTCCTTCGTATTTGGGCCTGTCTTGGTCAGTTTATTACTAATTATACTACCTAAAATACCATAGAAATTCCTGTCATCACAACCCCAAACTTAAATTATTGCTTGTCCTCAAGTAACATGCTGTCAGACAAGATCGTTAGCGAGTTAAGAGATAAATAAAGATGATAGGAATTTCACAACCTTGCATATTATTTCAGCAATGGTACCGCTGGTTCTTACCGCAGCGTTTCATGCTCAGTCCTGCTAGGCTCAAGAGACGTTGATAGTAGCAAGTCGGACAAATGCCTGCAAGAGTTCGTGTTCAACCTTTTCTCTCTCTCTCTCTCTCTCTCTCTCTCTCTCTCACATTTTCGCTCGAAATTGAAAGGGTTACTCTCAATCGTCGTTCAACCTGCCATTTTACCATAGGCTTGCAAGAATTCTAAGCGACCAGTCAAAATTTAATAACATGCATTTTTAGAGGTCTTTTCAGGGTTATAACGTGGCTAGGGTCAAGGTAGGACTTTTTTGGGATAAGTAGGCTAAACTTGGAGTTATGTTCTACTTTGTTTCCTTTTTGTGTATGCAAACTTTATTCCTTAGGGTGCTTTTTTGTGTTGGTATCAGAGATTAAGAACCGGATGTGTCTTTGTGTGGTTCTTTTCTATCACTATTTTTGCCCTTTGGCTCTTTCTTTCTCATTTTTTTTAAGAGACTATTTTTTTAGGGATTTTTTTTTTGATGTTTCCCGTCTCTTTTTCATTTATTTTTTTTCTTTTGTAGTAATAGTTCTCTGTACACCCACCCCAAACTTAGAATGTTGCTAGTTCCATGAGCAACCCCAAACTTTGTTGTTGCCAAGACTAGAGAACTATTACCTAACCCCAAAGAGGGTAATTTATTGTTTTTCTGGTTTATAGGCTTATATCGTGGTTTGTCATCGAAACAAAAGGGATAATTATTTTTTTACGGCTCAAAATTGGCTAGCAAAGGATAATATAATAATAAGGGTGACTTGAAAAGGCTCTGGGTTATAACAAACAATTGCCTCAATGCATATAAATTAAATTAACTAGTCAGCAGAGAATTAGAGCAAGTTTTAGAAAATAAACAAGTGTACGGGCTCGGTAGGAAGGCAGAGGGTGCTTGGCTCTGTAGCCCTGAACAACGTCCATCATCTGGGGGGAGTATCTGGGTAACCCCCAATCCATCAGGACGAACTAATCATACTGCGTGGCTGCCATCCCCAGCTCATAATCTGAGTACTGGTGCTGCTGGGGTGGTGGTTGTGGTACCTGCTGCTGTGGTGGTGGCTGGTGTGGCTGCTGATGCCCCTGCTGGGCTGCCACTGCCCTGGCCAGATCCCGCTGGGCCCTGGAAAGAAACCTCTCTCCCAGCGGATCCTGGGGCCTGATAATGTGGTCCTCGTCCTCCTCTGGGACACCGGCGAGAGAGCAGAGATGAGAGATCACAAAGGGGTGACCTATGTACGCATCGATGGAAGTGATCATGCGCTTGATACTCTGCGCAATCATTCTCCCAACCTGGATGGGCTCCCCCATCAAAATGCTGTAGACGGCTAAGCACCTCGCTGTGATGATCTCAGTCTAGTTGCAGCATGCCTCAAAGTTATGGATCCACCATCTGGACCATAACTTTGCCAGGGGCATCATCTCCGTAGCCTGTAGACGCTGACGCGCTCCCTGAGTGGAGTAACGCCAGTCCTTGTATGGCATGTCCATGGCTTCTCGCATCTGATCGTACTCGGCGTCTGGAATGACCCCATCTCTCCAAGAGGCACGCCTCATACGGACTCCGCAAAACTCCTCCGGGCGGAATCCAAAAGTAGCATCAATAATGTCCGGGGCAAAACTGACGGTGATCCCACAGACATAAGATCTGTAGTCCCCAGCGCCATATGCCAAAGCATTGGCGTAAAACTCCTCCACCACTGTAGTGTTGCACTCCGCCAACATGTTGTTGAAGGGCAACCAACCATAACCTGTAGCAATCTCTCGTACCCGTGGAAGTGGGTCGAAAACACGAATATCAATGCCGATCTCCTGAATCAGCCCCTTATCCTGGACTGTGTCATGGTACTTTCTGGTAAGGCTACTCAAGAAGCGAGGAGGGGCAGATGGTGTAGCTGCTGCTGATGGTTTGGAACGTTTGGGTGCCATATGTGGGAAAGTAAAAAAGGTGGGATTTTTATAAAAAATGTGGTTTTCTGTGGGTAAATTTGGTTGGTGGAAGGTTTAGGAAGTGTAGAAGAAGAAGAAAAAGAGGGTTTTTGAAGTTTTCTGAGAAGTTTGGACGTTTGTGAGGTTGAGGGTAAATTTTGACAGAGTAACGGCGTAAATTTTTTATATAAAAAGTGAAAATCCGTACTTGTATATATAGGCAAACGTTCTCCATCGAAGCACGATGAGATCCATCGTACTACGGTGGGTTGTTGTTGTTGTTTTTGAAAATTCTGGCCGTTCACGTCGTAGCACGATGCGATGCATCGTACTACGATGGAATACCGTTTTGCTTTGAAAAATTGAACGTTGTTCATCGTAACACGATGAGGTGCATCGTGCTGCGATGACTGCCTGATTTTGAAATTTTTTTATTTTTCCACTTTTTTCTCAAAAAATTTATTTCTCTTGGTCTTTCTTTGAAAAATTTGGTACTTTTATTTTTCTAATTTAAAATTTAAAATAAAAAATGCGGAGAATTAAAATAAAGCAATAAATCATACCTTGGGTTGCCTCCCAAGCAGCGCTTGTTTAGCATCTCATTAGCTTGAGGCATTTCCTCCATTACAGAGGATAGGTTCGCATGTCTCTTTTGTGCTCCTTTGTTCCTGCTTAAAGCACTGGTCATCTTCCATAATTAAGTTCTTACAATCTTGATAGGACTAGGTCTGTTTCACCACACTCTCAACTATCCCTGTTGACGACTTATTTTCCGGTGTAGTTTCGTAGAGCGTAGTGACTTCACCCCAAACTTATATTTGTGCATGTCTCTCTGTTTGGCGTTTTCTTCACGAGGAAGAAGTTGTTCTTCTGAGGTGACTTGACAGATTGGTTCTTTAGATTGTAGTAATTCATTCCTTATGGCTTCTATCTTTCCTTGTCATCTTTGCCAATGACTCCTGTGTCTCTGAACCATTGCTGTAAACAACCCTATCTTGTCTCACTTCCTGTGATACTCTTTTATTACTGTGTTTCTGGAAGTTTCGGTCCAATGATCCTCCTGACCATTGACTTTCTGTTGCAGCCTTGTCTTTACAATTTGTTCCATCTCCCATCATCTTCCTTGGGAGTTTACTGTGAGAATGCTGTCTTTAGTCGGCTGTTGCCAGCCTCTCTAATCGTTAGTGCTTTAAAGTACCTACCTGCATGCACTCAGCAAATACCTCAGTAGCACGGGAAAAGATAATGATAAAACTTACATTTTTTTTGGTTTGTCTCATGTGTCTTTGTCACTATGAAAATTCCCAGGTAAGTGAGGTGGATCACACGGATCACTTAAATACCAAGACTTATCCTTAGCCAGAACTTTCACAGATCAAAATCCACAATCATCAACAAGATTTTTTTGATTTTTTAATTTTTTTTGTATTTTTGAATTTTTTGACAAACATAAATAAATCTAGCGATGCTTTGTCTACACAATCCCCGACAACGGCGCCAAAAACTTGACTGCATTCTGGCAAGTGCACCAGTCTGTCGTCGAGTAATAATTCACACTCTAGGTGTCTAGAAATAGTTCGTATCTACAGGGATCGTGCCGCAGCTTCGCTAGCGTTATTTAAGTTTGTAGTTTTGCATTCGCTTTGGGTTTTGAAAAGGTTTTTATAAAAATAGCGATATGCTTGCAGAAAAATAAAGATAAATGATTCAGAAACATAGAGGATAGGTATGGTGGTTGGACTCACTCCCTTCTTCATATTTGGCATGAACGGTGTATAACATAGTTATTCAGATTATTATTTGGCGGTGACTTCTCCTTGTTGTGGTAATACCTTTACTATTACCCTATGTATAATAAGTTTCCCTACGTTAATAACTAAGGTACGTACGAGAGCCTAACCTCGTTGTGTCACATACCCTAATTACTAGGTGAGTTGTTCATTACACATGCATTATTACCTTCACCCATCCAATGCCTCTAGGTCATAGTATCGGGCTCTTCAGCTTCTAAGTGCTCAGTTCACACCTAGTTCCTGATTCCTCCTCTAATTGCTCAGTTCACAACTAGTTCAGGACGTTACCGTCTCTATTCACCTAGCATATTTACTACTAGTTCCAGACAAATATTAAAGCAACCTTAATATAAATACTAAAGCTAACTCTAACATCTATTCTAATGGCGCTCCCGCTTATCCGGTCAGATTACGAGAATGTGTTGTTAAAGTGCGAGAAAGTAAATAACAAATACAATGCTGAATAATGATTTATTATAACTTTGAATCAATCACAGACTCCAAATATTCATAGGGGAGTTCATCTTCTCCATCACAACCTAAGGCATCTATTACAAAAGACTACATATTTAAATTACAAAAGAATAATCTAAACATAAAAGCCTAAAGAAAACATACCTTGCTGAGTTAGTTTTCCCGTAAGGGGAGAAAACTATGCCCTTAGAGCTCCTCTGAACACCTCCTTTATAGTAGAGAGTGTTCTACTATTACTGAATGAATTATAATGAGAAAGGGGAGCTCTATTTATACTTTTCGTAATGGGACTCAGCAAGCCATCGTGCTGCGATAGGTCCATCGCAGCACGATGGGAATATTCAGTTCAATTTTATAACTGATCATGTGCATTTCATCAGCTTGGTCGCCAAGTAAGGTCATCGTACCACGATGAGTGCCATCGTAGCACGATGAACAGATATTTTCCAGATTTTCTTCTGTTGATTTCCTGGCCAGCAAGCAGCTTCCATCATGGCACGATTGAAGCCATCGTGACACGATGAACAACACAAATCTTCACTTTTTGGGCTTTTTCTTGTCTTTTTGTATTCTTTGCTTTTCTTTGATGCTTTTCTTCATTTCTGTAGGGTTTCCTTCGTATTTGGGTCTGTCTTGGTCAGTTTATTACTAATTATACTACCTAAAATACCATAGAAATTCCTGTCATCAGGTGGTTTAAGAGAGTTTTCTCAGAATCATCTCAGTGGTATCTTTCACAATCTTTTTCCTTGTACCAACTCCAGATAAAATTCGAACTGACCTTCTAGTTCTAGATGAATCAAAAGATTTGGTTTTGGATTTTGATTTTGATGATGATTTGGATGATGGCTTGAATGATAGCTTGGAAACAGATTTTGATTTTGATGAAGATTTAAGAGGGGATTTTGATAGTTTTGACAAAGATGGTGTTTTGAATTCTTTAACCTAATATGAATAGGGGTGTTTCAGCTTGACTGGGAACAATGAGGGTTGGATTAGGAGTAACCATTCCATCATCATTTAAAGGTTCAGTATGGGTTTGAATGATTTCTTCATTGTTGGGAACATTCTCGGAACGTTCTGACAGTGAATCAGAGATGTGGTCAGGTTCGTTTTGGGATTGCATGTGGTCAGAGGTAGTTTGAAGAGGTTGATCTTGTTTGGATTGGGATGATCGGAGGGATTCAGAGGCTTGTTCTGGTGATTTTGATGGAGGTGATTCATTGATTGATAGGTGAAGGATTAGGTGACGATGGTGGTGAAGGAGTTTGAGAAATTTGCGTAGCATTTTTGCGAGCTGCAGTTTTAGTTCTTGCCATTTAGAATAGTTGTTTCAGAGTTTGATGATGATAAACAGCAATGATCTGAGAGAGAGAGAGTGGGTTGAGTGATTAATAGAAATTGGTAGCTTGGAGAAGAGGAAGAGAGTTAGTAGCTAGGTGTACTTGTGAATAGTGAGATTTGTACTTGATTTTGTAAAAAGGTGTTTTTAGGAGAGAGATGATGAGTGTTAAAGAGGGTGACCGTTGGAGCATTAAGGGGAGAGCCAATCCTAATTTTCCTAATATTTCTACCAATAAGTTATTTCATAAAAACAAAATAAAAGGAGAATACTAAGGGAAAGACGACTACGGTCTGGCAAGTGCACCAATCTGTCGTCGAGTAATAATTCACACTCTAGGTGTCTAGAATGAGTTCGTATCCACAGGGATCGTGCCGAAGCTTCGTTAGTGTTATTTAAGTTTATATAGTTTGCATTCGCTTTGGGTTTTTGAAAAGGGTTTTATAAAAATAGCGTAATGCTTGCAATAAATATAAATAAATAGATACATAGATAGATTCAGAGACATAGAGGATATGTATGGTGGTTGGACTCCCTCCCTTCTTCATATTTGGCATGAACGGTGTATAACATAGTTAATCAGATTATTGTTCGGCGGTGACTTTTCCTTTGTTGTAGTAACACCTTACTGTTACACTATGTATATTAAAGTTTCCCTACGTTAATGATTAAGGTACCTACGAGAGCCTAACCTCGTTGTGTCACATACCCTATAATTACTAAGTGGGTTGTTTATTACACATGCATTATTAGCTTCACTAATTAACCTCTAGGTCCTAGTATCGGGCTATTCATCTTCTGAGTGTTCAGTTCACACCTAGTGCATGATTCCTCCTCTAACCGCTCAGTTCACGGCTAGTTCAGGATGTTACCATCTCTATACACCTAGCATTATTTACTACAAAGTTCCGGACCATATTAAGTAAAAACCTAATATCAATTCTAAGGGCGCTCCCGCTCATCCGGCCAGATTACGAGATACGTATTTAAGTGCAAGAAAGTAAATAACAAACATAATACTGAATAACATTTATTATAACTTTGACTCAATCACAGACTCCAAATATTCATAGGGGAGTTCATCTTCTCCACCACAACCTAAGGCATCTATTACAAAAGACTACATATTTAATTTACAATAAAAGAATTATAACCTAAACATAAAAGCCTAAATAAAACATACCTTGCTGTGTTAGTTTTCCCGTAAGGGGAGAAAACTATGCCCAATAGAGCTCCTCTGAACCTCTCCTTATAGTAGAGAGTGTTCTACTATTTCTAAATGATTTAAACAATGAATAGGAGACTCTATTTATAGTTTTGGTAATGGGCCTCAGCAAGGCATCGTACTGCGATGGATCCATCGTAGTACGATGTGAAAATTCAGTTCAATTTTATAACTGATCATGTGAATTTCATCAGCTTGGTCGCCAAGTTACCCCATCGTGCTACGATGACACTCATCGTGCTGCGATGAACAGATTTTCTTCAGATTTATTCTTCTGTTTTCTTGGCCAGCAAGCAGCTTCCATCGTGGCATGATGGAAGCCATCGTGCTACGATGAAATGCTCAATTTCTTCACTTGGGCTTTTTCTTGTCTTTTGGCATCTTGGACCTTGTCTTGATGCTTTTCTCTGCTTTTGTAGGTTTTCCTTCGTATTTGGGCCTGTCTTGGTCATTTTACTACTAATACTAATACTAAAAATACCATAGAAATTCCTGTTATCACAACCCCAAGGTAGGCTTTCTCTCTCTCACATTTGTATTTTTTGCTCATAATTGAAAGGGTTATCTCTAAATCATCGTACAACCTGCCATTTTACCATAGGCTTGCAAGAACTCTAAGCAACCAGTCAAAATTCAATATACATGCAATATTGGAGGTCTTTTTCAGGGTTATAACGTGGCTTAGGTCAAGGTAGGACATTTTGGGAATAGTAGGCTAAACATTAGAGTTAAGTTCTTCTTTGGTTCCTTTTTGTGTACGCAACCTTATTCCTTAGGGTGCCTTTTTGTGTTGGTATCAGAGATTAAGAACCGGATGTGTCTTTGTATGGTTCTTTTCTATCACTGTTTTTGTGCCCTTTAGCTCTTTCTTTTGCCCTTTGGCTCTATCTTTTTCCTTCATTTTTTTTTGAAGAGACTACTTTTTTAGGGAATTTTTTGATGTTTTCCCGTCTCTTTTTCATTTTTTTTTCTTTATGTAGTGATAGTTATCCGTACACCCACCCCCAAACTGAGATGTTGCTAGTTCCATGAGCAACCCCAAACTTGTTTTGTTGCCAAGACTTTGAGAACTATTACCTAACTCCAAAGTGGGTAAATCATTGTTTTTCTGGTCTTTAGGCTTATAATGTAGTTTGTCACTGAAACAAAAGGGATAATAATTTTTTTACGGCTCAAAATTGGCTAGCAAAGGATAATAATAATAATAATAATAAGGGTGGATTGAAAAGGCTCTGGGTTATAACAAACAATTGCCTCAATGCATATAATATCAAATTAACCAGTCAGCAGAGAATTAGAGCAAGTTCTAGAAAATAAACAAGTGCACGGTACTCTCATAGTAAATCGAAAGAAAGTGGTAATACCGTTTGGAAATATTTGGCTCAAATCCTCACATGGCTTAGGTATATCTGAAAGTTGAACATTTGTCTCACGGACACCAGCTTCATCACTCGTCTCGCTGTCTCCCGAACTTCGCACTTCGGAGCAATCACCTTTGGTTTTTGTGTGAAGGCGTGAAATTCGGCTCATCAAAATTTATAACTTACTTTGCCGCAGTCTTACCTATAACAGTTAGTCATGCACTAGATAATAAATAGCAAACAATTATTTAATTTTTTTTGTAAGTTTGAAAAAGGCTGTTATATATGAAGATGACATGCAGAATTCTTGGCATACTTTATTGAATTGAAAAACAATACTGAAATGAAAATTACTGAATTGAAATACTGAAATATAAATACTTATCCTTGGGTTGCCTCCCAAGCAGCGCTTTTTAGCCTCTCATTAGCTTGATGCATTTCCTCGATTACAGAGGATAGGTTCGCATGTCTCTCTCTTCTGTAGGAGCTTTCGTCTTAGCTCCTCCTTCTTTCTTATTGTTTCTCTCATACTTCTTTGGGTTCTGTTTTTCTTTGAAGATGGCAAAGCAGAGTCGTCCATCATCTTCTGAAGGTGTTGTTTTTATAATGGGTTTCCCCTTGCCTTTTGGTGGATGTTCCTTCTTCTGTTCTTTCTCAGCTCTGACCCAGTTATACTTCTTTCCTTCAGCAGCAGGCTTTTTCAGAGGTGGCGTATTAACCCCAAACTTAGATTTTCTGGCCACTTTTCGGTTTCTACCTCATGCTTTGACCCATGTTGCTCGGATGTCCACTTCAATAGTTAGCTTCTTAATTTGTCAGTGAGTTCTTCGAGTACCTCCTCTTCCTGAGCTGTCTCTATCTCTAGCTGCGTCATTTCATTCTCCAGCTCCTTTATCTCTATCTTTACCTTTACTTCTTGAACTGGAGTCGGTGGTGTAGCTTTTCTATCCTTCCACTCGAGCATGCAGCACACTTCCCTCTTGGTTCTGGATGCTTTGATGGTTCTTACTTCTTCTCCGCTTCTTAGAGTCAACTCAGCGAGCTCCACATTAATGAGTACCCTGCTGGTTGCTAAGAAGGGTCTTCCAAGAATGATGGGATGCTCTTCATCTTCTTGGATGTCCAGGATCATGAAGTCTACTGGAAATACCAGGTCTTTGACTTTCACCAAGACATCTTCTATCGTACCTGTTGAGTGAATGGTTGACTGATTTGCTAATACGAGTTCACGTTCTGTACTTGCAGTTGGTTTTGTGAGTTTTAACTTGTCTGCCAGAGATAATGGCATTACATTAACACTTGAACCCACATCACATAATGCTTTGACTTCTGCTTCCTCAATCTGACATATGATGGTGACGCTTCCAGGATCTGTCTTCTTGGGTGGCAGTCTTGCTAGGCTTTCTCTGTATTCCTTCAGCTCTCTCATGAACTCGTCATAAGCGTCTTCTAATGTCATCCCGAACAGCTTGAACCACTCTTCGTAGTCTTTTATCCGTTCTTCTCTCTATTCATGCTCTGCTTTCTGATCCTTCAGCACTTTGCACTCCTCCTTTGGATTGTCCACCGTGTTACCTGCAATATGAGTGCTTACCAGTTTTGAGAGTTGACCAATCTGGGTTTCAAGACTTTTTATCGTCGCCCCCTGGTTGGCTATTGTAGTCTGGATGTTTTCAAAGTTAGTCTTGCTCATGTTAGCAAACTTGTTGAGCAATCCTTCCAATGAAGATGGCTTTCTTGGTTGAGGTGCAGCTTGAGCCTGGTTTCCTGTCTGGTCCCAGCGTAAATTTGGGTGCTTGCTCCAACCTGGGTTGTAGTTGTTTCCAATGTAATTCACCTGCTTTTCGCTCCCTCCTGGCAAACAATGCCCATTAGGATGATCTTCTAGGCAAAAGTCACAATCTCCCTCCACCTTTTTAATACTAGCTTCTTTCACAGCTTTCTCTTTATCAGCAAGTTGCCTCCTCAACAATCTCCTGGTTCACCTTTAGAATTCCAGGAGTCTTCTCGTTCCTATAATGGCTCATGTTGTATTCATTCTGGCACATCTGCTCAACCAGATCCTTAGTCTCTGCATAGGTTTTTACTTTGATAGACCCACCAGCTGAGGCATCTAGTATCATGCGATGTTGCATCTTCATACGAGCAGTGAATAGTTGCATCTGTTCCATGACACTAATGCTGTGGTTCGGACACCTTCTCCTAAGCAGCTTGAAATGTTCATAAGCCTCGTACAGCGTTTCAGATTCATGCTGTTTGAAACTTAGGATCTCTGACTTCCTCTTCTGGAATAGTGTGTGAGTGAAGAATCTTTCTAGGAACTTGTCTTCAAGCTCCTTCCATGTTGCAATCGTTCCCCTTGGCAAACATTGAAGCCAATCTTTAGCTGGACCTGCAAGAGAAAAAGCAACCAAAGGCAGCTTCTTCTGGTCCTCCGTGACATTTTCCGGCACCTTCTGGATCTGACATGTCTCTGAAAAGTTTGACAAATGATCCAGGGATCATTGTTGGCACGTCCGTCGAACTGGTTCTCCCGCAAACTTGTAAGAACATTACCCTTGATATCAAAGTTAGCTGGGTTGGTATAACGCCCCAAATAAAATATCTAGAATATTTAGTCAAGATATAAATAAAAGGATCTGAGTACATTAAATTAAACGAGATAAACAGCCGAATTACAAGAATTCCTTACATCAATTAATGAACTTATACAATACAGCGGAAATGGAATAAGCTTTTAAGATATACAGATAAAACTAAAACAAGGGGAAGACTAAAGTCTTCTAATCCGATGATCCAAGCTCGGCTCCAATCATCAACTCCCACCTGGTCCTTGCTTCAATTAACCTGTTTACCTAAAAAAAATTGTTTTGGAGTGGGGTGAGACTACTAAGCCTCAGTGAGTCCTACTACACTCCTAATGGTGACTACACCGGGGGTACCTAATCAGTCATAACATAATTAATCTTATCATAACATAATAGCATAAAATAAAGGTGTAACACAGATAAACAAACTCCTATTCATTTTAACCGCAAGGACACTCTGAGGTGAGCCTGTCTCAGAGGCCTGCCTTGTCCGACAACCCATTAGGTCTCGGCATGCAGCTCACAAAACATATCCTGATGGATACTCCCATTGGGAGTCCATAAAGCGACATCACAAATCGCACCTGATTGACTGATACTAATTGATTCTTACTACCATAATTCCCAAAACTCGGGGAGCATACAAACTTATTTAATTCCTAAGTTATACCTTATAGATTATCTGTGATTAACATCCTGTTCAACATTATATTAATTACACTACTGCAAATTATCTGACTCTGCTGAGGATATAAAACGAGTGTTTGAAGTTTCTAGAAAATGAAAATTCAGGACTGTTCTGCACAAGCTCGCTATGGCGAGTTACCAGCTCGCCATGGCGAGATTACAGGTCCTAACGTAAATCAACTCGCTAGGCGAGTTTCATCAGCCCAGAACCCCAGCTCGCCATGAATACTCGCTAGCAACTCGCTATGGCGAGTTCATGCAGAAACCACCTTGTTTTGCGAAAATCATTATTTTTCAACAGAAACACCTACAATCCTCAATAAATCAGTGCAGTAAGGTAAAATACATAATATCAGACAGAATGGAGGGAAATTTGGGAGTTAATTTCCCTCACACAACAATTTCCTTAAATCCTAATGTTAACATACAAGGTTCATAAATTGGGGAATCTAACTACCTATCCTAAAGACCCACCTGTAAAAGAAGCTTTAAAACTTGTATATGAGCTCTGCAACAGTCCTAAAGCTCTCTGACCAGGACTCACTTGAAACCCCAATTGCTCTAAGGATACGAAAATGGTGGAAAAGGCTTTTATGGTGCTGGAGTGATGATGAGTTGTTTTGTGCAATTCCTTAGACTCCAACTCTTTTGCCTAAAGTCCATGAACTCACATGCAACACAAGGAACGGATTTACGAATATTTGAGATCTTCCTAAGGTTAAGGGAATGGAATGATCAATACCAAAGTCTGAGAAAGAGTAAGGAGAGCTTGAAGTGCCTTACCTAGTGTTCTGGAGGGAGACTACAGGAGTGGAAGAGCACATGCAGCAGCTAGTGCTGCTCTGCTACACTCGATGCGGCGAGTAGAACAGCTCGCTAAGCGAGTGCAACGATTTTGACAGAACTCCTCTCTTGTCTTGCTGCTGCAACATAAATCTTCACCCTTTGATCCTTAAATGCTCTTCCAGTCACCCACGAAGGTTTAGATTGAACATGCAGCACCAACACAGAGAAGGTAAGAATTTGGGTTTTGGAATTGATTTAAGAAAATGAAAGATTGAGAACCATAGCCATACCTTGTTCTCATGAATTAGGGTAGATAACACTTAACAAATTTCTCATAATTCCCTGCTGTAGCTTGTTCGGTCAACCCCAAGGAAGATGAGAAAGATGCATGTTTGGATTGGTTCACTAGAAGATTGGAATCTTGAACTTAGTTATGGTGGAGATTGTTTTTTAGCATGGGAAGAGAGAGATGGGAGTGGGAGTTTGCTGATTTTCCATGTTCCTTCTTGTGGTAAGAGTATAAGTGTATAGGGAAGAGGAAGTGAATGAGGTGAGAGAAGAAATGGTGAGTGTTTTGTGTTATGTTGTTGTTGTTGTCGTGTAAAAGAGAGGGAGAGACAAGGGGAGGTTTTGATTTGATTCTTACTGATTTTTCCTTTATTTCCCTTGCCAAAACATGCTTATTTAAAGAAATTGAATTGAATGGGGGTGGTGAAGCAAAGGGGAAGGGGGGGCGCATAAGAGGAAAGTGAGTGGGAGGTTTAAATTTAAATTTCTCACTTAATTAAATCCAATAATCCTCTTTTAATTAATAATCTTCTATTAAAAAAATTTGGAATGTTACAATCTACCCCCCTTAAAGAAATTTCGTCCTCGAAATTCCAAACTTCTACAGTCCTTGACAGGGTAATTCTTCCATAACTACATCCAATTTTAAACATTCACTTATTCTCCGGTTGGTTGTACTCAATTCCTTGGAATAAACTTTCCTTTCTTAGGGTCATTGGCTAAAGTCCGGTCAATTTATCCCTACTTACAGCTAGTCTTATGCTGCGCACTCTGATTCGGAAACTTACTGTCACATTATGTCAGCATTGCTACCATCTCAGCCGGTAATTCCCTGAACACAATCATACATCAGTCTTGTCTTATTCACCTCTACTTTTCTACTACGATTGATATTCTTCCATTACTACCGACATCAACCATAATACTTCACTGTCTTAGTAGGTCGGTATCTGGCCTGGTTGGGTACACACTAAAACTTGAGGTAATGGTGACGTTAGCTAATTAGCTTAAGGTTATAAAATTGAGTATTCCTACTAGCAAATTTCATATCTACCTTTCCACGGTCAGTCCCATGCTTGACACGTTATATGTACCACTGTATCACGTGTGTTGTCTAAATACTCCAGGATTGATCGAAATATAAAACGAATGGAAAATTGTCTAAATACTTCAGATTCCTTTGCCAACGAGTTAGACTCATCCGTCGGTAAATCTATAGTTATCCGAGAAAATTCCACCTACAATCTTAATCCATTCTGGCACGACACGGTGATCGAGTTGTACATCTATCATGCAGATGCATTTAGGTCAAGATTATTCTTAGGGCTAAAGGTTAAACTTGTTTGAATCCTTCACCGATACTAACATATGGAAACTTGGCTGAAACAATCAGATTCTAAACTTGGCTAGTAGAATACGTAAGGTTTGAATTTGTAGTGTTGAAGCTGAATTGAACTGGTTAATGATAACTAAACTTGGAGTTAAAATATTTTGGTCGAGATAACCGAGTTAGTACTTGATCTCATAAAGTTACATGAATGAATCTGAAAGGTTGAAACGTTCGGCAGAGATACTCAATGTTAATACACTGATCTCACATGATTAAGAACACGGAGCTAGGAGGTTTGAATCTTCAACACCGATTTCACTAGTAGAGCTTAATTCCACTGAATTGGAAAAGGTTCGAACTTAATTCTGAATTCGGCTGATAAGGCTACGAAGAGATAGATAACTAATTATATTGAAGAACTGATTACCAGATTCGAGTGCACAAAGTTTAACTGATTTGCTGATACTGAGCTAAGCCATTTGCATCAGAACAGCTGATATTGTTGATTAACAGATCTACCACCGAGCGAAAGATTGAATTGAAACTATCCGTGGTTTCTCTAGAGTGACTGACTTCCACGAATATGATGGGGTTACTAACGACAAAACTGAAGGACTGAAGGCATTGAATAAGGTTACTTAGGTGTAACGTTCTACACAATCTGTGTGACTGACTGACGTCGATGAATTTGGAAAGTGGTATCCTAACTGATTTTGTGCGTAGTACTTGACTGACAAGTATTTAAAACACGAGGAGAATTACTCGTCTGAGACATATTCAGACAAGTTGGAGAGTACACACGTTCATGGTGTTCCAAGACTTATGAACGTTAAATTGTACATTCCTCGGTACGACGAATAGGCTGAATGAGGATCCTTATGAATGAAAGGCTAATGAAGTTTTTGTTTTTTACTGGATTCAGACTTACGTTCCATAACTCTATTCCTTCTACCAATTCCCTCGGTTTAGGACAACTAGGTTTTCACTCAAGTTTCTTGCTGACAATGCTCTCATAGAAAGATTTAACTGATTTTAATAGTCTCTTGGCTGACAGGTCTGAACATGTGAAAGTGTCGGCGGCTGGCTGAAGCTAAGGTTAAACTTAATTACTTGTCTCTGGTTAACTAATATATATACCTAAAAGATTAGTCTAGGTGATTGGTGTCACTAATAGTGTCTCTTAGTTGTTACTCTCATCAGGTCGTGTCTCCTACTGTCTGGTACTAAAGCAATGATGAAACGTGGCTGGTCAAGTCTAATCCGTGAATTGGGTAACTGGTTGGTCTATAATGCTGATTTACTAACCTAAGGATATTTGATGGACAACTCTCAAATGCACGGTCAACTGATCCTACTATCTTCTTAGCTAAGTGGTCATATATATGATTTTTGTTTGGTTAAAGTCAAACTAATATTAATCTGAACGTAATGACTTCTAGACTACTCAAGGATAATATTCAACGGGTTGACTTCGGCGACTAATTGTGCTAGTGGTAATTTTTAACTGTCATTCTAATCAAAAGTTATCCTACGAAGATTAGGTGCAATTTCTGGTTCACAGTGGTAGACTGATCCTATTTACTGGCATCTAAGGGTAGTATCATAAGCGTTAAGTTAATAGGTCGTGGTCCTAAAATGTTTAAGTACGGTGCCAGGATTCAACTATTCTAATAGAAGTAGGTAATCGGTCTGTAGCACTGAGTTACAAGTCTTTGAATACTTTAGATGACAACCTCTAAATAACCTATTTTGATAACAGGTATTGTTAAGGAAAATTCCAGATTTCGAGATGTGGCATGGTTATACTTATGTGATATGGTACTATGATTGACTTCTAACCTATTAAATGATAATGTTCCACCAACTGACTTAGGTGACTAATGGTGTCATACACGGTTCCTAAAGATTGATTTAGTCAATGTTTGGTTCTCCAAAGGTTTTGCTGGGTTTTCCGCTAAGGACTGGTGCAGTTAAAAGGTAGTTCCTAATTTGTTGCATTAAAAGAAACTGGACCCTTAGCGGTGAGGTATGAACGTTGTTACGAGTTTGAAGGGTCGAAATAACTTAGTCAATGGCATTCTAGAGGGAAACCTAACAAGGTGATATAGAAGGATATTGGAATGTGACTGCTTTCTTAGTTTGGGTTTCTCTAGCATAGATGGTTCGCTTGAATTTCCATTGTTGAGATGTCTAGCAGGTCCACTATACTGAGTTACTAATTTTTGGAACATAAGAGTGGTGCTACTTAAGACGTTTTTTCGGGTACGGTACTGCTAATGAAGGATCCTAATCACTAGACTAGTTAAAACTGAATCTCTAGTGATTCAGTTTAAATATTGGTTCCTATTAGAAAGAGTGTACTCGTTCCATTGAGAACACTAAGGTTTGATAATCTTGGAATAGTCTAACCGGGTTGGAATCTCAAAATTAACGGGACATGGATGAGGTCTAATTAAGTTTTGCCAACACATGTGAATTTCCCACTTGCACTGGACAACTAACTATTCAGGGTGGAGTTTTGGTCTACTACTACTATTACTAGGTGTTACTCGGTCAATAGACTTGGCTGAATTTAGGCTCTCGGTAGGATAAGGTTACCTCTGGGTTCAGAGAGTTTACCTGACACACAGTGTCAGTTGAATACTGTCGTGCACTACACACTTCAGTATGATGATACACTTGCGTTCCTTGCTTGTTACATAACTTACTCCTGTGGCACCATTTTCCACCGTTCCAATATTCACTTATGAGATCTTCTTCAACGACTGCGCCTCGATTGCATCTTCACTACGATCTTAACGCTGGAGTTTCAGAGTCCACTTCAGATCTAAACCATAATACCCTGCCTACCATACACAATACTGAGCTGATCAGACTCAGCACGCGATGGTTTCAGCGTAAACAGTCCAAATCCAAAGGGCCTGTATTACTTAGGAAAGGATTGAAATGACTCATGGCAAGGTCCGATACTGGATCGACCAGCTCTGATACCAATTATAACGCCCCAACTAAAATATCTAGAATATTTAGTTAAGACATAAATAAAAGGATCTGAGTACATTAAATTAAACGAGATAAACAACTGAATTACAAGAATTCCTTACATCAATTAATGAACTTAAACAATACAGTGGAAATGGAATAAGCTTTTAAGATATACAGATAAAACAAAAACAAGGGAAAGACTAAAGTCTTCTAGTCCGATGATCCAAGCTCGGCTCCAATCATCAACTCCCATCTGGTCCTTGCTTGAATTAACCTGTTTACCTAAAAAAATATATTTTGGAGTAGGGTGAGACTACTAAGCCTCAGTGAGTCCTACTACCCTCCTAATGGTGACTAACCAGGGGTACCTAATCAGTCATAACATAATTAATCTTATCATAACATAATAGCATAAAATAAAGGTGTAACATAGATAAACAAACTCTTATTCATTTTAACCGCATGGACATTCTGAGGTAAGCATGTCTCAGAGGCCTGCCTTGTCCGACAACCCATTGGGTCTCGGTATGCAGCTCACAAAACATATCCTGATGGATACTCCCATTGGGAGTCCATAAAGCGACATCACAAATCACACCTGATTGACTGATACTAATTGATTCTTACTACCATAATTCCCAAAACCCGGGGAGCATACAAACTTATTTAATTCCTAAGTTATACCCTATAGATTATCTGTGATTAACATCCTGTTCAACATTATATTAATTACACTACTGCAAATTATCTGACTCTGATGAGGATATAAAACGAGTGTTTGAAGTTTTTAGAAAATGAAAATTCAGGACTGTTCTGCACAAGCTCGCTATGGCGAGTCACCAGCTCGCCATGGCGAGATTACAGGTCCTGACCTAAATCAACTCGCTAGGCGAGCAGGTGCTTGCCACGGCGAGTTTCATCAGCCCAGAACCCCAGCTCGCCATGAATACTCACTAGCAACTCGCTAGGATTAAATCAGTGCAGTAAGGTAAAATACATAATATCAGACATAATGGAGGGAAATTTGGGAGTTAATTTCCCTCACACAACAATTTCCTTATATCCTAATGTTAACATACAAGGTTCATAAATTGGGGAATCTAACTACGTATCCTAAGGACCCGCTTGTAAAAGAAGCTTTAAAACTTGTATATGAGCTCTGCAATAGTCCCAAAGCTCTCTGACCAGGACTCACTTGAAACCCCAATTGCTCTAAGGATACGAAAATGGTGGAAAAGGCTTCTATGGTGCTGGAGTGATGATGAGTTGTTTTCTGCAATTCCTTAGACTCCGACTCTTTTTCCTAAAGTCCATGAACTCACATGCAACACAAGGAACGAATTTACGAATATTTGAGATCTTCCTAAGGTTAAGGGAATGGAATGATCAATACCAAAGTCTGAGAAAGAGTAAGGAGAGCTCGAAGTGGCTTACCTAGTGTTCTGGAGGGAGACTACAGGAGTGGAAGAGCACATGCAGCAGCTAGTGCTGCTCTGCTACACTCGCTGCGGCGAGTAGAACAGCTCGCTAAGCGAGTGCAGCGATTTTGACAGAACTCCTCTGTTTGCTTGCTGCTGCAACATAAATCTTCACCCTTTGATCCTTAAATGCTCTTCCAGTCACCCACGAAGGTTTAGATTGAACATGCAGCACCAACACAGAGAAGGTAAGAATTTGGGTTTTGGAATTGATTTAAGAAAATGAAAGATTGAGAACCATAGCCATACCTTGTTCTCATGAATTAGGGTAGATGACACTTAACAAATTTCTCATAATTCCCTATTGTAGCTTGTTCGGTCAACCCCAAGGAAGATGGGAAAGATGCATGTTTGGATTGGTTCACTAGAAGCTTGGAATCTCGAACTTAGTTATGGTGGAGATTGTTGTTTAGCGTGGGAAGAGAGAGATGGGAGTGGGAGTTTGCTGATTTTCCATGTTCCTTCTTGTGGTAAGAGTATAAGTGTATAGGAAAAGAGGAAGTGAATGGGGTGAGAGAAGAAATGGTGAGTGTTTTGTGTTATGTTGTTGTTGTCGTGTAAGAGAGAGGGAGAGACAAGGGGAGGTTTTGATTTGATTCTTACTGATTTTTCCTTTATTTTCCTTGCCAAAACATGCTTATATAAAGAAATTGAAATGAATGGGGGTGGTGAAGCAAAGGGGAAGGGGGGGGGGGGCATAAGAGGAAAGTGAGTGGGAGGTTTAAATTTAAATTTCTCACTTAATTAAATCCAATAATCCTCTTTTAATTAATAATCTTCTATTAATAAAATTTGGAATGTTACAGTTGGCCGGTTGGAACCCTAGTGAGATCTGATCTGTGTCAGTCCTCTTGCAGTAATCTCCCATTGTAACTCTTTGCTCGTCCCTCATGGCTTTAGTGGTAGGCTCTCCTTCGGTGTTGAGATTACTGGATTGTGCGAGTTTTAGTGCTTGCCTTCTTTTCCTTAGCGTTCTTTCAGGTTCAGGATCGTATTAAACTCCAGGATACCTGTTCTCAAGCACAACAAATGAATACCTTCAGTAGCACTGGAAAAGATAATGGTTAAACTTTACATTTTTTTTGTTTGTCTCATGTGTCTTTGTCACTATGAAAATTCCCAGGTAAGTGAGGTGGATCACAACGGATCGCTCGGAGACCTTGACTTATCCTTAGCCAGAATTTTCACAAATCAAAATCCACAATCATCAACAAGATTTTTATTTTTTAATTTTTTTGTAATTTTAAATTTTTTTGACAAACTTAAATAAATCTATCGATGCTTTATAAACACAATCCCCGACAACGGCGCCAAAAACTTGACTACGGTGTGGCAAGTGCACCAGTCCGTCGTCGAGTAATAATTCACACTCTAGGTGTCTAGAATGAGTTCGTATCCACAGGGATCATGCCGAAGCTTCGTTATTTAAGTTTGTATAGTTTGCATTCGCTTTGGGTTTTTGAAAAGGGTTTTATAAAAATAGCGTAATGCTTGCAATAAATATAAATAAATAGATACATAGATAGATTCAGAAACATAGAGGATATGTATGGTGGTTTGACTCCCTCCCTTCTTCATATTTGGCATGAACGATGTATAACATAGTTAATCAGATTATTGTTCTGCGGTGACTTTTCCTTTGTTGTAGTAACACTTTACTGTTACACTATGTATATTAAAGTTTCCCTACGTTAATGACTAAGGTACCTACGAGAGCCTAACCTCGTTGTGTCACATACCCTAATTACTAAGTGAGTTGTTTATTACACATGCATTATTAGCTTCACCAATTAACCTCTAGGTCCTAGTATCGGCCTATTCATCTTCTAAGTGCTCAGTTCACACCTAGTGCATGATTCCTCCTCTAACCGCTCAGTTCACGGCTAGTTCAGGATGTTACCGTCTATATACACCTAACATTATTTACTACTAGTTCCGGACCATATTAAGTATAAACCTAATATCAATTCTAAGGGCGCTCCCGCTTATCCGACCAGATTACGAGATACGTATTTAAGTGCATGAAAGTAAATAACAAACATAATAATGAATAACATTTATTATAACTTTGACTCAATCACAGACTCCAAATATTCATTGGGGAGTTCATCTTTTCCACCACAACCTAAGGCATCTATTACAAAAGACTACATATTTAATTTACAATAAAAGAATTATAACCTAAACATAAAACTATGCCCAATAGAGCTCCTCTGAACCTCTCCTTATAGTAGAGAGTGTTCTACTATTTCTGAATGATTTAAACAATGAATATGAGGCTCTATTTATAGTTTTCGTAATGGGCCTCGGCAAGGCATCGTACTGCGATGGATCCATCGTAGTACGATGTGAAAATTCAGTTCAATTTTATAACTGATCCTGTGCATTTTATCAGCTTGGTCGCCAAGTTACCCGATCGTGCTACGATGGCATTCATCGTGCTGCGATGAACAAATTTTCTTCAGATTTATTCTTCTGTTTTCTTGGCCAGCAAGCAGCTTCCATCGTGGCACGATGGAAGCCATTGTGCTATGATGAAATGCTCAATTTCTTCACTTTTGGGGCTTTTTCTTGTCTTTTGGCATCTTGGACCTTGTCTTGATGTTTTTCTCTGCTTTTGTAGGTTTTCCTTCGTATTTGGGTCTGTCTTGGTCATTTTACTACTAATACTAAAAATACCATAGAAATTTCTGTCATCAATAGACATAAAAACACGCGTTCTGCATTCAAATAACATACACATAGGAGATTGTTCTAGGAACGTTCTCTAAAACATATAACATGCATATACTTAACAATTATTGGGATTTTTGATGATTTTCAATTTTTCTTTGATGAAATTAAAACGATCCTCAACCAATAGATTTAGTAAATATGTCATCCAAATGACCACTTGCCAAACCATCATAATCCCTTTAGTAGATTTTTTCCCGCGCTTGAGGAACGACAAAAAACCATCTAAATGGGAAATAATAGTACCCGGAAAAACCATCTACTTTTATGTACTTATCTCTCAGTTCAGGTAGAGTACATTTTGTATTTTTTCCTCTGTGCTCTTCCATTCCTTTTATTTATATATGACGGATGATTCGAAGTGTACGAATATATGCATTAAGTAGTAAAATATCAATCTACGAGGATTGAGATTATTTCAAGCAAAGCAAATAACTAATACTTAGGACAAAATATAAATGCATTGGGGGGTTTTTGTTCGCATACAAGGTGTTCGATAAAATGACAATAAGAAAATATTTGAGTTTTTATGAATTCGATTGGATTTTGCTTTGAATTCCTTGCATTCCACTATAATACTAGTTGGTAAGCATGATTAATTCAATCACTATGACAATTTAACACATCCATTAAACCCACTATAAAAAAGGCTACTTTAACATGTTGTTTAGTTATAATAATTATATAATTTTTTATTTTAACACAGACACACACACGCACGTACGCACGAGTGCACACACGTAAACACACAGTCCTATTGTTATTTGGGTAGTGATCAAAGGGCTAGAATGCTCCAAGACCAATTTAGTGTTAGTGTCAACCATGTTCATGCTCTTGCTATCCTTGTGTCAACTTTCCATTATTATAGAAACCCTTCTGCCATTGATCAGGTTTGTGCTTGAAAGTTTTGATCTTTATGATTTGAAAATGAAAAAAGACTTCTTTGGTGTGTTTTTTTAAAACTTTTTTGTATCAATTCCCTTTAGAAAACTTTTGCAGAATATACGTCTAGGACTACATTCGAAAGGCCATTACTGAGTGGGGTGGCATGTGCACAAAGAGTAGTTAACTCGGAAAGAGAACAATTTGAAAAGCAACGTGGAGTGGTTATAAAGACAATGGTGGAAAGAGAGGCTTCACCGATTAGGCATGAATATGCACCAGTCATATTTGCTCAAGAAACCGTCTCTTACCTCGAGTCTATCGATATGATGTCCAGCGAGGCGAAGAACAATACTTTTGAACCATTGCTTTGTGGCTTCTTTTTTGTATGTGTAGATTTTTTTTTGGCTGAAATTTCTCATTTGCGCAATGCAAGTGAAGAACATTATGAGAGCTAGGTGACGGACAATTTGTAAGTGCACAAATATAAGCCGCAAGTAGTAAAAATATCAATCCCACGAGGATTGAGCTTATTTCAAGCAAAGCAAATAACTAATACTTAGGACAAAATATAAATGCATTTGGGGGGGGGGGGGGTTTGTTCGCATACAAGGTGTTTGATAAAATGACAATAAGAAAATATTTGAGTTTTTATGAATTCAATTGGATTTTGCTATGAATTCCTTGCATTCCACTGTGATACTAGTTGGTTAATTCCTAAACATGGTTCATTCAATCACTATGACAATTTAACAAATCCATTGCACACACTCTCATGGTCATACAACTCACTATATCGCACTAAAATATTCTAATATCTTAGGTCAATTGCATAACATACCATAGGCAAATTAAGTTAGTTAAATCATTAAGCTCAACCTTTAATTCCCTATCTCTAGACCAATTACAAGATTGTATCCATTAATCTAGTTCCAATTCACACATTTAATCTCTTAACAAGCATGAATTAAACATCATCACATACATTCGTCAATGGATATGAAGAAATAAACACAAGATTAATGAAATAGTAATTGAATTTGTTGAGACAAAATCCACTTTTGATGTTTTAAAGATTACAAACATCTTTAACTAAATTCCAAATTGATTCTGAACATTTTGTTGTCTAACAAGTGCTTTTGAGTGGTTATAAGCTAAAACAGATCCATAGAAACAAATGCTAAAATATTTGTCAGGAAATCATGAATCAAGATCAACCTGAGATCATTCTGACAGACAGACATTTACTATTCAACTTAATTAATTACTTGTCAATAAGTCCAGAACAAATAAGCACTTTTCTTTGGAATATAGAATAAAATCTATACAGGACTTCATCCACTTTGAGCAAGGAATTTATGATCTGTCATAAGGTTTTAATCATAAGACTTACCACTTTGAGCATTTGGAAAAAACCAAAGATTTGCAAGGCACATGGCCTTAAAGAATTGAAATTGATATCATGGTTATTTCTCAAAGTACCTAGACCAATCACAATATCATAGCAAAGCCTTAACTCATGGTTAAAAATGTACTTGAAGCAAAGACAAAAGAAAACATTCTTTAAAGGAAACTAGGCAAGTACAACTAGGCCTTATTCTTAAGTACCTATCCAGCTGCACATAAACCAGCTTGATACAGCTATGCATAAACTCTGATTACAACTTTTAATGGATAAAGATCAAGAGGAAAACATGAGCCACGCTCCAGCTCAATTTTGAGAATGATTCAAGACTGATTCAAGAATGAACAGTAACAGAATAGCACACAGTTTTCTCAAAACTACTCCAACTGTCATGTGTACTTTCTGAACTTATCAAACGGCTATTTTGTGTACTTCAAGCTTGGGAAACAAGCATACTACAGCAAGGGACAACTCACATAGCTATGAGCCAAAAAATCCAGATCTGCATCTTGCATTTTTAAAGGCAAGAATGAATTGAGATTATTCAGAGATCTTAAGACCTATGCTAAGGGTCTAGCTTAAAGAATTAAACTGAGTGTAACGACTATTTTTTTTAGGCTCCAACGGATACATCCTCTACTCAATGCCAAATGTAGTTCTTCTGAGATTTGCTGCATCATAAGGCTAAAACAACTTGGTCAGAGTGACTTAACTGAAGCACCAATGCTAAAGTAATTAAGTCTAAACCACTTGTGTATATTGAAGATGTGCAGATGCAACATGTTGAACAAGATGTCTTAGACATCTTGTCACTGGGTTCAGAGCATGTTAGGGTAACATGTCGAACAAGATGTCCTAAGACATGTGGGTAGGTGTTTACTGTGAATTTTAGTAAACAACCGCTAGTTTGATTATTACAAGAGAGATCAACTAGTAAATCTCGGGACATAGTGCTTTGTTTATATTTTCAAAGGAAATAGTGTTCATTATTGTTCTTATGTTCATAAATTATTGTTTTTATGTTTTTATGTTACTTGAAATGCAAGAAAGAATGTTTATTCAAATGAATAAACAGAGGGAAAGATGAGTCGAAGTAAACATCAATTGGATTAAAATAAAAGACTGTAAATTGCATTTAAATGTAAATGATTACAGAAAGATATATAATGGTGCACATTACATACATTTTCCTTCGATCACTCGTTTCTCTCGTTGACATGGGTACTTTGAGTTTTCTGTGGATTTTGTATAATGATTGTGACCCTTTGCTCGATCACAGAACTAAACTATTTATAGACACTAATTCCTAACTGCTAATAACGCCTAAATAACTACAGAAAGGACGCGTGTCTTGACACGTATTTTGAATTTGAATTTCTTCTTATCTTCTGATTTAGCCGTTGTATCCATCGAAGTCGAAATAACAATGTTTTTCTTTGAATATTTGCTAAGTCCATGCCTTTCTTCTACACCACTGAATGCTTCGACCCTACTGACGCTTCGACCATATCGAAAGGATCCTGAAGAAGATACACAATTAAGGAATAATGCTCAAAATAGAGCATTTATTACATGTTCATGCATGATTAATCATTAAGTCCATTGGCTCTGAAAACCAAACATCTTTAATGACGTTTTGCAATACATTAATAATTAAATAGAATTATTTCAATCATGCATTTAGAACATATTTTTACTTGGTAAAAATATGGGCTAACAGTAGGACATCTTGGCCCAGTTCAGCTTAAAAGATAAAGCTTATCCATTAAGCACGCATGTTTGTTTAAATTTGAATAAAGCGCGAATCTTTAAGTTACAAGCTGAGATTAGGATTAATGATAAAGTTTGTTATTAATCCTATGTGTTAGATACAATCGGAATCGTATTTAATTTGTGGATAAAGATTAATTTATTTATCTTTTGGAGTTTGTTTTTAAACAAATTTGTTGTAAAACTAACTCTTAATTGTAGTGCATCTGAAAGACTGAAGATAATCTGAAGACTTGCACGCCTATAAATAGAACTCAACATTGAGCTTAAAACTCAACCCACAAGAACTGAAGATTGTGAGCTCAAAGCTTTGTGCCTACTGCGCAAAAGCATTAGTGGTTCTTAGTATCGTTGTTTGATACTCTGCAGCTTTGTGGCTCTTAGTATCGTTGTTTGATACTTTGTAGCTTTGTTGTTGAATGTTGCCATTCAACCAAGTCTTTAAACTTTGGAGTTTAAAGTTGTCGTCAGTTGGGATTAGTGATTAGAGGGAGTTGGGCAGGTTCTCATATTCAGGGGGAGTTAGCCCTTGAGTAGAAGATTGCTAGGATTAAGAAAATGCATACATGCCAATAGGGTTTTTGGTATGGTTGTAAGACTAAGTATTAATTCAGATTAGTAGTGTTCACTTCCTGGATTGGTATCCCCCAGAGTAGGGCTGGTTTGCGCCGAACTGGGTTAACAATTACTGGTGTTCTTTACTGCTTTTATTTACTTCAGTACTGCAATAATATTTGTGATCCTCATAACCAATTGTCGAACCAGTTGTCTGAGACATCTGGACTACAGACACATTGTCCTAGACATTGTGTACGACATTCGTCCTGCCTAGGAACAGAATTTCACCAAACATTAATATGCCTCTATAAAAGAAACAAGGAATCAAGCTTTCAATACCCAGTTCTGCTAAGCAATAAAAAAAAAGCAATTGAAAATCTCTCATATAGATCTGATTGTTTAGTTTTAAATCATTCTTATTCTCTGTTAAGCAAATCAAAAAGGATTAGAAAGATCCAACTCTTAGAATAGAGAACATATTGTTTTAAGCTTCTCACTTTGTGTTGAGATTTGTAAAAGCTTAGAACCAAATCTTTACTAAAACTGTGATCTCAAGTCAATAAGGTTTTATTGATTGAGTGCTTAGTCAAGTGTGACTAAGGTGATATCAAGCTGTAAGTGCTTGGAAGGTTTTGGTCTTAGGTCTAGATCAAAGATTGAAATCTGTGTAATCTTGGATCTGTAAAATCAGAAGATTATAGTGGATAAACTCACAGGTGGTGGGGACTGGATGTAACCCAAGATTTAAGGGTGAACCAGTATAAAATCCTTGGTGTTAATTCTCTTATTCCCTTACTCCTTTACTCTTTAAATTAAAGCTGTTTTTCAACTAAGATTGTAGTTTAAGATCATTCTCAGATTGATCTTAAAACTCTGCTACTCTTTCTTTTTCTTTCATTAACATAGTCTGATTTATATTAAAGTGAAATTTTCAAAAGGGACAATTCAAACCCCCCATTTCTTGTGTAAAACTTTGCTACTTCAGAATTAACCATAAAGAAATCAACAGATAACTAGCATATGTTCCATAGTTTCATACAAGACATTCATCACAAAATCCAATCTAACAACCTAGTTAATCGTAGTTACAAGAAATGTAAGAAAACTAGAATTGAGATACATGATAATTGGAGGAAGGATTGGATGAGGAGAGATCTTCAATCTTATTTCCAAGCCTTCAAAGCTTGTTTCTTCATCATGATTCCCTTGTTTCCAAGCTCCAAAATGATGCTCAAAGACCCTTCTCTATCAAAATTTGTAACCATTTTCCATTTGAACAAACCTTCCTTTTATAGTGCAAGAAAAAGGTAAAATATGGGTCTCAGTTCGCCCTCCCGCAAGATCTGGTTCGCCTCCCGCGAACTAGACAGAAAAAATCCTCAAAACCCAGCAGTACAGTTCGCCTCCCGCTAACTAGTTCGCCTCCCACTATTGAAATGATCTTAGAATATAGTAATGACAAGAGCCATCAATATATATCTTTTCATAAATTAAAAAAATGAAAATGAACATAGATTCTTAAATTAATTAGTTCTTTTTAAATAAATTAAAAAAATGAAAATGAAAATAATTACTACAATCGTGAATATCACATGTTTTTATGAATAAAAACGATATATTTACACCTATATCTAACTTATTTAATATATATCTGATAGTACTTTACTAATAAAACAAGGGTTTTGCTAATGAATATTTTTGGAGTACTGTTTAAGAATTTCATTTAAAAACATTATTTATTCAAAATATTAAACATTTCAATTTTCCATAAACATACTTCACACATTTTTATAAAAACTTAATATTTAAGATTATTAAAGAGCGTTCCAAAAATACTCGTTAGCATTTCTCATAAAATTATTATGTTTGCTTGCCCATGTGACACAGTCACATTACTCTCTTGAGTTATGTCTAGTAGAAATTGTAAGTGCACCAGTTCATCCTCATGTTTTAATAATTGTCAAAACACATGAAAATAGAGTAGAACATATTTTGGCAACATTACAAATGACTTGACAGCGAAAAACTATTTTTAAACTTTGAAAAATTGATTTTTAGGTATTCTGTATCGATACAAATGTCCTGAAATTACTATAGACTGATTTTGTGCATTTTGTATCAATACATATATCACTTGTATCGATACAAATATGGTCTCTCAGAGGCAGAGAGTCACCTGTGTATCGAATCATGCTTGCATGTATTGATACACACCTGTATCTCTCAAAAACATAGATAGTGCATGATGTATCAAATCATGCTTGCATGATTTGATACATATCAGTCAAGATTTCAAGAAACTGATATATGTATCGATACACATACGTGTTTGTATCGATACATAGGTCAAATTTTTCATATTTGAACGCTGGTCAAAGGGTTTGTATCGATACAAACCATCATTTGTATCGATACATGTCTGCTGAATTTTGCCTAAATTTGCTCAATTCTATTTTCTCTTTAAATAGCAATGTGCTTTGTTATTGTAAGCAAGAGAGAAAACCGGTGAGAAAGTGAAATAGCTTTGATAAACTCTTTGGGATTCAAATTGGGTAAAGAATTTGGATCAAAGGGTTATTCTTCACAAGATCATCATCTTCCATCAAATTGCAATTAATTGAATAATGAGTATGAGATCATTCGGATAAAGGTTGTACGTTTGATCGATAACGTTCGATACGGCTTGCGGTGAATCAGAGGCGTGATCGAGTTGATTTGTGAAGAAGGTTTGGGTTTTTCTCAAGCATTCAAGATTGTGCGATATCTTGAAGGATCAACAACCAAGAAGCGAGGTACTCAGCTGGACGATCGGTGCGAGGATTTGCGCACGGTTAGGATCGTTGGAATCAGAGGGAGAAGCTTCATTACTTGTTGAGGTTATTTCGCATAGTTTGCATTAGATTTGATATAGGGTTATTGGAGTCTTTGTAAAATGTGCACTATAGTTCAAACGTTTTTAATCAATATACGCTCAAATAACCTGTTTGGTTATTTGGGGGGAGACGTACCCGGCCGACCGCGAGGACGACATGAAAGCCGTGGGAACTCCCTAATCAATCGTTTGTGTCTTTCTTCCTTAATCTTTTACTTTACGCAATTGCTTTAATTTTCGATTCAATTAAATTTTTGTGTTCGTACGTGTGCACCAAAATTCAATTGACATATATCTTGATTGTGATTGGATTAGCTATATAATTGCGTAACTTGCTTGGACTGTGATTTGGATCGTTTAATTCGAATATTTTGCACACGATCGTTTCTAGTTCTTTATCATCACTCGTTCAAGGCTATACTACTTTTTCAGTGATCAATCGGGTGCAAAGAGACTACCGATCCGGTGGTGCTTCCGCGCGTACCTTTTTAACTAAATTTTTTAAAATCAACATTGTTTAAAAGGGTCACTTATTCAACCCCCCCCCCCCCCCCCCCCCCCCCCCCACCCCCCTCCTTCTAAGTGGTAGCCAAGTAGTCTAATAAGTGGTATCACGATCCCGGTTCAATTTTGTTCACAAAATTCGGTGGATTGTGCCAATTATTAGAAAACATGGCTTTTGCACCTAAAGGGGCTTATAATAGGGCACCTATATTCAATGGAGATCATTTTGATTATTGGAAAAGTAGTATGCGCATTCACATAAATTCTTTTGATGGTGAAGTGTGGAATGCTATTGAGACCAGTCCGTTTGTTCCGACAAACACCGATCCTAATGGCATTGTCACCAATAAGCCTATGGCACAATGGATGGACGATGATAAGAAAAAGGTCAATTACGATGCAAAGGCACAAAACATACTTATTTCATCCCTTGGGATTGAACAATTTTATCATGTGTCGCATTGTGTATCGACCAAAGAAATGTGGGATACATTAGTTACTCATTTTGAGGGTACTAATGAGGTCAAAATATCCAAAATAAACACCTTAACTCAAGAGTTCGAATTGTTCCATATGCAAGATGGTGAAACCATTGCGGATATGCAACAAAGGTTTGTGAAAATTACCAACAAGTTACATGGTCTAGGTAAACCAATCACTAATCAAGATGCTACTAATAAGATTTTGAGATGTCTTAATAGGTCATGGCAACCAAAGGTCACCGCAATCAAAGAAGCGAATGATCTTACAACTTTGAGTCTCACAACCTTATTCGGTAAGCTAACGGAACATGAACAAGTGCTTAATTTGTTGGAAAAGCATGAGAAAGGTGGGAAAAAGGAGAAACACAACGAAAAGGAAAAAGAAAAGGATAAGAGGTCCATTGCTCTAAAGGCCTCCACATCCAAGTCCAAAAAGGTTGAGCAAGTGGAAAGTAGCTCAAGCGAAGACGATTCTGATGATGAGGAAATGGGGCTCTTCGTTCGACGCTATAATAGATATGTGAGAAAGAATGGGATAAGACATTCCGATGACAATCTTAAGAAGTTTCGGAAAGATAGTGGTTACCGCCGGAAGAATGAAGATGCTAGGTACTCCAAGAAAGGGATATGCTATGAGTGCGGCCAAGTTGGTCACTACAAGTCGGATTGTCCTAATCTCAAGAGAAAAGAGAAGGAGTCATCTTCAAACAAAAGGAGGAGCAAAGGATAGAAAGCTTATGTTGCATGGGAGAGTAGTAGATCTTCATCTCATTCATCATCAAGCTCTAGTTCAAGTGATGAAGGCGAAGTGGCTAATGTATGCTTCACAACTCATCATCACAAAAAGAAGGATAAAGCTCCCAAAAAGGTAAACCAAAATCCCTCTAGCTCATATACTTCGTTAGAATATCATGATTTGCAAAGTGCATTTGAGGACCTATGTAGTGAAACTAGGAAAGCTTTCAAACGGTTAAAAGAAATTATAAAAGTTAACAAAGCTCTTGAAAAGAAAGTTTCCAAAACGGAAGAAGAGTTGAAAGCTTTCAAGGTATCATTATTAGAAAGGTCAAGTGCAAGTCATGATAATAATAAAATAGTTGGTTGTGATAATTGTATCACTTTGTCAAAAAATATTAAAACTCTCAAGGACAAAGTAGAAGATTTATCAAAACCTAGAGTCTCTCATCAAGTTGATCCAAAACATTTTCAAAACACGTTGAAGGTCAAAAACAAATATTCTAAACATTTCAAAATGGATCAAAAGAAGAGTGACTCACACATCACTTGTCACTATTGTTGTTGTGAAGGCCATACCATTGCAAAATGTAAAGCTAGGAAATTGTTGGTACCTAAGGGCATATTGCAATGGATGCCAAAACTCAACAAAACTTATTTACCTCACCAATTAGGACCCAATGAAAATTGGGTACCTCCTTCTTATGTCTAAATGTTGTAGGAAAAGTGCCTTGATAATCTAGAAAGGAGATAGTTTCTAGATAGTGGATGTTCAAGGCACATGACGGGTGATGCCTCGCTTTTCATTAAGTTCAAAGCAAAGGAGAAAGGCTATGTCACCTATGGAGACAACAATAAGGGCACTATTCTTGGTGTAGGTACTATCGGTAATCCCTCTACTATAACCATATCAAATGTGGTACTTGTGGATAACCTTAAGCACAACTTGTTGAGTGTTGCTAAGCTTTGTGATAAAGGGTTCATAATCAATTTCAAACCAACCTTTTGCACAATCGAAAGTAACAAAGACAAGAATGTGATTCTTAAGGCTATTAGGCATGGAAATGTATACATGTTAGATCTAGATGATAATTGCCTAAGTGGTGCTAAGTGTCTCATAACCAAGAATGACGAATCTTGGTTGTGGCATAAAAGAATGGCACATCTTTATTTTGATTTACTAAATAAGATAGTTTCTAAAGATCTTGTAATCGGTCTACCTAAAATACGTTTTTCAAAAGATCACTTGTGTAACGCATGCCAAATGGGTAAACAAACTAAGGCTTCTTTCAAATCTAAAAAGTTTATTTCAACTACTAAGCCTTTAGAGTTAATCCATGTGGATCTTTTTGGACCATCAAGGACCAAAAGCATTGGTGGTAATTACTATGGACTTGTGATTGTAGACGATTACTCAAGATTTTGTTGGACATTATTCTTATCTAGTAAAAGCGATACCTTGTCCGCCTTTAAACAATTTGCTAAGATGATTCAAAATAAGCTAGACCTTAAGATCATTTCTATTAGGAGTGATCATGGAGGCGAATTTGAAAACCATAAGTTTGAAAAGTTTTGCTCTAAACATGGCATTGAACACAATTTTTCGGCTCCACGTACACCACAACAAAATGGAGTAGTGGAGAGGAAAAATCGTACTCTAGAAGAGTTAGCTAGGACTATGTTAAGTGGTCTTCCTAAGTATTTTTGGGCCGATGCGATAAGCACCGCGAGTTATGTTCTAAATAGGGCGATCATTCGACCTATTTTGGACAAAACTCCCTATGAAATACTCAAAGGTGGAAAACCTAATCTTCGTCACTTGCGCTCTTTTGGATGCAAATGCTTTATTTTAAATAATGGAAAGGAGAATCTTGGCAAATTTGATCCAAAAGCGAATGAGGGCATTTTCTTAGGTTATTCATTATTTAGCAAGGCATATAGAGTATACAATAAGAGGTTACAAATTATTGAAGAATTGGTTCATGTAAACTTTGATGAGACTTTTCCGGAAGAAAATGGTAAAGGTGATTCTATTGGTGCAAGTGTCGACACATTGGACATTTTAAAGGATAAAGAAGTTGTTGGAAGTGATCAACCCTCAACGGAAGTTCCGAAAGAAAAGGACGATAAGCCTTCACCATCCAATGACGACAAAGATGATGGAGGATCTTCTTCATCAAAGAATCATCACAAGCAAAGAGGAGCCGGTCTTGCAAAGGAATGGCGTACTCTAAAGAACCATCCCATTGACAAAGTCTTAGGTGATATCTCAACGGGAGTGGCTACTCGATCTCAAATAAGTAACTTCTGCTCTCATTATGCGTTTGTGTCACAAGTTGAACCTAAAAACTCAAAAACCGCATTACTTGATGAACATTGGATTCTTGCAATGCAAGAAGAACTAAATCAATTTAAAAGAAATGATGTGTGGGATTTAGTACCACCTTCTCCAAGTCATCAAGTGATTGGGGCACGTTGGGCTTTTAGAAATAAACTCGATGAAAACGGTGTTATTGTTAGGAACAAGGCGCAGTTGGTAGCTCAAGGCTACAACCAAGAGGAGGGCATTGATTATGAGGAGACCTATGCTCCGGTAGCTCGCCTCGAGGCCATTAGACTTTTATTAGCTTATGCATGCAATATGAACTTCAAGCTATACCAAATGGACGTTAAGAGTGCCTTCCAAAATGGATACATAAATGAAGAGGTGTATGTCAAACAACCTCCCGGTTTTGAAAATCACGAACATCCGGACTATGTTTTCAAATTAAAAAGAGCTTTATATGGCCTTAAGCAAGCTCCTAGAGCTTGGTATAATAGACTTAGCAAGTTCTTAATTAAAAACAAATATTCAAGGGGAAAGGTTGACACTACACTCTTCATTAAACGTAAAGGAAAGGACGTCTTATTGGTTCAAATTTATGTTGATGATATTATTTTTGGTTCCACTAACCCATCTCTTGTCAAGAGTTTTTCTAGTCTTATGCAAGGTGAATTCGAGATGAGCATGATGGGTGAACTAACCTACTTCTTGGGATTACAAATCAAGCAAATAAAAGAAGGAACTTTTATATATCACACTAAATATTGCCTTGAGTTGCTTAAGAAGTTTGGGATGACAGATTCAAAACATATGGAAACTCCCATGGCATCAACATGTGCGTTAAGCAAAGATGAAGAAGGTAAAGATGTGGAAATTACAAAATATAGAGGTATAATCGGATCCTTACTCTACCTAACGGCATCTAGGCCGGATATTATGTTTAGTGTTTGCATGTGTGCATGATATCAATCATGCCCCAAAGAATCACATCTAAAAGCCATAAAAAGGATTTTAAAATACTTGAAAGGAACATCAAACTTTGGCTTATGGTACTCTAAGGGGAATGATTGTTCTTTGGTAGGTTATTCCGATTCCAACTTTGCCGGTTGCAAGTTGGATATGAAGAGTACTAGTGGAACATGTCACCTATTTTGTAATAGCTTGGTAAGTTGGCATAGCAAGAAACAAGTATCGGTTGCTTTGTCAACCGCCGAGGCGGAATACGTTGCGGCCGGAAGTTGTTGCTCCCAAATACTTTGGTTAAAACAACAACTTCTCGACTACGATTTAAAACTACAACGTATTCCAATCTTGTGTGACAACACTAGCGCCATAAACCTCACAAAGAACCCCGTGTTGCATTCAAGGACTAAGCATATAGAGATTAGGCATCACTTTCTTCGCGATCATGTAGAAAAAGGGGATGTTATTTTTGAGCATGTGGACTCCAAAAACCAACTTGCGGACATTTTTACAAAGCCACTTGCAACGGATCCCTTTATCTATATTCACGGGGAATTAGGGATCCTAGATATCTCTAACCTAGAATAACATACATCAAGCATGCACTTTATATACATGTCATACTTCTTGGCAACTTGGAGTTTTATACAAAGGAAAGTGAATCAACACCCTACGGTACAAGGTTAAATAGTATCATCTCTATCTTCTCTTCTTAATCCTTACAAGCTTATGCCTTTGTGAAATCTTTTCAATTATCAACATAACATATTAGTGCTTTTCAATACATTCATATGTTTGCTCATTTCCAAAAATTTTGCTTTAAGATAAGTAATAATTCTTGAAGTCCATATGTATCAAATGACAATATATGAAATATTGATTAATTGATGTGTTTATAGCCTAACATGTTGCATAAATGCTATCCGTGTATTTCATTTCTTCATGAACATCGTTATAATATGATATGGCAACATGAAATTATGCACTTGTTGCATTGCTTTGTTTATTTCGTCCCATATTTGGATATGTTACTTGATTAAAATGTCGATGTGTTACGATATTCATGCGTTGGTTTTGGTGTGTTATTCTACATTCCATGTTTGTCATGATATTTGGTATTCGTCATTGATATATTTTGGCATATCTTTGTATGTAATTATTTTGATTAGGAAACTTCATCATATAGTGCATTTCGACAAATGTAAGTGCACGATATGACTATGGTTAAAACTGCTTGAACTTGATACTTCTAATGAGTTCTCTTATTCTTTTTGATATTGTCAAAGGGGGAGAGATTTGGATTGCACAAGCTAAGGATGAATAGCTAAAGAAGTCTTGAATATTATCAACAATATCAAACGCATTATGGCATCAACTCAGGGGGAGCGTGCATATTGTTAGCCTTGGTGTAAATGCGTCTGTATACATATTGCTATTTTATTGCATATTAGGTATAGCCTTAGTTAGCTAATGCAAAGTTTTGACAATTATCAAAAAGGGGGAGAATGTAAGTGCACCAGTTCATCCTCATGTTTTAATAATTGTCAAAACACATGAAAATAGAGTAGAACATATTTTGGCAACATTACAAATGACTTGACAGCGAAAAACTATTTTTAAACTTTGAAAAATTGATTTTTAGGTATTCTGTATCGATACATAATCATTTGTATCGATACAAATGTCCTGAAATTACTACAGACTGATTTTGTGCATTTTGTATCGATACATATATCACTTGTATCGATACAAATATGGTCTCTCAGAGGCAGTGAGTCACCTGTGTATCGAATCATGCTTGCATGTATCGATACACACCTGTATCTCTCAAAAAACCAGATAGTGCATGATGTATCGAATCATGCTTGCATGATTTGATACATATCAGTCAAGATTTCAAGAAACTGGTATATGTATCGATACACATACGTGTTTGTATCGATACATAGGTCAAATTTTTCAAATTTGAACGCTGGTCAAAGGGTTTGTATCGATACAAACCATCATTTGTATCGATACATGTCTGCTGAGTTTTGCCTAAATTTGCTCAATTCTATTTTTTCTTTAAATAGCAATGTGCTTTGTTATTGTAAGCAAGAGAGAAAACCTGTGAGAAAGTGAAATAGCTTTGATAAACTCTTTGGGATTCAAATTGGGTAAAGAATTTGGATCAAAGGGTTATTCTTCACAAGATCATCATCTTCCATCAAATTGCAATTAATTGAAAAATGAGTATGGGATCATTCGGATAAAGGTTATACGTTTGATCGATAGCGTTCGATACGACTTGCGGTGAATCAGAGGCGTGATCGAGTTGATTTGTGAAGAAGGTTTGGGTTTTTCTCAAGGATTCAAGATTGTGCGATATCTTGAAGGATCAACAACCAAGAAGCGAGGTACTCGGTTGGACGATCGGTGCGAGGATTTGCACACGGTTAGGATCGTTGGAATCAGAGGGAGAAGCTTCATTACTTGTTGAGGTTATTTCGCATAGTTTGCATTAGATTCGATATAGGGTTATTGGAGTCTTTGTAAATTGTGCACTATAGTTCAAACGTTTTTAATCAATATACGCTCAAATAACCTGTTTGGTTATTTGGGGGGAGACGTACCCGGCCGACCGCGAGGATGACACGAAAGCCGTGTGAACTCCCTAATCAATCGTTTGTGTCTTTCTTCCTTAATCTTTTACTTTACGCAATTGCTTTAATTTTCGATTCAATTGAAATTTTGTGTTCGTACGTGTGCACCAAAATTCAATTGACATATATCTTGATTGTGATTGGATTAGCTATATAATTGCGTAACTTGCTTGGACTGTGATTTGGATCGTTTAATTCGAATATTTTGCACACGATCGTTTCTAGTTCTTTATCATCACTCGTTCAAGGCTATACTACTTTTTCAGTGATCAATCGGGTGCAAAGAGACTACCGATCCGGTGGTGCTTCCGCGCGTACCTTTTGAACTAAATTTTTTAAAATCAACATTGTTTAAAAGGGCCACTTATTCAACCCCCTTCTAAGTGGTAGCCAAATAGTCTAACAGAAATGCCAATTTGTGCGCGTAAGTAGTATCATGTGGAAACTGTTATAATTTATCGAGAAAATCTCTCTTTAGTCTCCAAAATTTCGCTTTTATCTTTAAAATTTAGTTCAAGATGCAGCTTGAAACGTAATTTCTAAACCAATTTTACATCAGCAAAATATGGATTTTATTTTTTTGTTGAGAATTTGGATTTTAGATATTGAACGACTATGTTTTCATGACCCAATATGTTTTCCATATGAACAAACAAAGATTTCCACTGATGCATAAGGGTTGATTGTAAATCAAATATGTTCAACACCGCCTTGTTGTTTATGTATGATATTATGAGTACGACTTATTCCAAAAAGAATTAGAACCACAAAGGTAGTGTATAATCGACCAATTGGAAGAAATAAGTTGGGAGTAAAATGCGTATATTAACTTTAAGAATAATGAAATGTGGTGATTTTTTGTTGCAACATAACAAAGCGATGTGACAATTAAGATATTGGATTCAAAGAGTTAATAAGCTCTTTAATCAAATTCTACTTACCTCGCGGCCAAATTTAAATTACCGAAGTTCCTTCTGTTGGAAACTAAAGAGAGAGTTAATACAAAAAAACAAAGTAATGTGGAGAAATGTTCAACTCTTCAACACAATGAATGGATGCAATGATTCATTAATTTCTTTTTTATGGTAGCAACAATTCATTTGTGAAAAACGACATAAATTGTTTCAAAATATAAAACTTCAATTGTGTTAAATTAAAATTGGTTTGAAATCTATGTTTCTAAGTTTTTATCAGTTTGGAACATATATAGATTTCAAATTGAGTTTTAAGGGTAAAAATGGGAATTTAGGCTGCCTAAGAGAAATGTGGTTCCTAAAGTAGTTAGTGTACCCCTCAAGAATAAATCGTTCAGAAGAATCCGAGTTCAATTTCTAGTGGGAATAATTCTTAGTCAATCTTTATTTATCTTATAGCCAACTTTGGATTGTCATGCCCCCTTCCTCTGAAAACAAGAAGGTTAAAAAAATGAAATTTGTGTGAATAGATCTCGTGTCTTCTTTTATGTGCAATGTTATTTATAGTTGTCTCAAGATTACAATATTATCTTATTTTTCATCTGATTTATTTTTACTTGAAAATAAAAATAAAATTGATTTTTTTTTTTAATGTTGATGAGGTCTTCATAAAGACGGTGGGAACATGAAAAATAAAATCTCTTGAAATGGAAAATTGAAACAAGGACCATTTTGAGTGGCAGGGTCGAGGAGCGGAGTACTCCCTATCCCGCCCTATTTCCCATCCATACTCAAACTCTCTCTTTTTTATGTGAAAAAAATAACGAGCACTCTCTTCAATCTTATTTACGAACAAATTTTTTAAATTTCATTTATATCAAAACATTAGTTAAATGAGTCTTCACTTTATAAAAGAAAATTTATAATTACTAAATATCTTTTTTACAATGATTTTTTTTGTGTTTCTTTCGTTAGTCCTGAGTCCTAACCCATGTTGATTGTCGATATTTTTTCATTGATTTGAATATTTCTCTTATAATCTCTTAGACCCCGTAATTTTTTTCTGCCCTTTAGAATTATTCGAAGTAAAAAGAATTTTAAAAAATTTTGGATTATAGAACCCAATTTTTTTTCATTTTAAATTTCACTTGTGTTTTATTTATGTTTGTTCATCTAAATCTTGTGTTTTTATGTGAATCTTTATTGTATATGCCGTTATTGACTTGTATCGTTTGCAGAATATCATTTTTTTGTGTATCTTTCGGTGTTTTAGATTATAATTTCCAAATTAATTTGTATTTATAACTATTTCAAAACGCATAATGTGAATTCAATTTTTTTAAAATAAAAAAAAATTTCAAAAATTTTCGAATTCTAGAATTTTTTTTTTGTAATTAACGTGGTTCAAATTTATTTCTATAGTTCATTGTATTACAAAAACTTCTTTTGCTCCCATAGTCGTATGTGCTTTAACAATTATATCAATCAAAGCCTTTCTTTTTTTATATCTAAAATGTTAAAATGTAAGAGTCAATTTTTAATTTTACATTCAATCAAACTAAACAAAAGAAAAAACTCATAAAATAAGTAATAAAAATACTCATCAACTAAAAAGAATTAAAATGCCCAAAAAGAATAAAATAAAACGCATAAAAAGTTAAAAACTATTTTGTAAAAATAAAATGAACTTTATGCATAAACTGTTTTGTAAAAAAAAAAAAAAACCCACACTAATTAATTTAGTCAAAAGACAAAGCAAAAATTATTTAATAAGATATGTTAAGATCAAAAGAAAATATATGTTAAGACTTAAGATATGATATGTCTGAAATTTAGAAGAATATGCTTTAGCAATTTTAATTATCCACATAAAATAAATTCAAAATCCAATAAGAATAAGTCATCATATCCTTAAAACTTGATTGTATAGATAAGATTAAGAATACCCATTTATTTAGTCAAAAAAAAAAAAGAATACACATTTATTTCACCAAAAAATAAAAGTAAAAATAGATAAGAATACACATGTGGATACAGGTGGATTTTATCAAAACATAAATACAACAATCCATAGAGTATTTGTCAAAAAATCCATAAAGTATTTTTAATTTTTTTTTTTTTTTTTTGGATAACAAATCTTTTTTACTTTTTTTCTCTCCTAGGTCAAACTATCGCGCCGCCGTGATTGTTCCTTTGGGCCGCCGTAATTCCTTTGGGCCTCCACCTAGTGAGCAGCTTTGATCCTCTTCTGGTTCGCTCGTCAAACCTAGAAGCTTCTATGTGATTCCTATTTAAGCGATGTCACCCATGGATCCTGTTTCACACCAATCCTATTTCGGCGACTCATTTGATGCAAACCGCAAACCGCCGTACTCAAATCTCCACTCTGTTCCTGCTGTTACTTGTCTTTCTCACCATGTCTGAACCAAATCTTTCCCTTGATGGTCTCTCCTTGACTGATGAGGGTCTCACACTAAACTTCGATTCCGACCATCCAGCATCCAAATTCTGGAACACTGTCTTATTGGCCGTGTTTTAACTGACAAGCAAATCCGATTTTCTTACTTCAAAGAGCGTCTCAGCCACTTTTGGAAACCAGGAAAAAAAGTTTCTATTTTACAAGCTGATGCTGGCAGGTATCTGTTTCAATTCAATCATAGGTTGGATGCTGCTAAAGTGCTAGATGAAGGACCTTGGCTCTTTGACAATTTCAATATTGTTATTGAGAGAATTGCTCCAGGTGTTGTCCCTGCAAGCGTCGAACTGAACCACCTTGATGTTTGGCTGCAAGTGTACCGATTGCCATTCGGATTCATTCAACCGAAAGTCGGCCAAGCAATTGGTCGCTTTCTTGGCGAGTTAAAAGAGTACGATCACCGCAATACTGTTCACAGTACATATATGCGGCTGAAGGTCAGAATTAATGTCACTAATCCACTGAAACAAAGCTGGAAGGTGCGCGCCAATGAGGGTAATTATGTGCAAATTGTTTTTAAATATGAAAAGTTGGGAATTTTCTGTTATCTCTGTGGTTTGTTAGGTCACACGGACAAAAATTGCCCCAAACTGTTTGACATGGATCATGATGATGGTACTCGAGGATGGGGGGAGAATCTTCGTCCTCTCATCACGCGTATGGGTACGTCGGCAACTAACAAATATCTCAAGGATCCTATTCCTTCTAGGCCGCAAAATGTGTCTGCTTTTGGTACAGGTATTCCATCTGCTGCTGCCCCTACTGTTACTCCACATGACTCTACTCCAATTTATGTTAATCTGGACGGCCGTATTGTTGCGGTTCAAAAGGAAATTTCTGCTATCAAAAGTGGTCTCTTGATTGCTCAAAAACAGGCGATGGTTAAGGCAGGCAAGCTCACTCATGAAGCCTCTCCTTCCCATACTGCAGCGCTGACTTTTGCTACTTCTTCCCCGGCTGTTTGTGACACTGCTCGCAACCGTCCCATTGTGCTGGGGCTGCTGGCCGAGCCACATATACAGGTACAAGATGCTGATTTGCTTTGCTTAGAAGATGCTGAAACTGAGGACAACGGGGCAGAATTAAAGAAACGGAAACGTGCCAAAGCGGTCAAGTTTCAACATGCTGAAGATACTATGTGTAGTGGGTCTGTGGGGTTAGCAATTGATGTAACTAGGCAAGGGAATGGGATTGATGAGGTTATGTTTATTGATAATCCTATGTATGATGCTAATAATGTAATGCTTGATGCAAACAATGTAACGGCAGGACCTGATGATCAGGCCTGCCGAGAGCCATGAATCTTGTAGCTTGGAACTGTCGGGGTTTAGGTAGCCCGAGCACAGTTTCAAATCTAAAATACCTAGTTAGGCATCACAATGTTGCTATCCTCTTTCTAAGTGAGACACTAGTCTACAATAATAAAATAGAGGAATTACGTTATGTGCTTGGTTTTAATTTTTCTTTTTCTGTTGATAGAATAGGCCGTAGTGGAGGTCTTGCAATGTTTTGGCGCTCTTCTCTTAATTGTCAACTTCTTGATTATTCCCAAAATCATATTTCTGTTGAGGTTATTGATACGGACCGAGGTAATTGGCGCTTGACCGGTTACTACGGGTATCCTAACGGGGGACGCCGTCGTGCCTCCTGGGATTTTCTTCGCACCTTGTCACAACAGTCTCCCTTACCATGGTGTATTTTTGGGGATTTTAATGACATTATGGACGCACAAGAAAAAAGGGGTAGAACCACACGTTCGCCTTGGTTGATTAACGGGTTCCGCCAAGCTGTTCTAGACTCTGGACTTACTGATATCCCTGTTGAAGGATATCCTTTTACTTGGTTCAAGTATCTTGGCACCCCCCGTGCTGTGGAGGAAAGACTAGATCGTGCACTTGCTAATAATGATTGGTTTGGTTTATTTCCAAACGCTAAACTTGAGAATCTTGTTGCTCCTGCGTCCGATCATTATCCCATTTTTCTGGATTGTTCCCCGGCTGTCCGACCTCTTAGGAAGCATCGTAATTTCCGCTTCGAGAATGCCTGGAAGTTAGAACCAGGATTTAACGACTTCTTCAAAGAGAGGTGGACCTCTTCAGGTAATGGCTCTATTCTTTCCCGTCTCGAGCTTTGTGCAGGTGAGCTATCTGAATGGAGCCGAACTCGTTGTAATCAACTTCGAAAATCTATTGTCTCTTGTCGGCAACACATTGTCTATCTTCGCAATAATAACACAGGTTCTAATCAGGATCAGTTATTGGTTGAGAAGCGCAAATTATCTCAATTATTGTTACAGGATGATATTTATTGGAGACAACGTGCAAAGAAACTCTGGTATAAAGACGGTGATAGGAACACGGAATTCTTTCATGCTTCAGCCACAGCCCGTAAAAAGACTAACCGCATTATTTCTTTGGAAGACAATAGCGGCGCCAAAGTCACTAACCCAGAGGACTTATGTAAGGTGGCAAAGGACTACTTCTCCGAGATTTTTCAGCCGCAACCTAGTCATCTTGCTCTGGTTATTGATGTTATCCAAAGTATTGTTACCAACGAGGATAATATTATGCTTACAGCCCCTTTCTTGAAGGAAGAGTTTCGTGAAGCTATTTTTTCTATGCACCCTGACAAGTGTCCAGGACCCGATGGCTATAACCCGGGATTTTATCAACACTTCTGGTCTCTTTGTAGTGACGATATCTTCAAAGATTGTTGCTTCTGGCTTGATTCTGGGCAATTTCCCGCCGTTCTCAGCACTACAAACATTGCTCTTATCCCTAAAGGTAATGTTCAGTCTACCATGAAAGATTGGCGTCCAATTGCTCTCTGTAATGTTTTGTATAAAATCATAGCTAAAGTGTTGGCCAACCGCCTCAAAAAGGTTCTTCCCAACTGTGTGTCGAGTCATCAGTCAGCTTTTGTTCCTGAGAGGTCTATCCTTGATAATGCCATGGTTGCTATCGAAATTGTCCACTATATGAGAACCAAGACTAGAGGTAAGTCTGGATGCGTTGCTCTCAAGCTTGACATCAGCAAAGCTTATGATAGGATGAGCTGGGAATATCTCAGAGCTGTTCTGATAAAGATGGGATTCAACGACACTTGGGTACACTGGATGGCCATGTGTGTTGAATCGGTGGACTACTCGGTGTTGGTTAACGGTGAGCAGGTAGGCCCGGTCATTCCCGGGCGTGGCTTACGACAGGGGGATCCGTTATCCCCTTACTTATTCATCCTCTGTGCTGAAGGACTTTCCTCTCTCATTGGCCGTGCCGAGGCCACAGGGGATCTTACAGGTACTTCCATATGCCGGGGTGCCCCACCGGTTACTCACTTATTATTCGCGGACGACTGTTTCTTATTTTTCAAAGCCTGTGAGAGGCAAGCTCAAACTATGAAAAATATCCTTCAGCTTTATGAGAAGGCTTCCGGTCAGACCATCAGCTTACCAAAATTTGAAATCTTTTATAGCCGTAATGTGCCAGATGCTCTTAATCATGTTATCACTGTTATCATGGGAGTGCAAGCTGTTCTTGGGACGGGTAAGTATCTTGGTTTACCCTCGCTAATAGGTAGGAACCGTACGGCTATATTTTCCTATATCAAGGACCGTGTTTGGCAAAAAACCAGTTCTTGGAGTAGTAGATGTCTTTCCAAGGCCGGACGCGAGATTATGATTAAATCGGTGCTACAGGCCATTCCTTCGTATGTGATGAGTATTTTTCTCCTACCCAGTTCCATTATTTCTACTATCGAGAAGATGATGAATTCTTTCTGGTGGGGCTGTAGTGGTTCTAGTAATGGAGGAATTCATTGGTTGTCGTGGGAGCGTTTGTCGATGCATAAGAATTATGGCGGTATGGGGTTTAAGGACCTGACTGCTTTCAACTTAGCAATGTTAGGTAAGCAGGGCTGGAAGTTTCAAACAGACTCAGACTCATTGGTTTCACGGATTTTTAAGGCTCGGTACTTTCCCAGAGGTACTTACTTGACAGCTTCTCTGGGTCACAACCCCAGTTATGTATGGCGCAGCATTTTACAGGCCCGCTTCATTGTGAGGGGTGGATCCCGTTGGTGTATTGGTACAGGTGCGTCTATTCCCATTCTACATGAACCGTGGCTTTCGGACGGGAAGTGCATTGAAGGGAACTATGATCTGTCGCAGCTTATGTATGGCCCTTCAGTTCAGAGTCTTATAGATACCACTGATAAGACATGGAATTGGGATGTTGTGCATCAGACTTTTAGCCTCGAGGTAGCTAATTCGATTTTGAACACGCCTTTGGTTGGGCAAGTGACTGAGGATGGGCTAATTTGGAAGATTGAGAAGAACGGTTACTATTCGGTTAAAAGTGCCTATAGATTATGTGTTGAGGTACTTACTGATTCCTCCCATCTCCGTCGGGAGGGATTCTGGAAGGGTATATGGCGTCTTAAAGTCCCCCCCAAAGTCAAGAATCTGATTTGGCGCAGCTGTAGGGATGTTATGCCCACTAGAAAGAGATTACAAGATAAAGGGGTTCAGTGTCCTGTGACGTGTGTCACCTGTAACGATGCGGAGGAGGATCTTGCTCATGTTTATTTTAATTGTCCTTTTTCTATGCAGGTGTGGCAAAGGATGGGTTTTTGGGGCTCCATTTCACGGGCTAACGTTGATACAGGGTCAGTACCCGAATGCATTTTCACTCTCTTACAAAGTTATACTGTAGAAAATTGTCAGCGCTTCACTGCCACACTCTGGAGTCTGTGGAAGCGCCGAAACCTCCAACTGTGGCAAGATGTTAGTGAAACTGTGGCCCAAGTGATCGACAGAGCATTCCATCTAGTCGAAGACTGGTGCACAGCTAATTCCATTCGTGATCCTCCGCAAGGGATATCGACTGCTGATCCCAACATGATTACGATAGCCCCGACTGCACTGACATGGCAACATCCACAACAAGGTAGACTTAAATGTAATATTGATGCCTCTTTCTCTGAATCTTTGAATAGGACCGGTATTGGTGTGTGTATCAGAGACGCCGTAGGTACGTTTGTGTTGGCCAAGACGCTCCACTTCTCCCCTAAATGCTCGGTCCCCCTGGGTGAGGCTATGGGTTTGTACTACGCAGTTCAGTGGCTCCGTGACATGTCTTTTGATAGTATTGACTTTGCCTTAGATTCTAAAATTGTCACAGATGCCTTTCACCATCAAAGACCGGACATCTCAGAGTTTGGTCAAGTTATGTCTGCTAGCAGAAGACTGTTTTCCTCATCATTTACGAACTCTCGGGTTGAGTTTAATCGGCGACAAGCAAATGAGGTGGCTCATGTTCTAGCAAGGGTTGCTTTATTTTCCGCTAGTCCCACTATTTATATTGATGTACCCCATTGTATTGAACACATTATTATTAATGAAATGCTATAAGCATCTTTCTTTCAAAAAAAAAAAATCCATAAAGTAAGAAAATAAATTTTAAATTTTGTTTTAAATAACAAATACGTCAATGTTATTGCAGAAATTATGGATAGTATATACTTATAATAATAATTTTTAAAATAAAATATAATATAGTTTTTAATTTTTTATATATGTATATATACAAAAAATTTGAAAATAACCATAAAATTGTTTTTTTTTTTTTATGTTGATGAGGTCTTCATAAAGACGGTGGGAACATGAAAAACAAAACCTTTTGAAGTGGAGAATTGAAACAAGGACCATTTTAAGCAGCAGGGTCGAGGAGCGGAGTACTCCTTATCCTGTCGTATTCCCATCCAAACTCAAACTCTCTCCTTTTTATGTAAAGAAAATAATGAGTACTCTCTTCAATTTTATTTACGAATTTTTTTCAAATTTTTTTTTATATTAAAACATTAGTTAGAAGAGTCTTCACTTTATAAAAGAAAATTCATAATTACTAAATATCTTTTTTGCAGTTTTTTTTTGTGTTTCTTTCGTTAGTCCAAAGTTCTAACCCATGTTGATTGTCTATGTTTTTTACATTGATTTGAATATTTCTCTTATAATCTCTCAGACCTCGTAAATTCTTTTTTGCCCTTTAGAATTATTCGAAATCTATTTTTCGAAATAAAAAGAAATTCAAAAAATTTTGGATTATAGAATCTTTTTTTTTTTTTTCATTTTAAATTTGATTTGTGTTTTATTTATGTTTTTTCATCTAAATTTTATGTTTTTATGTAAATCTTTATTATATGCCGTTATTGACTTGTATCGTTTGTAGTTTGTTGTTTTTAGTAGGATATCATTTTTTTTTAAAGTATCTTTTGGTGTTTTAGATTATAATTTCGAAATTAATTTGTATTTATAACTATTTTAAAACGCATAATCCAAACCACATATTTTGAATTCTATTTGTCTAAAATAAAAAAAAATTCAAAAAATTTCGAATTCTAATTTATTTATTTTTTTGTAATTTAGGTGGTTCAGATTTATTTCTATTGTTCATTGTGTTACAAAAACTTCTTTTGCTCTGATATGTGCTTTAACAATTACATCAATCAAAATCTTCTTTTTTGATATCTAAAATATTAAATGTAAGAGTCAATTTTTAATTCTACATTCAATCAAACTAAACTAAAGAAAAAACCCATAAAATAAGTAATAAAAATACTCATCAACTAAAAAGAATTAAAATGCCCAAAAAGAATAAAATAAAACGCATAAAAAGTTAAAAACTGTTTTGTAAAATAAAATGAACTATATGCATGAACTGTTTTGTAAAAAAAACCACACTAATTAATTCAGTCAAAAGACACAAGCAAAAACTATTTAATAAGATATGTAAAGATATTTTGTCAAAAAAAAGAAAGATATGTTAAGATATGATATGTCTGAAGTTTAGAAGAATATGCTTTAGCAATTTTAATTATCCACCTAAAATAAATTCAAAATCCAATAAGAATAAGTCATCATATCCTTAAAACATGATTTATAGATAAGAATAAGAATACACATTTATTTCACCAAAAATTAAAAGTAAAAAATAGATAAGAATACACATGTGGATACAGGTGGATTTTATCAAAACATATAAATACAACAATCCATAAAGAAAGAAAATAAATTTTAAATTTTATTTTAAATAGCAAATACGTCAATATTATTGCAGAAATTATGGAAAGTATATACTTAAAATAATAATTTTTAAAATAAAATATAGTATAGTTTTTAATTTTTTTATATATGTATATATACCAAAATTTTGGTTCTTCCATATTTATTTGATCAATGCAATGAATACTTTGCCGAATTTTTCTCTTTAACCTATAAAATTCAGAGTCCATTTGTGCGTTTTTCTTCACTCACTCATCACTGTTTCATTCTTTCATTGTTTTCATTCTTCTTCTTCAAACTCAGCTATGAATGCTTTAGCAGCCACAAACCGCAATTTTCAACGTGCTTCTCGTATTCTTGGATTGGATTCCAAGCTTGAGAAGAGTCTTCTCATTCCCTTCAGAGAAATTAAAGTATTGTTTTTTTCATCAACTATTTTTTGGGTTTTTTTTTTAAATCTCTGTTTTTTTCTTGTTTTTTTGGTTTTGATTTAATTTGCATGGTTTTGTTTTTGTGAATCATGGAAAAAAATTGATTTTTTTTTTATGTGGGGTGTGTTGAAATTTAAAAGGGTTTCTTATTTTGTATCTGTTGTGTTTGATTTGTAGGTTGAATGCACGATCCCTAAAGATGATGGTACTCTTGTTTCTTATGTTGGGTTTAGGATCCAACATGATAATGCTCGTGGTCCTATGAAAGGAGGGATTCGTTATCATCCTGAGGTTGAATTTTGTTTTATGATTTGATTTGATTCAATTGAATTCATACTGTTTGATAATATTACTGATTGAATTCATGATTTAGCCCTCATGTGTTATGTTCAATTTAATGTCATGTTATGTGAGAATGAGATCATAACATGACATGTTTGTTAAATGTTATGTGAGATCATAACTGTTTGATAGAACCCCAATTTGTGGTGGTGGAAATTTATGGATTTTTCTCCTTTCAAAATTGTTTTTGGGCTGTGTCAAGGTATCAATGGTTTGCATGTTGATGTGATCAATTTTTTTTTTTGAATCCATATCTGTTAACAAATGTGGTCATTTTTTGTTATAATACTTACTTTTGATCATGCAAAATTTTAAACATTCTCAGTTTCCGGAAGTCACATTAGGCTTGGGATTTTTTTGTGCACTGGTTTTCTTGTGGTTATATTAATGTCTTGTATCTGTATGCTTCTTATGTTGTGGTAATGTATTAGCATAATTCCCTTAAAAAATCATAAATTTCAGTATTCTTAATCAAATCATGATAGATGCTGCATATTCCTTTTCATTTATTGCTTCCTTGATGCAATGCATTTGTTGTCAATGCTTTAAATTGTGGCTACACCATCTTTGAAATTGCAAGCTGAGAAATATGGTAGACATTATGGTTACATGTTGATGCTTTAGATAAAGTTATGAATGTTAACAATTTAATTCTTTAAAAGTTATTTTGAATATCAAATTGTCAAATTCTCTGGTTCCAGGTTGACCCTGATGAAGTGAATGCTCTAGCTCAGCTGATGACATGGAAGACAGCTGTAGCAGACATCCCCTACGGAGGTGCAAAGGGAGGGATTGGTTGCAACCCGAGGGACTTGAGCATCAGTGAGTTAGAACGTCTAACTCGGGTTTTCACCCAAAAGATTCACGATCTCATTGGCGTTCAACGAGATGTTCCTGCTCCTGATATGGGAACCAATGCTCAGGTATTGTTTTCACAATGTAATTCTTTCTGTCCAATTTTGTAGATACTATTATATTATCCAACAATTTTGTATTTCCTTATCATTGATCTGTTTTTTGCAGACCATGGCTTGGATTCTTGATGAGTATTCAAAGTTTCATGGACATTCACCTGCTGTTGTGACAGGAAAGCCTATTGTAAGTACATATAGAAACATTTCTCTGGAGACATCAAAACCTTGTGTTTTTGTCCATATCAGTAATTAAGAAATTAGCTTAAAATTAATGTTTCTGCCTGTAGGATCTTGGAGGTTCTTTGGGAAGGGAGGCAGCCACAGGTCTCGGAGTGGTTTTTGCAACAGAGGCTTGGTTAGCCGAAAATGGGAAGGCAGTTTCTGACCAAACATTTGCCATTCAGGTATTTCTTCACTATATTAGGATGATGCCGTATATATTACATATTAATCCCATTTTCATCAATGATATGATTTTTATGATGCTATCCAGGGCTTTGGAAATGTTGGAACTTGGGCTGCTAAGGCTATTTTTGAGAGAGGGGGTAAGGTGGTTGCTGTGAGTGACATCACTGGTGCCATAAAAAATCCCAATGGAATTGATATCACTGCTCTTCTGAAACACAAGGCAACCAATGGAAACTTGACCGAGTTCCAAGGAGCAGAAATCATGGATGCAAATGAAGTGCTTGTTCATGAATGTGATGTTCTTATCCCATGTGCCTTGGGTGGAGTTCTAAACAAGTATGTTTGTGTCTGTCACCCTAACTCAGATCATCGGCATACAATTGATTTCATTTTTTTTCTTAGATTTGCACACCAAGATTAACACTGCGTCATCCCTATTTCATTTCATCTTTCCCATCATTCTTTCAAGTTTAACCAAAACATTTTGGTTTTCAAGAGCTACAAGTTAATAATATTGGTATATCATTGTTGCAGGGATAATGCTGCTGATGTGAAAGCTAAGCTTATTGTAGAAGCTGCAAATCACCCCACTGATCCTGACGCTGATGAGGTATGGTTACTATTTACTAATTCGCAGCAGTGCCGTTTCTTATTACATTTATATCCAGAAACATATTTATAATGTAATTATATCTTTTTTCAGATCTTGTCCAAGAAAGGAGTCACTATATTACCTGATATTTATGCTAATGCTGGTGGAGTGACTGTGAGCTACTTTGAATGGGTTCAGGTAACAAAAAACGCTCAAATTCTAACCAAGCTCAAAGTCTCTCTTTTTATTGCCAAATCTCACTCTGGTTCAATGTTGTTTGCAGAACATTCAAGGTTTTATGTGGGATGAAGAAAAAGTGAACCGTGAACTGAAGAAGTACATGAGCAAGGCTTTCCTGGACATCAAGGCAATGTGCAAAATTCATGATTGTGACTTGAGAATGGGAGCCTTCACTCTAGGAGTGAACCGTGTCGCTCGTGCAACACTTTTGAGGGGTTGGGAAGCTTAAAGAGCGAGATTCAATACTCATGCTCCTTTTTGTTTACTTATATCAGAATCAGTTACACCATTGCTCAGTACTGCAAAAGTAGAAATTTTGTCTTCCTTTTTTTACCTTTCAATTAGGCTTTTGGTATCTTAGCATTAGTCAGCTAATTGATATAGTTATGTCATATGTGAGTCATCTAATAAAAATATTATAGCACCACCATTTTTATCCGGGAATTAAGGTTAAGTTATAGCTATCCTTTGGTTCTTCATTCTCATGTTTTTGTTTTCCATTTTACTTTAGATATTATGTATAAATGTGCATCCAAGTCAAAAGTAACAACAATTGATACTTTATGGATCCCAAAGTTTTTGAAGAATTAGATAAGAATAAACACGCATAATTTAGGAATTACAGAGAAAAAAATAAAGAGAAATAAGAGTTTCAAAGGGAATTTGAGAGGCTAATCTCTCTACTAACCAACCAATTGCTAATTAACCGAATGATCCTCATGTCTCTCTCAATCTCGTTTTATCAGTTACTCCTATCCTAACTTCCTATGTATAGGCTGTTGTGACCTATTACTAACTGTCATCCATCCTGTTGTCTGTAAGAAAGCATGGAGAAACCTGAGTATGGTACTCTTCATTATTTCTGTCGAAAGTCGGAAAGTGATAACCGATAAAGAAGGACCAGTCGGTGATGTGAGGACCATTCCTATGCTAAAAGACAATGGCATATTCGTCCCAATCTTTTAATTCTTTGAAAATTGAAATATACTCAGTTTGCATTAGATGCATGACTTCCCTATTCCCACAACTGCAATCACTACATCAAGAAATGAAACATTATTACTGACAATTCAAATGTGTACATTGTATACTCCTCTCTAGGATTGATTCACTTAATGAGTTCAATTTCAAACCCTTTGATATATTTGTCGAATTAGTTGTATGACTGTATCTGACTCAATTAAGAGAGTTGCTCGAACTAACAGCCAAATTTCATTTCACATTCACTTAAGAAAAATCCTACATTGCAAACATACAAAAACTCTCTGTATCATTCTGCATTAGGATCATAAAAGGAATTGAAATACAATGTCTAAATAATATTCATGTCTTGTTACTGCTCTAGCAAGATTAATAATGAGCACACTATATAAAGAGACAAAAGGTGGTGGGGGGGAGAACTACATAACAGTCCCACTAATCATTTTTTGGGAGTGCTTGAGTTCTCATCCTGCCATGTTGCTTGCCATTGCTTGTCATAAAATGTTGTCTCCTCCAATAGCTTCTTAAAAGTATCAACATCCTCATTCTTCCGGATCAGAAGTACTCCCGCCACTGCTACAAACAGAAGAGTTTTGCAAAAGAAGTTGTTCATTTGATCAACTAGACCTACTCCTGTCAAGCTATCGACCAGATATGTCATAAAGAATCCTATCATTGCGGCGCGGCCTGCATGAAACCAAAGAAGAAAAAGTAAACAAAGTTAATTTCCCCCCCCCCTCCTATTGAAAAAAAACCCTTTATTCTCTTATTTCATTTTAGAATTTAGAATACAGAACTGACCATTAAGTAGTTCAGCTTCAGGGAGATGGAACCTTTTTATCCATGCCCACCAAGGTACGATGGAGGTGTCAAACACTACAGGATTTTCATTGCTGGATGATTCTGGGTTAGTCTGAAGCCACTTCCTCCTCCTTGCCTCTGTATATGGGAATGGCCAAAACAAAAAGAGTGGATTCTTTAGGTGAGTTGAAGTTCAAAGCATTTAAAAATAAAGAATAAAATATGAGGAGATGACAACATATGAGTACAATCCCTATGCATAGTCAAATAGGATATGGTAATGACACAGTTATTAGGCACATTCATACCCGTTCAACTTGGTGTTTAGAAGTTGCATAAATGTGTATCATATTTATTACACAAAAGAGGAAGCATCAGATGCCACTTTGATAGGCTTGATTTTGGGACGAGGAAGAGTTGTTAATGCATCAACTATTATTCAGGAATAGGCAGAGTCCCGTAAAAAGTATAAATTCCTTATATGCGATAACAGGAAATGCATTGACATTCTGAGCCTAAATTCCTTAAGCATCCAAACCAGAAAGGAACACCCTATATCAATTCATTCAACAAATACCCTATATCTGATTATAACAGCTGCACCATATCATACTAGGCATTGCAAAGTGCAAACTAGGCATTGCAATTTGCACATCCTCTTTAAACAAAAAAGTAGTGTGTTTTCGGATTGGTGTTAGAAGAGGCCAAACACATGCGGAGTCCAGAATAACTATCTGTTGTGTTGGTATTGGACTTGCTTTGGAACGCATGCCAACAGTAAACCAAACACATTAAGGCTTTGTAGAAGAAGGAATAACCAATGATGAGTCTAAGGCGCTCACTAAGCACGTGCACACACATATATACTAGGAAGGAACTGCTCCCTCTACACTCCAGGCGCCACACAAAGTCACAAACAAAACTCCCTTTTTTTCGGTTTAAAATGAAATAGCTTTTCTCATTGAAATTTGTTTATTTCCAATGGTGAAGCCCTGCTACCACTTGTAATTCAGTTAGCATAACATCAAACAGGAGGAAATTAAATTGTACAGGGCCTGCTTAGATCGACTTATTTGTACTGGTCTAATGATATATAAACACTAGTGCGACTACTTAGCAGAGTTTACGGAAAAAACTTATGACATGTCCATCAAATGTTTTCAGCTTATTTCCATAAACTCTCCAAGATTACTTATATGAAAACATATTGACTTAATTTTATCTTTTGTAATAGAAATAGCTTATACATAAACGGGCAAACCACCATTTTAGTCTCTGGAAGTGTATCTCACTGTCACATTTGTCCCTGAATGTATCAAAATTGCAATTAGGTCCACAATTGCCTCTTTTATTAATCGTTTTGGTCCACAAATCTGATTTTGATAGTCAATTTGATTCTTAGATGTGTTTTTCGTTAGTCAACTTAGTCCATAAAATTACTAACAGAAGAGGTACTATGGATGTATTTGCAATTTGGATATATTCAAGGACCAATATGACAGCGAGTTGCACTTCGAGGACTAAAATAGTGGTTTGCCCCTACATAAACACTTATATGAATGATAAACACTTAATTTAGCAAATATTCCAAAGAGGCTCATAGTAGGAAATGGATCTAAGTACTAGTGAATACAGACATTGTAAACCACAAAACATTAGAAGATAAAAGAAATAGAATAGTGAAAATTAAGCCTACAAAAAAGACAAGTTTAGAAACTAAACAAGAAACATTAATGAAAGACAGAAAAGTTACCAGCATCAATAACAGCATCCCAATCAGTGGTGCCATTTTTCCTAAACTGCATCAAATCCCATGTCCCAGCAACCCATCTAGGGTCCACAAAACCACCAGAAACCTTAACTTCCTCAACAGGAGTAACAGCAGAAGCAGACCCATTTGTCCCAACAGAAATATTCTCCGGTGGTGTTTTGACTGCAGTTTCAGCTGAATCAGAAGTTCCAGCAGAAGCTCTCAAAGGAGAGAGTGAAAATAAAGGAAGGTTTTTTGGTCTAAGAGTGAGAGTGAAGAGATTGTTGTTGTGATGGGGTGAAGAATGAGTGGTTGAGATTCTTGTTAGAGGAGAAAAAGAAGCCATAGATATTGTGGTTGTTGACATGGTTGTTGTGTTTAGAGTTGCATTGATGGATATGGAGATGGATATCTATCCTCTTTGCTCAGTACCTCATCCTTTGAGAATGGGCACAGCACAACAACACAACACAACACAAATGGGAGTAAAACAATTCAACTGTGGGACATCTTACTTTGATAAGTTACTATAAATATATCTGGGTCCCCACAAATTTGTTACAAAGTCGGTTGCGACGAATAACATCTATAAATTTATTTATGTGTTTTGTTCTCATTGATTGATGAGTAAATATCTTCAAATGAATGTTTATATTAGAGAAAACCATATAAAAAAAGGTCTTGTCTAATGTGTTGTGTGTTCAGATAAATTTAGATTTGATTATCTAAAAATTTGTTTTTTTATTATTGAATTAATAAATCTTGTCACATTTTATTTGATGCTGAATTTATTTAATTCTGCGGTGAAAAATATTAATTTTGAGTTTATTGATTCTCCAACAATACTGATATTGGATAAATTTTTTATTTTTTTGAAGATGATTTGGGATAAAGTTGAATTGAAGTTAAAGTGATTTGGGATTAAATACATTTATATAAATACATTTATATAAAAGTGAGTTGAATAATAAATTTGAGTGTAAAAATTAATTATAGAATTATAAATTACAATTTTTAACTATAGGTAGAATAAGGTCCCGTTTAGATTTCACTTATTTTTGAGTTTATGAAAATAACTTATGCAAATATATAAACTTATATATTGATTCATAAGTTTTTACTGACAAAAATTTAATTTTTATAAGTTGTTTTCTTGTACACAGTCTTGAAAAAATTATACCAATACATAAAAATTTAATTATTTGCATTAACTCAAAAACAAACTATTTCAAACTGACCCTAAATTATATAGACAAAATATGTTTTCGTGAACTTAACTCTATTGGTAAGGACATCACGTTATATATGCAGAGATTAAAGTTCGAACTCAAAATATTCCATTAATTCACTTAAAACTAAGCTACTTAACAAAAAAATTATATAGACAAAATCGATTATACTATAAAAAAATTAAACATAACAATGTTAGAATCAGAGATGCAAAATATAGAAATACAAAATGACGGCTAGGTTTCAGTAATATCCGAATAACATTGCTTTACATAATAAGGATTACAAGAGAATATATAATAATACCTAATGGACTACTATACTACTTAGGGATGGCAATTTACCCATACCCAATGGGTACCCACAAAAAATACCCACAATGGGTAGGGTAAAAACCCGCATTTTGGGTATGGGCGTGGGTATGGGTAATTACCCATAAAATTGAGCGGGTTTGGGTGCGGGTACGGGTACCTTTGTACCCACCCCATATACCCACATAATATATTTTTATTTATTTTAATTATATTATTATATAATAATATATATAAATCAATTTTAAAAAATACAATATTATTATACTATAATACGTTTTTAATAAAAAAAAATTATTTATAACATATATAATGCAAATATGTCAAAGAGAAATGAACTTTAGCATGACATTACTAATAATTTTGTTTATAATTTTCATGAATCAACATTAAAATCTTTGAAATTTTTTTAATTCTATTAAAATGATATGATATTTTATAATTGATCAATTTATTTTTAGCAAAAATGCGGGTAACGGGTACGGGTATGGGTACTTAGGTACCCATAGGGTATGGGCACGGGAAGAAAGATTGTCACCCACACAGGTATGGGGATGGGTACGGGTATTCCGAATGAACGACTTGCGTATTCTTGTTTCTTTACTACACCAAATTTCAACATTCAGATAAATCAAATATGTTCCCAAACGTCTGGGAACAAAATCGTGTTGTGTCTTTTGTTTTGTGCTTGGCTGCTGTTTTGAGGGTTTTTTGTTTGCGTTGTTGTTGCTGCTCTACACACAAGAACGAATCCACGGGGAGAAAGACACGTGGAATGGAAGGCAAAGGTGGGTTGACAAGTCAAACAAGAAGTCCATCTTGGTAATGAATGTAAGAAGCCTTTGGCCGGCTCATCTCACTCAAAGAAAATTGTCCTTGAAAAGTTTTGGTATCTTAGTTGTGTGCTTTGCAGCTCTGATACCATGTTAGAATCAGAGATGCAAAATATAGAAATACAAAATGACGGTTAGGTTTCAGTAATATCCGAATAACATTGCTTTACATAATAAGGATTACAAGAGAATATATAATAATACCTAATGGACTACTATACGGGCTAAGTTATTATGCATAAGGCAAATTTATGCACCGTGCATAAGTCAATATCCACCTTCAGATCCAAACAACACGTGTAATAATCATAACTGAAGAACTTTGTATCTTTGCTTGCTCAATTTTCGGCCACATTTTGTATGCGATTCGATCACCGATTTCGAAAACTAATACCTAAAACATTCATAAAATCAAACGACGATCAAAACGGTATAAAAAACGTCGAGTTTCGTTGATTATTGAGGGAGAACGAACCGGGTCGACGAACCGGGTCGTCGCGATCCGTTTCTGCAAAAAATGGGTGAGGAAGATGATGAACAGTGACGCGCCTCCACGCCCACTCTCACTGGCAGCGCGTGGGGGCGCGTGCGGTGCCAAGGAGCCTCCAATTTTTTTTTATTTTTTTTACAAAAAAATAGGAAATAATTTTCTGGGAATTTTGGGACCAGTTAGGTATTTTTCTGAGACCTGAAACTATTTTTAGTTAATTAAATAAGGTAAATATGCTTTTATAAATATCAGGTATTAATAAAATTTTCGCAAAATTTTATATAGGGTATTTTGAATTATTTGGAACGGTTGGGGATACCTCACTCTCTCTGGTTTTATATCGTCTAGTTAAATGACCATTATTATAGTTAAATGAGCATTAGTGCTAAGATGTTATACACTGAAACAATTTGTCTAGTTAAATGGTTTCATACTGTTATACACTGAAACCATTAGCCTTGTTAAAAGGTTTCATAGCGTTATACACTGAAACCATTATCTGAAACCATTATTCTAGTTAAATGGTTTCATAGCGTTATACACTGAAACCATTAGTCTTGTTATTTGGTTTCAAGATGTTATACACTGAAACCATTAGTCTAGTTAAATGGTTTCATAGCGTTATACACTGAAACCATTATTCTAGTTAAATGGTTTCATAGCATTATACATTGAAATCATTAGTCTTGTTATTTGGTTTCAAGATGTTATACATGAACCATTGGTTATTATGTTGGGCTTCGAGGGGGTGTATGACGAAAATTAATTAAAAATGGATTCTTATAATATATATTTCAAAGGAACAAAAATTATTATTTAATTGGAAACGGGGGGCGCGCTAGAAATTTGGGTGGGGGTGCGCTAGAAGTTTGGAGGAGGGAAAAAAATTGGAGGCGCGCTAGAAATTTGGGGGAGGAAAAAAAATTGGGGGGCTCACAAGAAATCTAGGGAGAAAAAGGGAAAAAAAAAGGGGGAGGGGGTGTGCTAAGCAAATAGGGGGGCGCGCAAGTAATGGGGTAGTATATGGGGGACGCGTGAAGCAACTGGGGGGCGCGAGAAGCAAGGGGCGCGAGAAGCAATTGGGGGGCGCGAGAAGCAACTGGGCTGGGCTGTTTATGCAGCGTGCATAAGTTTCCCTTACGTATAATAACCACCCCCTACTATACTACTAAAATATAAAGCACAATACTTAAGGTCCTAATATATCTAACAAACAAAATCAATTATATACGTCGAGAATTAATTTTAATTCCTCTAAAATTAAAACCAAACATTTTTTATATTAATATATTTAATAGTCTAATAATAAAAACAAATTTGTATATATATATGAAGAGTGGGAAAATATGCAATTGGCTTAGCTAGTTTAGTAAGGTGCGTAACTTGTTTGTCTTTTTATGAGTTCTCATCGACTCCACATCCAATCATACATTACTATGCACTATCTTTGGATTACACCAATTTTCTAACTCCAACTTACAAAGTAATACAAGCTCGATGAGGAGTATTATTTAAACATCAATAATTTGTTGACAATTTTGGGATACCTTTTATTTCTTTTATTCTTATTAGACTAAAATAATAGAGAGAATTATATATGAAAAGGGAGAAAGAGAATAAAAATATAATACGAATATGAGAAAGAAAATTGTTAAAAAATTGTCAAAACTAAATATTTAATTAATATTTCTCTAAAATAATTTATAATTTTAGTTTGAGTTATACTTAAAGTCGTTATTATAGTTATTATAATTAGTCGTTATTATACTTCTGGGACATACCTAACATGGTCCTAAGACCATTAAATATAGTTATTATGGGGCAGCCGCCACCGACATAACACTATAGAGTTTATACTAGTACATACTCTCTCCGTTCCAAAATATAAACAAAATGTGGTTAACATGGTCCTAAGATACATGTTAAGTAATTAAATGTCGAACTATTATTTTGAAACTCGTGCATTTAATATTTTAAGTATTAAATTTTCTAGTTTATTAAATGTTACTTCATTCAGTCCATATTTTAGATTCATAGATTGTTTTATGTATTTAGACCATATTAGAACTAGATACATCAAACATTCTATAAATTCATAAAGCAAATTTTTCTTATAATAAAGACCAAAAGTAGTATTTTTTTATATTTTAGATATGTACTTTTAATGCATATGTTAATACAATCGTATAAATAAATATAGTATTAGCCACCACCACCACCTATACATTGATAACAGACTTGCTGAGATAAGCTGTTTAACTATTATTTTTTTCAGCACATACATGTCTATTATTATTTCTGTTTTTTCTATAAGAAATAATTGATTTTTTTAGATTTATTGAATAATTAATATATTTGGTTTATATTGTTAATAAAATATATTAGTTATTTAATGAATTTAATAAATGAGTTGTTTTTTATAAAAATGACCGAAAAAGTATTTTACAAAAAAAAAAAATTATTTTTTTTATTTTTACAAGTAAAGCTTATAGCATTTTATTAATAATCAAATTCTGGATAACTAAGTATAGAAAAAAGTGAGAGTTTGTGAAATTGAAAAAAAAAATTATTGCTAATGTTGTTTATCGTATATTATATTTCTGCCAGATTAATGATTTTTTCCTGGTATTATACTCATACATGATTGAACTATAAAGGTGCTGTGGATTAAAAATGAGAATATTTTCATAGTCAATTACAAATCTTTTAACCATATATAGTAGCTTGTCCTATCGACTACGAACTTACATATTCTCATATTGAAATTAAGTGAAAGGATGTTATTTTACAAACTAGTTTTGAGACCCGTGCATTCGCCCGGGTCTATTGATTTTTATTTATAAATTATTGTTAAATTATAAATGACGTCATTATGTTATTTTTTGTAAAATATATTAAATTAAGTCATTTTTATATTAAAGTAATTGTCTCATGTATAATTTTTGTGTAATAAATTGTAATTAATAATAAAAAATATTTACTATTCAATTTCTTTTTTTTTATTAAAGCAATTGTTCCGTGTATGATTAATTTTTTTTATTAAAGCAATTGTCCCGTGTATGATTAAATTTTTTTTATTAAATCAATTATCCCGTGTATGATTAAATTTTTTTATTAAAGCAATTATCCTGTGTATGAATAAACTTTTTTATTAAAGCAATTGTCCCGTGTATTATTAAAAAAAAATTTATTAAAACAATTTTTCCGTGTATGATTTTTTATATATTAGTGATCAACAAATTTTTTTTTGACAAAATTATTGATCAACATTTGTCCCGTGATGTATTAAATATAATGACAAATATTTACCCCATAATTATTATAATATATATATTCATCAATAATGCACTTCTTTTGTATTTTTTATATACGAGTAAACAAAAATAGAGTAAAATTTTTTTATAATAAAAATTGAGTAGAATTCAACTATTATATAATAATATATTAAATTAAAAAATATAATTTTTTTTACGAAGTAGATGATTTGAAATATTTTTAAAAATTGATGAGGACAAATTAGAATTTTTAGTAGTAATACCTTTTAATATATTAGGCCTGTTTGAATTTGGCTTATTTTTAAGCTTATGAAAATAGTTTATGGTTATAATTTATAAATAAACTTTTATGTTAATTCATAAGTTTTTTTATGCATATTAATTCATAAGTTTTCACTAACAAAAATTACATCTTTATAAATAGTTTTCATGAACTATCTTAAAAACTTATTATAATACATAAAAAATTATTTATTTGCATAAGTTATTTCGCATAAACTCATAAATAAGTCAATCAAAACGGGTCGATTGTGTTTTTGTTTCTATTTTTCTGTTCTTTTATTTTTAAGTTCATAAATAAGTATCTTCTTTTATTAGGTAATTCTATTTTTATTTCTTATATATAAGTTTTTATATGTCAGATTGAGTTACTATTTTTTCATTAAAAAAAAGTTACTTACTATTTTTGAAGCGTATATTTTATAGTGATTTTTGTTCATATTTTTATGCGTAAATTTATTTTAATTAAATTTTTATGGGAAGATTTATTTAATGCTTATCTTCTTTTTTTCCTATTTTGATTCTGTGTTTTTTTTTAGAGATGTGATTTCTGATGCTATTTTTATGGAAGATTTCGCTTGTGCTTATCTTTCTTTTCTATTTGTATGACTTGTTTAGAGTTAAAATTACAGTTAAGGGGGCGTAAAACTTGGAACACCGTTAAAAGTAATAAGGACAAACTTGTATTTTTAATAGTAGTTTCTTTTAATATATTGTAAGTAGATTGTAAGTAGATTTCACTATTATATTTAGAATCAACCAATTTTAAAAATTCAAACACATTATAATGGTGAGATTTCTAACACAACTCTTGCGTCTTAAATCAAAGACAACAAGAAAAGATGATCAAAATTCACCACACTACAAGTCTACCTACCACCTCACTATTACTTTTCTCACCCACTATTTGGAAAACAAGTGTTTACAGCTGGCCCTATGGCCCAATCGAAGAGGCCCAACACAAGAAAACGTACGTAATCAAAATTCGTGGCTTTCTCCCTCGTCTCTCTCATTTTCATTTTTCCACTATATCTGAATTTCTGAACCAAACAAACACTCTTGAATCTGTAGAACCCAACCATGGAGGTTGCAACCGCAAACGCATCGTTTACCTTCGCAGTCAACAAACCGATGTTCGTTTCGCCATCTTCATCACGAACCATAAGCTCTATCAGAGCCACAAAATCCTCTTTAAGAAACTCTATCTCCACCGATTTCGTCGCTCCTTCCACCGCAATCAGCTCTTCCTATAGTCATTTCTCCGGCCACAATCTCCGACCTCCATGCCTCAATCCGGCGTCGTTTCAAAGTTCCGGTGGCAAAAGAAGCGTCGTTACTATGGTACTGTTTTTCTAACTTTTCTCAACCAATTTCACATTTTCTTTTATAATAATAAAATATATAATTGGAATTGGATAAATAAGAAATTTACGTGAATTACAATTGTGTAATAATTTCAAGTACATTTTTAGACATTTGAACATTAACTCACTTTAGATTTTATAATTTTCGTTTTGCAAAAGAGAGAAATGGTTGAGTTACTTGGTTGAGCGATGTGTAATTTATCTTGAATCTTGAATATATAATATATAGTATATAGTAGTTTCTGGTGAGAAAGTTGCTAGGTTTTTTTTTTCATGGTTAAGGGTGTAAGGAATACATTGTTTTACATGAGTTATGCACTGAAGTTGGAAATTTTGCAGTTAGTTATTGAAGACAAACGTCGTAATTACAGTCATCGAAATCAAGGTGGTAATACAGAAGATTTCAGTCTTTCCCGTACCATTGTTGTCGTTGATTACAAAATAAATGCAAATGAAATGCTTAGCAGAGGAAGATAGACTGATTTGTGTTGGTCAACATGGTGTAACATATAGAAGTTGTATATAATCATTGTTATGCACTGTCTCAATCAAACAAACATTGTATTACCTATGTTATTGTTATCTAGAGCATAGTCACACAGTTCGCAATTCGTTTCGGTACGTGGTACGGGTTCGGGTACGCGGTACGCTACCTTTAAAGAATTCGGTACGTGAGGGGTATACATAGTCGGTACGCTAATCGGTACTTGTTAATAAAAAATTACATAAAATATTTGATGAAAATATTAATTAGTATTAAATTTATGTTAATTAATATTATTAATCTAAAGTTTATATTAATCATAAAATTGAGAATCAAATTTCCATCAAATAAAAGTTGAGTGTATGCTAATAGCATATGTGTTTCGTGTATCTTATTTGATTGTTGGGGTGGTTCGCCGGTACTTAGGTTTTAAAGAATTCGGAGAGAATTACGACGAACCAATTCGCATAAGTACCACGAATTGGTACGCGCGAACCAATTCGCGGTTCGTCACCTTTGGGAAGAATTATGTGACTATGATCTAGAGTCTAGTTTGATCCTAGGACCTGTGAGTTGTGTGCTTGACAGACTTTTGAGGGTTTCTTTGCTATTCTGTTTGACCTCTTCCTGACTGCACGTTGTTCAACCTCATTTAACTTGGTTTTATTTAGCTTCTTCCTTTGTTTGAGTAAAAAGAGCTTCTGCATGTGTTAGGTGGTTAAGCCCCTGAGTTATGAGTTTTGCCTCACAGTTAAGCTTCTATGAAGTTATTATCAATAATATTCAAGTTATTATTTCCCTTCTCTTTTTATTTAAAACAAACCATAAATTCAACTGTTAATGCTGCAAGCACAATTTATATATTATGCAAATAACCTATGTAACATATATGTACCATAGTTTATGGCACACCAGGGCACAATATATGCTACTCATTATTTATGTAGGTTTGATGTTCATTTTTCTTGTCTTTGAATAGGTTATTCCTTTTGCAAGAGGGAATGCATGGGAGCAACCTCCACCAGATTTAGCTTCTTACTTGTACAAAAATCGAATTATTTACTTGGGCATGTCTCTTGTTCCATCCGTCACAGAGTTGATGGTTGCTGAATTTCTCTACCTTCAATATGACGATGCAACAAAACCAATTTATCTGTACGTAAACTCCACAGGGACAACCAAGGTTAGTGGTGTTTTTCGTTTAAACATGTGCTTTCTAGTATATTTGTCTTATTATGCGAATAGTAGGAACTGCCTGATGAAGAATGTAAGAGGGACCAATGAATTTTTTTTTGGGTGGGGCAGGGTATACAAAACTAGGAATTGGGAAGTGTGTGCATCAAAGGAGAGGCACAAAAGTAAACATGACAGTTCAAATTTTCCAATTTGTAAAGTAGAATATGTTTTTAAGAGTGTGAGTGCATTTATTTAAGGCAGTAATAAGTATTGTTTTTTGATAATATTACATGTTGCTGTGTAATCAAAATTATGCTTGCAGGGGTATTTCTTTAAAGTTAGACCTGCTTATATCCTGCTCTTAGCCCAAAATTTTCAAGAGTGGTTCACTCATTAAGCTGTTAAATGCATGTCTATGTGAATTTTAAAATGCTCAATGTTAGCACAGCAGTTTCTTACAATTGTGATGCAGACATATGGAAGTTATTGTAGAGGTGTTGATGAGTGCACTGGCCCGTGCTCTCATTTGTTTGAGATATAGTGCATAGAAAATGAAACTTTTAAGCTAAGTTAATTTAACCTAAGGTACTTTGAGGCAATGATGTCAAGATCACTATCTTCCTTGTGGGGACACATAATCTTATGCTCTATGACCCCACATTGTGCTGCACTGCGCTTAGTATCATTGGAAGGTTAGATCGCAATTTTTGTGGTGAAATTCTGCGATTGCAGGCATGTGTGATGAAGGCGAAATAGGCTTTTAGTGCTCTTGGTCGGGTTTTTTTAAATGACCTCATAATCATCACTAAGACCGAAGTCATCTCCTCCTTGCGCCTGCGTCTCTGTCTCTTCCTCTCTAGTTTCTCTGCGCATGCGACAATGGCGTGTGGACATTTTGTTGCCTCTACTTCTCACTATACTGTCAGGCTTTTTCCCTTCCAACTGGGCCCAGCAGGCCCAATTCTTTATCCAATACTTCCACATATTTTAACAAGGAGGGGATTGGGCTTTATGACCCTTAGTCCCAAACTCTTTTTTATCTCCCACTCTGTTTAAATGGAGTAAACCATCAAATTGGTCCCCGTCTCTGTAACTTGCTCTCAAATAGGTACCTGACTCTTTCAATATCTCAACTTAGTCCCTATCTTTCAGTGCTTATCCTTGTTGCAGATTTTCTTGTTTCTTCAAATTTCACTTCTTTGATTCTGAACAAGACCATTTTTTTTCTAGCAGCTTTATTTGTTATAAAAAATTTAAATAAAAAAGAAAGTGTTGCTTCAGAAGAATTGGAAAGGCCGATGCACCTCCATAACCCTTTATCGGTGCAGCTTATGCCACTGATTTTAGAGAAAGATAAAAGAGAGGGAGATCTGATGCCATCTCCGATGTCACTGCCGTCGGGATCTCAAAATCTATTGTTGTGCGCGTAGATGTTTATCCTTTCAAAAGTTTCACTATTAATCGATAATCTGTTCCCAATAATAAATAAAAAGGAGAGATCGATAATCTGTTAATTTATCATTGATTTCGTTTTTCGTGGTCTAATTTGCATGCATGGCAATCTGACAAGATTCTCAGTTGCTTGTTCTTCTACAATGGTCACAACCTTATACAATTAGTAAGAAAAATTAAAAAACTTTATAACTGATCTGCTATTATAAGAACTTTCAATTGATTTTAAGAAACATAGCCACAACAATACGCATAAAGGGCGGTACGAATTTGAGAAACATAACCCATGAATTAGGTACACGAGAAAAGGTATAAGAAAGAGGGAAGAAGAAAAGGTTCAGTGGAAGGCGAAGGGATTGGATGTTAAAAGAGTTAAGTGTAGTATAAATATTGAAATTTAATCAAGACCATTAGTTTAGATCAGATGGGTAGGATCTTACGATCTGTCTTTTGATCCTTGAGTTATGATCTTTTTACCCCTCCTGATCCTAAGTAGGATCTCGTATTTGACAACATCGCTACCATGTACGAATGGAAAAGGGCCAGGCTGCATGTTGAAAAGTCTATCACTTATCCTACATCAGGGACAAACTTATTTACTAAAAAACTAGCCCAAAGCTTTTTTAAAGCGTATTTAGCTATCTACTAAGTACTAACCAATTTTATTTTATTAAGTTAAAAAGGTTTTTATCTTGGGGACACTGAGGCCTAACCTATACCTAAGGCATGCATATAATTACAAATAATTTAATAGTTAATTTAAATAGCATAACTACCTGTAGTTCACAAAACCAATAAAACCTACTATATGTCTTTTTGTATCAAAATGTAGAAGTTATTTACGAATAGAGAGCCACCCAATTTCACTAAAATATTATATTCAATGATGACAGCAGCAACAGTTAAGACTGATGCTGCCAGGAGTGTTGGCTACGTTAATCTACATCACGGGGCTATAATGCTTTCATTTCTGGCTTCTGACATGTGAATTATCGCTCCATTTCTTTGCCAAGCAAAACGATCCACAAATAAATCTTGTTAGATACTAAAACAATGTTGCTCAAGTTTCCATGAAAAGATCCATTTGCTTAATAGAATATTGTTTCCTTCTTTCAGGGAGATCAGAAGTTGGGTTATGAGACTGAAGCACTCGCAGTTTATGATTTGATGAGGTTATAATCTCTATGATTTTTATGACCCTGCCATCTATTTTCTTTTATCATACTTTGTTGGGTCTTAAACTGTATACTGGATAGGGGTCATTAGAAAATGTTTAGCGACTTGAATTGACTGGCTAATTGCTAAATTATCTCTTTTCTTAACATATGAGGCGTATTATCTCATTATTATTGTATAACTTGCTCCCAACTTGCAGAAGTTCCTGTAGAAAGATTGTATTAATAAACCTAGCTTAGTAATTCTGGTACAGGTATATGAAGCCTCCTATTTTTACTCTATGTGTTGGCAATGCTTGGGGAGAGGCGGCCTTACTTTTGGCTGCTGGTGCAAAGGGTAACCGTTCTGCCTTGCCATCATCAACAATAATGATTAGAGAGGTTTGATCTCAACCATTTAATACTATACACAATTTATTTTATGTCTTAGGTTATCTTTTTCCAAACACCTTAACCATGTTATCGTTTTCAATTTGCAGCCAATTGCACGATTTCAAGGTCAAGCAACAGATGTCGCCCTTGCAAGAAAAGAAATCACTAGAGTGAAGACAGCATTGGTTAGAACGAATAATTGTCTAGTTTACTTCAATCTAGTTTTACAGAATTAAGGTTCCTTTGCAAGTGATTATTGTTATCTGTAAATCTAGTTATGTAGACATATGCGTATGTTTATGCTTGTACTCCACCGAGATATCAAAATGTAAGTTTGTAGAGCCTGGCCAAATATATTTTGGTTTCCTTCAACCACAAAAATTGAGATTATAAATCATGACTTGTGTTCTTGAAGAAGTATATTTGCGCTTCACAATAAGCTTCTTGCTATTAAGTATGGACTCCCATTCTCATCAGTGTAGTTTTAAGTCACCATCTTTAGCAAAGGTTATTATGGTAACTGACATGTACACTTTTTGATTTATTTAAAGGTTAATTTGTTAGCAAAGCACACTGAAAAAACACCTGAGCAGATTGAAGCTGATACTCGGCGTCCAAAGTACTTTAGTCCTAGTGAAGCTGTTGAGTATGGAATCATAGACAAGGTATTTGCCATACCTAGGTTAGACTGTTTTTTCTTCGAGTCGGTTATATACCTTGCAAACTAAAATATATGGTCTTTTGCAGGTGATTTACAATGAGAAGGGCTCTAAGGACCGTGGTGTTGTTGGTGACCTTAAAAAGGCACAGCTTATTTGACTGACGGAAAATTAAGTCCCTGATTTCTTGAAGCTGAGGTAAAGTACATCTAGTGTCATTGTCATATTAAAATTTAATGCAACTTATGTTGAATAAATTTATATCAGTAGAATGTAAATGTTCCCCATTAACCTACATTTTTAAATCGTGTGGTTCTTCATTCATTATTATTTGCCTGGTTGTTTGTGATGTCTAGCCACTTGTTGCATGTAAAGCCAGTTTTGGTCAAATAGCCGATCCCCTGTTTTCATCATTTTTTACCTTTTACACTTGGCATTATGCTTTTGGTATCTGCTACTACTAAATGGGGCTTTTGTCTAATGTGCACAAGCACAACCACATTAAGTGGTGCATTGTGCACAAGTTGTTACCATTGGATGTTGAAGTCCCATTAGATCTTATGGTGTTTCTTTCACACTGAATCTTTTCCCATTTTTTCCTTCCACTCCATGGTTCCCCTTCCCCTCCACTGCAACCTTCTCTCCACCACCACAATAAAAATGAAGGTAGGGCCCATTGTCATACCCATTAATCATATTTAGGCTAGATTTTTTCTAACTTATCTGGCCTATTCACACACAAACTTCAATTGGGGACTAGAAGCACCTTCAAATGACACTACCTTCAATTGCCGAGAAATAAGAGAAAAAAAAAAGTGGTAAAAATCCAAAATCAAACAATACAATGATAAATCCCCGAATTCCAGCAAATACATAGTTAGAAAGGCAAGAGACCCATTTGGAGCCAATAGGGTGAGGTAAGTGGCAAAGAAGAACATGTATTGGCAGTGGCTTGAAGGCCGACCAGGGGAATCATACATTTTGAGTATGGGTATTTGAAAGTGCTCTAATGACTGCACCAACCATATGAGTTAACATTTCATTTTTGTGTAAAAGGGAAGTCCTGATGCTCTAATTTATTGAACTTCTTTGGCAAAGTCGCCAGACGTTCAACAAACCTCTCACCCTTAAAATGTCACTACTTTCCCACCTTGATTTAGAAAGAAAACATCTATCCTTTTCACGGCCATAAAATGTCACTACTTTCCCACCTTGGATTCCTAATGATAAAGAAAGATATCGGAAGGGATGCTTAAAATGGTCAATGTTTACTTGCTCTGGCCTGTTTGGTACACTTGATTACTTCTGGCATTTTCTTTACAAACATTTAACATATTGCCATTTCTTTTCATCCCTTTGTATTTGGCTTGATTTAGTTTCATCACCTACTGGTTGCTTGCTTCTGAACGTGTTGATATACATGTGAGGGAGACACTGGAGTTACACGCCGTTTTTTGCTGTTGCACACACCATTCTTACAGTCTTGATTGTGTACTTTTTGCATTTTAAGTGGCATGTTTCATTGATGGAGAGTGACGTCGAAATATGTGGCCATTATAGTTATTGTGACCCCTCCCTTTTTTTTTTGTTATTAGACATCTTGTTTTGATATTGTGAGTTGTGACCCCTCCCTTTTTAACACAATAGACTTCCTCTGTGCCCCCACACCACTTTTAATTTTCTGATTTTTTTCTTTTGAAATCGGGGGCATGTGTTAATTTGTGGCTGGCCTGATATGTTTATTTTTATGGAATTGTTCTTGATCATGATTCTTGACTACAGAAATTTGTGTGGAAATGGATCAGCCAAAATGAAGGATCTAGGAAATCAGCAGCCAAACGATGCAACCGTGCCAAGCCCTTGTACAATTAACTTGCAACATTAGAATCTCATGTTTATAACAACCATAGACTTCATTTGGCTCCCCTAAGAAAAGGCAATAGGAACAAATCCCTACGTGTTTGTAAAATGCTGTATACATAATTGTATTCTGGTTCATTCAAGTTTGAAATTTTATGAATTGTTGTCTCAGTACATGGACGAAACGCAACTAAAACACATTCGGTAGAAGGTTACAAATAAAATTTAACAAATTTCAATAACCAATAACATTTTAGAGAAGGGCATGGGCATAATAGACACACTCTGGTTTGCTAATTGAGTTAAAAAAAGGTTTCTGGGGTGTAACTTATGAAGTGTCTGTATATAAACTTTCTCTTTTTAACTTCTCAATGAAATTAACACTTGTCTCATCTTGTTTACAATAGAGTCACAATGTTTATAAGAAATTGCAATAACCAGAAGTAATCAATGTGAGTGAAATAGTCACAGTAATTAGAAGCAGAGAGCTAAAGTACCGAGTGGTGAGAGTAGAATAAAAGTTTCTCAAGGCATAATTGTTTGATTTGAGTGGAGCATTTTGCGTTTTAATAAAATATTATTGGCTTTCAAATTCAAAGCACTGTCCTCGTAGTGTTTATATACATGTCAACAGCTGCATGGTAAAGATCTCTGTTGGTAACTTCGAGCATCAAAGGAAGTAAGGAAACACCAAATGGACGGCTTGGCTTAAGAACCACCTACTCCAGTCCCACTACTACTCACATCTTTTTTACTCTCCAATTTCTAGGAGGAAATCTAATAATTTAAAATTCGACGGACTGATTAATGATTATTACAATCAAGATTTGAACTTGGATTATTCTGAATAATTTAACCATAATTGAACTTATTAATCATTTGAGTTCAATCACTTAATTTGTTTTACAACATATAGTATGTACCTCTTTAACATCATAAAATAGTAATGGGATTATGAAAAAAGAAGATAGTAATGGGAGTTCTCCTTCTATATGGCAAGCAGGCGGCAGGTAGAACTCAAAAATAAAGGGACTAAATGTGACAAATTATTACTACCATCATGGATGATGTTCATCATCGCTTATTATACTTTCTTGAATTGTACTTCTCATATCTCATATATATAATCAAGTAGAAACTAATTCACACAATTTTCTAGTTAGTCTCATTAAACTTTATTACCAAAATAGGTGCTCTGCTCTCTGTTCATTTTTAATTGTCATTTTTGTACAAGAAATTGTTATATTTATATGCTATTTTCAAAATTTAATGTAACATTAACTATTGTTTTATCAATAATTCTTTAATTTATTTATCGGATGGAGAAAAACGGGTAAAATAAAACAATAAATAATTAAGGATATTATGAAAAAAAAAAAGACAAATTCCTAACAGGATATATTAGTTTTGTTGTATGTGTAATTAATTTTAAAACGACAACTAAAAAATAATGGAGGGAATAACTCAATTATTCTTCAATAGGAACTAAAATAGTTGTTTATCAGTCACAAAATCCAGTGGGTGGAAATATCTTAGTGAAAATGCATATCAGATGTTTGGACTCCATGCATAGGTGGTAACTGTTAGATCTAAGAGAAGCCTTCTCTCACTAAATTAATGATAATATTAAAAAATGGAGAGAGATAAAATTACATATATAATAAAGAAAAATATGTATGTAGCATGTCCTATATATATTTGTGTCATGTCTGATGTCCGGTATCCGTTGGAAGTTTGTGCTCGAGGCTCGAGGCTCTACGTGTACGTATCATTATTAATCCCATTCATTTTGCATATCATATAGTCCCTAAGTGGAAGAAATTAAAGTTAGAGCACCACCTGTACTACCATGGCTTGTATTGTATACTATAAATATGACCACATCCCATGTCTTAGCTTCCATCTCATAATGCCTATTGTATACCCTTGATAGTTATTCTTGCTTCATATACTTTAATTTATTTTCATAAGCTATTGTTAATTACTAGCTCTTTCAATTTGAGAATTTGTCATTTTGATCATGGAAATGTACCAACTTGGCCTTGTTTGTGTCATATTGGTCTTACCATACATATGTAACTCACAAGACAAGACTCTTTTACTGAGTCCAGAGCAACATATTACGGTAGTCCTGACTGCTATGGGATTCCAAGTATGACCCTACTCTTCTAGCCAATTTTTTTTTTTTTACTTTCACCACCAGTTTAAACTGGTTTAGGGCCAGTTCTAGCTTTTAATTTAATTTCTTTATCTGTGCCATGTCACTGTGTTTGAACAAAAAATTATAAATTGTCTGTATGCAAATGCAACCACAACATTAAAATGTTCACTTTGGTAATGTGACATTCAATAACGATATTTGGACACACAATTTCGATACCATATACCTGAGACCGTATAAAATACACTCGTTTTTAGTGTATTCGGATTCTAAGAAAAAAGTAAGAATTAATATAAAATCACAAACAATATAGAGTACGCTCGGAATACAGTGGCTGATGTCAAATTTTAATGTCTAAAAAATATTTCTGTTTATCTATATATTTTAGGGGGTGCTTGTGGCTTTGGAGAGTATGGAAGGACAGTGAATGATGGCAGTGTAGCCGGTGTGTCTAAGCTATGGAAGAATGGTAGTGGTTGTGGTGCATGCTATCAGGTAGAAAAACAATATATGATTTTGCTGTTCTGGTTCTCTATGTAGATGGTATGTATGATGTCAATGCTGTTGAGATGTGGCAGGTATATACTGTTATTATACATGGATTTAATTTATTGCACACATATAGTCATGCATTTCGATCTATGCAACATTCTAAATAGAATTATTAGGCAAATTTGTTCTCGCAATTATAAGCACCGGTTAAAAGAGTTCATGATTTTTGCTGATTGGACTATATATGATGCGACGCGTTAACTTGACATGTCATATTGCAGGTTGATCTCACATCAATATCAGTTCAGAAGGGACTAATTTACTTATGAAATCTAGATAATTTTAAAGATAAATTTGTCATTATTTGCAATTTGTAGAGAGTACAGTAGTTATTGGTAAATTAGTTCATGAGAGACTTAAATTTTATAGGCATATTAGTCCAAGGTGTGCTGACATTGATGTAGGATCAACGTGGGGTACTGGTCACATATTCAGTGACACATCATAGTCCCGAAGGATAAAATTTATAGATGGACCATTTTGACTGATATTTTACAATTTCATAGATGTATTTGCTAATTTTAAAAAATATGACTATTTTGGACGATGCTAACAATTTCGAGGATCATTTTGACTATTCAGTCATTCTATATTATTGGACCGAAGTATTAACTTTCGATATCCTTCAAGGGCGATACATTTTGGTTCTTGAAATGTTAATTTGTTGTGTATGGTGTGCAGGAAGATTGCCAAGAATGGAGACCTTTGAGGAGAGTCTATGGAGTAGTGTTTGACTCAGCCAATCCACCAAGTGAGTGGAATTAATTATGCAGGTGTTTATTGGGTGCAGTCCAAAAATGCTATCCCTAGTGATTGGAAAGCTGGAGCTGCATATGACACTATGGTTCAACTTAATTAGAAATAACTAACAAAAGCAATTTTGAGATTCAAGGAGCATAATGTTGGAACCACAATATCTAAGTTGTTTCTATTAGTGTCTGTTACTATGTGTTGATAGTGATGTTCTTTTGTCTTATTGTCTAAATAAGGATTCATGTACTTTGAATAAAATGTATTACCCTTTATCCTTTGTTTAATTAATGTACTATTAATTATCTAATCTATGGGAGAATTGCAGCAAAACTTTCCTAGTTGCATAAATATATAGCTTAGTCATCAATAATAGAATATTAAAATTTATGAATTAAATTAATGGGGTGTGAAATCTTGAATAGCAATCAACTGCAGTAGTATATCTAAAGGATGTATGTGTTTTTTTTTATTTATTCAAATGATGATTAAGTCTATCATATTATATATTCTATACAAGTTCTCAATGTTCCCTCTGTTTTTTGTTTGCTCCATGCCTTTGATTTTGACCCAACAAACAAACTTTTGACAATAAATTAAATATATCATTAAACCATATACTATATTGGATAAATACTATTGACAAATTGAGCTGGACCCAAAGTGGGAGAAAACGTTGGCTTCATCATCACTGGTATGCATAAATCTAGACCAAATGTTTGTACTATAAATACCTATGTCTAGCTATCTTGTTTTCCATCTCATAAAAGCTTTCTCTTTGGTTAATAGCTATATACATTCCTTTAATTGTTTTATTGCATTGGTCACACTCTCAATTACTTGTATTTTTGCATTTCATAACTTGTGACATGGATATTGGTTTTAAGCATCAATTTAGTCTTGTTTGTGTTATATTGTTGTTTCCAGCATTATGTAACTGTAAAGAATTTTATGCCAAATCCAGAGCTTCCTATTATGGCACATCTGATGGCTATGGAAATTCAAGTATGTCCTGTGATCCTCTCTTTCTAGCTAAGATATATTTATGATTGACCAATTGATATATTTAATTTCTTTATTATTATTTTAGGAGGAGCTTGTGGTTTTGGAGACTATGGAAAAATAGTGAATGATGGCAGTGTTGCAGCTGTGTCTGCAAAGCTCTGGAAGAATGGAGGAGGCTGTGGTGCATGCTATCAAGTATATATACCTTTCCCTTCATTTTTAATTTCAATATTTCCAATAAACCTTAGTAAAAGAATTGTTTACAAAATATAAATGATGACTTATGAACTAGGTGAGGTGCAAAATACAACAATTATGTGATGACAATGGAGCATATGTTGTAGTAACCGACTATGGCGAGGGAGATAGAACTGATTTCATAATGAGTCCACGCGCCTTCTTTAAATTAGGACGCAACGAAGTTGCATCTGAAAAGCTGAAGAAATATGGAGTATTAGATGTTGAATACAAAAGGGTTCCTTGTACATTTAAAGGCAACAATATAGTATACAAGATCAATGAAAATAGTAATAATCCTTACTACTTTGCTATCAATATTCTTTATGTTGGAGGAACTTATGATGTCACTACTGTTGAAATATGGCAGGTATATTACTTGCACATTACTTATTTATTACCATTCGACGAAATTTTACTTATATTCAAAATCTGGAGTATAATACAGATGGTCCATTTTTTTTTTTACAATCATCTAGAAGTAATTTGATTTAGATGTTTTATTGAAACAATTTTTCTTTGACAAAAATACGACAATGCATATAATTGTTTTTTATATCACTCACAACATGGAATTCGAGACATACAAAAAAAATTTAAGAATACAAAAATTATTAAGTTACTGTATAATTGTTAAAAAAAATGGTTGTTTGAATAACATTTTTGAATTAGATTTTATTATGATGTCACTTTATTATTGTTAATGAAATGGTGTACATGATATATATGCAGAGAGAACAACACCAATGGGTGGCCATGCGTAGGTCTTATGGGGCAGTATTTGACTTTGCTAACCCACCAAAAGGTGAAATCAGATTGAGATTCCAAGTGAGTAAAAATATTAAAGCCCATCATGTGATATCAAGGTTTGCAATTCCTGCAACTTGGAAGGCTGGTGCTACATATTCCACCAAGATTTGGCACTCTTAATTAATTAATAGAAGAAAAAATTAATTAACAGTTTAAAATCTCATAGACTGTTTTTTTTTTTATAGTTATTTATTAAAAAAATGTGACTAGAATAATGGGATTCATGTAACTTCATTCCATATGAAACTTCATTGTAATGGAGTATCAATCAATGAAATAAATGTAGTACACTAGTACTCGATTACTAATAATTTACTTTATATTTGGCTTGCAATGTAAACATGACTTGATATTGTTACAATTAAATTTATTTATATTCTTTCAAAGCTTTATGTTGAAGGATGGAGTAATAATTTAAAAGTTCAAATATTGTAATAAGAATGGGACAAGCTTTCTAACACTCCAATCCACTTACATTAACTCATGCCAAATAAAAATGGAATGAGAGATTACCGACATTTTTGTTTGTTCTAAACTTTGGTGAATTCTTGGGTATACAATTTTATTTAATATAGTATACAAGCTTTCTAACACTCCAATCCACTTGTTTATGTGGACTATATGATAGGTTTATAAATAATGTTTATTAATTTTTTTAAGTAAATATTATTTATGGATGAATAGTACATTTTAGTAATGTATCGATACATGTTCAAATAAGACGTGTACAAGAATGTTCACTCAAAACTTTAACAAATAAAAGTGAAATGAGAAATATGCAGATATGTGAAGCAAGTGCCTAGTTTCACTTCCAGCTTCAAATTCAATGAGCAAGTGCTTAGGTACTTGACGACACTTTTTTATGTATTTGTTACAATTGTATTTGGCAATTTCCTTAATGTTTTATGTCTCAGATTACTTATATCCTGCCATTTTTCCTCATTAATTTTCTGTTAAGTTGAATTTGTGGATTCACGCAATTTACTGATTTTATAGGTTCACTTGCTTTTAGTCTATAAAGCGAGGATACTCCTTTTTATAGAAAGTATTGGTACCGAGTACATACCGGGTACCAGGTATGGTATTTCTTAGATACGCACTGATTTTTTTTTTTTTTTGACAAAATAAATAATATTCATTCATTCAAATAAAAAGAGTACATCGATGTAATACAAATTCATAATCGCTAAAAACAAAAAGAATAAATCTGCGAACAAACTCACAGTATCCATGTTAATAGCATAAAACGGCAAATTACATATGCCTACAAATATGACTATATTGAAGTCTCTGGAATATCCATGTCTCCAGATCTGTAGCGTTGATGACACCAAAGTCGACATTGATTGGATCTGCACTAGATCAGATCTACTCCTTCAACCTGAAACAAATGAACACCGCACAAAGACGGGACAACAAAAACACCGCACAAAGACGGGACAACCAAATACACCGTACAAAGACGGGAAATCAAAACAAGCAAATATGTGAAAATCACACTTATTTATTATAATAACGAGAAAGAAAAACAATTTGGAGGGATGATTTTAGGTCAAAATTGACCTAAAATCACCCCTCTTCAATGGACTAAAAAGAAGAGAAAAAGAAGTGGTGACGGCTAGGGTTGGAAGAAGAAGAAGAAGAAGTGGTTATTTCTTCTAATTAGAGTTATTTTAAGACTAGATACGCACTGATGACGTACCTATTTTTTTAATATTTCTTTTCCAAAGGGTACACGCGTGGTACTCCTATGGTGCGCGTGTACTACACTAATCCAAAAAAAAATACAATTTTTTTATTCATTTTTTTATTTATACGAAGATTTATGTTTTTTATTTGTTTATAATATAAAAATAGCACCTCTACTAATAAACAATAATAATGTAGTAGTTAGATTTATACAATCATTCATTGAAAAGGAATAGCTCAATAAAATTTTATTCATACAAATCTTCATCTACTCTCGAGAAAGAGAAATAGTAATTGTTCTGGATACACCAAAATAGTCCCACATCGCTTGGTACTCGAGGCAAAGGGTAGTTTATATACAACACCCACACCTTTCAAACCAACCGAGGCGCCTTTTCTACAAAGGACAAAACCGTGACGGGTCAACCCCAAAGCGGACAATCTCTCGGAGATGTGGACTTGAGTTCGGATCTGAACAGTAATACTTATAATGAAGGAGCAACAAAAATATGTGATATTGGTAGAGATAAATTACATATATTTGATGTAGCTGTTATTCTTGAAGTTGCAAATCTTTCTCGCGAAGAACCTGAAATAGACGCCGCTTTTTTTAATAATGATGGAGAGGGAAACAATTTGACTCTTTTTAACTAATTGCTTTTTAATTTGATATTTTAATGTTTTTGAATAATTTGAATTACTTGTGTGGTATTTTTTATGTTTAATAATACGTTTTAAAAATATAGTTCTATTATCTCATTTATATAATTATATTAAAAAAAATTATATGGACATACTCGTACCTTAGTTTTTCTAAAAATATCGTACCTCGTACCAGTATCGGTACCGGATACCGATACCGTATCCGCATCTAAGCCAAATTAGTTTATCGTGTTTTTAGAACTGGATTGGCCGGTTCAAGTAATTGAATTGGAAACCAAGCAGTCCGAGTTGGGGTCCGTTTTCAATTGATATATTTATGAGCTTATGTAAAATAGCTTATTCATATAAATAAACTTTTATGTGAATTCAAAAGTTCTCACTAACAAAAATTATATCTTCACAAACTATTTTTTCATAAAATATCTTGATAAACTTATAATACTGTAGTACATAAAAGTTTATATATTTAGCGGGTATGGATATTTGCGGGTGTAAATAGTATTAAACCTACATTTGTATCAATTAAATACGGATAATTGAAATATCCATTTATTTTGTCAATGATTATCCATTAAATTATCCGCTCCATATTCATGACGGGTTTTATCTGCATATATCTACGAGTACAAATTTTTATGTCATCCTAAATGCAAGCACAATCACTACTAGGAAAGAGGAAAGAGGAAAGCGACGACAGTTGTAAATAAGTATTAGCGTCGGTTCAAACCGTCGCTAAATGCTTAATGCGGCGGTTGGTCAAGCGTCGGGAAATGAGGTGTCACTAGAGCATTCAATGGCGGTTCTGGCAAACCGTTGGAACAACCGCCGCAAAGATGTTAGCGTTGGTTGTATTGTTTTTGCGGCGTTTATCAACCGTCGCTATTTGTTGATATTGTTCACGTTTTTCTGCAACGCTTAGCATCGGAAGGAACTGCCCTATTCGCTTTAGTTTTTTTTAAAAACATATTTTTTTCCCCACAAATTTTTTTACATTTTTTTCCCACAATGCTTCCCTCTTTTGTTTCTCAGCCTTTTCTTCAATTTATTTTTCTCTTTACCACTGCTTCTCATAACTCTCATTCAACTTTGCTAAGCCTTCAGTTTCTTCCTTCTTTATTCTCTCAGCATATGGAGCTCAGAAACACCATAATTTAGGTAAATACAAAGAATGGAATTGAATAACACAATCATCGACTTCTTAGTTGGGATTTAAATAAATATACACATTCAACCAATTTAAGTGTAATACTTCAATACATCTAAAAAAAAAGCTAATGATTTTATATGTTCCGGGCAAACAAATTATTAATAATGCTTTCCCTCAAGCTTCAGAGCTTCTTCCTCCTCATACAATTTGTGTAGTCTCTCTTCTTCCAAGTTCAAACTGAAGATAATACTTCGGTTTTCTCATTCTTTCCCTATCTTGTTTCCTAGACTGTAAAGTGTTAGATTTTCTTTCCTCCCTTTCTATATGGTGTGTTTGTTTTAGCTTTAAAAAAATAGATTTTTTCTTTGTATTTTTAAAAATGGATTTTGTAAAACTGTTTTTCAAAATATTATAAGTTTTGTTATATTCATTTTTTCTAAATTGAAACACTAATTTTAACATCATGTAACATAAACATACATTATTGAAGAACAAAACATAGTCAAAATCTCAATTTTTTTAAAAAGCTAGTAATGCATAAAAACTTATTTATCTTGCGTAAATTATTTAACATAGGGGTGATCGCGGTGCGGATTGGTTCGGTTTTAAACATAAAAGTCATCCTAACCGCGAGATAAAAATGCATGCGGTTCGGTTTGGTTCGGTTGGTTTTAAAAAGTCATCCAAACCAAACCAATGCGGTTAGGATCGGTTCGGTTGTTGCGGTTTACGACGTAATATTTCGGTACCAAACAATTTTAAACATAGCAAAAAAAACTTGAATTTCCTAAGTAATATTAAAGTACCAATAAAAGTTGTTTATACAAAATAACATTACAGTACGTTACAATTTTAAATATACAAAAAAAAAAATTAAAATTCCAAAATAACATTATAGTATCGATAAAAGTTGTTGATAAAAAATAATATAACAACACCAAAATAATATTACAGTACAAAAAATAACTACAACTTGAAGTTTCATTAATTTGGTGGACCGAGTTGGTAATTAGGCTATGTATATTTGAATATAATATAAACTTAACGTGGTATTGGAATATAATAGAAGCTTAATGCGGTTTTAGCGGTTAACCGCGGTGTTTGCGGTTTTTGCGGCTCGCGGTTTTGCGGTTCGCGGTTCAATAAAAAAGTCATCCAAATACATCCAAACCAAATGCGGTTTTTGCGGTTTTCGGTTTGGATTGGTTCGGTTTGCGGTTTTACTTTTGGTTTAGTTCGGATATGATCACCCCTAATTTAACATAAGCTTAAAAATAAGTTAACTAAAATGAGCCATAAATAGACTAACATGTTATTAGAGCAATGAAAGTGTTTTTTTTGTCAAGTATCGGGATTCGAACCCCGACTCACTGCATATATAATACATTGTCCTACTTACTGAGTTAAGCTCACGGGACTGAAAGTGAATTTTATTTAAAGTTTATAATAAATTATTCAGATAATAGGTGTTGTGATTATGTGGCAAGATCAGCGAATGGGGTAAATCAAAATTCGCTAACACTATAAGGGCAAAAAAACATAGTTTTAAGCCCACATATTCAATAAGACGGGCAAAGGATTAATTGCTTATAAAAAAAAAAAGTAACTAGTATTAATTAAATCAAAAAGAAAAAGAAAAAAAAAATTCTTTGCTTAATTAACTAATCTGTGGGTACATTGCTTGCAGCAAAATTTTGATAGCTGTCCTGTCTACATAGCTAGTATTTGAAAGTAGAATATTAATGTTCAATATTGAATATCAATGTTCAATGTCTAGAGGAGTAGTTATAGTATTTAAATTAAGTCTGTCAAATATTCAATAAACAGTTCTCAATGCCCCTTTGGTTTGCTCTAAGCCCCTCTGGTTTTGACCCAGCAAAATAACTTTTAAGAATTAATTAAATATATAGCATTAAACCATATATACTAGTACGTACTATATTAGACAAAGTAAAATTGAAAACAACTATGCATCATGTAGAATATTGGATAAACACAATTGACAAATTTAGGTAGATCAAAGTTGGAGAAAACGGTGGCTTCATTGTCATTAGTATATGCATAAGTCTAGACCAAAGTATTGTACTATAAATACTCATGCCTTGCTATCTTTGCTTCACATCTCATACAAACATTTCACTTGTTAATTGCTTACCTTTCAAAGTAAAAAATAAATATAATTGCTTACCTTTACATAAATTGTTTTATTGTATTGCATTTCATAACTTGTGTTGCTTCATATTAGACATGGATCTTTGCTTTAAGCATCAATTTAGCCTTTTTTGTGTTATACTGTTATTTCCAGCATTATGTAACTGCAAAGAATATTATGCCAAATCCAGAGCATCCTATTATGGCACATCTGATGGCTATGGAAATTCAAGTATGCCATGTGACCGTTGTTTGTAGCTAGATAGATATATGATTCATGATTGACCAATTGATATATTTAATTTCATATTATTATTTTAGGGGGAGCTTGTGGTTTTGGATACTATGGAAAAATAGTGAATGAGGGCAGTGTTGCAGCTGTGTCTGCAAAGCTCTGGAAGAATGGAGAAGGTTGTGGTGCATGCTATCAAGTATGTAATTAGTTTTCCAATAAACCTTAGTAAAAGAATGTTTTATCATCATATAATTTAAGTTTCAATATATTTACAAAATATAAATGATGACTTATGAATTAGGTGAGGTGCAAAATACCACAATTTTGTGATGACAATGGAGCATATGTTGTGGTAACTGACTATGGCGAGGGAGATAGAACTGATTTCATAATGAGTCCACGCGCCTTCTCTAAATTAGGACGCAACGAAGTTGCATCAGAAAAGCTGAAAAAATATGGAGTATTGGATGTTGAATATAAAAGGGTTCCTTGTACATATAAAGGCAACAATATAGTATACCAAATCAATGAAAATAGTAATAATCCTGGTTACTTTGCTATCAATATTCTTTATGTTGGAGGAACTTATGATGTCACTGCTGTTGAGATTTGGCAGGTATATTACTCATATGGTCTAATTTACTCACAAATTCAATTCTCATTATAATAATTATTTTGCAAATTTGTTAATGAAATGGTTTTATTGTGTGAATGATATATGTAGAGAGAACAACATCAATGGGTGGCCATGCGCAGGTCTTATGGGGCAGTATTTGATTTTGCTAACCCACCAAAAGGTGAAATCAAATTGAGATTCCAAGTGAGTAGCAATATTGAAGCCCATTATGTGGTGTCAAAGTTCCCAATTCCTGCACCATGGAAAGCTGGTGCTACTTATTCCACTAAGATTTCTCCTTATTAATTTGTTAGTAAAAAAAATATGCAGTTTAAAATCCCATAAACTGTTGTTTTATCAAAAGTTGTGTGACTAGAATAATGGGATTCATGTACTTTCGTTCCTTCTAAAACTTCCTTGTAATGGAGTATATCAAATAATGAAATAAATGTTGTACATTAGTACACTATTAATATTTGGCTTCACATGCTTGTTACAATTAACTCGATATAATTCTGTTAACTTATGAACTACTGTATTTTAAAGGGTCATTTAGGGTGCGCTTGATATGCTAAATAATAAGTATTGGACGTGATAATTTCAGTTGTAATGTGTTTGATTTTAAAACTGTTTCTGGTACTGGACAACCTACGGGTCAAGGGACAGGACAAAAACTGAAATTCTTATCCCCTACTGAACCACGGGACAACTTTTTTATCATCTGCATGAGTTGTCTAAAATACCAAAATAACATGTTGTTCACCAAATATCGTACAACATAAAATTTGTTCGATGTCATAAACATTTGTCTTGTACCGTTCTGTCCAGTACTTATATTTTGCAGATCAAACAGACATTTCTCTTAAATTGTTGGAATATATTATAATGAGTTTGGACCCAACTAATACTTTTAGAGGAAGCTAAATATAATATTTTTGTAACTGTTATTTGAGTTTTATGGTCTTCGTTGTCTTGGATTGTGTCGTCATACCCTCATCATAAGATTTCATATATGAAAAAGAAAGATGCACATATGAATTTCTTGACTAACTCAATATAGGAGATCGACACTTAGACAATGGCGGAGCTAGAAGTACTTTTTGGAGAGGGTCATAACTTTTTGTATTTATCGCTTACAATGTAGTGGTTTGTTCATATTAATTTTACTTGCAAGACCAAAGTATCGAACTCGCACAATTCACACGACTGAGCGCCCTCCACAAACACTAGAACACATCACATTGTTGATATAAAATTGTAAAGACTAATATATATCATATACAACTAAACAAAAATATGTATATACATCTCTAAAAGAAATTAAACTTGGGGCGGGCCATTGCCCAACCCATGAGTGGCTCCACCCCTGCACTTTGGTCACTAGATATCATGGTGTACATGTGGGTAGGAGTAAAACATGCAGGCCCGTCCCGGGCACATGTGCAACATGTGCCGTGGCATCGAGCCTCCTAAAAAAAAAGGCCTCGATTTTTTTTTATATAGTAGTAATATTAGTAAATTAAGGGATATAAAATTTAATATATTACATAAAACTGCAAATGTCCAATTGTATGTCCAATTGTTAGATCCATAATCTCTTTTATTGAGTAGTAGTATTAATAAATTAGGGTGTGTAAAATTTAATATATTATTTAATTAACGAATTTACTACAAAAAATATTTGAAAAATGACTCAACTTAAGTAGCTAGGCAATATTTTATTGTTATTGATTATACTATGAATCTTTTTATATTAATTATAGGGATGCTTTTTTTTTATGCTATTTGCAATTTAAAACCATGGATTTTTTTTAAAAAAATATTGCATTTTTATTTATTAAAAAGGGCCACATTTTTTATTTGCACATGAGCTCCAAAAACTCGGAGCCGGCCCTGTCAAACATGCATGTGTGAACTTGACTAGGGTATTCCCACTTGTATGACTGATGATTGGAGATTTATTATAAAACATGCTGACTTCAAGTAAAGTGACCAAATATGATAAAAACGTGTTCCAACAATCAACGGTTTTATACCATTTGCATTTAACATTTTTTTATTTTTGATTTTCTATGCAGTAAACTTTAAAACGAATTTTTGTTTCGCAAACTTTAAAACTAAAATAATTATTTACTCATTCATTTTTTATCCCACACAAAATATAATAGATTACACGAGACATTGAATAAAATTTTATTCAAAAGAAACGCTAAATAATTACTACCTCCGTCCCAAAATATAAGACCCTTTTTCACTTTTTTACTTGTCTCAATTTATAAGAACTTTTTTCAATTTTCAAATACATTTATTATTTCTTTTCTTCTATACCCCTAATCATGATACATCGTTTTCTGCAATTGTTAATAAATACTTTGTAAAATTATCAATTAATTCTCTCTCATAAAGGGCAAACTTGTAAAAATAATACTAAAAGTCAATGCATTTAATATCACAATCAATTTTCTTAATTCCCGTGATTTAACCAAAAGGGTCTTTTATATTGGGACGCAGGTAGTATAATAGAGTTGTAAATTACAATAGTGTCCTTGGTCCAAGCCATAAAAAATAATCTTACCAACATATAAAAATTACAAAAATAGGACATTTTCCCTCCTTCAAAGAGGACATTTTTCCCTCTAAAAAAAGAGACAGTTTTCGAAATTTAAATAAGAAAAATGAACACACACTAACCCCTCTCTATATAAATAGCAAGAAGTGGGTTTTCTTTGAAACACTCACTCACCCCTTCATCGGAAACACACTAACTCACACCTCACCGAACAACCACCGCGTAATGGAATCACAGGTTGACGCCGATATCCCAATCTCCTCTGCTCCCGTCGTCATGCTCTCTCCTCCTCCTCCTGACACCCAAGACGGTCCTCAAGACATTTTTCACACTCAGCCGGAGGAGTCTTTGCTTCCGTCTTCCGACATCGATGTTCCTCCCTGTACTCTTAATCAGGCCGTTGATATTGACGCTGGATCTCAGGCGTTCGTTGAGTTGGCTGCGTTGTCGGACAGTTCGGAGTTACTTGATTTTGGAAAGGATTCTGAGTTAGGGTTTTCTCAGGATGCTCATTTGAAGAATAAAATTGATGCTGATTCTGTCACTAGGAATCGTTCTCATGGATTTAGGGTTTTGGAAAAGGGGGTTTCTGATTTTGGTGAGAGTCCCGTGAAAAAATTGAAATTAGGGTTTGGTGAAGATGTTCTACCTCAAAGTAATGGTGTGAGTGGTGAACACGTGAATGATGATTCTTGCAGAGAAATTCAGATGGGTGGAAACTTGATTTCGAAGGAAGATGTTGAAATGGAATGCTTGGTTCCAGAGGAAAATGTTGAACCCGAAGTTGTTCAAAATGATGTGGATGTTAACTTGATAATGGGAACAAAGAACAACTCTAATGAGATCGGTGAAGGTTCTGGAACGCGTGAGGATTTGGAGGAAGCGGCTGCAAATAGATTGAGGCCTGGGAGGGTTGAGAGAGATAAAAGGCAACTTGTTTTTGATGTATTGAGAGTTCTCACAGACGAACAGAACGCCAAAAAAAATGAAAATGAAACCAAGGGTCGTACTCTGTTGGAAACTGCAATGCTTTCTGGTGTTACTTTTCCTCGTCCAAGCTGGTTGTCAGCGGATAGGAAATCCGAAATCTTCAAGTTTGATGACGAGGTTGAAAAGTAGTGGAAATGAACCATTTTGTTTTTTGAGGACATTGTTGTTCTGTCGTAGATGATTCTCAATCACATTAGTGACACTTGCACTTCAAATTGTCTTTTGATGTTAACTGATTATGATGTTAATGGTAGGGTTCTAATTACTAATTATGATGTTAACTGATTGTGGTTCCGAACTTATTTTGACTGATGTTGTATATGGTAGGATTCTAATGTCCATCATCTTTTGAATGTGATTAAATATCAACTACTTTGTGAATGTTATCAAAATTTATATATATGCACCTGTAGCTAGTTAATATTATTTGCAAAATTTTCTGCCTGGAGTAACTATATTTTTCCATGTGCTACATTTGGTTATATCAAATACATTGAACATACAATGCTGGCTTTGTTGTACTAGAAACAGAACAATGTGATATCATAGCATTATTACTTTGTTATAATTGTTTATTAAGATGCTTCTTGGATGTTTCAATTGAAACTGAAGTTTCTGTTGTCTTCTCTAAGTGAAAATCTTCAATATCTATCTATCGGATCCAACTCCTGCTTCCTAAGTGATTGAATTGGTCAGTATAAAGCATATGCTATGAAAGCATGAATCTCAAGAGGAACCATTTGCCATCCCTGCTTGTATATGGGATTAAGTTCCTGAACTTGTAGTCATATTGTTGTTTTGAGTGGATAATGCTAAAATTTAGATAATATTCTTAAGGACACATGTTAGCATGATCCTAACTCTAAAGTTCCCGAAGACTAGGGAGATGTATGTTGCAACCATTGATAGTTTGGATGCAACTAAACTTCTTCTGTTTGGCTGTTGTAGTCGCACACCCAAAATCTACAAAGATATAAAAATGTCTAGACGCGTTCTATGCAGTTTCTGTTTTGTACTTTGCAAACCAAAATTTGACGGCGTGTGTCTATAGGCATATTAGATATGAAATGAAGTGTTTGATTTATGCAATAAGCGCTTATTCACAAGCATTTGCTAAATAGCTTAAGTGCTTGAAAGAATTCTTGGTTACATGTGTTGTAACTTAATATTTGCAGTTAATGACTATATATATACCTTTTGAGCTCAATAGGCATATACTGACACTATTAATTTTTACAGAATGTTCAAGTGCAAATATTCAAGTGTTGGAAATTTTCTTCATTTGAAAGTTTTTTTTCTTCTGTTATGACTGGGGAACCCAGCCTATTCATGACCAAGTTGACTTAGTTTTATTTTGATATTAAAATTAGAGATGGCTATCTAAATTCTAAACCATAGAACAAACTTGACCAAATCCGACCCGTGAACACCCTTATCTACAATATCTCCACCAAGTAAATCTAAACAAATTTGACCAAAGATGTGTTTAGGTTGAAGGTATAGGGTGGAATAAAATGAAATAAGATAACGTTCATTTTTTAAAATATAAACAATTGAATATTAACTCATTTCATTCCATTCCATCTTATACCAAACTCATCATATTTGTTCTTGCTCATGACTCAACAAACATGTTGCACAATCAAAGCTACACATTTGTGATCAATGCACCATTATTTGCTACATAACTACCAAATCACTTGACACTCTTTACCATAAAACCAAACACATCAAGTGTCATGTTTTGCAAGTTAATTATAGCCAAAATAATCGTTTAGTTCGTCCTCATACATTCGTAAAGCTGTTCATCCATTTATTTCTTCAAATGAATGGCGTTTCTGTGGGGTGGGGGAAGGGTGTGAAATAATTCACAAAACATATAAGCTACAATTTGCATACAAAACTCTGGAGAATATCACTCCGCATTTCGTGCTATATATATTATGTTACAATCTATCATCAACCTATACAAAAAACCCCCATCCAACTTGCATCCCTTGGCAATCCAAGCTCAAAAAGGTTGCAAGAAAACAAAAGCATATTCATCATATCTCTTGTACAAGGATTTTGGTGTTTAAGACGCAAGCAAAACATGCGTACCATAACCAAACATAAAATTGTGTCCATAGTCTTCCAGGTATAACCTAGTAAAAGATTAATCAAGGACGAGTAACATGAGAATATACCGAGCTACTACTGGCACTTCCTTGAGCAACCAAGCTAGAATTTGGGAGCAGGAGCTCTGCCTGTGGAAAAGAATTGTTAGATGGAAACTCTAGCAGCAGATCCTGATCAGAACTCTCGTCAACAAAGTTTGAACAATCCAGCATGTGCAAGCCACCATTACGAGGCAATGCAAATAGGCTTTTCGGACTGATGCTAGAGCCATCTACAACTTCTTTGCCGCCATAGCCAACTTTTACAATCACCCTTTTGGGACTCCTCATTGTTGTCTTCAATTCTGAAATTTGCAAGATGAATAATTATTTAGTTAAATTGACAACAGCTCTAGTTAACAATGGATAACAAATAACGTGTTACGCGACTTGCATTGATGTATTTTGAAGTAAAGGCTTAACATATATTCAGCATTTTGTATAGTAGGCATTGTAATATATTCATATTCAGTTTATTTTTGTGATGACATAAGATTTACAGCTAACCTGGAAAATTTTGATTTTGGCTGACACGCAATCTCTTCGCATTCGCTACATTACTTGATGCTACGGCAGGAGATTCCATATCATCATATTTTTCAGCTTTGATGCCACCTTTCTGCACTCATAGAAGAATGCATTTAGAATTGTACTAATCAAATCAAAACTGATAACTCTAATCTTAAAAAAATAAAAATGATAGGATTAGTTTCCAGATCCAAATTTTGAAACCAACTAACTCCAAACCAAATCAATTTGGATTGGATTGGGTTGAATTTACACTTTGAACTAAACCAATCAAAAGGTATGATTAAAAGACAATGATTATAGTGACACGTATCATTATAAATTCAGTTATCAACACAAAGACATTAGCATCTAGATTATGGTCCAGCACAAACCTTGAGAAAATTATAGTGTTTTACCCATTTTGACTTTGACAGATTAGACAATGCAAGCCTTTTCAACGTCTTGCAGTCTTCAGGGTTTTCCCCCAACAAAGAAATATCGAGGACACCTTCTCCGAGAAGTTTCTGAAAATAGGTTAAATCCTCCTTGAATTGAAAGCTATCGAACATAATTTTAAGGCTGCACATACAACATTACCGGTCAATAAAGTTCGATTCACCCTATTCCGAAAAGTCAGAAGGAAAACTTATGTTCAAGGACTATAACTTACAAAACTAAATCAAATGAGTATTATATGATGAAAATCAATAAAAGAAAATTATCAAATAGAAGTAAGACAAACAGATTCTAACCTATCAGGAAGTTTAGCAGTATCAACCACAGGGAGATATTTCAGTAATTGCTGCTGTTCTTCATTTGTCAAGTTTCTTGAAAATTCCTCATAGTTGACTACATCCTAAAAAAACATGATAGACATTGCATTAAGCATTCAACAATTTTATGGATATGTTATGCACTAGGAGTGTAAAACTATTTTACGCATGCATCCAATAAAATCAAATCATAATGTCACTTTGTTATGTTATATTAGATCCTAAAATATTTCCACATTTAACTACATGGCGAAATGTGATTGGATGCATGTGTCATTTTTTTTACACCGATAGTACATACAAATAAAATCATAGTTATAAATGTGTATGCAGAAGATGACAAGAATACATGAACCAAAACCATGATAATATTACTTGTGTAAAATAAATATTTTCCGTTCTGAAACAATCAATATTTTTTGTCAACTTAGCTGAACAATCAATAAAAAGAGGAAAAAAAGAATACACATGCAACTCACATTTAAATCTATTATACACAGTGGTGAATCATGATTTCCAAGAACTTCTATTTTTTCAAGCTGAGACTTCTCCCTGAAATTTCAAAAAGCAAAAAAATAATACTAAGTTTTAACAGTTCAGAATTATCATCATTTCTCCGAAACAAATTCCACGAGCTTATCTCAAATAATTCTTCACAAAGCCACAGGTTTAAAGACTATTGTTGAAAATTGAAATCACCATACCACTTTTGATCTATGTAGGACTGACACTTTAGATAGATGTTGTTTGTGATGTTTGACACAACACCAACACATATCATTCAATCACTTCTATTTTCTCAAATTATTACTAGTGTCTTTGTCAGTGCCGTGTCTGTGTACATGCTATATAACTTTTGGGGAAATACCAAATTCATTCTATTGATTGATACTCTTACATAACTAACTAGCAATAATGGAAGACTAACTAAAGTCATGTGTAGAGAAACATACCTCTCAAATTGCTCCTGTTGCATTCTTTGGCCAGCAGAGTTTCTGACCTTTGCAACTCCCTGAGAAGAGAAATTCATGCCAGTGTAATCACTAAGCATGGGAATCGAACCATAGCATGAATATGCCTCATTCATTAGGCATTGTTTATTATCAACAGAAAGAGAGCTAGCCTCAGACTCTTCGTCACGAGGTATAGAGCTAGGATGCCTAATAAGCATGCTTCCATGTCCTATCTCAACAGAGACCATCGGCGTTTCACTTTCAAAAAGAAGTTCCTCTTCAGAAGAAGTGGAGAAACAAGACTGTTGTTGTTCATGAAGAATAGTACATAAGTCTTTTGTGAGCTTCTCAACAGAAGAATGCTTCAGACGACCTGCACATGTCCTCTTCTTCGAAGGAACTGCGGTATCCCAGACCACTGACTGCGAAGGACCTATATTAACCATACAATCTTTATTAGAGTTACTTGCAGTAGATTAAATATTTAGCACAATAACAGAGAAATAGTTCATGATCCAAGTCAACCCAATAATGATGAACTAGACAGGTCATGTAACATGTCACATATGCAAAACTTCACATTTTATTCGGAGAAAACTATCGTCAAGAGAACACACACACACACACTCCAATAGTAGACAGTTGATAAGTTATATATATATCTAATTGTAAAACTTGCTCTTTCAATTGCTTTGAGATGCAACTAGACCTTCATTTAGAAGATCTTTTAAATCACTTGTCTTCCTTTAGGAAAACAAAGGCCATATATGTTGATTTACAATTCGACAAATTTCTTTTTCATTTGGTTCTCATTTTATTATCCACTTCTTAATAATGCTTAAACAAATCCGGATGTCATCAATATCTATACAATTTCAACTGAAAGGACAATGCTGCCATGATCGGTTATGAAGAAATAAATTTCAACGAAATCAGCAAATAGCAATTGTCCAACCTGTCAAATCACTAGCATCGGTGCCACAAAATTGAACACAGCTTTCTGAATTAGAGATGGCTGACCCGGAACTTGATCTATTGCTTGTATCCTCATCGGCAGCCTTTTGGAATCCTTGATTATATTTGGGAGTGAACTCTCCAGATGCAGCATAAGTATTATCATGGTTCTTCTTTCGTTTGACCAATTTAACTTCTTTGTTCTTATTTAATGATACAATCTTTAACCTGGAAACTCTTTGATCGTCATAATTGACAGGTTCTGTCCGAGCATGTAAGGGAGTATAATTTGCAAGTGTTCCCTTTGTTCTCCATCGAGATCCACAGGCATTGCACAAAATTGGCTTCTCAGGTGGCCCATTACGCCAAAGTGGTGTGCCTATTGCAAGGATTATTTGTTAGAAATCTATAAAATGCTAAAGAGACTTTTATCTCCGATTGGATACACAATTAACAATCACATGTTCATAATTCCAAGATATACTACAAAACTGAATTCAGCAAACATCTTAACGTAGAGATAGAATAGAATCATCTATCAGTATTCACGATCATAAGGAACTAGCAATTCCTACTTTAATTGTCTAATATCTGCCTGTTACCCTTTTGCAAAGATAATAAGATATCGTTCTGCACTAAATTCCTCAAGTAAACATGTGTAAACTCAAATTAAGACGCCGTGTATGTAAGGAAGGTAATGCTTGGTTTTGAACCAAAAGCATTATAACAACATCATGTTATGGAAACCTAAATGAAACATTTTAAATTTTTAGGACTGATGCCATTGCTGTCGGACATATGCACTAGAGTTTTGGCATGCACGCCAATAGCAATGACTTCAACATTTGGAAACTGATTTCAAATTTATCAGAAAAACAATCAACATTCTAAGGTTTAAGTCGCAAGTTTTGTTCTATTGAAGTGATCAGCACGAACAAAATCATTATTTCAAAATCAAATTCAGAAAGCTCCAGGGACTAATATCCTATGAAACAATGATGAAGTTGCAGCATAGACAAAGTGGCATCAAAACAACTTGGATTAACAATGGACATTTAAAAATTGCACAATATTCTCATTTTCTTTTCTCTTATGTTCACATTATTATCCAAATGTGAAATAAGTGAACTATGAGTTTACTCTTTTCGATAAACAGCAACATATGTTCTGCCTATGTAGTAACCATTCATTCTCTTCCAGCCTTAATTTTGCACCAATTACATTTGCTTATGATTCAAATACAGTCAAGAAAAACAAAGGAGTGACACAAAACACACCAAAAGAGGAAATCAATAGAGATTTCAATTTTCAATAACTTGCAATTCCAATTACACTAAACAACAACAACATTACAACAAAATTTCTTGTTTCTTAATATTGGCCAGCAACACATCTCTATTTTATCAAAATCACAATCAGTGCCAACACACTTTGAATCAAAAAAATCACAATTATTATTATTATATTTTTTTTTTTTAAAAAGGTCAATAACAACTCCATAAAAAAATTGCAAAAAAAAAAAAAAAACTGTATATTGGAGAAACAAGAACTCACTTGTAACTCCACAGTGATAGCAAGGACCTTGTTTCCCCATGTCTCAATCTTTTCCTCAAACAAAAGGGCCAAATAAAAATTGCAGAAAAAACCAGAAAATTATTTATTTATTGACAAAAACAAAAAGTTCAATTATTAAAAAAAAAAAAAAAAACTGTTCTTTAAGGCTATTTCCGACTTATAGTAATAGTGGGTATTGAAAAGTTAATTCTGCAAGAAACCCAGAAAACAGTTTACAAGCAAAAAGCAAAAAGCAATAGACCCAGAAGCAGTTTTGGTTTTACAGTCCTTAAAAGTGCTTTTTTTTACATAAAAAAGCAAAGAAATGAAATAGAATTAAAAAAGATTGAAAACTGGGTATTTAAGGTGAGAATTTGTACAATCCAATGAAAGAGAAAAGAGCATTGGAGGAATCTGAAAAATGACAGAGAAAAGGAGAAGGGAAGGTGCAATGGAAAGAGAGAGAGGAAGGTCTCTGTGTGACCTCTTAGTTGTATTGTACAAGAAGTAAATGTTGAGGTTTTCTCCCTTTTTTTTTTTTCACCCACTCCCTCTCTCTCTCTTTTGTTTTATTTTATTTCATTGTTTGTTTGTTTGTTTTTTTTTTTTTTTTGAGCAATATTTCATTGTTGTTATTGGAGAGATTTCAGTTTCCATTTTTTTCAACTAAAGTTTAAATTTCTTAGAATTATTAAATTCAAATAAATCATTATAGTAATACATATTTATACAATCATATGTATACAATAATAATTTTTTTAATGGCAAATATAATATTATTAATTATTTTTTCTTTGTACAAGACGAACAGAGACCGATAAAAGATGAGCTATAAAACAAAAATGTCATATATAAGCTCGAACATCAATGAAAATATCATAACAAACATCACCAAATAAAGGGATACTTCTAATCTCGTTTTTAGAAGGACACTTCTCAGCTTCCGAACTACTCTCTTCGTTCCTTTTTAAATGTCCGTTTTGAATAGTAACATCAAATTAAAAAAAGTGTATTTTTGCACTTTATCTTCCTATTATACCCTATTTTAGTTCACCAATAAAATCATTTTTTTTTGCACACACTTTATCTTTCCAATAAATTTAATATATTATGCACTAAAAAAAACAAAATTCAATATGTTATAAAAGATTAAAAAAAATATTTAGTTTTCCAAATATATAGCATTAATTTGTTTTATTGAAAAAGATATGAGTAATTGACAAAGGGTATAATTGACAAATCGTACACTTAAAATACCAAATAGACAGTTAAATAGAAACACTAAATTCTATGTTTTTGGACACTTAAAAAAGAACAGAGGGGGTACCAGAGAAGACACCAACCCAACCTATAGATATGCCACTAGACACTAACTCTGATCTCGAATAAAAAGGATCGGCCCATCACAATCCTAAAAACAGCTCCATGAGTCAAAAGTTAATGGGGCACTGATAGAAAGATAACCTAGTCAGATAAGTCTCAGCTCGCAAACTGCCTCTAAATAGTTAACACTGATGCGGTAGAGGTCAACCAGATATAAAGAAACCTGCAAATCTCAACAGATTTTGAAACCATCAGCGACTCAAAAAAAAATTTGTAAATCTCAACAGATTTAGAAATAGTCAGAGAATCAAGTATTCAGAAAAACCAATCGCACACGACATCAACCGCCCACCACCTACCACAATCTCACCACCTCGACACCTCCAACCACCACCGCCACACCCTCGAAACCCCCATTGCAAACACACCCCCAAAACCACCGTAGGATCTGCAACTAGCAAATAGCAACCATCCTGAAACAACAAAAAGCAGTATACAATAATGATTTATTTATGTAACAATAATGATTTATTTATACAACACTGTACGTAGTTTTTTTTTTAGAATTCAACATTGAAGTTTTCATTTTAATAGAATAATTCAATTTGTATATCTATTATAAAATTGTTTTATACATATATTTAATTTGATTTTTCTATTTCAATAAAAAAATAAGCCTGTAGTTATTTTTAAAATTTATATTATTACATTTTTAAAAAAAAAATTTAACATATCTAACTGGTAAAACCTAATTAAATATATGAATGTTTTTTTAATTATGTTGCATACAAATTAACTCAAGTCTTGACAAAAGAACTCATAAGAGAAACGGATAGGTGGAATATCAATATATTGTTGCACAAATCTTGTTGACCGTATAGACTTTTCTGTGCTTTGCTTATAAGTTATAACTTATAACTTTTCAAACCCTCGTCAAGTAAAATTAAAGCATGAACACCAACATGCTTTCACATAGTGATAAATATTTAAATCTTTTAACTATTTGGTTTTGAATTTAATTCTTATTCAGTGTGCAGAAAAAATATTTCTAATTGTTTTGAGGAATTAGTATATATTTCCACAAAAATTATCATTATTTATCTATATAAAAAAATTATTATTCGGTCCACAAATCCTAACTCAATTGGCAGAAATGTCAAAATTGCTAGTGTTGGATGTTGTGACCGGGTTCACTTTGTGTCTTTGTCTTACGCTTAATTTATGCCGTAAAAAAGATTATTTTTTCCATGTTAGTTTTAAGCCTGTTTTTATTTTTTCACTGTGAAATATTGGATCAGTTATGAAACAAAAAATTACTTAATCTATAAATGATATGTAACTTCATTAAGACATATATGATCTTTTTGGTTGATCCAATTTACTAATGTAAAAATAATACTCCATTTGATCACTATTATAAGCAAATTAGACTTTTTTGGTACATTAAAAAAATGATATGTATCTGGTCCATAGTATATACCAAATACATCACTTTTAGAGTAATCCAATGCTCAAGTCTGAATAGACCGAGATGGTTGGCCAAACTTGAGTGGTACCTAAAAGTATTGTAACGCTCAAGTCTGTAAGGAGCAAAGAGTAGGACATTTTAGAGTAGAGAGATGGTATTCCTTGTATTGTTGTGAAAGAAGGTATTTATACAACGCTGAGGAGGAGGAGGAGGAAGAGGAGGAGGAGGAGGAGGAGGAGGGTGACAAACAACGTTCTTTAATGTCTTAGTTTTTTAGTCATTGAAGCAGTTGAGTCATTACTAATGGTTGGAATCTCAATCCATGCGGACTAGTTCTCTGTAGAGTGTGATTTGAAGGTGGGTCGTAAGGTCTTGGTGGACTGGACTTAGGCCTATCTAGAACACTAATATTATGAACTCACAATAAAATGACATATTCCATTCAAAATATATCTTATAATATACTAAAAAAAATAACTTACAGAGTAACAATGATTGATTATGTTTGAAATATATGCATAGAAGAAAAAAAAGCAAATAAAAAATCTAAAATTCGAACTAATATGAGCGAAAGATCTAAAAACATGCAATGATGTTTGGTTTTCAAAATTTTTAACGATTTGCAGTTTTAGTTTGGATATGAACACTCGTAAAAGAAATAAAATTTGATTTCATATATGCCTTTGGGGTTTTGATAGATTCCCATAATATAAATCTCAAGTGAAATGCCAAATACCCCCTGAAATTTCAGAATTAGTCAAATACCCCTCTGAAATTTGACAATTGCAAATACACCGCTGATTTTGTAAGAAGTCAACCAAATATCCCCCTGTTTTGTTACTCCATCTGTTGTGATGACATGGCCGTTAACTGCATATGTAACAACTGCCAACATGATGCCAAGTCATAGGGGAGTAATTAATTAGGATACACGTCAAAGTGGGGTAATTGACTAAATTTGTAAAATAAGGGGGCTAATTGACTGAAATTTAATTTGCATAAAAAGAAAGAGAAGGAGAGGGAGTAAGAGGGGGAGAGATAGAGATAGAGAGATGGGAGAGTTAGAGGGAGAAAGAGGGATAGAGATAGGAAAAGAAAGCGTGGGAGTTAAAGAGAGTGAGAACAATTGCAAACAACAACAACAATATTGTAAAATATTCAAATCAATCCTTGAATTCAACAATCATGATAGAGAGAGGGAAAAGAGAGGGATATGGAGAGAGTTAGAGAGAGATAAAGAGAAAGAAAGGGAGAACAGTTGCAAAAACAGCAACAACAACAACCTTATAAAATTTTCAAATCAATCATTGATTCAACAAGATTTGTGAATTCAACAATCTTGACAACTTTTTATTGTTTGGGGTAACAAACTCATAGCAGCAACTGTTGGAGTAAGCCCTAAAAGCCAATCTATTTTGATAGCATTTGCTTTTGTATTGTGACTTGATTTATGTATTTAATATATATAATAAGACATTTCTTTATTATATTTGTTCTCCAAAATAATAAAGTCCCTAGAATAGATAGTTCATTTGATGAAAGATTAAGTGAGACTTAATCGTGAGATTACATTAACTTAAGAACCCTATTCTTAAAGTATACGTAGTCAAGCTTTAATATGAATTGGGATAATAATAAAGCGCATAGACTATTATGTATGTAGACTGATGACCACATCTCACGGGTCATGAATATGAGATATTAAGTCTATACATAGGTATAAATATTAGGAGTAATATTTATACAGGATTGACCCACCATGAGAGTACTACATAGTATGTTATGAAAGTGTCATAAGATACTCTCATAGTGATAATAGTGTATATCACTCTTAGAGCTGAAACCACTATGATTCCTAGATGTGGACTTGAATGTTTTATTACCGTTCAAACGTTATCTATAACAGGATAATCATAACGTCGGTTAATGGACATTTGACGAATCATGCTAAGGGACATGAGTGTCCTAGATGGGATTTGTCCCTCCTACAGAACATGAGATATATCTTTAGGCCTCTTGATGAACATGACTGAAAAATTGCATGGCCATGCTGAATTAAGTCAATATGAGATATTGGACTTATTCGTTACTCAGTATGTTTCGGGATCAAGAAATATAAATATTGAACTATACAAGGATGACACTATCTATGTCTTGTGTTCAATATAGATATGAGGACAAAGGAGTAATTGTACACATATACATTATCATGGAAAGATTTCTGATCACCTGACATTCTTGTTACTTGGGTGGCAGTGATGTGTTGCTAGATATCGCTCACTGTTTATAATATCAAATATAAGATTTAATGTTATTGTCAATGTGTCAAGATCCAATAGGGTCACACACAATAGAACGATCAAAAGGAGAAACATAAGTAAGACTTATGAATGGGGTGCATTTAGCAAAAACTAATTAGTTAGCAAAGGCTAATGGGCTTAAGGAAACCCAATAGTAATGACCTTGACTTGCAGATCACACATGCGGTTCTATAAATAAAACCCTTGTGGTGAAGTCATAGTTGCTCATTCTTTTTGAAAGAATAGAAACACTCTCTTTATAACCTCTGATCGCTTGGCTAGCACCAGGAACCAGAGGAGAACCGTTCGTGTGGACGAGTAGAGGCTTTGCTACATTGCTCAGCTCGTGATCGAAACTTCTCTTCCACAGTTCGTAAGGTAACAATACTATCACTGATTCATGCATCTTTCGTAATGATCCAAGGAAAGGGATTCGATTTTTTTTTAAAATTCGGCTGCTTCTGATATGTCGATTTCCCTTCATTTATCTCATATGCTGAACAGTTCAATGTTGTTGTTGTTGTGCTTATTGTTGATGCTGCAATTATTTCCCCTCTGTCCACCTATCTCTCTCTATTTCTCCTTTTCCTTCTCTCTATCTCTCTCTCGCTCTCTCTTTATCACCACTCTCTTTCTCCCTAACTTCTTTTATCCTCTCCCTCCGACTAATTTGAATATTTTAGAAGATTGTTTTTATTGTTGTTTTTGCAACTTTCTGCCCACTATAAGAAATATCGTTTTTCGCAGCGACAATTGTTGACAAAAACATACATATAACAACAACTTATAAGTTGGTTTTTTCTCAACAACTACGTTATCGTTGGGAAAAGTTAGTTATCCCAACAATAATTATTGTTGCTGCTAATAGTTTAGTTTTTTTACAACAATCTTGTAAAGTCGTTGGGAAACCACTCAATTACTTTTTTTTATGCGTATCTCTTATCGTGGTTTTTGTTCCTATTTTTATGCGTAGATTTCTCTTAATTTAATTTTTTTTTTCTATTTTTATGTTTTGTATCTTTTTTTTATCTTTAGAACTAAAATTACAATTAAGGGTAGAAGATTTGCAATATTATTATACTCTTTGAGGACAAATTAGATTTTTTAGTAATCGTTGTAACATCCCATTTTATTTATTAGTCGTTTAAGTTTAATTATTTGTGTTTTAGTGAGGTAGAATATTCTATTAGTCGAGAGTGTAAGATAATTAGTTTTTTACCGCGAAATATTAGTAACGAGCGATGTACCGTGTTAATGGGCCTTAAACCCATTGGGCCTAAGACAAAGGGAATGGGGCGCTATTTAGTGGCTTAACTAGAGAGAGAAGTTCATTTTCTTTGTGTTCTTGGAAGTTAGAGAGAAGGGAGAGCATTTGGAGAGCTAGGGCAAGAGAGAAAGGGAAGAGATTTCGAGAGAAGGACTCGAGATTTCAACCGATCTAAGGTAAGAGAGTAGATTCATAGTCATGAGTGATCCGAGAAAGGGGAGAATGTCGATTTCTCCGTTCCCAAACTTTCTCCACTCATTTTCGTTTTTGGGGTGGGAGATTTTCTTAAAGAAAGTTGAATTTTATCGTTCCTAATAAGTTTAATGAACCTATACTATGATGTGTATACGAATTTAAAGGGAAAAATGGGAATTTGTAGATGTTTGAACTAAGTTTCTTGAGTTTTATGAGTTTTTGAGTAAATGTGTAAATTCTTACTTTATGGTATGAAATGGTGCAGATATGTGAATCTAATGGTGCTTTTATGTGTATAATCATATGTGTTAACTTAAAGGAAGCTCATTTATGATTTATAACATGAAAAGAAAATGGGTATTTTTGAGTGTTCTTATCCATGAAATATTCTGCATAATAGAAGGGGTATTACCTGTAGAAGTATGCTGCATAATAGAATGGGTATTACCTGTAGAAGTATTCTTCATAATAGAAGGGGTATCACCTGTAGAAGTATTTTGCTTAATAGAAGGGTATTACCTGTAGAAAGTATTCTGCATGATAGAAGGGGTATTACCTGTAGAAGTATTCAGCATGATAGAAGGGGTCTTACCTGTAGAAGGGGTATTGTATGATAGAAGGGGTCTTGCATGTAGAAGGGGTATTGTAATGAGTCTTAAATGGTAGAAAGAGTCTTCATCCTAACTTTTTAGATAATTATGATATGATGTGTTTGAATTTTACATGTGATTGGAGTATAATAACATGTTTCATTGATATTCTTATGCAATGATTAATTGTTGGTGTTGATGTTTAATTGGAATATTGAATATGTGTATCTATATTGCAAATTATCTTGATGATGGAGTAAGTGGATTTGTGTTTTACTTAATTTATGGAGATGTCTAATACCTAGTGTATTGACTATGTGTGAGTATTCATGAGCATACATGCATTCATGAATTGTATGAGGAGTTAGAATTATATATTCTAAAGATGGAGAATTATCGGGTTATATGTAACTGATAATGGAGAATATTAGAGGTGAGATACTCTAATAAAGACGAATGGTACCACATGCATTAGTTGTGTCTAGGGTGACATGACATTGGTTGTGACATTAGATGCATTAGGAGAATGTGCATTTATGTGTTAAGTGAATATTTGTGTTTGTGTGGTAAATCTTGAATAATTGTATATGTGTTGTGACAATAGATGCATTAGGAGAATGTGCATTTATGTGTTAAGTGATTATTTGTGTTTGTGTGGTGAATCTTGAATACTTGTATATGTGTTAAGATTATGTTGATGAGTTAGAGTTGAATTATGTTTATAATTTCATTGGAGTAGTAAGTGTACCTTATACTTATGATTTGTGGATTATGTGATCTAACTCTCTTATTTTGTGTTAATTTCTGAACTTTGAGGTTCAGATTCCCAGGTTGACGGATCCGCTCAATGATAGGAGATCGTGCTTTGTGTAGCATACTTTTGGGTGAGGAGTTTAGCAGTGCTACTCCTAGATTAGTTTAGCTTTTGATGAGTTGTATAGGGTTATGCTCTGATATTGTTACACCGAGTCGGGATCGTTTGTTTTGTATCTGAATCATAATATTTACCTTGCTAATCATGTAATTATGATATTAACATGTGTTGGAAACTTGGTTAATGCTTGATGCCATTTCCAATTGTTTTAATGATAATATTATAAGTTGATTGATTTAAAAGATGTTTACATTCTTAAGCTTTATAATTGCTTGGTTTATTTCCGCTGCTGTATTAATTGAATGAAATTGTATGCATGCTTGAATATGTATTTATTCAGTTCTGTTTTATAAATCAAATTTTATTTTTGTAACGCCTTGATTTCTAAGTGTTTGTTTGTTTATATTTAATAAATACGCGCTTGAGGGGTTAGGGTGTTACAATTGTTCCTTCTATATATTTTTAGTAGATTATTATTGCCACTAATAGTATAGTTTATTTTGCAACAACCTTATAAAGTCGTTGGGAAACTATACAATTACTATTTTTTAAGCGTATTTTTTGTAGGGTCCGCCCAACATAAACATTAAAATAAGGTTTTTTTTTTTTTGAAAATGAAATAAAAAATTGATATTACAAAAATAAATAAAAATAATTTATGGGTAAAAAGCTACTGAATATCTTCATTTATTAAAATAAATTATATTATTTTTAGATAAGTAAACATAATAATAGAAAATAATTGATAAAAAAAATAGAAATAGAAAATAAATTGTATAATAGTGTAGATGATCTTTTTTTTTTCTTTTTTGTTTTGGTACATGCATATATGATCTTCTTCTTTTTTGAAGTAGATCTTTTTTTTTTTTGGTACAAGCATAGATGATCTTTTTTTATTTAAGTTAAAAAAAAAAACTACAACAAGTAGATCTTTTTTTTTGGTACAAGCATAGATAAAGTAGAGTACAATATATATAGTTTTTAAACAAGGTAGAGTACAATATAAAAGTATAGTTCTCCACAATAAATATAAGTGGATAAAATAAGAAAGCAAAAAACCATAAGAAAAATAATTTGGTTTTAAAAAATTTAATTTTAAAACATACGAAAAATAAGTTGGTTTTAAACAAATTAATTTTTTTTCTGAGGCCTAAACCGGCCTTAATCTTTTATCGTTGTTTCTGTTCCTATTTTTATGCGTAAATTTCTTTTAACTTAAAATTATTATCTTTTTTTTTTATTTCTATTTTTACATATATTATTATACTTGATAAGGACAAATTAAGTTTTTTTACGGTAGTTCCGTTTAATAAATTGTTAAACTTAGTTAAAAATATTTAAGTTAAATTAACATTCATAGTAACTACACACAATTACTTAGTTAAAGAGACATTGAGATCCAAATCAATACATTGACACACTACTATCAGGTTTGCTAGCTTCATCTTATACTTTCATTGCATAAGTAAATTTAAATTTTTTTAATATTTTCATATCCCTTTTGCTTCAAGTTCAATAGCTAGAGGATTGATTCAAGATCGTCATGTTTCTTCTTTGTAGGTTTAATCTTGTTGGAGATGTTCACAAACTTTATCCCTTATTTCTTTCACTTGTTATCTCTCAATTCTCAATTTTTTATATAGTCAATTTATTATTATTTTTCTTTCTTTAATGTCTAATAGTCAAGGTTTTAATTAAATCATAATTCTTGTTGTGCAACAGAGTGAGAAAATGAGGTAAAATTGTAGAAGGAATACAAATCTAAAAGAATGCATTTGATTCACTAAACAAGTGAGAGATATTCCAATTGTTCAACGGTTGTAGTATTATACAATGCATCACAAAAGGAAGGAAAAAGATTTTTATTGTTCACCGAATGTATGGAAAGTCTAATTACATTTATAAAAAATAACAAAAATATATAATTACATTTATAATTGGAAAGTCTAATTTATTACAACAATTTTTTTGTTGAGATATAAAAGATATAACAATAATTTATATCGTTCACAAAAATAACTTTTTCGCTGCGAAAAATACATTTTTTGTCAGTGACAATAATTGTTGTTGCAAAAAACACCAGATATGCCAGTGACAATAATTTTTGTTGCAAAAAAACACTAGTTGTATCAGCGACAATAATTGTTGTTGCCACATAACACTAGTTATGCAAACGACATTAGTTGTTGCTAAAAATATTTGTTATGTCAGCGACATTAATTGTTGCTGCAAAACAATATTTATGGCAGCGACATTAATTGTCCTTGCAAACCTTTTTGACAAATTAGATAGAGTAAAATAAATGGAGCAGAGGTATTTGATAGACGTCTTACAAATTCAGAGGTATATTTGACAATTTTCAAATTTCTTGAAAGTATTTGACGAATTTTAAAATTTCAAAATTTCAAAAGGATATTTAACATTTTACTCATATAATCTCATTGTATATGTAACACTCACACGTATAATTCAATTATTAATTTGCTATGTTAGCTCATCCTACTAGGTCCTCTATATATATTAATTTTTGGGGAAACAGTCATTTTGGTCCCCGATTCTGCAGCTCGCTGTCACATTGATCCCTGACTTATGTAAAAATGCAAAATAATCCCTGACTCTGCAGTCTGTTAGTCATTTTGGTCCATGACTTTGCAGTTCGCTGTCATTTTGGTCCCTGACTCTGCAGTCCGTTAGTCATTTTGATCCCTGCAGTCCGTAAAAATACTAACTGATTTCAGAGTCAGGGACTATTTTGTGTTTTTCCTTAAATCAGGGACCAATATGACAGCGAGCTGCAGAGTCAGGGACCAAAATGACTGTTTCCCCTAATTTTTTTTAAACAAAGTGACAAACACTGCTGAAATTTACATAAATAATTACGAATTTCCATTGTCGAATTTAAATTTGAGATGAAATTATTCAGTCTAAATTAACAATATTGATATTTGTCTAACTTTTGTACATGTATACATTTTTAATAACATGAAAATTTTGATTAGTAAAAAATGATAAATGGATAATTGAAATTATTTATTCATTCATATTTTAATATTCTCTCTTGTGTGTGACGACGTGATGTTGAGTAGTTGAGTGGATCTTTATCTCTATCTCTATGGGTTAAAAGGAATAAACATAGGGTATAGCATTACCTTGTGACTATTTATTTGTTTTGTCACAAAACATAATCAACACCGTCGATTAAGCCATGGCTCTTGATTCATGGTCCTACCATTAGTAATATGTTTTTGCTTTGCTTGCTTTTGTTAGCTCTTTTGTTTGATTTCAAACCAACCGTGATTAAGGAGGCCTCTGACATAACCACATGAATCTCGCATTCAATAATTCATAACCCAAGGTTGAAGTTATATATTAAGGACTAATTAGTACTTGACCAATAAAAAATGTCTAGTAAAAATAAGACATAGTCCAATTGAAAAATTCACATGTCATTAAATTTTATTCTCAAAATATGATAAATAAATGGAATGGCTCAAAATGTAAGAAGATAATATGACAAATAGTGCGTCCATGATACATAGTGGGTATCTAATGAATTTGACTAATTTGGTGCCTTGTGAATTTCCTTATCTTTAGTGCTTCTTTTTCACCTTTAATCTAGGATTGAAAATAGGGATATGGAGGATGGAGTTTGTGTACTTTGTGTAAAGAAAAATGGTCCAACCCCATCTCATAAACTGTAATATTAGGTCAGCTAATTGACTAATTTAAGGGACCTTATGAGTTATGAAGATGAAGCCACTATATTATTTGCCTTTTCCATCAAAGGATGGCCGGTTTCTACTTTCTACCCGTTAAGCCATTTGATTTGATATATAATAGTCCCTTGGTCCTTACAATAATTGACATATTTCTAAAATAATTATCATTTCCGATTATATTTTTTCAATTACATTATCTAATTAATAACACTTGTATTACTTTGTCTCGTGAGCTTAGCTTAGTTGGCAGAGACGTACATTATATATACAGAGGGCTGAAGTTCGAATTTCGATCATCCCACTAATCCACTTTAAGGGTAGAATTTCTAGTCACTGGGCTATTTGACAAAAAAAACACTTGCACTCTCGATTCATATTTGCTCAAATATTATCTAATTAATATTATAATTTTAAGCAAATTACACTTCCTTCCTTTGAGAGATACTCAAACCAGACTATTTTTATTCCTTGTTACACTTCCCTACCCTCTTATATAAATATATTAGAAAAACTAACATTCTTTTTTTCTTGAAAGAAGTTTGAATTTCATTCTCTTCCCCTTTTATATTTTAACCTACATTTCCCTCTTCTAATAAAACTCAATTTTAATATAATCAAGCTTCTAATACATATATTTTCATTATTATATTTTACTCGCATCATTAACATAAAATATTAAATGTTATTATAAATTATGAAATTATACAAAATAAAATACAAATATCGGATAAAGTACTAAATTCGATTAAAAAAATTTATATTAAATTTTTAATCTACAATAAAAAAATTTAAGAAAAGAAAAATATTTTCTTAAATAATGACAGATTTTTTTAGATAAAATAGTGACTTTTTTTTTTAAACAAAGGAAACTTGCCAAAGAGGCAAGCCCCTATAAAAATATTTATATTTGTTAAAATAAACTAAAGTGTATATTTTAACATAAGAGATGAAGAGAGTATAATTCAAGCTTCTTTCAAGACAAGAGAGAATCATTTACTCTATATATTTTTTTTAATTAGATTCTTCTGTCAAAATAATTAGTCAACAACTAGTCAATATTGATGTGGATAATGACATGTCAACTAAATTTACACATCATCACATCTAATATAATTCTCGAGACACTAACTTAAAATTTTAAAATTTGGTCATTTGTAAAATAAACATAAATACTTTGATATATCCGACCCACGACTAAACCAAAATATAATTGTCACCAATTTAATAAATAGTAGAATATACCGTAAAAAATAAACAAATATAAGAACTTATACATCACACTACGAGAAACGATGGGTACTTCCCACCCCACTATTAAAAATACACATTGACGAATTAAAATTTGAATTTCAACTGTGGGAGTTATCCTTATTTTCATATTTTATAATGGGGAAAACTTATGCAAAATTTTATCTAGCGCGAAGAAACGTAATCCCCATGATGAAAAGTGTAGGTAGATCATAGTGAGAACTAAACACGAAAATTTAATTGATATTCATTAAAAAAATAATACAGTATAGAATTAACAACTTTTTTTGTTGATGAAGTCTCTATAGAGTCATGTAACGGATACGAGAGATAGAAATAGAGAGAGGGAAAAAATTCTCTCACTGGTGTAGAATGGAAAACGGAGAGCATTTTCCACCCGACCATTAAAAATACACATTAACTAATTAAAATTTGAATTTCGACTGCGTGTGTTATCCATATTTTATCACGGGGATCACTTATTCAAAATTTTATTTAGCACGGTGAAAAGTGATCTTCCATGATGAAAAGTGTAAGTAAAAGATAGTGATAACTCAACACGAAAATTTTATTGATATTTATTAAAAAAATAAGGAAAATGCTAATGGGTGCCCCCGGGGCACTCTTTAAGACCCTTAAATGGTAAGTTTTTATAAGAGTTTGTGCATTTATCACATTGGAAATTGAACTATTTCACTTTTCTAAAGAATAATTTCTTAATATAGTATCCTTAAAGAGTCTCCCAGGGGCACTCAATAGCAAGACCCAAAAAATAATATAGATATTAACAACTATTTTATTGTTGATGAAGCCTCTATACAGTCCTGCGAGACGAAGACGAGAGAGAGAGAGAGAGAGAGAGAGATATAATTAATCGGTGGTATATAATGGAAAACATGTATAACACTTCTAACTTCACTATTAAAAATACACATTGACTAATTAAAATTTAAATTTCGACTACGAAAGTTTTTCCATAATTTGTGTCCATCACACTTTCATTTGATTACACCTGGCCGATGAAATCAATGAGAAATTTAAAATAAGTTAATATAATTTTGATTTTTTTTATATAATTTATGCTTTTTTTTTATAATTCAAATATTAAACTTTCCATAAAGCTTCTTTGAAATTGTTTTAGGAATATTAATTTATCGATATGAGTGGAGATTTAACATAGGTTTTCTCATTTGACGCTTACGCGTGAAGGTTGCTTCTTTGTGGTAAGGTGACAAAAAATATATTTGAGAATAGAAACATGGGTTAAAGTATGTTAATATATTCATTTAAAAAATAGTATAGAATTTACAATTATTTTTTGTTGATGAAGTCCCTATAGAGTCTTGAACTTAAACATATATTGTATTTTCATACTTAAATTAACTAAAAGAAATCAATCTCATAGACAATTGAAAAAACATAAACAACCTTTTAAATAATATAAAATGAAAAAAAGACATAGAAAATCTTCAAAAGAAAAAATAACATATGAAAATAAATATAATTGAAAAAAATAAAAATTATCTCGTGTTTGACAAAGAACCTAATGTAGATTTTTTTATAAAGAGTCGGCTGAAGATGAAAAATAAAATAAAAACATGGTATATTTTAATTTTATGGGTACGCTCCCAAAAAATCTTAAGGTATGAAAAATTAGAGCATATTTCCATTCGAGAATGAATGTTATAATTATTTTATATTTATAGCATCACTATATTGTTTTGGGGTTGAAGATGGGATAAAGAATCTATCTCATAATAGTGTAAAATGAAAAGTGAAATAATACTTTTCACCTCATTTTATTCTGTAACATCATTAAATCTATATCATGCACGGCACGAGCTAACATACTAGTTGCGTTTATTTACTTAACACCCTAGCAAGTAATTTATAACTGCTTATGTATAATTTATTATTCGACTATTGATTAAATATGACAAATATATATTTTGATTTAGTTTTGATTGTAGTGGCGGAACCAGAAAATGAAATTTGGGGGGTCGTAAAAAAATTATATTTCATATAAAAATTTATGTAATAAAAATACAAATTTGATTATAAAAAAATTAAATTGCATACTCTAAATAATATTTTACGTGTGCCAAATGACTTAAAATTATCAATAATCTCTATTATATATATTACGAGATTCCCACGGAGTTTTCTCGTGCATTCTTAAAAAAATAATCCTACGTGTCATTATTATAGAGTTTCTACTTATGCGGAGCTTTTAGCAGGAGGTATGTGGTTCGAATCTCATTGACAACAATAATTCAATTTTTATAATATTATATGGAATTTTACATTTTTCTTTGTTTTTAGAGAAAACTACCTTATTATTAGTATAAGGTATGTTGTTCGAATCTCATTGACAACAATAATCTAATTTTTATAATATTTTAATTTTATGGAAAGCTACTATCCTTTTTTGTAAAAAAACAACCTTATTTTTTTTTTATAATAAAAACTACCTTATTACTACTTCAATCAAAAATCAAAAGTTTATATTTTTATCAACCAATAGTTTTTTTTCTCACTTTTTTTTAATAATCACTCAACGGACGTGCAATCTCAATATATATTGCTTATAGGTGGCAAACAAGAGGCATCCTTCGCGCGCAACTAGAGAGATTAATCCTCTCGAGGTAACTGAGATCCATCTAATGTTAGACTACTAGGCTAAACCACTTAGAAGGGGGGGTTGAATAAGTGGCTTCTTTAATCAACGGCAATTTTAAAAAATTATTTGATTAAGAAACGATGCGCGGAAGCACCACCGGATCGGTAGTCTACTTTGCACCTTTTGACCAAAGGAAAGATAGTATCGCCTTGAACGAATTAGGAAAAATTACGGAATGATTAATGCGAGATATCCAAATTTAACGTGATTAACAAAAACAGTCCCAAGCAAGTTTATATGGTTTGATTATCAAATTCAATCACAATCAAGCAAGAACCAATTGAATTTTTGTGAACCAATACGAACAACAAAAATTCAATCGATTAATCAAATTAACGAAATTAACGAAATTAAAAGAGAGGGATAAAGAGAGATACACACGATTTGATTAGGGAGTTCCCCGGATTGCGCGTCGTCCACGTGTTTGTCCGAGTACGTCTCCCCCCAAATAACCAAACGGGTTATTTGAGAGTTTATAGATCAAAAACTTGATGAACAAACAGTGCACAGTTTACAATTGAAATCTATAACCCTATAGCAAGACAAAATGTAAACTAATGCGAATAACCTCGACACCCAACGAAACTTTGCCCTCTGATTCCAACGATTCTCCTTGTGCCAAACCGCACCCAATCGTCCAGCTGAGTCCTTCGTTCCTTGTTGTCGAATCCTTCAAGACACGCACGATCTTGAATCACTTGAGAGAAACACTAGAACCTTCAACCCAATTCAACCCGATCACGATTCTGATTCACCGCGAACCGTATCGAACGTTATCACACAATTCTGCAATTTCTATTGAATCGATCCCATACTCGAATCCAATTTTGATTGCAAACTTGATGAAGATGATGAACTTGTGTTGAATCAAACCTTTGATGCAAATTCTCACTCAATTTGTACCCAAAGCGTTTATCTGATCTTTCACACTAGTTTTCTCTCACTTGTCTTTGTTTACAATGACACAACACATTGCTATTTAAAGAGAAAATAGAATGAGCAAATTTAGGCATAATTCTTCATACATGTATCGATACAAATGATCATTTGTATCGATACAAATGCTTTGACCAACGTTAAAAATTGGAAAAATTGACCTTTGTATCGATACAAACACGGGTATGTATCGATACAAATATCAGAATCTTGAAATCTTGACTGATATGTATCTAAGCATGCAAGCATGCTTCGAATCATCTTGAGTTTTCTGGATTTTGAGAACAAACAGATGTGTATCGATACATGCAAGCATGCTTCGATACACAGGAGCTGTTCTGTCTCTGAGAGACCTCTTTTGTATCGATACAGACCATGTATGTATCGATACAAAATACACAAAATCAAGCAGAAGAGATTTCAGGACATTTGTATCGATACACCAATGTATGTATCGATACAAAATACCTAAAAGTCAGTTTTTCAAGGTTTTAGAAAATAGTTCTTTGTTGTCAAGTCATTTGTAATGTTGCCAAAATATGTTCAATCCTATTTTCATGTGTTTTGACAATTATTAAAACATGAGGATGAACTGGTGCACTTACATTCTCCCCCTTTTTGATAATTGTCAAAACTATGCATAAGCTAAGCTAAGCCTATACCTAATATTCAATAAAATAGCAATATGTATACAGACGCAATTACAAACACCAAGGCTAACAATAAGCACGCTCCCCCTGAGTTGATGCCATAATGCGATTGTCATAGATAATATTCAAGACTCTTTTAGCTATTCATCCTTAGCTTGTGCATCCAAATCTCTCCCCCTTTGACAATATCAAAAAGAAGAAGAGGGTCTATTAGAAGTATCAAGTTCAATCAATTTTGATCCAAGTCATATTGTGCACTTACATTTGTCGAAATGCACATATATGATGAAAATTCCTAATCAATATAAATACATACAAAGATATGCCAAAATATATCAAATGACGAATACCAAATATCATGATAAAACATGGAATGTAGAACAACAATCCATAAACCAACTCATGAGTATTGAAACACATCGACATTATAAATCAAGTAACATATCAAAATATGGGACGAAATAAACAAAACAATGCAACAAATGCATAAACATAACATGATATATGACACACACAATCAACAAGGTACATTCTTATGTATGTGAGCAAAAAGCAATACCAAAGCACATTATAACATGAGAACACATGTTAAACCACAAATGCATGATAAGGTAATCACATAAATCAATCAAAGTACCAAAATCAATCATATGAGAAATGTATATGTCTATGTATGCACACAAAGTCACATAAAAGGAAAACATATACAACCTAATATGAACTTAATAAGATAGTTGTAATGATCTTTGTCAAATCCCCATTTAAGACGTATGGGTCTCAAAAACTTATCAATATTTTTGAGCAAAAATTCTTGGAAATGGAGGATTAGACAACTATCAAAACCAATATCATATTAAGGTAGAAATTGTTTGTATATGAACCAAGATACAAATGCTAAGTAAAACGTATAGAAGTAAAGTTAAAGAATAGAATCTTCCCTCAAGTGTTAGGTGGAGGAAGTGATCAATTTCCACACCATTGTGTGTGTTGAGTTGAATCTTATCTTGTCAATTTCCTTTGTTCATGAGTCTTGAACTCCATTGTTGTCGATGTCTCTTGTCAATGGTTTCAAGACAATTCCCTACATACTTAGACATTTGAAATAGGTCCCCAACTCATGTTGGGTCCTAGTAGGTTAGTAGCACCATTATTGCCTAACTTAGGTAACCATTGCAATTTGCCTTTTGGTACCAATACCTTTCTAGCATGACATTTTGCAATAGTATGTCCCTTAGTACAACAATAATGACATATAACATTGGAATGATTCATGTGACCCGAAATTTTACTTTTGGGATTCAATTTCTTTTTAACAAATTTGTCATTTTTAGAAGGCCTAATCTTAGGCTTGTTAAAATTCTTTGGTATATCCACAAAAGTAACTTTTGATACAAGGGCTTCATCTAGTTTGGCTTGAAGGGTTTTCACCTCTCCTTGCCAAACACAACAAGCATCACAATCATTCCTAGATGACTTATGAGCCTTATCAAACTTGGCTTGAAGGTTTTTCACTTCTCCTTGCCAAATACAACAAGAATCACAATCATGCTTTGATGACTTATCATCTTCAAAATCATCTTTTGAATTAACCATGGTAAGTTTTAATGCCTCTAATTCATCTTGCAATTTTACAATTTGTGACTCTAAAAGGGAAATCACTTTCTTCCTTTTAGCCAATTTCTTAAATGCATTAGTGGCTTCACCATATAGTTTTTCAAAAGCGTTTTGAAGTTCATCATATGAGGGACTATCATTAGAGATAGAGCTAGAATCACTTACTTGACGTTTGTGATGTTTCTTGCCTTTACTAGGTGAACCGGTCATGAGTACCACATGAGCACGTTCTTCATCCTCTTCACTTGAGCTCTTGGACCTAGATCCATCTTCGCTTGCACTATCCCAAGCAACATAAGCTCTTTTACCTTTGTGATTTTTCTCGGAGGACTTTCCCTTTCTTTTGTTATAGAATGGACATTCCGGTTTTAAATGATCGGATTTGCCACATTCATAACACTTTCTAATAGGCTTGCTCTTCTCATTCTCTATATCATCCCTTGATTGCTTTCGTGACTTGGGACCATTTTCCTTCGAAAACTTTATACCATGTACCTTTGCATACTTGTAAAATCTTCGAAGAAATATTTCCATTTCATAGTCTTCCCACTCTTTATCACTTAAGCTACTTTCCACATGCTCTACCTTTTTGGACTTTGACTTTGAGGCTTTTAGAGCAATTGTCCTCTTGTCCTTTTCCTTATCCTTGTCATTGTGCTTTCCCTTTTTCTCACTTTTCTCTTGCTTTTCTAACAAGTTTAGTACATGTTCATGTTCCGTAAGTTTGCCAAATAAAGTTGTAAGACTCAAAGTAGTGAGGTCGTTTGCCTCCTTAATCGCGGTGACCTTCGGTTGCCAACTCCTACTAAGACATCTTAAAATTTTGTTAGTGGCGTCTTGATTTGTGATTGGCTTTCCCAAACCATGTAGCTTGTTGGTTATTTTGATAAATCGTTGTTGCATATCCTCGATGGTCTCGCCATCTAGCATATGGAACAACTCAAATTCTTGTGTCAATGTATTAATTTTGGATATCTTTACATCATTGGTACCCTCAAAGTGAGTTACCAATGTGTCCCACATTTCCTTAGCCGATTGACAATGTGACACATGATAGAATTGATCAATCCCAAGGGATGATATTAAAATATTTTGTGCCTTTGCATCGTAATTGACCTTTTTCTTTTCCTCTTCCGTCCATTGTGCCATAGGCTTATTGGTGACAATGCCATGAGCATCGGTGATTGTTGGAACAAACGGACCGTTCTCAATAGCATTCCACACTTCACCATCAAAAGAATTGATGTGAATACGCATACTACTTTTCCAATAGTCAAAATGATCTCCATTGAATATAGGAGCCCTATTATACGCCCCTTTAGGTGCAAAAGCCATGTTGTCTAATAATTGGCACAAATTTCCGAATTTTGCAAGCAAAATTTAACCGGACTCGTGATACCACTTGTTAGACTACTAGGCTAAACCACTTAGAAGGGGGGGTTGAATAAGTGGCTTCTTTAATCAACGGCAATTTTAAAAAATTATTTGATTAAGAAACGATGCGCGGAAGCACCACCGGATCGGTAGTCTACTTTGCACCTTTTGACCAAAGGAAAGATAGTATCGCCTTGAACGAATTAGGAAAAATTACGGAACGATTAATGCGAGATATCCAAATTTAACGTGATTAACAAAAACAGTCCCAAGCAAGTTTATATGGTTTGATTATCAAATTCAATCACAATCAAGCAAGAACCAATTGAATTTTTGTGAACCAATACGAACAACAAAAATTCAATCGATTAATCAAATTAACGAAATTAACGAAATTAAAAGAGAGGGATAAAGAGAGATACACACGATTTGATTAGGGAGTTCCCCGGATTGCGCGTCGTCCACGCGTTTGTCCGAGTACGTCTCCCCCCAAATAACCAAACGGGTTATTTGAGAGTTTATAGATTAAAAACTTGATGAACAAACAGTGCACAGTTTACAATTGAAATCTATAACCCTATAGCAAGACAAAATGTAAATTAATGCGAATAACCTCGACACCCAACGGAACTTCGCCCTCTGATTCCAACGATTCTCCTTGTGCCAAACCGCACCTAATCGTCCAGCTGAGTCCTTCGTTCCTTGTTGTCGAATCCTTCAAGACACGCACGATCTTGAATCACTTGAGAGAAACACTAGAACCTTCAACCCAATTCAACCCGATCACGATTCTGATTCACCGCGAACCGTATCGAACGTTATCACACAATTCTGCAATTTCTATTGAATCGATCCCATACTCGAATCCAATTTTGATTGCAAACTTGATGAAGATGATGAACTTGTGTTGAATCAAACCTTTGATGCAAATTCTCACTCAATTTGTACCCAAAGCGTTTATCTGATCTTTCACACTAGTTTTCTCTCACTTGTCTTTGTTTACAATGACACAACACATTGCTATTTAAAGAGAAAATATAATGAGCAAATTTAGGCATAATTCTTCATACATGTATCGATACAAATGATCATTTGTATCGATACAAATGCTTTGACCAACGTTAAAAATTGGAAAAATTGACCTTTGTATCGATACAAACACGGGTATGTATCGATACAAATATCAGAATCTTGAAATCTTGACTGATATGTATCTAAGCATGCAAGCATGCTTCGAATCATCTTGAGTTTTCTGGATTTTGAGAACAAACAGATGTGTATCGATACATGCAAGCATGCTTCGATACACAGGAGCTGTTCTGTCTCTGAGAGACCTCTTTTGTATCGATACAGACCATGTATGCATCGATACAAAATACACAAAATCAAGCAGAAGAGATTTCAGGACATTTGTATCGATACACCAATGTATGTATCGATACAAAATACCTAAAAGTCAGTTTTTCAAGGTTTTAGAAAATAGTTCTTTGTTGTCAAGTCATTTGTAATGTTGCCAAAATATGTTCAATCCTATTTTCATGTGTTTTGACAATTATTAAAACATGAGGATGAACTGGTGCACTTACATCTAAAAGGTTGATCTCTCCCAAGAAATGCTTCTCCATACACACCGATTAGGAATCGAACTCATGACCAAATGATTAAGTGACCCAAGTATCTACCACTTGTGCTACACTATCTTGGTATATTTTTAATATTTTAATTTTGTAAATGAAATAAAAATTATATTTAGATTACTATGAAACAAATTCAAATAAGAAAGTACACTATTTTTTTTATGGAGAAGATCACTTGAAGTCATGAACCGAAAAAATAGCTTATGACATATCTGTACACTTATATTTTATTTTGACATAAAAACATTTTATTTTATTTTGAAGAAAAAATTACGTTCATTAGAGACATAAATAAAATAGAAGATTTTGAGAGAGAGAGAGAGAGAGAGAGAGAGAGAGAGAGAGAGAAAATCTCTCGGTGTTGGAGAATGAGACACGGTGAGTAATTTTTACCCCACTATTAAAAATACACATTGACGAATTAAAATTTGAATTCCAACCGCGGAAGCTATCCTATTTTAATATTTCATATTTTATCATGAGGAAAACTTATTCAAAATGTTATCTAGCATGAAGAAACGTGATCCCCATGCTGAAATTGATATTCATAAAAAAATAATAATATAGAATTAACTATTTTTTGTTGATGAAGCCCTTATAGAGTCATGTAATGAGGACAGGAGAGAGAGTGTAACGACCCAATTTTTATTAATTCAGGTTAATTAGTGTTAATTAGCTTTGTATGATTTATTTGTGAATTAGTTAATAATTGTTATGTGGTTTTTACTAATTAATAGAATGAGTAGAGATGAGTAGTAAAGAGTAAAGTTATGATAGATTGAGAATTGGGCTTTGGCATTGGGCCTATGTTAAGTTAGTAAGGGTGTTTTGGTAATTGATGAGTGATAACCTAGCTATAAAAGGGGAAAATTAGAGAGTGAAACTCATTTTGTCACAAATTTTGGTGGAGGAAGAAAGAGAAAGTGAGAGAGAGTTTTGAGATAGAGAAAGAAAGAGAATTGTGAACAAATTCCGTTTTCCTTACAACAGCCTCACTAAAACTTCTATTCCCGATTAGTTAACCGTCGGATTTGGACGAGACTTTGAGGGTAGGTTCACAACACCTGAAGCTAACTTTTAATTGTTGGGATCGTCAAAGTAATATCCGAGGAAGGAGAAATCGTGCTCTGAATGTACCAGATTTTGGGGGGAAAATAGTGTCAAATAGAAGAGTTAGAGGAGGAAGGAGACTTGAAGATTGGAGCTAGGAGTGGTGGACTAGAGTTTCCAACCAAACTAAGGTATGAGAGTAGTATGTGGATTCTAGAGTGATCAAGGGAGGAGGAGAAAATCTTATTCTCTCCAACCCAATCTTCCCTCACTCTTTTCTTTTTGGGTTTTGGTGGAAATAATTGAGAATGTGTTTATCTATGTGATTTGATGTTGATTGAATGATTCTAAATGTCTATTCATGTTTAATAGATAGAATGATATGAGAAAAATCCTAACTTTATGGGTTGAATGTGTTGTTAATGAGATATATGGGTTTTGTGAGTTAATACATGGAAAATCTATGCTTTATGATATGAAATGATGTTTGATGATGTTATAAGTTGTACTTCTATGTTTAGTATGATTATATGTGCTTACAGTTGATAGCTTTATGTGTTTACAAACTTTAATTGGTGATTTTCGTGTGGTTTTATGCCAAACCCGAGAACAGAGCACAATTTCTGGGCATTTTTGCCAAAGCTCGCCGGGCAAGAAATTCGCTAAACTTCGCCGGGCTAAAATTCCTGGACAGGATTTTGTTGACTTTTGGCCAGCGTTATTTTTGTTGACTTTTGACCTGAAAACCTATTTTTAATGATTTTTCGAGTAAAATCCAATTCCGGAGTTCGTTTTATGAGATGATGTTTAGTTAATGATGTTTATGCTTATGCTATGATTGCATTATGATCTCATGATTATGTAATGATATGCGTGACTATTATATGAATTCTTAAATGATGAATTGAGTTATGATATTGTATATGTTGATTAACTAGGATGATTATGTAATATTGAAATGACGTTATGAATTATGATATCATATATGTGAATGAATTATGATAATAAATTATGATGATGATATTCTTGTATATGTGTAATAACTTGAGAAGATTAATTAATGTGATTAATTGATAGATAAGATGTATTTCTAACTATGTTGTTGAAATATATATGTGGATTATGTTATCCTTTTATGATGAGCAGATACTTTAGATGAGCCCTAAAGTATAGTAGATATTTTAGTAGCTACGGTTGACTAAAATATATATAGACCATATGTTTGGTAATTATGCATTCATATATGTATGTTGACTAGAATATATAAACCATATGTTTGGTAATTTGACATTCATGCATCCATATTGTATGATGAGCAGATACTTTGGATGAGCCCCAAAGTATAATAGATGTTTTAGTAGTTGCGGTTGACTAAAACATAATTGGAATAAGTTTTCCAATGGTTGGATAAGGTACCTCATGCATTAGTAAATGCTAGGGAGCATTTCATGAATATTTGGCATTAGATTGCATTAGGAGATGAAGGTGGAATCATTATGTGAAATACTTGGTAATTGGTACTATTGTTGTGTATTAATTGCTATTTGTATATCAATTGTGTATAACGTAACTTGATGATACATGGATTATATGATTTACTTGATACTTGATTTATGAATTTATAGATGTATCTCAATTGTATAATCTTGCATCTTTATGGTGCGAATGTTAGTAGAATTTATTATGTTGTTATTAAGTGTATAGTATTCGATATACTTACATTTATTTTGGGATTCTTTAATAACTCTCTGTTTTGTGTACTTGCTGGACCTTTGGGGGTCCAGATTCTCAGGTGTTGGTTATGACCAAGTTGTCGGTGATGCTCTGCTCTGATTAGGACACGGGAAAGGGTTTACCTTTTATGTATAGAGTCGCTGTTGTCTTTATTATTTAAAAGTGTATCATTATAGAATATGTAATTTTGCAAAAGATGTTATCTTACTAATTAAGTTATTAGTAGTGTTTTGAAAGTAAATGTGATACTCGAACCATTGTTTTGATAATTCAAACTTTATTTTCCGTTGCGTATTTTGAAAAAGAATAATTTTATAAAAGTAGAAATAGTTAAATAATGAGTTTGAGTATTACAGAGAGAGCTAGAAATAGAGAGAGGGAGAGAGAGAGAGAGAGGGGGGGGGGGGAATCTCTCAATGGTATAGAATGGAAAACTGAGAGTACTTTCCTCTCGACTATTAAAAATACACATTGACTAATTAAAATTTGAAGTCCGACTACGGGGGTTATCCATATTTTCATATTTTATCACGGGAATCATTTATTCAAAATTTTATTTGGCACGATAAAAAGTGATCCCGGTGATGAAAAGTGTATGTAGAAGATAGTGATAACTTAGCACGAAATTTTTATTGATATTCATTAAAAAACAATATAGAATTAGCAATTACAGTATTTTATTATTGATAGAGCCCCTATAAGTATAAAATGGGAAGCAAAGTAATATTCTTCATCTCGCTTCTATTTTGTAACATCGTTAATCTATATCATGCAAAATATATCACAATTTTATCGTAGAATTTTAAATCAAATTACTTGAATGATATATAAAAATAAACACATAAATAATATTAAAAGGGGGGGGGGGGGGGGGGGGGGGTTGAATAAGTGACCCTTTTAAACAATGTTGATTTTAAAAAATTTAGTTCAAAAGGTACGCGCGGAAACACCACCGGATCGGTAGTCTCTTTGCACCCGAGTGATCACTGAAAAAGTAGTATAGCCTTGAACGTGTGATGATAAAGAACAAGAAACGATCGTGTGCAAAATATTCGAATTAAACGATCCAATAACACAGTCCAAGCAAGTCACGATAATATAGAGCTAATCCAATCACAATCAAGATATATGTCAATTGAATTTTGGTGCACACGTACGAACACAAAAATTCAATTGAATCGAAAATTAAAGCAATTGCGTAAAGTAAAAGATTAAGGAAGAAGGACACAAACGATTGATTAGGGAGTTCCCAACGGCTTTTGTGTCGTCCTCGCGGTCGGCCGGGTACGTCTCCCCTCAAATAACCAAACGGGTTATTTGAGCGTTTATTGATTAAAAACGATTGAACTATAGTGCACAATTTACAAAGACTCCAATAACCCTATATCGAATCTAATGCAAACTATGTGTAATAACCTCAACAAGTAATGAAGCTTCTCCCTCTGATTCCAACGATCCTAACCGTGCGCAAATCCTCGCACCGATCGTCCAGCTGAGTACCTCGCTTCTTCGTTGTTGATCCTTCAAGATATCGCACAATCTTGAATCCTCAAGAAAACCCACACCTTCTTCACAAATCAACTCGATCACGCCTCTGATTCACCGCAAGCCGTATCAAACGTTATCGATCAAATGTAAACTTTTATCCGAATGATCCCATACTCACTCTTCAATGAATTGCAATTTGATGGAAGATGATGATCTTGTGAAGAATAACCCTTTGATCCAAATTATTCACCCAATTTGAATCCCAAAGAGTTTTTCAAAGCTGTTTCACTTTCTCACAGGTTTTCTCTCTTTTACAATAACAAAGCACATTGCTATTTATAGAGAAAATAGAATTGAGCAAATTTAGGCAAAACTTAACAGACATGTATCGATACAAATGATGGTTTGTATCGATACAAACCCTTTGACCAGCGTACAAATTTGAAAAATTTGACCTATGTATCGATACAAACACGTATGTGTATCGATACATATATCAGTTTCTTGAAATCTTGACTGATATGTATCGAAGCATGCAAGCATGATTCGATACAACATGCATTCTCTGGTTTTTTGAGAGATATAGGTGTGTATCGATACATGCAAGCATGATTCGATACACAAGTGACTCTCTGCCTCTGAGAGACCATTTTTGTATCGATACAAGTGATATTTGTATCGATACAAAATGCACAAAATCAGTCTGAAGTAATTTCAGGACATTTGTATCGATACAAATGATTATGTATCGATACAGAATACCTAAAAATCAATTTTTCAAAGTTTAAAAATAGTTTTTCGCTGTCAAGTCATTTGTAATGTTGCCAAAATATGTTCTACTCTATTTTCATGTGTTTTGACAATTATTAAAACATGAGGATGAACTGGTGCACTTACATTCTCCCCCTTTTTGATAATTGTCAAAACTTTGCATAAGCTAACTAAGCCTATACCTAATATGCAATAAAATAGCAATATGTATACAGACACAATTACACCAAGGCTAACAATAAGCACGCTCCCCTGAGTTGATGCCATAATGCGTTTGATATTGTTGATAATATTCAAGACTTCTTTAGCTATTCATCCTTAGCTTGTGCAATCCAAATCTCTCCCCCTTTGACAATATCAAAAAGAAGAAGATAGCTCATTAGAAGTATCAAGTTCAAACAATTTTAACCATAGTCATATCGTGCACTTACATTTGTCGAAATGCACTATATGATGAAATTTCCTAATCAAAATAATTACATACACAGATATGCCAAAATATATCAATGACGAATACCAAATATCATGACAAACTTGGAATGTAGAACAACAAACCAAAACCAACGCATGAATATCGTAACACATCGACATTTTCATCAAGTAACATATCCAAATATGGGACGAAATAAACAAAGCAATGCAACAAATGCATAAACATAACATGATTATCCATACAAACAAGATTATCCAAAATAACAAGTCATACAAAACCAAAATGAATGTTGTCCAAACATGACAACATTAAAATTATCCGTACAACCATATTGAAATAACAGAAGTCATAAGAAATAACGAAATAAAATTGTTCATGCGGTAAAAAAAAAATGCAACAAAAACAGAGTCAAGCATCATCATCATCATCATTCATCCATGTTGTTCGGGTTAGAAGGAGGGTTAGGTTGATAGTAGCCATGCATCTGAGCTTGCATCTCATCAAAGCGAGTAGTCACATAGGTTCGGAGATCATTGGTGTTGGTGTACAACTCTTCAATTCTAGCATTTTGAGTTTGGTAGTTCTGAGTGTACTCATTGTAGAAGGTGGTTTGTTGCATGCTCATATTCCTTAGCATGCCCATCATTTCATTCCAGTTTCCGCCTTGTTCACCTTGACCTTCACCTTCACCTTGTATAGCATTTCTTCTTTGTCTCCTTACTCTTGGAGCATCAACTTGATCTACATTTTCTTCCTCTTGACCATTGTAGACATAGACATTGTCAACATTCAAGGTCTAGTTCATCTTTGCAATTTGAGTATCACTAAATTTTTGTAACCTTCCAAGGGTAGTATACTTAATGGGAAGGTCTTGTCCAACTTTGAACTTTCTCAAAATGCTAGCTATCAAACTACAATATCCAAAGCTTTGATCACGGCTAGAGTTCCTCAAGTCAAACATTCTACTCACAATATAAAGTGGCCAGTCAACTTTTCCGTCTTCCATTAGCAAAAACATGAGATCAATGTCTTTCCTATCCATTCTAGAACTTGCACTCTTAGGACGCAATATGTGACTTACAATCCAATACATCACTCTAGCATTCACAGTTAATTTTCCGGTTCCCATAGTTTCCGGAACATTTCCATTTCTAGTAATGGAGGAAATGAAAACATTAGAATCATAATCAACCTGGCTAGCTTCAGTATAGGCGAAAAGATCTTCTCCGGTTATCCTACTACCGGTACTCATTCCAAACAAGTCAAACCACATATTTGCACTAAACCTATAAACCTCATGTCCCCAACGAAATTCAAACTCAGCACCATTTCTCTCCTGCAACCCAGCATAAAATATCCTAACCAAAGTATCATTATATTTGGTTTGCAAATCACAAAAAGTATCAAGTTGTTCGTTTTCAAGAATTTCTGCAATATCATTGAGACCCAAATTTCTAAGTGTTTCAGCATTAACAGATTTCTGAGGCAGAACGCTCCTAGTTCTACAGTATTTCGTATAAGTAGTAACGCAATCCTTGTGAACGAATTCTTCTTCCCTAAGTCCAAAATTTGGAACATCATTGCTACTACTTTTTAGTTCCTTTCCTTTTCTAGACTTAGTTTTTTGGTGCCATTTCTAGGAGAGTGAGAAATAGAACGAATTACCTTGAATTTTGATGAAGAACTTGAAGAAATTTCACAAACCCAAATTGAAGAAACTCTTGTCTTGAATGTGGAGACTATGAAGCTTGAACCACGAAATTGATGAAGGAATGTGAATGGGTAATGAATTTGAAGTAGTTTAGGGTCAGGTTTTGTGAGTTTTGGTTGAGTTTTGAGGGAGATTGAGAATTTGGGAATGAGGGTTTTTGGAGTGTGGCTCGTGTAGAAGAAGAGTATTTTTGATGTTTAATGAATGAATGAATGAAAACTGATACATAAAGCTGTTTTCGCGCGTATGTATCGATACAAACTCGTGTTTGTATCGATACAAGTCAGTGTTCTACAGCATGTATCGAAGCATGCGAGCATGTATCGATACATGAGACAGTGTCTGTCCTAACGGAAGAGCTATGTATCGATACAATCATCATATGTATCGATACATATCAGTTCATTTTGAAAATTTGCAGAATAACTAACATGTATCTATACAATGTTTATTTGTATCGATCCAAAATGCATTATTTTCAATTTTTCTCAAAACACATGTACTTATAAGTTTGAAAAGTAATTTTTCATGACTTCCAAAAAACATGCATGTATGAAACTCATATAATCAACAAGGTACAGACTTATGTATGTGAGTATAAAAACAATACCAAAGCACATTATAACATGAGAACACATGTTAAACCATATATGCATAATAAGACATTCACATAAATGAATCAAAGTACCAAAATTAATCATATGAAAATTTATGTCTATGTATGCACACAAAGTCACATATAAGAACCAAACAAACATATACAAACCAAATATGAACTTAATATGGTAATTGTAATGATTTTTTGTTAAATCCCCAATTTAAACATATGAGTCTCAAAAACTTATAAATATTTTTGAGCAAAATTCTTGGAAATGGAGGATTAGACAACTATCAAAGCAAATATCATATTAAGGTGAAAGTTGTATGTATATGAACCAATGTACAAATGCCAAAAAAAATATAAAGGTAAATGTAGAGAATAGAATCTTCCCTTGAGTGTTAGGTGGAGGAAGTGATCAATTTCCACAACATTGTAAGTGTTGAGTTGAAGCTTTTCTCATCATTTTCCTTGTTCAAAAGTCTTGAACTCCATTGTTGTCGGTGTCTTTCGTCAATGGTTCAAGACGTTTTCCTACATACTTAAACATTTGAAATAGGTCCCCAACTCATGTTGGGTCCTAGTTGGTTAGTAGCAACATTATTGCTTAACTTAGGTAACCATTGCAATTTTCCTTTTGGTACCAATATTTTTCGAGCATGGCATTTTGCAATAGTATGACCCTTGTCACAACAATAATGACAAACGATATGAGGATTACTTTTCTTAGGATCCTTTTCAACAAATTTATACTTTTTATTTCTAGGTTTTAACGATTTGTTGAATTTAGATAGATCAACCGCAAAAGTAATCTCCGGCTTGGATGGTTCTTTTAGCTTATCTTGTAACTTTCGCAAGTCTCTATATAAGTAAAAGCATCCATCACATCCAGTTCTATCGTTACCATAACTATCAAAAGTCACAAGAGGTTTTTGAATCATAGACTCTTTGAGGGCTTTCAACTCAAGCTCCGTTTCCGAAACTTTTGCCTCAAGGTATTTATTAACTTGCATTAAACCTTTTAGTCGTTGAAAAGCCTCTTTAGTTTCTTTGTGTAACTTTTCAAAAGCGACTTGCAACTCATGATATTCTAAAAGTGTATATGAGCTAGAGGGATTTTGATTTACCTTTTTAGGAGCAAGTTTCTTACGATCATGGGATGTCAAGCACACATTTGCCAATACATCTTCACCACTTGAGCTAGAGCTTGATGATGAAGAAGAAGATGAGCTTTCGCTCTCCCATGCAACATAAGCTTTCTTTCCCTTGTCCTTGCTTTCCTTTTTGAATGACGGTGACTCCTTCTCTTTTCTCTTGAACTTAGGGCAATCCGGTTTGAAATGACCAACTTGGCCACATTCATAGCATGCCCCTTTCTTGGAGTATCTACCACTATCACTCTTCCGGCGGTAACCACTATCTTTCCGAAACTTCTTAAGATTGTCATCGGAATGTCTTATCCCATTCTTTCTCACATATCTATTATAGCGTCGAACAAAGAGCCCCATTTCCTCATCATCGGAATCGTCTTCGCTTGAGCTACTTTCCACTTGCTCAACCTTTTGGGACTTGGATGTGGAGGCCTTTAAAGCAATGGACCTCTTATCCTTTTCTTTTTCCTTTTCGTTGTGTTTCTCCTTTTTCCCACCTTTCTCATGCTTTTCCAATAAATTAAGCACTTGTTCATGTTCCGTTAGCTTACCGAATAAGGTTGTGAGACTCAAATTTGTAAGATCATTCGCTTCTTTGATTGTGGTGACCTTTGGTTGCCATGACCTATTAAGACATCTCAAAATCTTATTAGTAGCAGCTTGATTAGTGATTGGTTTACCTAGACCATGTAACTTGTTGGTAATTTTTACAAACCTTTGTTGCATATCCGCAATGGTTTCACCATCTTGCATATGAAACAATTCGAACTCTTGAGTTAAGGTGTTTATTTTGGATATTTTGACCTCATTAGTACCCTCAAAATGAGTAACTAATGTATCCCACATTTCTTTGGCCGATAAACAATGCGACACATGATAAAATTGTTCAATCCCAAGGGATGAAATAAGTATGTTTTGTGCCTTTGCATCGTAATTGACCTTTTTCTTATCATCGACCGTCCATTGTGCCATAGGCTTATTGGTGACAATGCCATTAGGATCGGTGTTTGTCGGAACAAACGGACCGTTCTCAATAGCATTCCACACTTCACCATCAAAAGAATTGATGTGTATGCGCATACTAATTTTCCAATAATCAAAATGATCTCCATTGAATATAAGTGCCCATTAGGTGCAAAAGCCATGTTTTCTAATAATTGGCACAATCCACCAAATTTTGTGAACAAAATTGAACCGGGATCGTGATACCACTTGTTAGACTACTTGGCTACCACTTAGAAGGGGGGGGGGGGGGGGGGGGGTTGAATAAGTGGCCCTTTTAAACAATGTTTATTTTAAAAAATTTAGTTCAAAAGGTACGCGCGGAAGCACCACCGGATCGGTAGTCTCTTTGCACCCGATTGATCACTGAAAAAGTAGTATAGCCTTGAACGTGTGATGATAAAGAACAAGAAACGATCGTGTGCAAAATATTCGAATTAAACGATCCAATAACACAGTCCAAGCAAGTCACCAGAATATAGAGCTAATCGAATCACAATCAAGATATATGTCAATTGAATTGTGGTGCACACGTACGAACACAAAAATTCAATTGAATCGAAAATTAAAGCAATTGCGTAAAGTAAAAGATTAAGGAAGAAGGACACAAACGATTGATTAGGGAGTTCCCAACGGCTTTCGTATCGTCCTCGCGGTCGGCTGGGTACGTCTCTCCATAAATAACCAAATGGGTTATTTGAGCGTTTATTGATTAAAAACGATTGAACTATAGTGCACAATTTATAAAGACTCCAATAACCCTATATCGAATCTAATGCAAACTATGCGTAATAACCTTAACAAGTAATGAAGCTTCTCCCTCTGATTCCAACGATCCTAACCGTGCGCAAATCCTCGCACCGATCGTCCAGCTGAGTACCTCGCTTCTTCGTTGTTGATCCTTCAAGATATCGCACAATCTTGAATCCTCAAGAAAACCCAAACCTTCTTCACAAATCAATTCGATCACGCCTCTGATTCACCGCAAGCCGTATCGAACGTTATCGATCAAATGTACAACCTTTATCCGAATGATCCCATACTCACTCTTCAATGAATTGCAATTTGATGGAAGATGATGATCTTGTGAAGAATAACCCTTTGATCCAAATTATTCACCCAAGTTGAATCCCAAAGAGTTTTTCAAAGCTGTTTCACTTTCTCACAGGTTTTCTCTCTTTTAAAATAACAAAGCACATTGCTATTTATAGAGAAAATAGAATTGAGCAAATTTAGGCAAAACTTAACAGACATGTATCGATACAAATGATGGTTTGTATCGATACAATCCCTTTGACCAGCGTACAAATTTGAAAAATTTGACCTATATATCGATACAAACACGTATGTGTATCGATACATATATAAGTTTCTTGAAATCTTGACTGATATGTATCGAAGCATGCAAGAAGGATTCGATACAACATGCATTCTCTGGTTTTTTGAGAGATATAGGTGTGTATTGATACATGCAAGCATGATTCGATACACAAGTGACTCTTTGCCTCTGAGAGATCATTTTTGTATCGATACAAGTGATATATGTATCGATACAAAATGCACAAAATCAGTTTGAAGTAATTTCAGGACATTTGTATCGATACAAATGATTTTGTATCGATACAGAAAACCTAAAAATCAATTTTCAAAGTTTAAAAATAGTTTTTCGCTGTCAAGTCATTTGTAATGTTGCCAAAATATGTTCTACTCTATTTTCATGTGTTTTGACAATTATTAAAACATGAGGATGAACTGGTGCACTTACATGTTGTTCGAATCTCATTGACAACAATAATCTAATTTTTATAATATTTTAATTTTATGGAAGGCTACTATCATTTTTTTTTGTAAAAAACACAACTTTATTTTTTTATAATAAAAACTACTGAAATTCCTAGCACGCAATGCACGATGTGCGATACGATGTGCTAAGCACCTTATCCGATCTATCGCGTAATATAGCAAAGTAGAGAAAAACAAAACAAATAAAGACGACAGAGTATTTGTTAACCCAGTTCGGTGCAAACAACAACCTACGTCTGGGGGATACCAATCCAGGAAGGAATATCACTATAATAGCCCTAGTTCTAAGTTATCAGCAAATGCCCCGTTTACAACTTACAACCTAGGCACTACCAATGACTCTTCAACCTAGGAACTCCTAGATCAGAGATCTCATCTCACTCCCTTACACCCTTACATACATCAAGGATTTCAATCAACACAATACAAATAAGTTTTTGAGACACACTCCTAAAAACTACACACTCGTACCTAAAGGCTTAGAGTGTTACAACTACTAAAACGTTCTTACTCCGTACTTTAAAGCTTAGGAGAGGATCACACAGATTACAACTCAAATAACAAAGTCCTATGCTTGCATCAAGATGACACAAGTAAGGCTCACAAAATAACACACACGCAAAACCTAGCTCTAGACACAATCACAATAACGGCATGAACAACTAACTGAATTAGGTTTAGCTCCTTGCTTAAATACTTTCAGACAAAACTTCCTTGATCCAGAAAAATAGCATGGGCTTGATTTGTTTGACCCGTATTAAATACAAGAGATCCTCTACGAAAATAGTCTTCAAGAAGATTCTCTACAAAAATATTCTTTACAAGGATCTGAAGCATTAAATGATGATCCTCATATTTACCCTGATTAAATGCGCCAGTCAAGATTCATGAGAGAGAAACAACCATTCCATAAATAGAATATGCGCGTGAACACTTCTCGTGAGATGATACGATGTTTGAGGCATCATATCACACATCCTGCTATAAAGTGTTTTTTACCAAAAATGCAGCCAATACCAAAAGACTCAACAAACTCCCCCTTTGGCAAATTTTTGGCTAAAACAAATTATGACCATATAGATACTAGTTAAACAGATACTTTAACTACATTTCTTTTTCTCAACATAAACACACAAGCATAAAGATCAATAGTAGTTATCCTTCAAAACAGTTTCCATACTACTCCTTCATGGAGAACAATAGAAAAGAATAAGATGTATCTTTTAAGTTTATCAGAGAGGCATGCAACAGCGGAACACAAAGAAACTACTTCGCCTTAAATGGTCAGGAAAAATAAACACTGATAGGATGTAGGATAGAATGCTTCAACATTTCACACAACATCTCCCCCTGCACATATGCATAGGATGTTGGAACATTGTATCCAACATCTCCCCTGCAGAACACATATCAGCTCCCCCTAAACACCTGCATGTATCAGAGCACACACAACCACACAACTACATACTCCATCCAAGCTACACTACAAGGATATCATAACCAAGGCAGTACAGATAAACTAACCAGCAGACTAATCAAAACATAACCAAAACATACCAAATTTTACTCCCCCTTTTTTTGCCACAAATTTGACAAATCAGCAGTACAGAGTGTTAAGGAGTACATGAGATTACTACAAACCAGCATAATTAACATAGTCTATGCCCATAATCAAAACAAAACTGAAAAACAACAAACAAACACAAAACAACATGGCAGTACAACATTACAACATTTAAAAAGAAGTGCTGGACTCAGTCACTTCCAGCTCCTCTATATCACCACCATCTTCATCATCCACAGCTGCATCACCATCAGCAGCACCAACACCTTCATCCATAGCTACATCACCAGCATCCACACCTTCATCACCAATGTCATCATTCTCAGCACCTACACCCTCTTCTTCAGCTTCCTCTTGCTTCAGGGCAGAGATAACCTTTTCAAGCTCTTTCTCTGCTCATCCAGAGCTCTCACAACAGCTTCCATGGAAGTTATCATAGCCTTTCTGTACATGGAAGAGGAAGATACTTTCCTAGGGGAGGGTACTTTCCTAGAAGGACCTGTTATGTCAGCATCATGCTTGCCCTCAAATAGTTTAAAGTGAAAGGAAATGGGAGATTCCCTCTTACATGGTTCATCCTCAGGAATTAAGATGTTGGGGTGTTGAGATAAAATGATTCGACAAAGAAGGGATGGAAAAATAATAGGTAATTTCACAGCCTAAGATTGACCATGTGGCATGGTTTGAGCAAATATGTAGGACCCAGAGTCAGCATCAGTACCAGTCCCAATTGAATATATGAATCTAGCCAGCCCAGTTGCTATGGTAGAAGAGTGGGTAGTGGGGACCCAGTTGATAGCACCTATTCTATTAAGTATTGCATATTTGACAGACAACAATACAAATGGTACCTTACCTTTCAGGGGCCACATCTTGACTTGGTTTGCACTGATTGTCTTGCAAACTTGATAATTAGTGACCTCCATTTCAGTGTAGCCATCCTCCTTTCTTCCAAGAAACCTGTTTATGACAGCAGGTGAGAACTCCACACATTTCCCTCTGACAAACATTTTGTGATACTCTTTACTGAGAGGGTTGTCACAATCTTCAGCAATGTTGACAATAAATTCCTTGACTAACTTTTCATAACACTTCCCTATTCCACTCACAGTCTTCATCAAACCAGCTTTCTCTATTAAGTCAATCACATTTTTGCACTCCAGAGCTGTATCAGACAATTCCCTCTCTAGAGCCAATCTTCTATGATAAACAAACTTCCACTTAGCAGCACTGTCAATAAAATGGAAGGACACAGTGTCCATTGGCACATCAGGAACATTTGGTGGAATAAATCTCCCACCAACTCTTCTTTTAGCAGACACGATGCCTGGAGCAGCTTCTTCAACATCTTCACCAGATGCTGCAGCAACAATTTTCTGCCTCTTTGGTGTCTTTTTCTTTGGAGAGGGAGTGATGTTTGGAACATCTTCTTCAACATCATAATCTGAGTCACTCAGACTTATGATTTTTCTCTTGGATGTTTGTTTCGTTTGTTTAGCAGGAATCTCCACTTAGCTAGATCTTCTGATTGGCCCTATCATCTTTTTCTTTGGAGATTTTGTAGCCTCAGCTGCTACCTTCTTTTTCTTTGTTGATTTTGTTGCTTCAGCTGCAACCTCGGTCTCTTTGCCCTTTCTTTCTCTTAATCTGCTACCCACATGATGACAGGAATTTCTATGGTATTTTTAGTATAATTATTATTAGTAAAATGACCAAGACATGTCCAAATACGAAGGAAAACCTACAAAAGCAGGAAAAAGCATCAAGACAGAGTCCAAGATGCCAAAAGACAAGAAAAAGCCCAAAAAGTGAAGAAAATGAGCATTCCATCGCAGCACGATGTCTCCCATCGTGCCACGATGGGAGCTGCTTGCTTGCCAAGAAAACAGAAGATATAAATCTGAAGAACAGCTGTTCATCGCAGCACGATATAGCACATCGCAGCATGATGACATAACTTGGCGACCAAGCTGATGAAATGCACAGGATCAATTATAATATTGAACTGAATCTTCACATCGCAGTACGATGACTCCATCGCAGTGCGATGCCTTGCTGAGGCCCATTACGAAAACTATAAATAGAGCCTCCCATTCATTGTTCAAATCATTCAGAAATAGTAGAATACTCTCTACTTTAAGGAGAGGTTCAGAGGAGCTCCATTGGGCATAGTTTTATCCCCTTATGGGAAAACTAACTCAGCAAGGTATGTTTTCTTTAGGCTTTTGTATTTAGGTTATAATTCTTGTAATTTAAATATGTAGTCTTTTGTAATTATGCCTTAGGTTGTGGTGGAAAAGATGAACTCCCCTATGAATATTTGGAGTATGTGGTTGAGTCTAAGTTATAATAAATGATATTTAGTATTATGTTTGTTATTTACTTTCTTGCACTTTAATAACGTATCTCGTAATCTGGCCGGATAAGCGGGAGCTCCCATAGAATTGATATTAGTGTTTACTGTGAATTTTAGTAAACAATCGCTAGTTTGATTATTACAAGAGAGATCAATCGTAATCTGTGCTTTGTTTATATTTTCAAAGGAAATAGTGTTCATTATTATTCTTATGTTCATAAATTGTAGTTTTTATGTTTTGAGTTACTTGAAATGCAAGAAAGAATGTTTATTCAAATGAATAAACAAAGGGAAAGATGAGTCGAAGTAAACAACAAATGGATTAAAATGAAGGACTGTAAATTGCATTTAAATGTAAATGATTACAGAAAAATAATGGTGCAAATTACATACATTTTCCTTCGATCACTCGTTTCTCTCGTTGACATGGGTACTTTGAGTTTTCTGTGAATTTTGTATAATGATTGTGACCCTTTGCTCGATCACAGAACTAAACTATTTATAGACACTAATTCCTAACTGCTAATAACGCCTAAATAACTACAGAGAGGACGCGTGTCTTGACACGTATTTTGAATTTGAATTTCTTCTTATCTTCTGATTTTGCCGTTGTATCCATCGAAGTCGAAATAGCAATGCTTTTATTTGAATATCGCCAAGTCCATGCCTTTCTTCTACACCACTGAATGCTTCGACCCTACTGACGCTTCGACCAAATTGAAAGGATCCTGAAGAAGATACACAATTAAGGAATAATGCTCAAAATAGAGCATTTATTGCATGTTCATGCATGATTAATCATTAAATCCATTGGCTCTGAAAACCAAACATCTTTGATGACGTTTTTGTAATAATGAAATAATTAAATAGAATTATTTCAACCATGCATTTAGAACATATTTTTACTTAGTAAAAATATGGGCTAACAAACTGCCCCCAAAATGCCTATTTCGATCGAGTAGGTCGAACGAGAAAGGAAAAGGCATTTTTAAACCCACATGCTTGACACTGTTACCAATGACGGTGCTTATGTCACGTACAGAAGTAACTGTCACCTTGATTCCCACAATCCATCATTGCTCCTAGGTTTTAGGCATAGTGGGTGACGTGGCGTTCGTAGAAGTTGAAAAGAAAGTATCTGAATTTCTTTTTGATTTATTTTTAAGAACCAGACACGTTTCCCTATAAATAGAAGTGAAGAAACAAAGAAACACTTTTTACCAACTTCCAAACTCAGAGCCCATTGCGATAAAATCTCCATTCTTGATTTTTCTGCAGAATCAAGCTTTGATCTTCAACAAACAGTGATTTGAAACCGTTTATACGAATCTAAACTAGATTTCGCGTTGATTCATCCTTGATTCAACCAAAAACAACCAGTTTTTCACAGATTTCGCATAAAACCCATTTTTACTTCTGACCTTGCAACTGTTCATCCATGGCTTCGAACCAAGATTATGAGGTTCCAATTGCTGGGAAGTGGAAAGATTTATTGATACTCGAAGATGGTGAAGAAGTGGTTCCTGAACCATCTGGTACTGAAGCTGAGAGGAAAGTTTGGACTGCTAAACTTATGATACCTTTCTCATTGAAGAAAGAAAACTACGCCTTCTGTGGCCCATATCCACCACATTCTGAAGTCATATCGAAAGAGGTAAATGATCTCTTTCCCAAATATGTAACATGTGGCCCTAGGATCTTCGACTCTGATCCTTATAATTTTGGGTATCTCAAAAACTCTATTAAGTTATTTCGAGCTGCCCCTTACACTGCCCACAAAGACTATATTCTTTGGTTAGATAGGGTCGAAAAGGAATTTAAGGGAACTTGGGAATCTTATGGGATTTATCCCCTAATCCAGTTTAGTCGAACCGGTCCCAAATATAAACCTGAGCTACTTATAGCTTGTAAGTGCACTAGTTCATCCTCATGTTTTAATAATTGTCAAAACACATGAAAATAGAGTAGAACATATTTTGGCAATATTACAAATGACCTGACAGCGAAAAACTATTTTTAAACCTTGAAAAATTGATTTTTAGGTATTCTGTATCGATACATAATCATTTGTATCGATAAAAATGTCCTGAAATTACTTCAGACTGATTTTGTGCATTTTGTATCGATACATATATCACTTGTATCGATACAAATATGTCTCTCAGAGGCAGAGAGTCATCTGTGTATCGAATCATGCTTGCATGTATCGATACACACCTGTATCTCTCAAAAATCAGATGGTACATGATGTATCGAATCATGCTTGCATGATTTGATACATATCAGTCAAGATTTCAAGAAACTGATATATGTATCGATACACATACGTGTTTGTATCGATACATAGGTCAAATCTTTCAATTTGAACGCTGGTCAAAGGGTTTGTATCGATACAAACCAACATTTGTATCGATACACGCATGTTAAATTTTGCCTAAACATGCTCAATTCTATTTTCTCTTTAAATAGCAATGTGCTTGTTCATTGTAATGTAGAGAAAACCTGTGAGAAAGTGAAATAGCTTTGAAAAACACTTTGGGATTCAAATTGGGGAAAAATTTGGATCAAAGGGGTTATTCTTCACAAGATCATCATCTTCCTTCAAGTTGCAATTAATTGAAGATTGAGTATGGGATCATTCGAATAGAGATTGCACATTTGATCGATAACGTTCGATATGGCTTGCGGTGAATTAGAGACGTGATCGAGTTGGTTTGTGAAGAAGGTTTGGGTTTCTCTCAAGGGTTCAAGATTGTGCGATATCTTGGAGGATCAACAACGAAGAAGCGAGGTACTCGGCTGGACGATCGGTGCGAGGATTTGCGCACGGGTTCAGATCGTTGGAATCAGAGGGAGAAGTTTCATTGGTTGTTGAGGTTTATTCGCATAGTTTACATTTGATTCAATATAGGTTTATTGGAGTCGTTTGTAAATTGTGCACTTGTGTTCGTCATTTTTAATCAATATACTCTCAAATAACCAATTTGGTTATTTGGGGGGAGACTTACCCGGCCGACCACGAGGACGACACGAAAGCCGGGGAACTCCCTAATCAAGTGTTTGTGTCTTTCTCTTTCAATCTTTTATTTCACGCAATTACTTTGATTTGTGAGTCAATTGAATTTTCGTGTTCGTATGTGTGCATCAAAATTCAATTGACATATCTTGATTGTGATTGGATTAGATTCAATACTAAATAACTTGCTTGGGCTGTTTTTTAATTGAAGCTTTTAAATTCGATTAATTTGTACACGATCATTTCTAAGTCTTTTCATACGTTCAAAGGCTATACTACTTTTTCAGTGATCAATCGGGTGCAAAGAGACTACCGATCCGGTGGTGCTTCCGCGCATATCTTTTAAACTAAATATTTTTAAAAACCGACATTGTTTAAAAGGGCCACTTATTCAACCCCCCTTCTAAGTGGTAGCCATGTAGTCTAACATAGCTGCCCTTCATTTCTATGAAAAGTCCACAAACACCTTTCAATTTAAATGTGGCATGTTAACTCCTACCCTCTTGGACGTAGCTGCTATTACAGGTCTTAGGCCTAATGGAGATCATTTCGACCCGACTAAGACTGGAGACAAGGTCGAACTGAATTACAAGGAAAATACTTTCTCCAAGTATATTGCAGAAAACATGGGCAAGGAGGGAGAAGAAGTGTCCATTGAGGAGCATGTGGCCTTCTTGACATTATGGTTATCCCATTTTGTTTTCTGCTCAAAATCCCTACAAGTGGCGAGGATGTTCATTCCAATGGCTCAGCAGATAAATTAAGGCAGGCTCTTCAGCCTAGGGCGCTTGTTGCTGGCCAGTTTATATGAGGCTATGGGTAATGCTAGTGATGCAATCAAAGCATCAAAGGATGGGTCGAAATTTTCTGTTGCTGGACCCTTATGGCTGCTACAACTATGGCTTAATGCCACTTTTGAAACTGAGTTAGGGTTGATAGTCCCTTCTGATTATCAGCAAGAGGTAGATGCGAGAGAGGTCGAAAGGCAAAGGTTGGTTAGGTTAGCCCCTCGATCTCTAGACCAAGACACCATAAGACTTTTCATAAGGCATATGAAAATGTTCTTAAATTTTGATAAGTTCTTACCACGCCATGCTCCTTTTGTTGAGCGTAAATATGGGGCTGCATGGTTCATTGAAGATTTCCCTGCGTTCGACCCAGACAATGAAGATGAGGTCAACGAGGTTTGGAGAGCTTATCTGGAGCAAACAGTATTATCTTGCAGGATTGGAGCCAATGCAAACCAATATGGACTGGTTGGGTACCAGCCTAATTGCGTTGCTAGGCAATTTGGCATGTCTCAGATCAGGCCAAAGAGCTTTTTTGAAAGGGCAGATCGAATGGTGCTAGATACTGGTATCACTGAAAAAATCTACAAGAGGTACCTTAGGATGATAGACACCTATGAATTCACCTTCAAGCCTTTCGAGTTTAAACCTTCTTTCTACTGCACTGATGGATTTAGTGCATGGTGGAAAGATTATTATTCGCGCTCATCCGTTGGTGATGCAGAGCACATGCTAGGAATGGTGGAGAGTGGCTTTATTGTGCCAACTCTTGGAAAACAAATTGCTGTCTCAGGTTGAGGTAAAATTTTACTTCCCAATTTCCTTTATTAATATAACACTCTTAACACTTTATGCCTTTCATACTAACTAGTAAGATATTTTGCAGGCAAAGCTGTGAAGAAGGATGCTGGGTCTTCTCAAACTTCGATCGAAGTAAAGAAACCCATAGGAGTGAAGATCAAAACGGAGGTCGAACCTCCTAAGCCAAAGGTAACTTAAGCTTTTATTTCACATGTTTTCTAGCTTCACCCTTTCGAATTTTTCATTTTAAATTGTTTTTCCATATTCAGAGTGGAAAAAGAAAAGGCAGCACTGAGACTGTGTCTGCTAGTTCGAAAAAGTCGAAAGACACTATTGTCGTTGATATAGAGGTAAGAATTGTCAACTCTTTTGGCTCTTAATACTATTTTTTAGCCAAATTTTATAATACTCATCATTTTTTATTTTTAGGATGATGATGATGAGGAAGGGGAAGAGGTTCCTCTTGTCAGAAAGAGAAAGCAACCCACTGCTTTGATCTCAGCTGGAGGCGAAGGAGGACCTTCCGCTGAAGATAATAAGGCTGAAAAAGCCAAAAAGAAAATGAAGAGACAAGAGTCTGCTGCTCAAGAGACCCCACAGAAGGATCAAGGGGAGAAAGAGGAACGAAGGAAGAAGAAGAAAAATGAGGATCCAAGACCTGTGGCTACTGTGAGGGAGAAATCATCTGTAAAAAAGACTAAAGTGCACAAGGCACTCGAACTCCACACCTCCAGTGATAGTGGTGAGATTCCTAAACCCACAGAGAAACCTGTACCAGAGAAGGAAATTGTGGTCGAGAAAGACCAACATATCAAAGCTGCAGAAGAAAAGGTTTCTAGGCCTAAGGATGATCCAAAACCACAGCCAGAGCCATCGGTCGAAGGACAAGATGCCTCAACTGATGAACAACAAGAGCCTGTGCAGAAGGATATCACAAATTTGGTGCAAAATGCCCCCAACTCTGAGGAGAAGAATGATACTCTCCCTAACCCTGAGGTCGAAGGCAAAGAGGTATTTTCAATTAAATTTCCAAGTCTATTTTCTTTTCAAAACATCTATCATTTTAATTTACCCCTCTTTGTGTTTGTAGGATGAATCGAAAGAAAAGACTCTTGAAGAAAACAAGCAGCCATCTCCTGAAGAGATACCAGGCACAGGCAAAACTAGTGGTGACCAAAGCTCCAAGGACGATGGCACCAGCAAAGTTGATAATGAAAAGGTCGACCTAGGGAACTCTAGTGAAGGGCCAAAGGGAGGAGAATGACCTAAAGATAACACTAATGATGATGCACTCAAGTTCTGCCAAACCAATCAAGCATCAAATACACTCCTCCTAGCACTTCTACACGATCAGGTCAAGCTAGTTCGACCCAAGAGTCTTTGCATGAATCTGATGGCATTCCTGAAGCTGAAGTTGGTGGGCCAGATCTTGCTTCCGTTTCCTAAACCTTAAGGATTTCTGCAAGTCTTGGTGTGCAAGAAGAAGAGTTTACCACTATGCAGAAATCTGATCCTGCTGGTACCCTTCGACTCTTGCTCTCAAGGAAACAAAGTCAAACCACCACTTCGAGTGAGCATACTACCACTGACTCCGCGCCTTCAAATTCAGACATAAACTCGATGGTGCGTCAAGATTCCCTACTACTGAAGCTTACAACGACCTTTGTCCACAAAGATGTATTGAAGCAGATCGAAGAAAACCCAGCTTGTGCCTATAGCCACTTGGCATTTTTGAAGAAACTGCATAACCCTATGACCAGTGAGGAAACTCTATGGAAGGTTATTCAACTTTGCTCGATCGTAGACCAATATGCCAAAGCAGTGCAGAGAAAGCTCGATAATGACACAAGGCTGGCTACTCAACAGCAAGCCCAAGCCATGTTCTTTGAGAAAGTTCAAAAAGCACAAGCTGAAGTGGACAAGTTATCTTCCCAAATGAAAGAAGGCAATCCAGGGGTTGAAAACTGTGACAAGAACATTGCTTACTATAAGCAACAAATTAAGCTCCTGGAGGACCAGATTGTGGGGTATAGGTGCAAGATCATTGAGGAGGAAACTGAAAAAAGCTCGAATTGAACATGAAGCCAAAACTTCAACTCAAGAGCTGATTGATGAAAAGGGCAGGGAAGGCCTCCAAGCATTTAGCTCAGCAGAGGTAGTAGCTGAGGAGATAAAATCTTTGGAAAGCTCCAATCTCGTGGTCGAAAGGGAGTTGGCCACTTTGAAGAAGATTTATGTTGATTGTACCAAAGACTTATAGTTTCCATTTTTATTTTCTCTGTCCTTTCGAACAATATTTTGGTGTTCAATCTTGTTTGGATATTATTTGTAACTTTGAACAAAGTCCCATTTTGTGGCAATCTTTTAATTTATAATTGCCATTTTGCTTTCATGTTCCAATATTATTCTGTGCTTATTTTTGTAAGTGCACCAGTTCATCCTCATGTTTTAATAATTGTCAAAACACATGAAAATAGGATTGAACATATTTTGGCAACATTACAAATGACTTGACAACAAAGAACTATTTTCTAAACCTTGAAAAACTGACTTTTAGGTATTTTGTATCGATACATACATAGTTGTATCGATACATATGTCCTGAAATTACTTCTGTTTGATTTTGTGCATTTTGTATCGATACATATATTGTCTGTATCGATACAAAAGTGGTCTCTCAGAGACAGAACATTATTTGTGTATCGAAGCATGCTTGCATGTATCGATACACATCTGTATGTTCTCAAAATCCAGAAAACTCATGATGTATCGAATCATGCTTGCATGCTTCGATACATAACAGTCAAGATTTCAAGATTCTGATATTTGTATCGATACACACCCGTGTTTGTATCGATACAAAGGTTGGTCAAAGCATTTGTATCGATACAAATGATCATTTGTATCGATACATGTATGAAAAATTATGCCTAAATTTGCTCATTCTATTTTCTCTTTAAATAGCAATATGTGTGATTTTTTGTAGTGAACACAAGTGAGAGAAAACTAGTGTGAAAGATTAGAAAACGCTTTGGGTACAAATTGAGTGAGAATTTGCATCAAAGGTTTGATTCAACACAAATTCATCATCTTCATCAAGTTTGCAATCAAAATTGGATTTGAGTATGGGATCAATTCAATAGAAACTGCAGATTTGTGTGATAACGTTCGATACGGTTCGCGGTGAATCAGAATCGTGATCGGGTTGAATTGCGTTGAAGGTTCTAGTGTTTCTCTCAAGTGATGCAAGATCGTGCGTGTCTTGAAGGATTCGACAACAAGGAACGAAGGACTCAACTGGACGATTGGATGCGGTTTGGCACAAGGTGAATCGTTGGAATCAGAGGGTGAAGTTCCGTTGGGTGTCGAGGTTATTCGCATTAGTTTACATTTTGTCTTGCTATAGGATTATAGATTTCAATTGTAAACTGTGCACTATTTTTTCATCAAGTTTTTGATCTATAAACTCTCAAATAACCCGTTTGGTTATTTGGGGGGAGACGTACTCGGATAAACGCGTGGACGACGCGCAATCCGGGGAACTCCCTAATCACATCGTGTGTCTCTCTTTATCTCTCTCTTTCAATTTCGTTAAATTGATTAATCGATTGAATTTTTGTTGTTCGTATTGGTTCACAAAAATTCAATTGGTTCTTGCTTGATTGTGATTGAACTTAAAATATCAAACCATATAACTTGCTTGGGACTGTTTTTGTTAATCAAATTAAATTTGAATATCTTGCGTTAAGCATTCGATAATTTTCCTAATTCGTTCAAGGCGATACTATCTTTCCTTTGGTCAAAAGGTGCAAAGTAGACTACCGATCCGGTGGTGCTTCCGCGCATTGTTTTTAATCAATTTTTTTTAATTGCCGATGATTAAAGAAGCCACTTATTCAACCCCCCCCCCCCCCCCTTCTAAGTGGTAGCCTAGTAGTCTAACAAGTGGTATCACGAGTCCGGTTAAATTTTGCTTGCAAAATTCGGAAGTTTGTGCCAATTATTAGACAACATGGCTTTTGCACCTAAAGGGGCGTATAATAGGGCTCCTATATTCAATGGAGATAATTTTGACTATTGGAAAAGTAGTATGCGTATTCACATCAATTCTTTTGATGGTGAAGTGTGGAATGCTATTGAGAACGGTCCGTTTGTTCCAACAATCACCGATGCTCATGGCATTGTCACCAATAAGCCTATGGCACAATGGACGGAAGAGGAAAAGAAAAAGGCCAATTACGATGCAAAGGCACAAAATATTTTAATATCATCCCTTGGGATTGATCAATTCTATCATGTGTCACATTGTCAATCGGCTAAGGAAATGTGGGACACATTGGTAACTCACTTTGAGGGTACCAATGATGTAAAGATATCCAAAATTAATACATTGACACAAGAATTTGAGTTGTTCCATATGCTAGATGGCGAGACCATCGAGGATATGCAACAACGATTTATCAAAATAACCAACAAGTTACATGGTTTGGGAAAGCCAATCACAAATCAAGATGCCACTAACAAAATTTTGAGATGTCTTAGTAGGTGTTGGCAACCGAAGGTCACCGCGATTAAGGAGGCGAACGACCTCACTACTTTGAGTCTTACAACTTTATTTGGCAAGCTTACGGAACATGAACAAGTACTAAACTTGTTAGAAAAGCAAGAGAAAAGTGAGAAAAAGGGAAAGCACAATGACAAGGATAAGGAAAAGGAAAATGACAAGAGGACAATTGCTCTAAAAGCCTCAAAGTCAAAGTCCAAAAAGGTAGAGCATGTGGAAAGTAGCTCAAGCGAAGACGATTCCGATGATGAGGAAATGGGACTCTTCGTGAGACGCTACAATAGGTATGTGAGAAAGAATGGGATAAGACATTCCGATGAGAATCTTAAAAAGTATCGAAAAGATAGTGGTCACCGTCGGAGGAATGAAGATGCTAGGTACTCTAAGAAAGGAGCATGTTATGAATGTGGACAAATCGATCATTTTAAACCGGATTGTCCCAAGCTCAAGAGAAAGGAGAAAGGGTTACCTTCATTCAAAAAGGGAAGCAAGGATAAAGGAAAGAAAGCTTATGTTGCATGGGAAAGCGGAAGCTCATCTTCCTCTTCATCATCAAGTTCTAGCTCTAGTGATGAAGACGTGTTGGCGAATGTGTGCTTAACACCTCATGATCATAAGAAACTTGTTCCCAAAAAGGTAAACCAAAATCCCTCTAGCTCATATACTCTTTTAGAATATCATGAGTTGCAAGTTGCTTTTGAAAAATTACACAAAGAAACTAAAGAGGCTTTTCAACGATTAAAAGGTTTAATGGAAGTTAATAAATACCTTGAGGCAAAAGTTTCGGAAACAGAGCTTGAGTTGAAAGCCCTCAAAAAGTCTTTGATTCAAAAACCTCTCGTGACTTTTGATAGTTATGGTAACGATAGGACCGGATGTGATGGATGCTTTTACTTTCGTAGAGACTTACGAAAGTTACAAGATAAGCTAAAAGAGCCATCCAAGCCGGAGATTACTTTTGCGATTGATCCATCTAAATTCAACAAATCTTTGAAACCTAAAAATAAAAAGTATAAATTTGTTGAAAAGGATCATAAGAAAAGTAATCCTTATATCGTTTGTCATTATTGTTGTGACAAGGGTCATACTATTGCAAAGTGTCATGCTAGAAAGGTATTGGTACCAAGAGGCAAATTGCAATGGTTACCTAAGTTAGACAATAATGGTGCTACTAACATACTAGGACCCAACATGAGTTGGGGACCTATTTCAAATGTCTAAGTATGTAGGGAATCGTCTTGAAACCATTGACAAGAGACACCGACAACAATGGAGTTCAAGACTCATGTACAAGGAAAGTGACAAGATAAGATTCAACTCAACACACACATGGTGTGGAAATTGATCACTTCCTCCACCAAACACTTGAGGGAAGATTCTATTATTTAACTTTACTTTTATACGTTTTACTTAGCATTTGTATCTTGGTTCATATACATACAATTTCTATCTTAATATGATATTGGTTCTGATAGTTGTCTAATCCTCCATTTCCAAGAATTTTCGCTCAAAAATATTGATAAGTTTTTGAGACTCATACGTCTTAAATGGGGATTTGACAAAGATCACTACTACTATCTTATTAAGTTCATATTAGGATGTATATGTTTTTCTTTTATGTGACTTTGTGTGCATACATAGACATACATTTCTCATATGATTGATTTTGGTACTTTGATTGATTTATGTGATTACCTTATCATGCATTTGTGGTTTAACATGTGTTCTCGTGTTAAGATATGCTTTGATATTGCTTCTGTTCACATATATATGCATGTACCTTTATGATTATATGTGTTTCTTACATACGTATTATTTGAAAGTCATAAAAATCATTTTTGAAACTTATAAGTTCATGTGTTTGAAGAAAAATTGAAAATTATGCATTTTGGATCAATACAAATAAATTTTGCATTGATACATGTCAGTTATTTTCAAATTTTCAAAATAAACTGATATGTATCGATACATATGAGCTTGTATCGATACATAGCTCTTCAGTTTGGACAGAACGTTACTCATGTATCGATACATGTCTACATGCGTCGATACATGCTTCAAAACAACTGACTTGTATCGATACAAACACGAATTTGTATCGATACAAAATCGTAAAAACAGGTTATATGTCTATTTTTCATTCATTCATTCATCATTTCAACAAAACCTCAAAACTCTCATACGGTTTCTCCCTTAAACCCTCACCCCAAAATCTTCAAACTCCCTCAAAACTCAAGCAAATTTCACAAAATTAACACCCATTCGCTCAGAATTCAATACCCACTCAAATCTCCATCATTAATTTCGTGGTCCAAGTCTCATTTGCTTCAATTCAAGGAATTCATCAAATTGGGTTTGTGGAAATTTCAAAAAGTTCTTCATCAAAAGTGTAAGGTAAATCGTTCTACTTCTCTATCTTCTTGTAATGGCACCTAAGAAGGCTATAACAGATAAGGCTATAGCAACTGATAAAGGTGAAACTTCTAATTTTGGTCTCAAAGAAGATGAGTATGTTCATAAGGATTGCATTACTACTTACACTAGGTATTGTAGGACTAGGAGTGTACTTCCTCAAAAATCTGTCAATATTGATACTCTTAGAAATCTACATTTGAATGATATTGCTGAGATAATTGAGACTGAACAACTTGATAATTTCTGTGACCTACAAACAAAATATAATGAGACTGTGGTTAGGATTTTCTATGCTGGATTACAGGAAAGAAATGGGGCTGAATTTGAGTTCCGTTGGAAGAATAAGTCTTATAAGTTTACTGCGGATATGTGGTTTGAGTTGTTTGGGATGAGCACCGGAAGTAGGATAACCGGGGAGAATCTATTAGCTTATTCTGAAACAAGTCAGGTGGATTATGACTCCAATGTCTTTATCTCCTCCATCACTAGAACTGGCAATATTCCGGAAACCATGGGAACCGGAAAATTGAATGTTAATGCTAGAGTGATTTACTAGATTGTGAGTCACATTTTGCGTCCAAAAAGTGCTAGCTCTAGGATGGATAAGAAGGATATTGACTTGATGTTTTTGCTTATGGAGGACGGGAAGGTTGACTGGCCATTCTACATTGTGAGTAGGATGTTTGATCTAAGGAATTCAAGCAGGGATCAAAGTTTTGGGTACTGTAGCATGATTGCTAGCATATTGCAAAAATTCAAAATTGGACAAAAGCTTCCAATTGAGTACACTACTCTTGGAAGGTTGCAGAAATTTAGTGAAACACAAATGTCCAAAATGAATTGGTCTTTGAATGTGAATAATATGTATGTGTACCATGGTCCGGATGATGACAATGAGGGTCAAGCTGCTGCTCCTAGAGGTAGGAGACCAAGGAGGAATGTCAGACAAGGTGAGGCTGAGGCTGAGGGACAAGGTGAAGAAGGTGGTAATTGGAACGAAATGATGGACATGATGAGAAACATGAGCATGCAACAGACTACCTTCTATAATGAGTACACTCAAAACTATGCTACTCAGAATGCTAGAATTGAAGAGCTGTACACCACCACTACCGACCTCAGAAACTATGTGACCACCCGGTTTGACAACATTCAGACTCAGATGAATACCTATTACAACCTCAACCCTCCTACCAACCCGGATGACATGAATGATGAATGATGAAGTGTGATATTTAACCATATTTTTATGTATTTCTTTTTCATCTTCGCATGAACAATTTCTTTTGTTACTTCTTGACTTTTGGATAAATTCAATTTGGTTGTACGAATATTTTTAATGTTGCCATGTTTTGAGCAACATTCATTTTGGATATGTATGACTTTATTTTGGGTTACTTCGTATGTTTGGATTATTTGTTTTATGGTTATGCATTTGTTGCATTATTTTGTTTATTTTTGTCCCATATTTTGGTATGTTACTTGATTTATAATGTCGATGTGTTTCAATACTCATGAGTTGGTTTATGGATTGTTGTTCTACATTCCATGTTTTATCATGATATTTGGTATTCGTCATTTGATATATTTTGGCATATCTTTGTATGTATTTATATTGATTAGGAATTTTCATCATATATGTGCATTTCGACAAATGTAAGCGCACGATATGACTTGGATCAAAATTGATTGAACTTGATACTTCTAATAGATCCTCTTCTTCTTTTTGATATTGTCAAAGGGGGAGAGATTTGGATGCACAAGCTAAGGATGAATAGCTAAAGGAGTCTTGAATATTATCTACGACAATCGCATTATGGCATCAACTCAGGGGGAGCGTGCTTATTGTTAGCCTTGGTGTTGTAATTGCATCTGTATACATATTGCTATTTTATTGCATATTAGGTATAGGCTTAGCTTTGTTGGAACAAAGTGAGTCCGACATGAACCTCTAATGTTTTAAGTGGTTTTGATGATAACAAAGAATTAAAATTACAATTGGTATTACTAATGATTATTCTAGTGTGCAGAATTACAAGTTAAAATTCATTCAGAAGCACTATGAATAGTAGCAGAGAAGCCAGTCAAAACAAGCTCTGAAAGAGTATCACTGTTCATCAGAAGCTTAATTTTTTGCGTGCTGAAGATAGCACTTCTGAAGACCAAAAGCTAGGCTCTGATGAAGTTCAGAAGCTGAAGATCTTAAGAAGCTATGACAAGAACATCAGAAGCAAAAGGAATTTACGTCACTCAAGAGCTGACCTATACAGAACCAATGATTGAAGAACAATCCACTTCAAGGCTCTGTCACATCCACAGGAAGGAATATTCGTTGGTACAACGTTAACCTTATCCATAAGTGGAGCGCATTTGAGGATTGTACTATCGTACTATTATTACTCAAAATGGATGAGTGATAAATTGAATAGCTAGGTAGTGGAATTGGAATTCCTTACCAAAGAAGGCAATATACAGCTATCAATTGTACGAGTAAATTCCAGCTGGCACCTCTCTCTCTGCAACGGTCATCATCTTCCTCCAAGTATAAATAGAAGACTCAAATGGAAGAAATGACTACTGTTACTACAACTGTTATCACTACTGTTCTAACGACTGTTCTACGTTCAAAGACTAAGAAGCATTCTGACATCATAATTTAAATCTGTCATTCTAAGTCTTAGAGCAATTTGAGTTGTATTTTGTAAACACCTCTGATAGTATATCAAGTGTTCCTTAACATTCATTCTTATTCTTAAGTTTGTTTGAGAAGTCTCTTGTTAAGATTAACTTGAGCATTTGAGAAGTCTCTCGTTTAGTGAAACTTGAGCACCTGAGAAGTCTCTTGCAAGTGTGCTTGAGCAATTTGTAATCTTTAGTAGATTATAGTGAAAATCTCTTGTTAGTAACAAGGGGACTGAAGTACTCTCGATTTGTGAGGGGAACCAGGATAAATTCTGTGTCCTTCTTTCTCTCTTTCTCTCAGCATCTCTTTTAATTTGTGTTTTATCCGCTGCAAACTTGGTTTTATTTCGAAAAAGTTTTAATTCTAAAAACACAATTCAACCCCCCCCCTTCTTGTGTTTTTCCACCTTCAATTGGTATCAGAGCCTGGTTGTTGCCTAACTCTCACCTATCAGTGAAACAGTTAAGATTCAGGGAGGAAAAACATGTCTGCTGAGAAGAATCTCAATGAAGTTCCATTTGACTATGATTCTAATTCTAAAGACAGAAGGTCTTCTGACAAAATTCCCTTTTTCAATGGAACTGAGACTGGTTATCCATTCTGGAAAACCAAGATGTACAGTCACATCATGGCGATTGATTGTGATCTGTGGGACTTGGTAGAAGATGGAGTGAACTTTGAAAATATGGACTTAGAAGGCGTTGTTAGCTCTAAAGACAGAAAGGCTTTTACACCCACTCAAAAGCTGGAATATAAGAAGCATCACAGTGTAAAAGGGATGATGACAAATGCCATCTCTCATGATGAGTACTTGAAAATTGGAGATAAGAGAACGGCTAAGTCTATCTGGGATTCTCTTAAATCCAAGTATGAAGGAAATAAACAAGTTAAGGAGGCTAAGGCCAACTTGTTAGTACATCAGTATGAATTATTTAAAATGAAGGACGGAGAGGACATTGAGACAATGTTCTCTAGGTTTCAAATTCTTGTTTCGGGACTTCAAGTTTTAGATAAGAGCTATACTGAGGCTGATCATGTAAGGAAAGTACTCAGAAGCTTGCCGCCAAAGTGGAGACCAAAAGTGACAGCGTTTCAGGAATCTAAGGATTTAGATACTGTGTCTCTTGAAAGCTTGGTTAGTTCTCTAAAGAGTCATGAGATGGAACTTATGACTGATGAATCGACTAAGAAGCTAAAAGGGATAGCCCTGAGCACCAAGAGTTCCTCTAAGGCTCTGAAGGCGAAGGTTATAGTATCTGATGAAGAAGCTTCTGAAGAAGGTCACGAGATGGACTCTGATGAAGAAGAAGAAATGGTTCTGATGGCTGCAAGAGTATCGCAATGGGCTAAGAGAAGCAAGAAGTATGCTGGTAAATTTGGAGGTTCTTCCAAGAAGGTTGGTGCTTCTAAGGATAAAAAGGAAGAACAAAACAAATGCTTTAAGTGCAACAAACCAGGACACTTCATTGCTGACTGCCCAGAGAACCTAAGTAAAACATCCAAGAGAACCTCTAACAAAGAAAGATACAAAAGTAAGCTCAAGAAGGGGTTCCTTGCCACTTGGGATGATTTGGATCAGGAATCAGATTCTGATGGGGAAGAAGAAGCAAACCTAGCCTTGATGGCAACCGCTTCTGACCAAGAGAACTCTGAGCACGAAGCTGACTCAGATTCAGAAGATGAAGATGAGGTACTTGCTAAACTTTCTCGTTCTGAATTAATAGATTCCTTAAAAGATGCCTTAAAACTTTTAACCAAAAAGGCAGGTGAGTGTAAGGTCCTTAAAAAGGCCTATAACAACCTGACCGAAAAGGCAAATGAAATAATTGAACAAAATGAGTCTCTAAAATCAAGAAATGAATTTATGGAAACTCATTATGTTCTTGATGATAAGGTTCCTCCAGAACATGAATTTGCTCTTCAGGAATTCCTTATCAATGGAATGAAAAGAAGTAAAATAGCCTCTTTGATTTATCATGTAAGTAGAAATAGAGGAGAAGGTCTTGGATTCTCACGTTTTAAAGATAATCCATTATCTTCAAATTCCTCTAATATAGATAAATCAAAACCTAAGGTTGTCTTTGTAAAGAGTCAATCAGAAGTTCTAAATGAGTCAACTTCTAATAGAACATCAAAGCCAGAGGCTCAAAAGTCAAAGACTCTGAAGGATAAAACCTCAGAACCTAAGATCTTTAAGCCTCAAGCTAATGTTAAATCTAAAGAAGCTCTGACACATTCAAGAACAAAGCTCAAGAGCTATACTAAACCCAAAAACTTTTCAACAAGGGTGGTTAACTCTAGAAGCTCTGATAGGTTCTTCAAACAAAGACCACCTGGACCTGTAAAGACTAACACAAAAGGACCCATAAAGATATGGGTACCAAAATCTCAAATAATATTTGCTTCAGGTTTGCACACTAAGAAGGCCAAAGCAGCAATGCTGGTACCTGGACAGTGGCTGCTCACGACATATGACGGGAGAAAGGCATATGTTCCAAACCCTGACTCTGAAAGAGGGAGGTACTGTGGGGTTTGGAGGAAACCAAAAAGGGAAGATCATTGGTACAAGTATAGTTGGTAACTCTTCTCTTTCAATTAAAAATGTTTGGTTAGTTGATGGCCTCAAACATAATCTGCTTAGCATTAGTCAATTTTGTGATAGCGGATTTATTGTTAAATTTGATAAAGAGGCATGTACAGTAATCAATGATTCTGACAAGTCCATATTGTTTAAAGGATTAAGAAGAGGTAATGTTTATAAGGTGAATCTGTCAGAACTCACTGAGCAGAAGATAGTTTGTCTTCTATCTCTGAATGATGAAAAGTGGGTCTGGCACCAACGCTTAGGTCATGCTAACTGGAGATTAATCTCTAAGCTTAGCAAACTAAAGTTGGTTAAAGGCCTGCCAAATCTTAAATATCATTCAGATGCTCTGTGTGGTCCTTGTCAGATTGGCAAAATTTCAAAAACTTCTTTTAAACCTAAAAACATTGTCTCTACCTCAAGACCCTTAGAACTACTTCACATTGATTTGTTTGGTCCAGTAAGTACTGCCTCAATCAATGGGAAGAAATATGGATTAGTCATTGTTGATGATTACAGTAGATGGACTTGGGTAAAGTTTCTAAGAGTGAAAGATGATGCATATGATGTGTTCAGCATCTTCTGCACTCAAGTGCAAAATGAGAAAGGTCTCAAAATCTTAAAGGTTAGAAGTGATCATGGTGGTGAATTTGAAAACGAACCATTTGCAACTTTTTGTGAAGATCATGGCATTGTCCATGAGTTCTCTGCTCCTAGAACACCACAACAAAATGGTGTTGTAGAGAGAAAGAACAGGTCTTTACAAGAAATGGCAAGAACCATGATGCATGAGACAAAACTTGCTAAGCACTTCTGGGCAGAAGCTGTAAACACAGCTTGTTACATTCAAAATAGGATCTATATAAGACCTCTATTGAATCTAACAACATATGAACTCTTCAAAGGAAGAAAGCCCAACATCTCTTACTTTCATCAGTTTGGATGTACATGTTACATTCTAAACAACAAGGCCTACAAAAGAAAATTTGATGCCAAAGCTTGTAAGGGAATCTTTATAGGTTACTCTGAACGCTCAAAGGCATACAGAGTGTATAATTCTGAAACTAACACAGTGGAAGAATCTATACATGTTAGATTTGATGATAAAGAGCCTGACAGTAAAATGTCAGAGCAAGATAATAGTTATGCAGGTGTTCCATACCAATACATCGATTCAGAACCTGAAAAAGCATCAGAAGCTGTTGAAGCTTCAGAAGCTGTACTGGAAGAAGATGCTGAAGAAGCATCTCAATTAGAAGCATCACAAGAACATGATGACACTTCAGAAGAAGACACCCAACCAAGTGCTGATGTTGATGAAGCTCCAAGAAGGAAGTTCAAATATAGATCATCACATCCAGAAGATTTAATTCTTGGAAACAAAGAAAGTCCAAGAAAAACAAGATCAGACTATCAACAACTTGATTCACTTCTGGGACTAATCTCAATGATAGAACCAAAGAATGTTGATGAAGCACTTACTGACGATGGATGGATTGTAGCTATGCAAGATGAGCTCAATCAGTTTCAAAGAAATGATGTATGGGACTTAGTGCCAAGACCAGCACATAAGAACATCATTGGAACTAAGTGGGTATTTAGAAACAAGATGAATGAACAAGGTGAAGTGGTAAGAAATAAAGCTAGACTGGTAGCACAAGGCTACAGTCAGCAAGAAGGTATAGACTTCACTGAAACATTTGCTCCAGTAGCAAGACTGGAAGCAATCAGGTTACTTCTTTCATATGCTGTTAACAATGGAATCACATTGTACCAAATGGATGTTAAGAGCGCCTTTCTTAATGGTGTTATTTCTGAAGAAGTATATGTTAAACAACCCCCAGGTTTTGAGGATTTGAAGAATCCTAATTATGTTTATAAACTTAAGAAATCACTCTATGGTCTCAAACAAGCTCCAAGAGCTTGGTATGAAAGACTGAGTAATTTCCTTTTAGAAAATGGTTTTCAAAAAGGTCAAATTGACAATACATTATTCAGAAAGACATCTAAGAAAGATATCTTAATCATTCAAATATACGTTGATGATATTATTTTTGGTTCTACTAATGCTTCCTTGTGCAAGAGTTTTTCAAAGCTGATGCAGGATGAATTCGAGATGAGTATGATGGGTGAATTGAAGTTCTTCCTTGGAATCCAAATTAATCAAGGAAAAGATGGCACTTACATTCATCAAAGCAAGTATACAAAAGAGCTTCTGAAGAAGTTCAACCTTGATGACTGCAAGATAATGTCTACACCCATGCATCCTACCAGCAGCTTAAGCAAAGAAGAGATAGGAAGCAAAGTAGATCAGAAGCTGTATAGAGGTATGATTGGTTCTTTACTCTACCTTACAGCATCTAGACCTGATATTCTATATAGTGTATGCTTGTGTGCAAGATTCCAGTCAGATCCTAGAGAACCTCACTTAACTGCTGTTAAGAGGATCTTTAGATATCTGAAAGGAACTACTAATCTAGGACTTCTTTATAAAAAATCCCTAGATAGTAAGCTAGTTGGATTCTGTGATGCTGACTATGCTGGTGATAAGATTGAGAGGAAATCCACTAGTGGAAATTGTCAATTCATTGGTGAGAATCTCATATCTTGGGCCAGCAAGAGACAAACAACTATTGCTTTGTCTACAGCAGAAGCAGAATACATCTCAGCTGCTAAATGCTGCACACAGCTTCTCTGGATGAAATATCAGTTGGAAGATTATAACATAGCTGAAAACAGTATTCCACTATATTGTGACAATACTGCTGCTATTCATTTGTCTAAGAACCCTATTCTACACTCAAGAGCTAAACATATTGAAATAAAACATCATTTTATAAGGGATCATGTTCAGAAAGGTACAATAGATATTCAATTCATTGATACTGAACATCAATGGGCTGACATATTTACTAAACCTTTAGCTATTGAAAGATTTGATTTTATCAAAAAGAATTTGAACATGCACTATATCTCTGAAGAAAATTAGCTCTGAGAAGTAGAATAGAATTAGCATCTGAAGCTCTATCAGAACCTCTTATAATTTAGAGTATCCCTTGGGAAGCTCTGAAAAATTTAGGCTCTGAAGAGTAACAGGTTCTGATGAGGTGTCAGATACAAATGAGTGAGGCTCTGAACCTTTTGGAAATGAAACGTTCAGTACGAGTAAGTGTACAACAGTTGTCTATACACGCGTCAACTATGTTTAAACTTTTTCAACACGTGTCTAGATCCTGACGGGCAGAGAACAGTTAATGATGATTATGGCAGTTAAGAATATTATTTAATTTTTAAAAAACTGCTCGCGCTCCCTCCCAATGTTTTTTTTTTCTCTGTGTATGTGTGCTAGTTACTATTTATAAGTCACTTCACTCACTTGCACAACTTTTTACACAAAATCACTACCTACACAACCCTAGACCTTACAGAAATTCCCAACCTTCATCTTCTTAATTCTCTGCAACTATGGCTGCTCGTTCATCAAACGAAATCGTTCAAGAACCCTTTAACCCTACGTTACCACCCATCATCGATCTTAATTCAAAAGATAATCTAGTCTACGAACATCATCAAACTGACGCTGGACCAGATGCTTATGATTTCTTCACTGAGAAGTTCGTGGATTTTGAAAGTTTGAAAGCAAATGGGATTGACATTCAATACTTGTTCTACAACCAACAATGGCAAAATTATTTTGAGATGCTTAATGGCTTTGAATACTATGACATAGTGAAGTATTTCTGGCAGAAGGCTAAAGTGTACGATAGAGAAAGTGCTGATAAAGAATACAAGGATATGGTTGAGAAGAACAAGGAATTACGAGGAAAAACAAGAAAGGAACTTGGTCTTAAACCTTATAGAGAAAGGGAAATTAGGTCAAATATTTTGGGAATAAATGTTGTGATAACTCAGGCACACATTGCTAAGATTCTGGGTTTAGACAACAAAGGAGAAGATATAGAAGTGTATGATAAGAAAAGCAAGCATTTGGATTCAATTCATCAGGACCTCTTTAAATCTGGATGCAACCAAAAGGATTTTGGAAAAGTAATGCACATGAAGCACACATTTGAATTTGCTTTCAGAATGTGTTTGTCTACCATCTTCACCAGAAAAGGTGGATTGGATACCATCTCCATTCCGCACAAACATCTCATCTGGTTCTTATACAAGAGGGTGAAAGTTAATTTGGCTAAGATTCTTTTTGATCACATGTGCCTTACCATCAATGAGGGTAGAACCAAAATACCATCAGTCATTCATCACCCTAGGTTAATTTCTGAACTGATAAGGCAAACCAAACTCACAGATATCGTGAGTGCCAAAGAAAAACATAGAGTTTTCCAAACCTCTAAGTATGATGCTTCAGTTCTGGTCAATATGAAGAGAAAAACCAAGGAAGAAATCATTCAAGTGAAAACACCTCTACAGCAAGTGTACGAAAAGTACTTCTGGTGTGATGGATTTCCCACCATATCAGAACATGATAATGAGGAGGTCATCAAGAACTTTCTTGAATCAGTAAGAAGAGATACTGGGGTTAGTGTGCCCAGGAAAATGGTTGTAAGTGTTCCTAATTGGGATATCTTCAAAGGACCAAGAGATATAACAAGGAACAAAAGAAAGCCAAGAACTACTGAGCTAGAAATGATCGATGAAGGCTCTGATGATCAAGGACATGCTAGTGCTGATGAGATTGAGGAAGGTGCTGAAAATATGATGACAGAAGCTGTTCAGAAGGAAAAACGGACAAAGAAAAGGCATGATAGGCCTTCAGCTTCTGAGGAAGATCAGAACCCTGCTAAACCTGCAAAGAGATTAAAGACCAGAGCTTCTAAACCAAAAGGTAAGATCTCTGAATCTAATACTTCTAGCATTCCTGTAGCTCAGGTTATTGGTTCTGAACCTCAACCCTCTATTACTAAACCATCTATTTCTCAACCTCCATCATCTACAAATCAACCTCAACCCATAGACTTCACTGTACCTATTAGTGTAGTCTTACCTGATCATAAAGCTATACCATCATCATCTTCATCAGATACCAGCACTGCCTCGGATGAGTTAATTGCTACACTCATCAGAGAATCCAACCCAAAACAAAAGAAAACTCTTACACCAAAGAGAACCTCTTTCAAGAAAACCACAAAGAAAACCACCATAAAGTCCATTCATCTCTCTTCTGATGAAGAACCTTCTATTTATGTAGACACAACCATTCTCAATCAAACCACAAATCAAGATTCTGTCATAGAACATCTTGAACAACACATGTGTGGTGTTGCATTTACCAACTCAAATCCAAATTCACCACATCAATTTCCCTCCATGAATCTCACAAATGATTCACCCGTCCATAAAACACAAAACACACAGGTCATTCACACACCCCCTCCCTCACTTGATCACATCTCACGAGTGAATCCACCTACATTCACCCCTGTTCAGAATGAGCCAATTGCTCATTCTGAAGAACAACAAAAATCACCTCACTCATCACCAATCAATGTCATGACTGAACAACAACACCAATCACCACAACCTGTCTCTGACCCACTCAACAAACCTCTAGTTTTAGAAGAGGTTCTTGAGCTTTACCAACACCTAACTAAAGCTGAACATCAAATATTCAAGGATTCCATCAATCTTGATGATGATATCATACCTCCAAATCTCAGCAAAATCAAAATCATTGAACTCAAAAGAAAGAAACCTGAACCAACCATTCCCTTTGACCCATCCTTACCCTTTTTCAATTCTGACTCTGAACCAAACCTTGAGCTGCTAAATAATGCTATAGGTATTAGACTTAAGAGGTTTAAACAAAGAGAGGAAGAAGCTCTTATCTTCCCCTCTGATATGGATGCTGATGTCAGGGAATTAGAGTACTTATTTGGTAAATCTTTAAGGATTCTCAGTACTCATCTGAAGGATAAGATTAAGGGTAGAGGAGCAAACACTGTACAGGAACTGTTTGAGGTTGTTGAGAAGCTAAACGCTCCAAGGCTCACATCTTTCAACCATGAAGAAGAATGTCAGAGGTTAGCTTTTTTAGCTGCTGTGAATGAAAGTATCACAAGATCTCTGGATGATGAGCAGGCTAGGATAGCTGCTGAAATGGAACGTCAGAGGCTTGCTGAACAAGAAGCCTTCAAGTTATTGGTTGATAGAGCTGTTCACATTGCTGTCATTGAGACTAATAAGATTCTTGAGAATCAAGGAGCTGCAGAAGATACTATTATGAATGATCAGAACCTTAGTGAACCAGATTCTGATAAAGGTAAAGCTCCCATTGTTGCTTCATCTCCTCCTAGATCTCCACCAGTACTTGTCCAAGGCTCTTCTTCATCTGCTATACCCTCTGTTATGCAAGAAGCTCTGGATGTAATCAAGCATGACTTAAGAGAGGAACTAAGAAATGAAATGGATGAGTTCAGGGCCGATATAAGAGAAGACATGAACAGATCTGGTGAAGCTACAAACAAGAAGATAGATGCAATGATGGAACTTCTTCTGAAGCTTACTCAACAGCAACCCAAACCTTAACCCTTATGTTTGAGCACTTGTTTTATTGTTAAGTTCTTGTGTAATTTTTGGATAATTTTCTTTTAATTCATATCTATATTATCCATATTTGTGTGTTTGTTATTTGCTTATATGTTTGTTTTATCTTTGTTTTTCAAAATTTAACTTTTCTATATACCATAATATTGTCTGGTACTCTTGAGAATTCTGACTCTAGTGAAAGATGCTGAAGAGCATCTTAGTATTTAAACTAATAAGCCTAGGATTTTCAAAACCTAAGAGTCCCTCTCATCAGTACTCCTGTTTACTCATGAAATAGCTTCTTAGTATTAAAGCCTGTTTAACAACGGGGCACCAATACCGAATGAGGCGTGTTTGGTAACTGGTGTTCTGACAATACTTATGTGGTATATAAAAAGAAAGCAAGCTTAAAAGAGAGAGAGATAGGTAGAGGAACAACTTTTATTATTAATAGAAAGATTCTTTATTACATATGATTGCATCTAGCCTAAGGCTTAGATTTAGAAGCCTCTGATTCTATACTCTTCAGTTTCTCTTTGAGAAGAGATAGTGCTTCATCAGCAAGCTTCTGAACCTCAGCTGGATAATCTGCTAGATTATCTTCATATGTCCATAAGAACTCTTCCAGATCAGAGCCCAATTCTTCCTCCTCTGACTCTGTTAAAATAAGTTCTTCCTTGTTTCTCTCATATCGTAGCCTGTTTTCTTCGCAGCGCCAGGGCTCTGCTCCCTTCTTGCTCTCTCCTTTTGAGCTTGAAGCATCCTTGGTAACCTGTCTTTCCATTGTATGTTTTTCTTTTGATGTTACTTGATTACTCTGGATGAGTAAAATGAGAGGAATCATCCCTTTTTATAGTGTCATCAAGCTCTCTTGTCAGGACGGTTTTCAACACAATTCATTAAATGAATTTAGTTGTCATCACTTTTTGACTTGACTACCTTGTTATGACGAGTTTGACTGCTTGGTTTTCTGTGTCTTTTTGACTGATGCCAAAAGGGGGAGTAAGAGTAGCGTTAAAATTAATGTTGATTCATTCATATACTGCTCAATCTGAAACTGTAATGTTAAAAGCATTATGAATCAATATTTATCTCTTATGATTCTTTCTCATTCTGAACGATTATTGAAAGGGGAGAAAATTTAAGAACCTAAAATAAAATTCATAGACAATGTCAGAAGAGCTTGCAAACCGCTTCTGAGCATTATCAAACTCTAAGAAGCAAAGCTTGCAAAACTATGCTTCTGAGAGTTAAATATGAAAATTTATTTTAAGTTAATAAATCAACTCTTAAACTGTTTTAATTAATTATGGATAAAACTTAGGGGGAGCTTACAAACCTACCCTTATGGATTATCAGACTCAGGGGGAGACTGCAAACCTTTGAAACCTGAAGTCATCATAATTAAATTAAATCAACAACAATTGAATTTTAATGCTTTGGTTTGTCATCATCAAAAAGGGGGAGATTGTTGGAACAAAGTGGGTCCGACATGAACCTCTAATGTTTTAAGTGGTTTTGATGATAACAAAGTATTAAAATTACAATTGGTATTACTAATGATTATTCTAGTGTGCAGAATTACAAGTTAAAATTCATTCAGAAGCACTATGAATAGTAGCAGAGAAGCCAGTCAAAACAAGCTCTGAAAGAGTATCACTGTTCATCAGAAGCTTAATTTTTTGCATGCTGAAGATAGCACTTCTGAAGACCAAAAGCTAGGCTCTGATGAAGTTCAGAAGCTGAAGATCTTAAGAAGCTATGACAAGAACATCAGAAGCAAAAGGAATTTACGTCACTCAAGAGCTGACCTATACAGAACCAATGATTGAAGAACAATCCACTTCAAGGCTCTGTCACATCCACAGGAAGGAATATTCGTTGGTACAACGTTAACCTTATCCATAAGTGGAGCGCATTTGAGGATTGTACTATCGTACTATTATTACTCAAAATGGATGAGTGATAAATTGAATAGCTAGGTAGTGGAATTGGAATTCCTTACCAAAGAAGGCAATATACAGCTATCAATTGTACGAGTAAATTCCAGCTGGCACCTCTCTCTCTGCAACGGTCATCATCTTCCTCCAAGTATAAATAGAAGACTCAAATGGAAGAAATGACTACTGTTACTACAACTGTTATCACTACTGTTCTAACGACTGTTCTACGTTCAAAGACTAAGAAGCATTCTGACATCATAATTTAAATCTGTCATTCTAAGTCTTAGAGCAATTTGAGTTGTATTTTGTAAACACCTCTGATAGTATATCAAGTGTTCCTTAACATTCATTCTTATTCTTAAGTTTGTTTGAGAAGTCTCTTGTTAAGATTAACTTGAGCATTTGAGAAGTCTCTCGTTTAGTGAAACTTGAGCACCTGAGAAGTCTCTTGCAAGTGTGCTTGAGCAATTTGTAATCTTTAGTAGATTATAGTGAAAATCTCTTGTTAGTAACAAGGGGACTGGAGTACTCTCGATTTGTGAGGGGAACCAGGATAAATTCTGTGTCCTTCTTTCTCTCTTTCTCTCAGCATCTCTTTTAATTTGTGTTTTATCCGCTGCAAACTTGGTTTTATTTCGAAAAAGTTTTAATTCTAAAAACACAATTCAACCCCCCCCCCTTCTTGTGTTTTTCCACCTTCAAGCTTATGCATAGTTTTGACAATTATCAAAAAGGGGGAGAATGTAAGTGCACCAGTTCATCCTCTTGTTTTAATAATTGTCAAAACACATGAAAATAGGATTGAACATATTTTGGCAACATTACAAATGACTTGACAACAAAGAACTATTTTCTAAACCTTGAAAAACTGACTTTTAGGTATTTTGTATCGATACATACATAGTTGTATCGATACATATGTCCTGAAATTACTTCTGTTTGATTTTGTGCATTTTGTATCGATACATATATTGTCTGTATCGATACAAAAGTGGTCTCTCAGAGACAGAACATTATCTGTGTATCGAAGCATGCTTGCATGTATCGATACACATCTGTATGTTCTCAAAATCCAGAAAACTCATGATGTATCGAATCATGCTTGCATGCTTCGATACATATCAGTCAAGATTATGATATTTGTATCGATACACACCCGTGTTTGTATCGATACAAAGGTCAATTTTTCCATTTTTTAACGTTGGTCAAAGCATTTGTATCGATACAAATGATCATTTGTATCGATACATGTATGAAAAATTATGCCTAAATTTGCTCATTCTATTTTCTCTTTAAATAGCAATATGTGTGATTTTTTGTAGTGAACACAAGTGAGAGAAAACTAGTGTGAAAGATTAGAAAACGCTTTGGGTACAAATTGAGTGACAATTTGCATCAAAGGTTTGATTCAACACAAATTCATCATCTTCATCAAGTTTGCAATCAAAATTGGATTTGAGTATGGGATCAATTCAATAGAAACTGCAGATTTGTGTGATAACGTTTGATACGGTTCGCGGTGAATCAGAATCGTGATCGGGTTGAATTGCGTTGAAGGTTCTAGTGTTTCTCTCAAGTGATTCAAGATCGTGCGTGTCTTGAAGGATTCGACAACAAGGAACGAATGACTCAGCTGGACGATTGGGTGCGGTTTGGCACAAGGTGAATCGTTGGAATCAGAGGGTGAAGTTCCGTTGGGTGTCGAGGTTACTCGCATTAGTTTACATTTTGTCTTGCTATAGGATTATAGATTTCAATTGTAAACTGTGCACTGTTTGTTCATCAAGTTTTTGATCTATAAACTCTCAAATAACCCGTTTGGTTATTTGGGGGGAGACGTACTCGGATAAACGCGTGGACGACGCGCAATCCGGGGAACTCCCTAATCACATCGTGTGTCTCTCTTTATCTCTCTCTTTCAATTTCGTTAATTTCGTTAAATTGATTAATCGATTGAATTTTTGTTGTTCGTATTGGTTCACACAAATTCAATTGGTTCTTGCTTGATTGTGATTGAACTTGAAATATCAAACCATATAACTTGCTTGGGACTGTTTTTGTTAATCAAATTAAATTTGAATATCTTGCGTTAAACATTCGATAATTTTCCTAATTCGTTCAAGGCGATACTATCTTTCCTTTGGTCAAAAGGTGCAAAGTAGACTACCGATCCGGTGGTGCTTCCGCGCATTGTTTTTTATCCATTTTTTTTTAATTGCCGTTGATTAAAGAAGCCACTTATTCAACCCCCCCTTCTAAGTGGTAGCCTAGTAGTCTAACAATTTTTACTTCGAGTAAAACAGGTTTATACTTTTTCAAATATTTTCCATTTATACCCAAAGTACGTTTTTCAGGAGTTAGCTCCTCAATTTCATAAGCACCATTTGAATAGATTTGGACAATTTTAAATGGTCCTTCCCAATTTGGGGACCACTTGCCTAAGAGTCTGCCTTTCTTATCCATAGGCAAAATTACTTTCCAAACTAATTCTCCAATAATAAAAGACTTAGACTTAACTTTCTTGTTGTAAGCTTTAGATACTCTCTCTTTTTGTTTTGTTAAAACTTCCAGAGCGTTAAGTCTTTCTTCATCTAAATCAACTAATTCATCTGACATCATTTGCCAATAATGGTCTAAAGGTATTTCCATTTGTCTTTGCACCCTTGCTGATTGCAAATGTATTTCGACTGGTAAGACAGCATCATGACCATAAGTTAGTCGAAATGGGGTGGTATTAGTTGATTCCTTAGGAGAATTTCTGCAAGCCCACAACACTTGGTCTAAAGTTTTATGCCAATTTCTTGGCTTTTGGGCTATGTGTTTCTTTATCAAATTAATAATGATTTTGTTGGCTGCTTCGACTTGACCATTTGCTTGTGCATAATATGGTGTTGAAGTTAAAAGTCTAAAGCCAATTTCTTGGGCAAATTCCTGCATCTTTCGTCCAGTGAAAACTGAACCTTGATCAGTTGTAATTGTTTCAGGAATTCCAAATCTATAGATTATATGATTTTGTATAAAATTAATTACTGCCTCTTGATCAACATTTGGCAAAGGAATGGCTTCAATCCATTTTGTGAAATAATCTATTCCAACTAAAATGTAACGTTGATTCTTTGATGAAGCAGGTTTAATTTCACCAATCAAATCTATAGTCCAACCCCTAAAAGGCCATGGTTTTACTATTGAATGTAGTTCACTTGCAGGCACATGCTGTATTCCTGAATGCCTTTGGCATTCTTGGCAACCTTTGGCAAATTCTATACAGTCTTTCAGCATAGAAGGCCAATATAGGCCTTGTCGAAACAAAAGCCATTTCATTTTGTGTCCTGCTTGATGAGAACCACAAGTGCCACTATGAACATTAGAGATTGCTACATATGCTTCTGTTTCATTAAGGCATTTTAACAAAATACCTTCAGAAGTCTTTTTGAAAAGATCATTTTCAAAAATTATATAGCTTAAATCCCTATATTTTATCTTTCGATCCACATTTCCTGTTGGATTTCTAAGATATTCCACAATAGGCTTTCTCCAATCATCATCTGACAGATTGTCAATGGCAAAAATTTCAAAATTTCCTACGGTTTCAATCTCACCATTGATTTGTGGTATAGTATCTGCCCCACAAGTTTTGGCATTGACAATTGTTCAGAAATTGGTTCTTGTAAAACCATTTTTTCTTTGATCTCGATCAATTGTGTCAACTTTTCCTTTGACATTTTATATCCTGAAGCAATTTGAGCTAAATCATTTGCTTCTTGATTTTCTAGTCGAGGTACATGTTCAATATCCACATGATCGAAACAATCTAACAAAGAACTAGCTATAACAAAGTATTTTGCTAAGTGTTCTTTAACACATTTATATTCTTGTGTTAGTTGTTTCAATACTAATTCAGAATCACCTCTTATTTTAATGTTCTTTTCCCCCAAGTCTTTTAATATTTCTAAACCTGTAATTAAGGCTTCATATTCAGCTTCATTGTTAGAGCAAAGTCCATTGATTTTATATTTGAATTTAGTTGGAACTTTAGTGGGTGAAATTATTAGGATCCCAATTCCAGTTCCATGTTTATGTTTGGACCCATCAAAATAGAGAATCCATGGCTGAATATCCACATATTCTTGTGGCATTTCGACCAAAGAATGATCAACTATAAAATCTGCCACAATTTGACCTTTAACTGCCTTTAAAGGTTTATAAGTGAGTGAATATTCAGTTAATGCTAATGCCCATTTTCCAATTCTACTGTGTAATATAGATTTCGTTAACATATGTTTAATAACATCGAAATGGGAATAGACATAAACATCAACAGGCTTTATATAATGCTTAAGTTTTGTACAAGAGAAATACAAACAAAGACAAAGTTTTTCTATGGCAGTATATCTAGTTTCTGCATCATTTAAAACTCTACTAAGGTAATAAACTGCATTTTCTATGCCATTATCATCTTCTTGAGCCAACATGCTTCCTATTGTCTTATCAGACGCAGCAATATACAACTTCATAGCTTTATTTCTGCTAGGAGGCATTAAAACTGGAGGCTTTATTAAATAATCTTTAATGTCATCAAAAGCCTTCTGATGCTCTTCATTCCATTTGAAAGGATCATCTTTCTTGAGTCGAAGTAGTGGTGAGAAAGCTTGAGCTTTTCCACTTAGATTCGAAATGAATCTTCTCAAAAAATTGATTTTTCCCAACAGAGATTGAAGTTCTGTCTTGGTCGAAGGAGGCTTTGTCTCTAAGATAGCCTTTGTCTTGTTTTGGTTTATTTCAATGCCTTTCTTATGCACCACAAAACCAAGGAAATCTCCTGCATGCACACAAAAAGCACACTTTAATGGATTCATTTTTAATCCATGTTTCCTCATTCTTTCAAAAGATTGCCTAAGATATAGTAAATGGCTATCTTCAGAAGAGGATTTAATGATGATGTCATCAATATAAACTTGCATGAATGTATCTATAAAATCATGAAACATAGAATTCATGGCCCTTTGATAAGTGGCCCTAGCATTCTTTAAACCAAAAGGCATAACAACCCATTCATAAGTGCCTAAAGCACCAGGGCATCTGAATGTTGTTTTAGATACATCCTCTTCAGCAATAAATATTTGGTTATAACCAGAATAACCGTCTAACATGCTTAGGAATTCGAAGCCTGCTGCTGAATCTATTAACATTTCTGCCACAGGCATGGCATATTCATCTTTAGGTGTAGCATTATTTAAGTCCCTAAAATCTATGCATACTCTAAGTGTACCATTCTTTTTAATAACAGGAACTATGTTTGCTAACCATTCTACATACATGGCAGTTCTGATGAATTTACTCTTCAGCAACCTTTCGATCTCCTCCTTGATCTTGGACATGATTTCTGGTGCAAATCTTCTTGGCAATTGTTTCACTGGTTTTTTACCTGCCTTGATTGGTAGTTTGAGTTCGACCATTTCTCTACTGAGTCCAGGCAACTCATTATAGTCCCAAGCAAAACAATCACTAAATTCCTTGAGAAGTAGCACCAATTTTCCTTTCAGATCAGGACTAATATTAGCACTAATATAGGCTGGCCTTTTTACTAAGCCATTTCCAATGTCAATTTCCTCCAAAGGGTCTTGAGCTTGCATCTTTGGTTTTCATTCAGTGGATCCCTTTCGAACCCAAGGGGCTCTTCATCATAGATACAATCAAGCCTTTGGATTTGTGGCATAGGAGGGCCATCACTTTCGACCTTGGCTTGTGTAGCCATATTTTGTTGAATATCAGCTTCCAAAGCCGTATTTAATCTACTTTCGGCCATATAAGCCGTAATTCTGGCCCATGCATTGGACTCAGTCATAGTAATCTTCGTGGATATTCCAACCAGATGGTGGTACAACTCCATCTTCTGAGGATGCAGCATCTATCTCCCCTCTTTCCCATATGAATCCCTAGGTTGGGTGGAGTTTAACAGAATGTATGACATTATCAGAAGGCTTGAAAGCATTCTCTCTATCATAGCATGGCGCTATATTCGCCAAATTCTTGTCGAAGGTTTTCTTAGATATGGTATATACCTCTGACATGTAGAAGCTTTGGTCAGCTTCGATATTTTCTACACAGTCATCCTCTCTCCAGAGTATCAGCTTTTGGTGAAGGGTAGAAGGGACAGCACCCACTCCATGAATCCACTCCCTTCCCAATAGCAAGTTGAAGTTCGCCTTGGATTCAACTACCAAGAACAAAGTTGGTCGAACTATACTGCCAACAGCAACATCCACTTGGATTGCCACCCTAGAATATCCTGTCTTGCCTTCATAGTTTGACAAAACAATGTTATGGGCAGGCAAATCACAATCATACTTGCCTATTTTGGGCAGCATAGATAGAGACATTAAATTTACAACAGCTCCTCCATCTATCAGCACTTTGTTAACCCCAACTCCCTCAACTTTTGCTTTGATGAAGAGAGGTTTGAGATGGCTTTTCATGCCTAAGTCTGGCCTTTCGAATGTGGCTTGTTGCTCTTCGATACAACCATTATTCATGATGTAGTAGCACATTGGCTTTGGATCAGCAATTTCTAACTGGTCGAAGTCAGTTTCGAGCTCAGTTAATCTGATTGAACATCATATTCTGATGATAATATGGACACCACATATATTACATCAAAATCTGGCTTAGAATCCAGTAGATCATCATCTTCCATTTTATTTTCATCTATTGGAGGAGAGATCCTTTCTTTAGCTGGCCTTCTAGCCACTTCTTTGTATTGGCTTGCTTGAGGATTTTTTGCAGCCAATTTCTTTTGGCGTTGGAATCTACGCCATTGAGTTCTTGTCATTGGATGTTTACCCTTTTAATTATTTTTGTAAGAGTATTTGTTAACATCCTCAGAATAGCTTAATTTGGTACCACTAGAGCCACCAACTTACATTGCACCTTTGTTGAATCTTATAGTTCCTTGGTGCATCCAGCGTTCTACAGGGATCGAATCAGATGGACGGAAAGTGGGCCTTCGATCAATTTGGATAGGATTATTTGGTCGAGTCAGGATACCCTTTCCTTTGTCCTGGTATTGTTTTGGCTTTGCCCCTTGCCTATTTGCCACAGGTTGGAATTTCATAAGGCCTGCAGTAACCTCTTTATCACAAACAGCACTGCAATGGGCACAAAGCATCACCCCTTTGTTCTCCAGTTTGCACCTATTTAGAAAGTCGATTAAATCCTCTTCAGCACGAGGGTAAACCACTTTTATCTTCTCGAAGTACTCTTCTTCAGGGATTTGTTCTGCCTGCACCTCTGTAATCTCCATGGCTTCGACCATCATTATCTCTTGTGGTTCAGCATAGAGAGTATCAACGTTTTGCAAAGGCTCAGCATCCACCTTTACGGCTTTGGGTTTTTCACCAAATTTGAGTCTTCCCTCATTCAAAGCCTTCTGGACCAAGTCCCTGAAAAGTACACATTGTGAGGTTCTATGTCCAAGAAAATTATGATATTTACAATAACCTCTTTTCTTTCTCATATCTAATGAGGGTATTTTAACACCCTTAGAAACCACAATTTGGCCATCAGTAACCAACAAATCAAAAATCTCATCACATTTTGTTATATCAAAAGTGTAAGTTTTTGACACATATTTATCATTTTTTGGTTCAACAGGATTTTTCTCATTCGAAGGTTTCAGAAGTTTACAAGTATATGGAGGACCAGGTTTTAATTCTGCTAAATCTATCTCCATTTGTTCAACATCTTCATAGGAGATATTATACTCTTGGTCACTATCATGTGTTGCCACATAAGCAACTTTTTCTTTTTTATGATACTTAGAATTTCTAGCCTATTCTGCTTTCAAGCATTCGACCTGTCGAACCCTATCAGCCAATTGGGCCATATCTCTCAGATGTTGAGTATCTAATTTCTTTCTGATCGAATAATCTAGGCCACCAGCAGCCATTTCGACCAACTCATGTTCAGGCACCTGAGTAAAGCATCGAGCTTTAAGCAAGCGAAATCTGTTCAAATAATAATCCACAGACTCAGGAGTTTTGCGCCTAACACTTGCCTATTCTTTGAGACTTTAGATTGTCCCATGTAGAATTGTTCATGGAAAACCCTCTCCAATTGATTCCAATTGAAAATTGAATGTGGAGGGAGAGTAGTAAACCATGTGAAGGCATTTTTAGTTAGAGAATTTGGGAAATATTTCATCCTTAAATTCTCATTGTTTGCTAAATCTCCTGCCTCAGTCAAATATCTTGCTATGTGTTCAACAGTGGATTCACTAGTGTCACCAGCAAATTTGGTGAACTTTGGGATTTTCCAACCCCTGGGTAATTCTGTTTGAAGCACATATTCTGATAAGGCAGAGACAAAATGAGGCCTATGCATGCCTATGTTTAAACCATTTTGGGCCAAGATTGTTTCGACCAAATTTGCTATGTTGTTTTGTCCAGCAAAGTTATTGTTCTGGACATTTCTAACTACATCATCAGCATTTTGGTTCCTATTAACCAAGACAATTCCAGGATTTTGTTTGACCTGGGGCAAAGCATGTGGTTGCGCTTGTGGTTGTACTTGTGGTTCGACCACTGGTACAGGTTGTTGGACTTGGTTTACAGGATTAGCCACACTAATTGGTGCAGGCACAATGGCATTATTTGGTGCTTGTGCAATTTGCAAAGGCACTACATTTGGAATTTGAGGAACTTGTTGATTAGGGACTTGAGGAGCCTCAAGGAAATCAGCAATTCTCCCCATTTGATTGGCCAACAATTGGTAACTTTGGTTAGTGTTTTGAATTAAAGGATTAAAAACTGTACCAATTTGTTGTGTTAATATGTTAACCATGTCATGGTTGCTTTCATCCATTTGTTGCCTCATTGCTGCCAAGGCAGTATTGGTTAATGTAGGGTAGGGGTGTTGTTTCGTGTGGCAGAGCCAAATGTTCCTGTATTATTAGGGACATAAAAACCAGGCGCTGTCTCTGTGAACAATGATGCGCTTGTTTGCAAGCCTTGCATCATAGTGGTAGGCATACCATAGGGATAGTTTCTACTAGCGCCTTGACTCATATATTGAGAAAAAGGTAATTGAAATATAGAAGAACTAGCGCCACCCCCCATTGACATGAGACCTATTTGGAGAAAAATTACTCTCCATATTGTGAACCAAAGTTAATATAGGTTCTGTTGTAGTCGAAGCCGCGGTTGTGGATGATGGCATAGCCATGGTAGCGGTTATTATTGAAGATGTTGGGGCAGAAACAGTTGCCCCAGTAGCGTTGGGTATAATCTCACTGATTACAGGAGAGACTATAGCCTCTGAAACGCTCGAAGCGGTTGATGTATTCGAACCGTTATTATTATTGTTTCCATTTGAATTTTCCATGTTTTGTCTTGGGTTATTTCTGGGTGGTGGTCTAACCATTTCAGGGAGTGATTTCCCGTTTCTTAAAAGCATACACTACACACAAGACTTTTGGAAACAACTTTAAATACAAAACAAAATAAATACACTAACTTTGAAGAAAATCTAAACGTAAAGCACACAGTCCCACTGGGCGTGCCAATTTGTTTACTGTGAATTTTAGTAAACAATCGTTAGTTTGCTTATTACAAGAGAGATCAACTAGTAAATCTCGGGACATAGTGCTTTGTTTATATTTTCAAAGGAAATAGTGTTCATTATTGTTCTTATGTTCATAAATTGTAGTTTTTATGTTTTGAGTTACTTGAAATGCAAGAAAGAATAGAGGGAAAGATGAGTCGAAGTAAACAACAAATGGATTAAAATGAAAGACTGTAAATTGCATTTAAATGTAAATGATTACAGAAAAATAATGGTGCACATTACATACATTTTCCTTCGATCACTCGTTTCTCTCGTTGACATGGGTACTTTGAGTTTTCTGTGGATTTTGTATAATGATTGTGACCCTTTGCTCGATCACAGAACTAAATTATTTATAGACACTAATTCCTAACTGCTAATAACGCCTAAATAACTACAGAGAGGACGCGTGTCTTGACACGTATTTTGAATTTGAATTTCTTCTTATCTTTTGATTTAGCCGTTGTATCCATCGAAGTCGAAATAGCAATGCTTTTATTTGAATATCGCCAAGTCCATGTCTTTCTTCTACACCACTGAATGCTTCGACCCTACTGACGCTTCGACCAAATCGAAAGGATCCTGAAGAAGATACACAATTAAGGAATAATGCTCAAAATAGAGCATTTATTGCATGTTCATGCATGATTAATCATTAAATCCATTGGCTCTGAAAACCAAACATCTTTGATGACGTTTTTGTAATAATGAAATAATTAAATAGAATTATTTCAACCATGCATTTTGAACATATTTTTACTTAGTAAAAATATGGGCTAACAATTAGGTTTTAACTTAATATGGTCCGGAAATAGTAGTAAATAACGCTAGGTGTATAGAGACGGTAACATCCTGAACTAGTCATGAACTGAGCGGTTAGAGGAGGAATCATGAACTAGGTGTGAACTGAGCAATTAGAAGATGAACAGCCCGATACTAGGATCTAGAGGTTAATTGGTGAAGATAATAATGCATGTTTATAAACAACTCACTTAGTAATTAGGGTATGTGACACATCGAGGTTAGGCTCTCGTAGGTACCTTGGTTATTAATGTAGGGAAACTTTAATAGACATAGTGTAATAGTAAGGTATTACTACAACAAGGAAAAGTCACCGCCGAACAATAATCTGAATAACTATGTTATACGCCGATCATGCCAAATAGGAAGAAGGGAGTAAGTCCAACCACCATACCTATCCTCTATGTTTATGAATCTATATTTATTTATTTATTTCGGCAACGCATTACGCTATTTTTATAAAAACCTTTTGAAAAACTGGCACACCAGTATAAGATGTTGTATACGATGTTACAACACTTTTACCAGATTTAATAGACAAAGTATAAAACAATAAATAGTGCAGAAATAAACAAACACGCAGCGATTTGTTAACCCAGTTCGCGCCAACCGCAACCTACATCCGGGGGATACCAATCCAGGAGGAAATCCACTAATATCCCTAGTTCAAAGTCTTACAGCAAACTCCTCGTTTACAACTTATCACCTAGCAACTATCCTTATGTCTTTCTACCTAGGAACTCTTAGGTATGAGTTCCCAACTCACTCCTTAACTTCAATAGTACAGACAACACTATTGTAAACTCAATCACTATGGTGGAGACACTCTCCTAAACACTAGATCACTCTTACCTAAAGGCTTTGAGTGATACACAAGTATCAAGATCCCAACTCCTTGCTTAAAAGCTTTGGAGAGGACACACACACAATAATTATCCCCTTGCTTAAAAGCTTCAGAGACAATCACAGTTTACAACTCAATAAACACTCAGTCCTAAGCTTGCATCAATATAACACAAGAAAAGCTCACAAAATAACACAAGCACACAAAACCCTAAGACGGCTAGACTCAATCACACGCTTGAACAACTACCTTCATTAGGTTTTAGTCTTCCAATATATATCTGGTAATTTGAGCTTCAGTAGCTTTGCCCACGAGAAACATCCAGCTCACACATATAAAATAAAACCATATCTAAAAAGATACGTTTTGAAAATATAATCCTTCACAATAATTCCTACAACAATCTTTAGATGAAAGATCTGTTTAGAAAATAAAACCTTCCTTGATGCACACACAAAGAATTGATGAAAGAGAAAAAATCTTCTCTAAAAATAAAAACGTGCGCATTAATGATACCGCCAGCTGGCACGCTCACGTCAGGTTACGATGTTGTAACATTACATACCACATCCTGCTTACATACTTGTTTTACCAAAATGCAGCCAATACAAAATAGTCAACACCTTTTTCCAAAACCAAAGCGAATGCAAACTATACGAACTTAAATAACGCTAGTGAAGCTTCGGCATGATCCCTGTGGATACGAACTCATTCTAGACATCTAGAGTGTGAATTATTACTCGACGACAGACTGGTGCACTTGCCAGACCGTAGTCAGTCACTGATAATGATCTAATGATCATGTATCATATGTCCAAACAAATCAAACTCAGTTTTCCCTATGTCTTGCTTCAACATATGATATCCACCATTGAAAATGGCACCAGGATCTAGAGGTTAATTGGTGAAGATAATAATGCATGTATAATAAACAACTCACTTAGTAATTAGGGTATGTGACACAACGAGGTTAGGCTCTCGTAGGTACCTTAGTCATTAATGTAGGGAAACTTTAATATACATAGTGTAACAGTAAGGTGTTACTACAACAAAGGAAAAGTCACCGCCGAACAATAATTTGATTAGCTATGTTATACACCGGTCATGCCAAATATGAAGAAGGGAGGGAGTCCAACGACCATACCTATCCTCTATGTTTCTGAATCTATAATCTATATTATATTTATTTATGCAAAGCATTACGCTAATTTTATAAAACCTTTTTCCAAAACCCAAAGCGAATGCAAATATACGAACTTAAAAAACACTAACGAAGCTTCGGCACGATCCCTGTGGATACGAACTCATTCTAGACACCTAGAGTGTGAATTATTACTCGACGACAGACTGGTGCACTTGCCAGACCATAGTCACCACACCAGTTTTTCCACTCTTTTTCTTAGAAACACCAACAGTCTTTACAATAACCAAATCTTCTTCAACTGACATATCTTTGTTAGTGTGTTCAGTAACATCAGCATCCTTTTCTTGATGCACAACTGTATCAGCCACTACATTGTCAACATTTTCTTCAGCTTCATCTTCAACATGCTCACCCAAAACAGGTTGAGGTTGAGCTTGTGCCAAGGATGTTGGAGCATCCGGCACAACATTGGCATTAGGAACAGCATTCGCCAAGGAATTTAGAAAACCTTCAGCAATCTTTGTGTTCATCAAATCTTCATCAACTCCATCAATACATGAGAGTCAGGAACAATACTTTTTACCTTTTCAGATTCTACAGCAATTTCCCCTTTTTCAACATTAAGGGTTTGAGAGGAGGTTTACACAGTTGCTTCGATTTGAGCAACCGGAGAGAGTGTTGTGACATCAGATGCAACATTAGTGCTTGCATTACCCAGATCATCAAGATACAGTTGTTGCATGTCGAAGTTAAAGGAATATCGGAATTTTGATTTGTGTGATTTAGGTTTCTGGGTGGTTTTTGTCTTTGGTTTCTTTTTGGATTTTGGTTTAGGTGAAGGGGTAGGCTTAGTGGGTGAAGATTTGGAGGTCTGTGACTTGAGAGCAGAGACAAAAGAGGGATGGACCATAGTGATAGGGACAGCGTCGGTGATGATGTCAGACGATTTGGCGATGGGAACAGTGGTTTTTGATGGTGAGGTTTGGTCGGGAGAGGTGTTTGATGGTGAGGTTTGGTTAGGAGAATGAGACATCTTTGCGGTAGTGAGTTTGAGAGAATAGGATTGTATGGAAAACTGATAGTTAGGTTTGATAGGAGAATGGAATATAAAAGTGGATAAGATAACTATTTTTGGGAAGAAAATATTTGAAAAAGATTTGAAATAAAAGTAACCAACCATTGATAGTGGCGTGTTTGTATGGTGGTTAATGTCATGATTGCCTTGATCAACGCGCAACATTTGATTAGGAGACATAAAAATAACTGCTGCACGCCACACCACTTCTAACGATAATTGTTATAACTCTTCATATAGGCAAATTCCTAACTTGCCCCTTAGCTTCTCAAATTGTATAGCATCAAGTGCCTTAGTGAAAATATCTGCCACTTGTTCCTTTGTACCCACATATTCCAGAGTCACAATTTTATTCTCAACCAGATCTCTTATAAAATGATGACGAATGTCAATATGCATGGTCTTGCTATGCTGAACTGGATTCTTTGAGATGTTTATGGCGCTCATGTTGTCATAGTACAATGTTAGAGCATCTTGCTCAACATCGTATTCTTTCAGCATTTGTTTCATCCACACAAGTTGAGAGCAACTACTCCCAGCAGCTATATACTCAGCCTCAGCTGTAGTTAGGGCCACACAATTTTGCTTTTTGCTGAACCAGGATATCAAATTATTGCCTAGAAAGAAACATCTTCCTGAAGTGCTTTTTCTATCATCTGCACTTCCAGCCCAATCAGCATCACAATACCCATATAGGGCAGAGTCTTCACAATGAGAGTACATTATTCCATAGTCACAAGTTCCATTCACATACTTCAAAATTCTATTGACTTAAGTCAAATGACTTACCTTAGGGTCTGCCTGATATCTAGCACACACTCCAACAGCATAAGTGATGTCAGGTCTACTTGCAGTCAAGTATAGCAGGCTACCAATCATGTTTCTATAAAGGCTTTGATCAACACTTATTCCCTTTTCATCCTTGGTAAGTTTCAAGTGAGTAGGTGCTGGTGTTCTCTTGTGTGTAGCATTTTCCATTCCAAACTTCTTGACTATGTTTCTTGCGTACTTGCTTTGAGATATAAAGATTGTGTCCTCCATTTGTTTAATCTGAAGACCAAGAAAATAAGTCAATTCTCTAACAAGGCTCATTTCAAATTTTGACTGCATCTACTTGACAAAATGTTGAACCATCGTATTCGACATCCCACCAAACACAATATCATCAACATAGATTTGAGCAATTATAAACTTTCCCTTTTCTTCTTTCACAAATAGAGTTTTATCAGATCCTCCATTCATGTATCCTTGATCTTCCAAGAACTGAGTCAACCTTTCATATCATGCCCTAGGTGCCTGTTTTAAGCCATACAAGGCTTTCTTTAATTTGTACACATGGTTTGGATGTTCTGGGTCTAAAAATCCTTTGGGTTGCTCAACATATACTTCTTCATGTAGGTATCCATTGAGGAAAGCACTCTTCACGTCCATTTGATATAGCTTGAACTTAAGAATGCAAGCTACTCCTAGTAAGAGTCTGATGGATTCTAGTCTTGCCACATGTGCAAAAGTTTCTTCAAAATCAAGTCCTTTAAGTTGGGTATACCCTTGTGCCACAAGTCTTGCTTTATTTCTGGTGATATTACCATTCTCATCTGACTTGTTTTTATACACCCACTTTGTCCCAATCACATTCACATTTTCTGGTCTTGGAACTAAGTCTCACACTTCACTCCTCTTGAATTGGTTCAACTCCTCTTGCATAGCCTCTATCCAGGCTTCATCAGTTAGGGCTTCTTTGACATTCTTTGGCTCAAACATAGATATAAAGCAAGAATTTGCAATCATATCATTTGTCCTTCTGGTGGTTATCCGTTGTTCAGGGTTTCCAATAATCAGATCTTTAGGATGATTTTTCTGAACTCGTACTGAGGGACCTTTGCTTTGGACCTGAGGTCCTGCACTTGCCTCACCTTCCTCTTCAAGAATATCTTCATCAGATTTCTCATTACTGGGATGTTCTGATGCTTCAACATCTTGTTCAGCATTGTCACCAACAGGAGTACCTTGATCTATGCCATCATTTTCCTTCAAAGGAGAGTCTTTTACCACAACATTTACTGATTCCATCACAACTTGAGTCTTTGAGTTGTAGACCCTGTAAGCTCTACTATTTGTAGAGTACCCAAGGAAGATTCCCTCATCACTTGTCAAGCTTCCTTCTTGGTTCTCTATCAGCTAAAATGTAGCATTTACTCCCAAAAATATGAAAGTGTTTGACAGTAGGCTTCCTATCTTTCCATAGTTCATATAAAGTAGAGGATGTACCTTTTCTCAGAGTAACTCTGTTGTGTATATAACATGCAATGTTCATAGCTTCAGCCCAAAAATGATAGGGAATGTTTTTGGCATGAAGCATGACTCTAGTTGATTCTTGGATAGTTCTATTCTTCCTTTCTACTATACCATTTTGTTGAGGCGTTATTGGAGATGAATATTCATGCTTGATTCCTTCAGTGGAGCAGAACTCATTGAACTTGGAATTCTCAAACTCTCTACCATGGTCACTTCTTATTCTCACCACATTGCTTCCTTTTTCTCTTTGAATCTGAATACACAGATGAAAAAAGCAAGCTGATCAATACAACTACTACTGTTCTTAAAAAAAATAATAGAGTTACGTTACTCTTCAATTAAATTCTATTTTGAATCTAAACTCAAATTTAATGCGGATTGATTTTTTTTTCTTCGAAAAATACGACAATCCTATTGAGCTTGTTGCGTTGTAAGCTCCTTGAAAGCATCAAAAGCATCTGATTTTTCTCTAATGAAGTTCACCCATGTGTATCTAGAGTAATCATCTACAACCACAAGAGCATACCTCTTTCAGACCAAGCTTTCAACCTGCATGGGTCCCATGAGATCTATGTGTAATAATTCAAGAACCTTGGAGGTTGTCTGATGCTCCAACATCGGATGCGACATTCTGGTTTGCTTCCCAATTTGACATTTTCCACACACTTTGCCTTCAATGATCTTGAGTCTGGGGAGACCTCTGATTGCTTCAGCTGACATAGCTTTCTTCATCCCTTTCAGGTTGAGATGTCCTAACTTCTGGTGCCACAGTTGAACTTCATCTTCTATGGTGATAACACAAGTAGGTGTGTGAGCTTCTTCCTGAGATCAGTTGTCCTTCTTCATTATTGACAAGACATTCAGATTTGGTGAAGTTGACTTTCATGCCTTGATCACACAGTTGGCTAATACTAATCAGATTAGCTGTGAGGCCTTTGACTAAGAGCACATTCTCAGAGCTGGGCAATCCATGGTTGATCAGATCCCCAATTCTCACTATTTCTCCTTTTGCACCATCTCCAAAAGTTACAAAACTGGACCTGTAGGGTCTCATATTTATGAGATACTTCTCTTCACCAGTCATGTGTCTAGAACATCCACTTCCTTTGATGATGCTCTGAGAGATGTGTGTGCAATTAGGGCAACATTTTCTCCATTAGGCTTCCACTCCTTAGTAACATTAACTTCATGTACCACATTTGATAGAGGTTTGTGGTCAGGGTACCCATGTAGTTTGTAACAAAATGGTCTAATGTGTCCTCATTTCCCACAGTGATGACATACCCACCTACGAAACCTTCTCTGATTGTTGGGTTTTTGGTGTACACGAGGTTTGGAATCAAGTACAAATTTTGGAACTGGGTAGGTTGCAGAATGTTGAGTATGATGCTCCGACATCACCTTACCAGTGCAAGGATCAAATACTCCTTCAGAAGACATAAACTTGTTTTCAGGGTTCTGTTGATACTGATTTAGACTTGTGTAGTTGTATCCAACAAACTTTGCTTTACCACTTGGTACACTCTCCAAAATTTGTTCAAGAAGGTTGGTTCCTGGGCTCAGCTGACTTACTCGTTTCCTTAGATCATCCATTTGGACATTAACGTGGGTGACTTTCTCCTCAGCTTGTGTTTCCTTTTCAACCTGTATGTTCACTTCAGCCTGGAGTTTATTGATGGTCTTTTTTTGCTTCTCAAGAATTCTACACATCTCTTCATATCTAGTGAGTAATTCTTTGTAGGTGCTGGCAAGATCCTCATAAGATATGTCCCCATCTTCATCAGAATCACAATATGAGGTACAAGTTCCAGTAAATGTTGTCACATGTCTTGCTGATTCACTTTCTTCATCAGTGTCTTCATCTGACCAAGAGACAGTTAATCCTTTCTTTTGCCTTTTCTGATAAGTTCCACATTCTGACCTTATGTGTCCATATCCTTCAAACTCATGACACTGAACACCCTTGCTTTGACTGTTCTTTTCTTCAGGCTTGGTTTTCTTGAATTTGTTTGGCTGCTTGTTGATGTCGAATCTGATGCTCTGTCCATTCTGTCGATTCTTACGATCAACTCTTTTCAACACTTTGTTGAACTGTCTTCTAAGCATGGCAATCGCATCTGCTATGCTCTCTCCCTCTTCATCATCACTTTCAACAACACCATCTTCAGTATTTGTGACAAAAGCAATGCTCTTGTTCTTTTTGTCACCTCGTTCGTTTAGAACAATTTTAAAGGTTTGAAGGGATCCAACCAACTCATCCATTTTCATGGTGGAGATATCATGCGCTTCCACAATTGCAGTTACTTTCATATCAAATCTCTTGGGAAGAGATCTAAGTAGCTTTCTTGACAATTTCTCATCAGACATTTTCTCTTCTAGGGCTTCAAAGGAATTTGCAACGTCCAGGAGACTCATATGAAATTCTTGAATACTCTCATCCTCTTTCATTCTTAGAGCTTCAAACTTAGAAGTGAGGAGTTGAAGCTTAGATTGTTTCACTTTAGTAGTACCCTCATAGCATGTTTTCAATATCTCCCACGCTTCCTTGGCTGAGACGCAATTTTTGATGAGTTTGAACATGTTGGTGTCCATTCCATTAAACAAGGCATAGGTAGCCATGTTGTTGCTGTGAGCTGCAGCTTCCTTATCTGGAGTCCATTCTAGTTCAGGTTTCAATACCCCCGTTGAGGTACCTTCCTTGCTAGTGATAGTGGGATGATCTCATCCAGTTAGAACAACCTTCGAAACTTTACTATCAATGGATTTCAAAAAAGCAGTCATTTTAGATTTCCAATGATCATAGTTGGATCCATTGAGCAAATGTGGTCTATTCATATATCCTCCGTCCTTGTCCATGATGCCAGAGATTTAAGGTCCTGAATCTCACCCTAAATACAGGCAGGGTGCCTGCTCTGATTCCAATTGAAATTCCTGGCACGCAATGCACGATGTGCGATACGATGTGCTAAACACCTTATCCGATCTATCGCGTAATATAGCAAAGTAGAGAAAAACAAAACAAATAAAGACGACAGAGTATTTGTTAACCCAGTTCGGTGCAAACAGCAACCTATGTCTGGGGGATACCAATCCAGGAAGGAATATCACTATAATAGCCATAGTTCTAAGTTATCAGCAAACGCCCCGTTTACAACTTACAACCTAGGCACTACCAATGACTCTTCAACCTAGGAACTCCTAGATCAGAGATCCCATCTCACTCCCTTACACCCTTACAGACAGCAAGGATTTCAATCAACACAATACAAATAAGTTTTGGAGACACACTCCTAAAAACTACACACTCGTACCTAAAGGCTTAGAGTGTTACAACCACTAAAACGTCCTTACTCCGTACTTCAAAGCTTAGGAGAGGATCACACAGATTACAACTGAAATAACAAAGTCCTAAGCTTGCATCAAGATGACACAAGTAAGGCTCACAAAATAACACACACGCAGAACCTAGTTCTAGACACAATCACAATAACGACGTGAACAACTAACTGAATTAGGTTTAGCTCCTTGCTTAAATACTTCAGACAAAACTTCCTTGATCCAGAAAAATAGCATGGGCTTGATTTGTTTGACCCGTATTAAATACAAGAGATCCTCTACGAAAATAGTTTTCAAGAAGATTCTCTACAAAAATATTCTTGACAAGGATCTGAAGCATTAAATGATGATCCTCATATTTACCCTGATTAAATGCGCCAGTCAAGATTCATGAGAGAGAAACAACCATTCCATAAATAGAATATGCGCGTGAACACTTCTCGTGAGATGATACGATGTTTGAGGCATCATATCGCACATCCTGCTACAAAGTTTATTTTACCAAAAAAGCAGCCAATACCAAAAGGCTCAACAACTACCTTATTAATATTACTTCAATCAACAATGAAAACTTTATATTTTTATCAATCAAAAGTGTTTTTTTTATGTGAATTTTTTTTAAGAAGCACTCGATTAGAGCTTTCCTAATACTCCCTCCGTTCCTTTTTATAAGAAACAAAAGTGAAATTTTGTTTGTTCCTTTTTATAAGAAATTTTGACTAATTTTCAAATGTCTTAAACGTTGATTTCACTTATGCCCTTATTTATTATGAAAGATAATATTAAAAATAAGTAAGTTAATTGAATTTAGAGAAATTAAATAAGGGTATAAATGGAACAAGTTTAAATTTATAAGAGTATTAAATGAAAAGAACTATTTACAATGTGTTTCATTGGTATGTGTATTTTTTTCAAACTGTTTCTTATAAAAAGGAACGGAGGGAGTATTATATATAATTTTTGTAGAAACTCTAATATCATTATATAGGGGAGGGATCAAATTACACTGGTGTAACATTTGAATAATGTTACACTGGTCAATAACGTGTTAACGAATTCAAATTTTACAAAGTCCAACGTTTGATTGAAATTTTATATCGTATAGATCATTTGTGTTAAGTTTTAAAAAAATTTAAAATCGTTTGATATGTTATTGAGACACATAAAGATTAACGGTTTATGCGTTCTTATTGAATACCGTTAATTTTTATGTGTTTCGAAAACATGTCAAACGATTTTATATTTTTTTAAAGTTTAATATAAATGATCTATACGATATAAACTTTCAATCCAACGGTGGATTTTGTAAAATTTGAATTTGTTAAAGCGTTATTGACTCAAATGTTACACCGGTGTAATTTATCCCTCCTCATATATAAATTGATAATATGAAATCTTTTGGTGGTATAGAATGAGAAATGGAAAACACTTTCCCCCAGCCACTATTAAAAATACACTTTGACTAATTAAAATTTCAATTCCGACTGTGAAAGTAATCATATTTTGTGTTCATCATGCTTTCATTATTGTAATTACCTTCAATTGATGAAATCTAAGGAAACCCTAAAATAAATTAATATAATTTTTTATTTTATATAATTTATGGAATTTTTTAATAATTTAAACTTTCTATAAACCTTTGTTCAAAGTATGTTAATATTCATTTGAAAAATAATATAGAATTTACAATTATTTTTTGTTTATGGAGTCGCTAAAAGTCTTGGGAGACGGGGGAAGACAGAGAAAAAGAATCTCTTAGTGTTTTTGAACGAGAAACAAGGAATGGGGCGTACTTCTCACCCCACTATGTCCCTGTAACATCCTTAAACATGTATCATATTTTCATACTCAAGTAAATTAAATAAAATCAATCTCATGAACAGTTAAAATAAAAACATAGACACCATTCAAAATAGTATAAAATAATATAGACAACCTTCAAAGGAAAAAGAAACATAAGCAGAGAAAGAAAGAAAGAGAGAGAGAGAGAGAGAGAGAGAGAGAGAGAGAGAGAATTTATATCATTGGTGTAGAATGAAAAACGCGTAGCACTTTTCACCCCCATTATTAAAAAATGCACCTTGAATAATTAAATTTGAATACTGATTGTGAGAGTTATTCATATTTTGTGTCTGTCGCACTTTCATTAGAATTACCTTCAGCTAATGAATCTATGGAAAAACTAAAATTATTTAATATAATTTTAGTTTTTTATTATCTTTGCAATTTTTTTATAACTACAATTTTAAACTTTCCATAAACTTTCGTTCAAGCTTTTCCAAGAATGTTAATTTATCAATGTTAGTAGAGATGTACACATAGATTTTTTCGCATTTGACATTCACGCGTAAAGATTACTTCTTATGTTACGGGGACACGAAAAATCTAAGAATATGACCAGAGTCAAAATATGTTAATATTGATTTGAAAAATAATATATAATTTACAATTATTTTATATTGATAGAGTCCCTAAAGAGTCTTGGGAAATATATATATATATATATATATAGAGAGAGAGAGAGAGAGAGAGAGAGAGAGAGAGAGAGAGAGAGAGATAGATAGATAGATAGATAGATAGAGAGAGAGAGAGAGAGAGAGAGAGAGAGAAAAAAAATTATCAGCATTGTTGAACGGGGAACGAGGGAGTACTTTCACATCCCACTATACTCATCTAACATTCTGAAACATATATTTTATTTTCATACTCAAATAAACTAAATAAAATTAATCTCATAGATATTTGCTAAAATATATAGACAACCTTCTAAATAATATAAAATAAAAAAGGACATAGACAACCTTTAAAAGAAAAAAAGAGTCGGTTGGAGATGATTTAGCAGACAATCATCCTTGAGGAAATTTATCACAATCAAAGAATCTTGATATATTTTAATTTTATAGAAAACTATGCTGCCAAAAAATCTTAAGGCCATCAAGTTTATAATTACTTTATATTTATAGAACCCCTATATAATCCCAGAAATGAAGATGAGAGAAATTGTTTTCTAATAGTGTATAACGGGAAACAAATGAATACTCTTCATCTCGCTCTTTCTTGTAGCATTCTTAAACCTATATAATTCAAAAACTATCTCAATTTTATCAAAGAATTTTAAACCAAATTACTCAAATAATATTTCAAAACAAACACATAAATAATATTAAAAAAGAAAATTATCCCGTGCACGGCACAGACTAACATACTAGTACTAGTTTAATTTAAACTAATACTTACACAAAGTTGATAAAAAAATTATAATATATTTTTATCATATTACATGTATATTAAAGAAAATAATTATGCCGTATTTTTAAGAAAAACATTATTGAATAGATATTTTTTAAAAGAAAAAAGAAGAAAAAAATTAAAAGTTAAAGGTAATTTCTCATTTTTCCGGGGGTGGCCCACCCCAGCCACCCCTGGTTCCGCCACTGGGTTGGGCTATATTAAAGTGTTCATACTTATTTTTTAATTAAGTGACCAACTTTTATATCTTTATATTAGTCTAAGGACCTATATTTACAAAATATAGTAATTAAATTAATGAGTCTTATTTATATTATATGGATGATGATGTGTAAAATTAGTTGATATATCATAGTTGTTTATGTGAGCATTGGTTTAATGTTGACTAACATGTTCTTTGACTGAGACCTATACATGAATTGGACAAATTCGATCGATTCGGTCAAACCCACTCAATTCAATTCAAAAAATTGGATCAACAAAAAATCATGTTTTGAACAAAATCAAACTTAACCCAAAAAACTCACTAATCCAATAGTGTTATAGATTTTTGAAATATTTTTTTATAAATATATTAAAGATTTTGCACTTTAATAGTTAAACATTTTTTATAGTAAAAATAGTAACTCTATTTATTTATAAAAATATTTTTAATCTATGTAAAGATTGTTAATGGGCATGAGAGAGTGGATTCCACACTGATTCTAAAACATTGGTAAAATCAACGGCCAATAGGCCACAAACAAAGACAAATCTAATGGAGTAATGGTTCTGTTAATCCAAAGAACATGTCTTGTGTATTATGGAAACCCTTTTAACATTTTATTATTTTTAAAAGTCTTCTAAAAATATCAATTTAGGAGTTCACAAATCACCAACTTGACAGATCTTGCAACGGGACCGTAAAATGGGATCCGGTCAATTATAGATGACATAGCCATTTCAACCAGCATTATTAATTTCATTTCATATCAATGTGATAATTTTGAAACCAATTATGATATCAAAAAACAATTTTATTTTTTAAATTGATTAAGAGCAACTGTTTATTAATTATATTAAAGTGTGACTATTTTATAACGATGTATGAGAAAAAAAATTATATTACCATCAAACTCACAAAAATATTATTTTCAAATTTGTTGAGATTTGAAAGTTTCTTTGTATCTGATTGAACTCTACCATGTCGGTGTTGACTGTTTGGAGGCAGTCTGCAAGCTGCAACTAGGCTTGGCAACAGGGCGGGGCGGAGGTGGATTTTGCTCTCCCCAAACTCAAACCTATAAAGTTCGGGTATTCCCATACACATTCCCATTTTAAGCGGGGAAGAAAAGTAGAATCCCAAATCCATACCCGATGGGGTTCGGATATCCCAATGGTTTCGGGTATGAACTCGAGTTGTATTTTGATATTTTTTTTAATTAAAATGATTTAAAAATCGAGAACTATTTTGTTTCAATAATATAATTTTATTAAACAAAAAATAATAGGGAAAACAATTTATTTAATACTCAATTTAAAATTAAAATAAACGTATGAATGTAATTTAAGAGTTTTTTGTACATATATAATATTTTTTGATACATAATTTAATTTAAGAAAAGGAAAATATCATGTTTATATAAACGGGACGGTTTCGGATGGGTATCAATGTCCTTATTACCCGCCTCATACCCGTCTTTTAAAATCGGGGAAAACCCAAGCCCAAACCCAATCAACTCGGATTTTCCCCGTCAAAATGGGGATGGTACGGGGGGGTACCAGCAGGTATGAGTTTTATTGTCATGCCTAGCTGCAACTTATCTGTCTAGGTTCTCTTTTTATCGGTGCCCCACCAACTTTTGACTCAATGAGCTGTTTTTTTTTATTTTGATAGGTCGATCACTTTTAATTTGAGATTGGAAGTTAGTGTGCAGTGGAATCTCTATGAGCTGGGTTGGTGTCTTCTCCGGTGGTCTGAAAATTGAGGTGTGTTTTTCTAAAATGAGATTAAAAGTGAACCTCTATTAATTAGGTGGTGTCTATTTTGATATTATCATTCTTTCATTTTTGCATCACATCATTTAAAATTAAAATCATATAAAGATTTAGACATATAAAATATAGAATCAATACGAATTATATCATTAATTAAATAGAATCACAATATTCAATTAATTACATCTCTTATGTTTATATATATATATATATATTTTAATTTAAGTTTTTGAAAATGTTTAAGGCACATTTTTTTTTTGTGTTCAAGTTTAAAACACAGGTTAAAAATACAAATGTAGTAATATTTTCATATTACTTGTGTTTTAATATTAAATCTTTTATAGAATTAAATATAATTTCAATGTTAATATATTGTTGGTTCTCATTTACCAATTCTTTTTTTTGTTATATTGGTTGTGACATGACATGAATGTGGGAGAAACCTATTTTCTAGTATAATATACCAATGATAATTTTCCCCTAATTTTCTATTGGTATGTAATATACTCTTTCTTTGTCACTTTTCCTCATCCCTCTAATCTAAAATAAAATCGAAGCCAATCCCTTACCTAAACCACACGTTGCACCCTTTATTTCCTCTATTGGATTGGCTAATATTTTTTAAAACCAAAAGTAGTACTCTCTCCATGGTCAAATATAAGAAAAAAAGACATGTTTACATAAAATAAATAAATAAAGCCATAGTCAAATATAAGAAAAAAGTTATCTTGACATAAAATAATATAAATAAATTTCAGTTCATTATTTAATATTATCATTTCCAAAACTTAGTATATTAGATTAAAATATTCATGAAAGAATTTTCCAAATTAAATTAAATTAAGAGAAAGAATAGTTAACAGAATTTATATTATTACTTTTATTCTACAAAGAAAATTAAATATATTTAATTATTTAATATGTTATTACCAATAAAACTACTTTGTTATATATTTATTATTTATTTGTAAAATCCAAAAAAATAAAAAGAGTCTTGTTAGCCCTTTAACACCAATAAAAAAATGTTAAATCCATAGTATAATATAAGTAAACCACTCTTTTGACATTGTCCAATATTAGGAAACCTTGGTCTTGTCTCGTTGTATTCCTTAGGGATGAAGAATTGGATTTTGAAATTTTCTTTTCACTACACAATAGCTGATGACATAAAAGATATTACAAAATACTACTAATTACAATAACAAAGTAGGCTCCAAGGTATTTTTGGACCGGGGCCTATTTTTGGTTTCAATTTTTTATAATTAAAATAACATGTTACCAACACACATAAGCCTGAATCATTTCACACTAATCACATAATCAATCTTTTCTTTGCGGACAAAGTCTCAATCTCAACCTTAGAATCTACATCTACTACAATATTATTAGTATGTGGTTATAATGTTTTATCTTTGAGGAAGTCGGTATAACTTTTAACATGGATTTTTATTTTTAATTAAAAAATACTCATAGGGTTGACAAAGAAAATTAAAAAAAAAAATAATGAAAGTTGAGTGGTGTACATTATGATATTACTACATAATTTTATTTCATTTGAAAACAACTAGACAAAGGAGCAAGACATCATTAAATTTCCTATTCATAATTTTTTTTCGATTTTATGGGAGTTGGCGTCTTATATGAGTAATGGTCAGGAATTATCATGTGTATTAATAATTGAAGAAGATGCTACAAATTACAAATAAGATTGTGTTGGCATGTAGTTGCATCCCTTACTTTCCATCAGTCCATGTGCTAATCCAATCAATTACAAGAGTTGTTAATTTTGATGGGCTTGAGAGTAGTCTCCCACAGACCCACACTAGTTTCTTTAGATTCTTTTCTTTCTTTTCCATTTTCCACAAGATAAATAAATGAATTTAGCAATCTCTTTCCAACTATTTTTTCTTCTTTATTTATTTAACCACAAATATTGTTATACTATACTAGAGGTTAACATAATATTCTCTCTTTAACTGGAGTGTAAATTACATTATTTATATCTTCTAACTTCTTCAATTCTTAACTCAAATAAGCTACCCATATATATTTATCAACTTCAATATTTCTAGCTTGCTATACCTCATATATCACTTTTTTTTAAAAAAATTAATACCTCATAGCACTTTGATATCAACATCTTTAGTCTTTTGTGACTTGAGATTCTAAATAGTAGGTTTATATTATAAAAGTTGCAATTCAATTCGTTTTGAATAAATTTATTTTTGTGATAAATTCTTGGTGTTTCACACGACATGGAGAAAGCCTTCCTATTGGAGTGTTTGGGTGGTAGGCCTCAAACTATATTAAAGCTATATAGAGCATAATTGCTTGATCTCATTAGACTTACCACCGATTTGAATGGCAATTATTCTTACCAAAATATCTAACATTATTTGAAGAGATGCCTTTTCATACAACATTTAAAACCGTAGATTTAGGCGCTTGATGGATAAAAATCTCTTGTGAAGTAGGAATTGGCAATGCAATTGTATACCCATTCCATCATCTTTCTTAGGTCAATTATTCTAACAATCTACCAAATGAACAGAACTAATGCTTTTGGTAAGACACCAATGAATAAGTAAACATGTTAAATACTTTGTTACTGCTGTTTATAAGAAAGACATGCAATCACAGATTTAGGGGTGTAAGCGGATCGGACAAATCCAATTGAACCGATAATCCAAACCAATCCAAACCGATTTTTATGGTTCGGATCAAAAACCGAACCGAACCAATTGAAAACCGAAGTGGTTTGGTTCGGTTCTCGGTTCCAATTTTCAGATCCAATGGACAAACCGAACCAAACCAATATATAGTATATATGCTAAATTATTTGTTTAGGTAGCTGTTTACTGTGAAATTTGGTAAACAACGCTAGTTTGATTATTACAAGAGAGACCAACTAGTAAATCTCGGGACATAGTGCTTTTGTTTATATTTTCAAAGTAAATGATGTTCATTATTGTTCTTATGTTGATAAAGTGTTGTTTTTATGTTTTAGTAACTTGAAATGCAAGAAAGAATGTTTATCCAATTGAATAAACAGAAGGAAAGAAAGAGTCGAAAGTAAAAGATAATTAGATTGGAATGAGATTAAAAACTGTAAATTGCATTCAAATGTAAATGATTACAGAATAAAATGGTTCACATTACATACATTTTCCTTCGAACACTCGTTTCTCGCTTTGACATGGGTACTTAGAGTTTTTCTGAGGATTTTGTATAATGATTGTGACCCCTTTTCCGATCACATAACTAGGCTATTTATAGACACTAATTTCTAACTGCTACTAACGCCTAAATAACTACAGAAAGGACGCGTGTCTTGACACGTATTTTGAATTTGAATCATTTCTTATCTTCTGAGTTAACCGTTGTTTCCATCGAAGTCGAAGTAACCACGCTTTCTTTTGAATATTTCGCTAAGTCCATAAATTACTTTTGCCCACTGGATGCTTCGACCCTACTGACACTTCGACCAAATCGAAAGGATCCTGAAAGAAAGAGAATATGCATTTAAATGCAACGTTCCATAATAGAACATTTATTACATGTTCGTGCATGATTAATCATTAAATTCATTGGTTCTGAAAACCAAACATATTTAATGATTAAAAAATAATTACATAATTAAACATAATTATTTTATTTATGCACTTAGAACATATTTTTACTTAGTAAAAATATGGGCTAACAAATTGCCCCCAAATGCCTGTTTCGATTGAGTGGTCGAACGAAAAAGGAAAATGCATTTTATAACCACGTGCTTGACACTATTACCAATGACGGCGCTTATGTCACGCTCAGAAGTAACTGTCAACTTGATACCCACAATCCATCATTGTTCCTAGGTTTTAGCATAGTGGATGACGTGGCATACGCAGAAGTTGAAGAGAAATTTTTTGAATTTCTTTTTGATTTATTTTCTGGAGACAAACACGTTCCCCTATAAATAGTAGCAAACGAACAAAGGAACACTTTTTACCAACTTCCAAGTTTCAAAGCTTCCTTACGAACCCACTGTTCATCTTCTTCTTTTCTGCAAATTACGCTCCGATCTTCAATCATCTTGCAATTCTAAACCGTACAAGTGATTTATCTTCAAATTCCGCATCGATTCATCTTTGTTTCACCTTAAACAAACAGTTTTCACAATTTTCTTCACGAAACCCTTTCAGTTCTTGATTTTCTGTGTACTGTTCATCAATGGCGTCCAACTTGGATTTCGATGTACCCACTGCTGGTAAATGGAAGGATCTTCGCGTCCTTGAAGATGGCGAAGAAGTAGTTCCAGAACCCTCTGGAACTGAGGCGGAAAGGAAGATCTGGAACACTCAGCTTATGATTCCATTTTCTATCAAGAAAGAAGATTACGCTTTCTGTGGACCTTATCCCACACGTGCTGAGGTTATATCAAAAGAGGTAAGTGATATCTTCCCTTTGCATGTAACCTGTGAGCCTAGAATCTTTAACTCTACTCCTTACAACTTCGGGTATATGAAGAATGCCCTTAAGATTTTTAGAGCTGCCCCCTATACTGCGCACAAAGATTACATTCCCTGGTTAGATAGGGTCGAAAAGGACTTTAAGGATTCTTGGAAAAGCTATGGTATTTATGAGCTTATCCAATTTAGTCGAACCGGTCCTAAGTACAAACCAGAACTGCTAGTGGCTGCCTTACACTTCTATGAAAAGCCTACCAACACTTTTCAGTTTAAGTGTGGCATGTTAACCCCTACCTTATTAGATGTAGCTGCTATCACAGGCCTTAGGCCTGTTGGTGATCACTTCGATCCAACCAAAACTGGAGATAAGGTCGAAGTTAATTTTCAAGAAGCTACATTCTCTAAGTACATAGCAGAGCAAATGGGTAAAGAAGGAGAGGAGGTGTCAACTGAGGAGCATGTGGCCTTCTTAACATTGTGGTTATCCCACTTTGTGTTTTGCTCGAAATCCCTTCAGATAGCGCGTATGTATATTCCCATAGCACAACAGATTAATGAGGGTAGACTCTTCAGTTTAGGGCGTTTGTTACTAGCCTGTCTATATGAAGCAATGGGGAATGCCAGTGATGCAATCAAGGCTTCCAAGGATGGATCAAAGGTTTCAATTGCTGGACCTATGTGGCTGTTACAACTTTGGCTGAATGCCACATTTGAGACGGAATTGGGGTTGATAGTGCCTTCTGACTATCAACAAGAGGTAGATGAAAGGGAGATCGAAGGGCAGAGGTTGGTTCGATTAGCCCCTAGATCTTTGGACCAAGATACTGGCAGACTCTTCATGAAACATATGAAGATGTTTTTGAATTTTGACAAGTTTTTACCACGTCATGCTCCCTTTGTCGAGCGTAAGCATGGTGCTGCGTGGTTTGTTGAAGATTTTCCTGCATTCAACCCAGACAATGAGGATGAGGTCAATGAGGTCTGGAGGGCCTATTTAGAGCAAACTATGCTCTCATGCAGGATCGGTTCGAACGCAAACCAGTATGGGCTTGTAGGATATCTGCCCAACTGTGTGGCTAGGCAATTTGGTATATCCCAAATTAGGCCCAAGTCCCTTTTTGAAAAACTGGATAGAATGGTGTTGGGCACTGGAGTAACTGAAAAGACTTACAAGAAATACATGAGAATGCTGGAGAATTATGAATTTAATTTCAAACCCTTCGAGTATAAGCCTTCTTTCTACTGCACTGATGGCTTTAGCAAATGGTGGAGTGACCATTACACCAAACATTCAATAGGCAATGCTGATCAATTGCTAGGGATGGTGGAGAGTGGCTTCATAGTGCCATCTCTTGGAAAGAAAATAAACGTCTCAGGTCGAGGTAAACATCTAATCTCTTATAGTTTTATTTATCTTACAAGATTTATTCCCTCAAACCTTTTTATATTTAGTAATACAACATTTTGCAGGCAAAGGCATAAAGAAAGATGGTGGGTCTTCAAAGACTTCGACTGAAGTGAAGAAACCCACTGGGGTGAAGATTAGATCAGAGGTCGAAACCTCTAAGGCAAAGGTAACTTAGCCATAAGAATTTTTTATTTATTTTCTCTCTTCCTGTTCAAACATATGTTATAACTTCGACCATTTATGTCCTTAGAAGGGAAAAGGTAAGAGCAGCACAGAGACAGTGTCTGCTAGCTCGAAGAAAGCTAAGAACACAGTGGTATTAGAGGAGGTAAAAATCAAACTTTCCATCAAATACTTTAAACTTTTGTCATAGTAATATATTTTGAAGCAAAATCTTGACATTTGTTACTTCCATCATTTCAGGATGAAGAAGAACAGGAGGTCCCTTTGATTAGGAAGAGAAAACAACCATCAACTTCGACTTCACAACCTAGTGAAGGGAAGGCAACAATTGTACCAGAAGTCGAAGCAAATGAGGCTGCACAAGCCAAGAAGCAGAAAACGGTTGAAGAGCCTAAACCTTAACAAGCCCCAACAAAGGACCAAAGGGGTGAGAAGAAAAAGAAGAAAGAAATTGCTATGAAGGTCAAGTCAGCAATCAAGAAGCCTAAAGTGCTTAGGGCATTAAAAATCCGCACCTCGAGTGAAAGCGGTGGAGATCCAACCCCTCAGACCAATGCTTCAGAGAAAAAAGTGGTCGAACAAGACCAACTTACCAAGACATCAGAAGAACAGGTTGACGGACCACAAGGTAACCCTGCACCTCATTCAGAGACCTTGGTCAATGATGAACCAATTATTGATGGGGGAAAGACAGATGATGCACAACCAGGCAACGATGCCCCCAATGCTGAGAAGGGTGGTAATCCTCAAACTAGCCCTGAGGTCGAAGAAAGAGAGGTATAATTCATCTTACTCTCAACCTTAAATTTTCATAGTTACATTTGATCTTTACTAATTTTCTTTTGAGTTTGTAGGATCAGTCGAAGAAAAGTCCTGTTGAGGAAGATAAACAACTAAACCTTGAGGAGGTGCCAACCAATGCTTCGAGCATCAAATATTCAATGCCTAGTATGTCTACAAACTCAGGCCAGGCAAGCTCGAACCAGGAATCTCAACATGACTCTGATGCAATTCCTGAAGCTGAGGTTGGGGGTTCAGGGATCATATCTGTCTCTTCGACCTCGAGACTTTCTGCAAGCTTGGGCGTACAAGAAGAAGAATTTACCAATATGCAGAAGTCTGATCCTGCCGGTACCCTTAAACTTCTACTCTCGAGGAAAGCAAATCAAGGAAACGCCTCTAGTGAGCACACAACCACTGACTCAGCGCCTTCCAACTCTGAAATCGACTCGATGGTGCGCCAGGACTCTCTGTTGCTGAAACTTACAACTACATTCGTCCAAAGGGATGTGTTGAAGCAGATTGAAGAACAACCAGCATGTGCTTATAGCCACTTGGCTTTCCTGAAGAAGCTTCACAATCCTAGGACTGATGAGGAAACCCTCGGCAAAGTCATACAACTTAGTTCAATTGTGGACCAATATGCCAAGGCAGTGCAGAAGAGGATTGATAATAACACAAGACTTGCCACACAACAACAAGCTCAAACCATCTTCTTTGAGAAGGCCCAGCAAGCACAAGCTGAAGTGGAAAGATTGTCCTCTCAACTGGTCGAAGGAAATTCAGAGCTAAAAGAATGTGATGACAAGGTTGCCCATTACAAGGAACAAATCAAACTCTTAGAGGAGCAAATTGTTAGTTACAGGCGCAAGATCATCGAAGAGGAGACCAAGAGAGCTCGAATTGAGAAAGAGACCAAAGCTTCGACCCAAGAGCAGATTGACGCATATGGCAGGGAAGGGCTTCAAGCTTTTGGCTCTACAGAAGTTGTTGGTGAAGAGATCAAATCCCTGGAGAGTTCGAATTTGGTAGTCGAAAAGGAAATGGCAACCCTCAAGAAGATTTATGCTGACTGCACCAAGAATTTATAATTCCCTTAGTTTATTTTCTTTATTGTCCGTTCGAACAATATTTTGGATCCTGTAACTTTTGAACAAAGTCCATGTTTTATGGCAATTTACAATTTACCCTTTTATTTTACATGCTTGAGTATTATTCTGCGCTTATTTTTACTTCCCCTTTTGACATCAGTCAAAAAGACACAGAAAAACAAGCAGTCAAAGCACCATATCAAGGCAGTCAAGTCAAAAGGTGATGATAGCCAAATTCATTAAATGAATTGTATTGATGACCACACTGATAAGAAGGCTTGATGGCACTATAAAAAGGATGATTCTTCTCATTTTAACCATTCAGGGTAATCAAGTAACCTCAACAAGAAAATCATACCATGGAAAGGCAGGTTACTAAGGATGCTTCAGGCTTAAAAGAAAAGAGCAAAAAGGGAGCAGAGCCCTGGCGTTGCGAAGAAAACAGGTTACGCTATGAGAGAAACAAGGAAGAACTAATTTTAACAGAATCAGAAGAGGAAGAAATGGGCCCTGATCTGGAAGAGTTCTTATGGACATATGAAGACAATCTAGCAGATTATCCAGCTGAGGTTCAGAAGCTTGCTAATGAAGCACTATCTCTTTTCAAGGAGAAACTGAAGAGTATAGAATCAGAAACTTCTAAATCTAAGCCTAAGTCTGGGTAGAATTATGTTATCATATGTAATAAAGAACTTTTCTTATTAATAAAAATAAAGTTGTTCCTACTTCCTATTTCTCTTTTTAAAGCTTGCTTCCTTTGACCAATTCCTGATTTGTGGCAAGTTTTAATTATTGCCATTTCGATTTCATGTTCAAGTATTATTCTGCGCTTATTTTTACTTCGAGTAAAGTAGGCTTATATTTCTTCAAATACTTTCCATTTATACCCAAAGTACGTTTTTCAGGAGTTAACTCCTCAATTTCATATGCGCCATTAGAATAAACTTGAATAATTTTGAATGGTCCTTCCCAATTTGGGGACCACTTGCCTAAGATCCTATCTTTTTTGTCCATAGGCAATATAACTTTCCAAACTAATTCTCCTATATCAAAAGACTTAAACTTAACCCTTTTGTTATATGCTTTAGCAACTCGTACTTTTTGTTTTGTTAAAACTTCTAAAGCACTAAGCCTTTCTTCATCTAAATCAATCAACTCATCTGACATCATCTGATAATAATGGTCTAGAGGTATTTCCATTTGTCTTTGTACTCTTGCTGATTGCAAATGTATTTCGACTGGTAATACTGCATCATGACCATAAGTTAGTCGAAATGGAGTAGTGTTAGTTGATTCTTTAGGAGAATTTCTACAAGCCCATAACACTTGGTCTAAGGTTTTGTGCCAATTTCTTGGCTTTTGGGCTATATGTTTCTTTATCAGATTTATAATAATTTTATTTGCTGCTTCGACTTGACCATTTGCTTGTGCATAATATGGTGTTGAAGTTAACAGTCTAAAGCCAGTTTCTTGGGCAAATTCCTGCATCTTTCGACCAGTGAAAACTGAACCTTGATCAGTAGTTATTGTTTCAGGAATTCCAAACCTATATATTATGTAATTTTGTATGAAATTAATTACTGCCTCTTGATCAACATTTGGTAAAGGAATGGCTTCTATCTATTTTGTGAAATAATCTATTCCAACTAAAATATAACGTTGATTTTTTGATGAAGCAGGTTTAATCTCACCAATAAGGTCTAGAGCCCAACCCCTAAAGGGCCATGGTTTTACTATTGAATGTAGTTCACTTGCAGGCACATGTTGAATTCCTGAGTGCCTTTGGCATTCTTGGCATCCTTTCGCAAACTCTATACAATCCTTCAACATAGAGGGCCAATACAAACCTTGTCGAAACAAGAGCCATTTCATCTTATGTCCTGCTTGATGAGAGCCACAAGTACCACTATGAACATCAGAGATTGCTATATATGCTTCTGCTTCATTAAGGCATTTTAACAAGATTCCTTCAGAAGTCTTTTTGAAAATATCATTTTCAAAAATTATATAGCTTAAAGCCCTATATTTTACCTTTCGATCCACATTTCCTGTTGGATTCTTATGGTAATCTACTATAGGTTTTCTCCAATCATTATCTGACAAATTGTCAATGGCAAAAATTTGAAAATTTTCTAGGGGATTTTTTATTTCACCATTTATTTGTGGTATAGTCTCTGCCCCCACAAGTTTTGGTATTGACAATTGTGCAGATATTGGTTCTTGTAAAACCATTTTTTCTTTTATTTCGATTAATTGTGTCAACTTTTCTTTTGACATTTTATATCCTGAAGCAATTTGAGCCAAGTCATTTGCTTCTTGATTTTTTAATCGAGGTACATGTTCAATGTCTACATGATCGAAACAATATAACAAAGAACTAGCTATAGAAAAGTATTTCGCCAGATGCTCTTTCACACATTTATATTCTTGTGTTAATTGTTTCAATACTAATTCAGAATCACCTCTTATTTTAATGTTCTTTGCCCCCAAGTCTTTTAATATTTCTAATCCTGTAATTAAAGCTTCATACTCAGCTTCATTATTAGAGCAAAGTCCATTTATTTTGTACTTGAACTTGGTTGGAACTTGAGTCGGAGATATGATCAAAATTCCAATTCCTGTTCCATACTTATGTTTGGACCCATCAAAATAAAGAATCCATGGTTGAATATCCACATAATCCTGTGGCATTTCGACCAACGAATGATCTACTATAAAATCAGCCACAATTTGGCCTTTGACAGCCTTTAAAGGTTTATAAGTCAGTGAATATTCAGTTAATGCTAATGCCCATTTCCCAATTCTACTATGTAATATAGGTTTAGTTAGCATATGTTTAATAACATCAAAGTGGGAGTAGACATAAACATCAACAGGCTTTATATAATGCTTAAGTTTTGTACAAGAGAAATACAAACAAAGACAAAGTTTTTCTATGGCAGTATATCTAGTTTCTGCATCATTTAAAACTCTACTAAGGTAATAAACTGCATTTTCTATGCCATTATCGTCCTCTTGAGCTAACATGCTTCCTATCGTCTTATCAGACGTAGCAATATACAACTTCATAGCTTTATTCCTACTAGGAGGCATTAGAACTGGAGGCTTTATTAAGTATTCTTTGATGTCATCAAAAGCCTTTTGATGCTCTTGGTTCCATTTGAATGGATCATCTTTCTTGAGTCGAAGTGGTGGTGAGAAAGCTTGAGCCTTTCCACTTAGATTCGAAATGAATCTTCTCTAGAAGTTGATTTTTCCTAGCAGAGATTGAAGTTGTTTTTTGGTCGAAGGAGGCTTGGTCTCCAAGATAGCCTTTGTCTTGTTTTGGTTTATTTCAATGCCTTTTTTATGCACCACAAAACCAAGGAAATCTCCTGCATGCACACAGAAAGCACATTTTAATGGATTCATTTTTAATCCATGTTCCCTCATTCTTTTAAAAGATTGCCTAAGATATACCAAATGGCTATCTTCAGAAGAGGATTTAATGATGATATCATCAATGTAAACTTCCATGAATGTATCTATAAAATCATGAAACATGGAATTCATTGCCCTTTGATAAGTGGCACCAGCATTTTTTAAGCCAAAAGGCATCACAACCCACTCATAAGTGCCTAAAGCACCAGGGCATCTAAATGCTGTTTTAGATACATCTTCCTCAGCAATGAATATTTGGTTATAACCAGAATAACCATCTAAAATGCTCAAAAACTCGAAGCCTGCTGCTGAGTCTATTAGCATTTCTGCCACAAGCATGGCATACTCATCTTTAGGTGTAGCATTATTTAAGTCCCTAAAATCTATACATACCCTAAGTGTACCATTCTTTTTAATAACAGGAACTATATTTGCTAACCATTCTACATACCTGGCAGCTCTGATGAATTTACTCTTCAGCAGCCTCTCGATCTCTTCTTTGATTTTGGACATGATATCTGGTGCAAACCTTCTTGGCAATTGTTTCACTGGTTTCTTACCTGCCTTGATTGGTAGTTTTAATTCGACCATTTCTCTACTGAGTCCAGGCATTTCATTATAATCCCAAGCGAAACAATCACTAAATTCTTTGAGAAGTAGTACCAATTTTCCTTTTAAGTCAGGACTAATATTGGCACTAATGTAAGTTGGCCTTTTTGCTGAGCCATCTCCAATGTCAATTTCCTCCAAAGGGTCTTGAGCCTGCATCTTAGGAGTTTCATTAAGTGGATCCCTTTCGAACCCTAAAGGTTCCTCATCATAGATGCAGTCGAGCCTTTGTGTTTGTGGGATAGAAATGCCATCGCTTTCGACCTTGGCTTCTGTAGCCATATTTTGATGAACATCAGCTTCCGAAGCCGTATTTAACTTAGTTTCAGCCATATAAGCCGTAATCCTGGCCCATGCGCTGGACTCAGTCATCATAATCTTCGTAAACATTCCACCCAGATGGTGGTATAACTCCATCTTCTGAGGACACAGCATCTATTTCCTCTCTTTCCCATATGAAGCCCTGGGTTGGGTGGAGTTTGACAGAATGTATCACATTATTAGAAGGTGTGAAAGCATTCTCTCTATCATAACATGGCGCTATGTTCGCCAAATTTTTGTCAAAGGTTTGTTGATTTATGGTATCAACCTATGACATATAGAAACTCTGATCAGCTTCTATATTTTCTACCCAGCCATCCTCCCTCCAAAGCATCAACTTCTGGTGAAGAGTCGAAGGAACAGCTCCTACTCCATGAATCCACTCTCGCCCCAATAGTAAGTTGAAGTTTGCCTTGGATTCGACCACTAGGAATAAAGTTGGTCGAACTATGCTGCCCACAGCAACATCCACTTGAATTGCCCCCCTTGAATGTCCTGTTTTGCCTTCGTAATTTGACAAAACAATGTTATGGGCTGACAAATCACAGTCATATTTGCCAATCTTGGGTAACATAGATAGAGGCATTAGGTTAACAACAGCTCCTCCATCTATCAGCACCTTGTTAACTCCAACTCCTTCAACCTTTGCTCTGATGAACAGGGGTTTAAGATGGTTTTTCATGCCTAAGTCTGGCCTTTCGAATGTAGCCTGTTGCTCCTCGATGCAGCCATTGTTCATGACATAGTAGCAAATTGGCTTAGGATCAGCCATTTCTAACTGGTCGAAATCAGTTTCGAGCTCAGTTATCTCTGTTTGCACATCATATTCCGATGGTAATATGGAAACCACGCATATTACGTCGAAATCTGGCTCAGAGTCCAGCAGATCATCTTCTTCCATCTTGCTTTCTTCTATAGGAGGAAGGATCCTTTCTTTTGCTGGCCTTCTAGCCACTTCTTTATATTGGCCTGTTTGAAGATTAGTTGCAGCCAATTTCTTTTGGCGTTGGAACCTACGCCACTGAGTCCTTGTCATTGGATGTTTACCCTTGTAATTGTTCTTGTAAGAGTATTTGTTGACATCCTCTGAATAGCTTAATTTGGTGCCACTTGCGCCACCAACTTCCATTGCACCCTTGTTGAACTTTATGGTTCCTTGGTGCATCCAGCGTTCTATAGGAATCGAACCAGAAGGAAGGAAAGTGGGCCTTCGATCTGTTTGGACCTAATTATTTGGTCGAGTTAGAATTCCCTTTCCTTTACCACGAGACGGTTTTGGGTTTGCCCCCTGCCTATTTGCAACTGGTTGGAACTTCATGAGGCCTGCAGTAGCCTCCTTATCACAAACAGCACTGCAACGAGCACAAATCATCACTCCTTTGTTCTCTAACTTGCATCTGTTTAGAAAGTCAATCAAATCCTCTTCAGCACGAGGATATACTACTTTCATTTTTTCAAAGTACTCCTTTTCAGGGATTTTTTCCACTTGCACCTCTGAAACCTCCATGGCTTCGACCATCATAATAGCTTGTGGTTCAGCATAGAGGGTATCAGCATTCTGTGAAGAATATGGATCTGCTTTTGCAGCTTTGGGTTTTTCACCAAACTTAAGTCTTCCTTCGTTCAAAGCCTTTTGAACCAAGTCCCTGAAAAGCACACATTGTGAGGTTCTATGTCCAAGAAAATTATGATACTTACAATAACCTCTTTTCTTTCTCATATCTAATGGTGGTATTTTAACACCTTTTGGAACCACTATTTGGCCATCAGTAACCAACAAATCAAAGATTTCATCACATTTTGTTATATCAAAAGTATAAGTCTTTGAAACATATTTATCATTTTTTGGTTCAACAGGGTTTTTTCCATTTGAAGGTTTTAAAAGCTTGCAAGTGTAAGGGGGACCAGGCTTTAATTCTGCTAGGTCTATTTCCCCTTGTTCAACATCTTCATAAGAGACATCATATTCTTGGTCGCTATCATGTGTTTCTACATAAGCAACCTTTTCTTTTTTATGATACTTTGAATTTCTAGCCTTTTCTGCTTTCAAGCGTTCGACCTGTCGAACCCTATCAGCCAATTGGGCCATATCTCTTAGATGTTGAGTGTCTAATTTCTTTCTGATCGAATAGTCTAGGCCGCCGGCAGCCATTTCGACCAATTCATGTTCAGGCACTTGAGTAAAACACCTAGCCTTAAGTAAACGAAATCTATTCAAATAATCATCTATAGACTCAGGAGTTTTGCGCCTAACACTTGCTAATTCTTTGAGACTTATCTTAGACTGTCCCATGTAGAATTGCTCATGGAAGACTCTCTCTAATTGATTCCAATTAAAAATTGAATGTGGAGGGAGAGTAGTAAACCATGTAAAGGCATTTTTCGTTAGAGAATTTGGAAAATACTTCATTCTCAAATTCTCATTATTTGCTAGATCTCCTGCCTCAGTTAGATATCTTGCTATGTGTTCAACAGTAGATTCGCTAGTATCACCAGCAAATTTAGTAAATTTTGGGATTTTCCAACCCCTTGGCAATTCTGTTTGAAGCACATATTCTGATAAGGCAGAAACAAAATGAGGCCTATGCATGCCTATGTTTAAACCATTTTGTGCTAGGATAGTTTCGACCAAATTGGCTATGTTATTTTGCCCAGCAAAATTATTATTCTGGACATTTCTAACTACATCATCAGCATTTTGGTTCCTATTTACCAACACAATTCCAGGATTTTGTTCGACCTGGGGCAAAGCCTGTTGCTGTGCCTGAATTTGCACCTGTGGTTCGACCACTGGCACTGGTTGTTGGACTTGGTTTATGGGGTTTGCAACATTATTTGGGGCAAGCATAATGGCATTATTTGGTGCTTGTGCAATTTGTAAAGGCACCACATTCTGAATTTGGGGAACTTGTTGATTATGGGCTTGAGGAGCCCCAAAGAAATCAGCAATTCTTCCCATTTGATTTGCCAACAATTGATAACTTTGGTTTGTATTTTGAATTAATGGGTTAAATACTGTACCAATTTGTTGTGTTAACATATTTACCATGTCATGATTACTCTCATCCATTTGTTGCCTTAAAGCATTCAAGGCATTGTTGGTTAATGAGGGATTGCCATTTCGAGTAGCAGAACCAGAAACTATCTGATTATTAGGCACAAATACGCCTGGTGCTGACTCTGTGAACAATGATGCACTTGTTTGCAAACCTTGCATCATACTGGTAGGCATACCAAATGGGTAGTTCCTACTTGTGCCCTGACCCACATATTGGGAAAAGGGTAATGAAAAAGTAGAAGAACTTGCGCCACCCCCATTAACATTTGTCCTATTTGGAGAGAAACTTCCCTCCATAGCATGGGAAAGGGACAAGATAGGTTCTGTAGTGGTCGAAGATACCACTGTAGATGTTGGCATTGTCATTGTGGCACTTACCACAGAAGATATTGGGGCGGAAACTGTCGCCCCACTAGCGTTGGGCACAATCTCACTGATTACAGGAGAGATTATGGCCTCAAAACGCTCGAAGCGGTTGATACATTCGAACCGTTATTATTATTGTTTCCGTTCGGATTTTCCATGTTTTGTCTTGGGTTACTTCTGGGTGGTGGTCTAACCATTTCAGGGAGTAATTTCCCGTTCCTCAAAAGCATACACTACACAAGAATCTTTGGAAACAATACACAAAAATGCAGAACAAATTAACTACACAAACTTTGAAGAAATTTAAACGTAAAGCACACAGTCCCACTGGGCGTGCCAATTTGTTTACTGTGAAATTTGGTAAACAACGCTAGTTTGATTATTACAAGAGAGACCAACTAGTAAATCTCGGGACATAGTGCTTTTGTTTATATTTTCAAAGTAAATGATGTTTATTATTGTTCTTATGTTGATAAAGTGTTGTTTTTATGTTTTAGTAACTTGAAATGCAAGAAAGAATGTTTATCCAATTGAATAAACAGAAGGAAAGAAAGAGTCGAAAGTAAAAGATAATTAGATTGGAATGAGATTAAAAACTGTAAATTGCATTCAAATGTAAATGATTACATAATAAAATGGTTCACATTACATACATTTTCCTTCGAACACTCGTTTCTCGCTTTGACATGGGTACTTAGAGTTTTTCTGAGGATTTTGTATAATGATTGTGACCCCTTTTCCGATCACATAACTAGGCTATTTATAGACACTAATTTCTAACTGCTACTAACGCCTAAATAACTACAGAAAGGACGCGTGTCTTGACACGTATTTTGAATTTGAATCCTTTCTTATCTTCTGAGTTAACCGTTGTTTCCATCGAAGTCGAAGTAACCACGCTTTCTTTTGAATATTTCGCTAAGTCCATAAATTACTTTTGCCCACTGGATGCTTCGACCCTACTGACACTTCGACCAAATCGAAAGGATCCTGAAAGAAAGAGAATATGCATTTAAATGCAACGTTCCATAATAGAACATTTATTACATGTTCGTGCATGATTAATCATTAAATTCATTGGTTCTGAAAACCAAACATATTTAATGATTAAAAAATAATTACATAATTAAACATAATTATTTTATTTATGCACTTAGAACATATTTTTACTTAGTAAAAATATGGGCTAACAGTAGCTCATATATATCAAAAACTACAACTGGCTCAATTACTTTTAAAAAATAAAATAAAATATGTCTCACTTAGAAACACTAATTTAAAAACACAAACTTAGAAACACCCACAGCCGCAAAGACAAACTCAGAAACGCTGCTCTCATCTCACTTCACCTTCGTCCTTAAGCTGCTCACATCTTACATCACATCATCCTCAACTTGCTCTCAACACTACACAAACAACATTCCCACGTCATGTTGCTGCTCTCATCTCAAACCCTCAAAACAGTAACTTCTCAAGCGTTGTTTTGATTATTTTTCCGATTTAAGTGGGAATAGACTTGAATAATTTCAATATGGTTTTATTTTGTATTTGATGAACTTATGAACTTAATTTCAATATGATTGTATTATGTATTTGATGAACTTAAGCGAAAAGAATTGTGTTTTGTATTTGTTTTCAATATGGTTGTATTATGTATATGTATTTGATGAACTTACGTGAAAAGAATTGTAATTTTTATTTGATGAGCTTATGTGAAAAAAAATATATCGGAAAAAATATAATAGCATGGAATACATCGGAAAAAACCGATTAAAGTATCCGAACCAAACCAAACCAAACCGATGAGTTTGGTTCGGATTCATTTTTTAAAAACACTAAAAACCGAACCAAACCGAACCAATCAAAGATTCATTGGTTCGGACATTGGATTCACTCAAAACCGATCCAAACCAGTCCAATTACACCCCTACACAGATTCACAGCCTGTAGGTGCAGAATAACTTGACTACAAAGGGGATGATATAACTAAAATACTAAATTCAATTAACTTCAACTTTACACGATTTAAACAGTATACAACAATGTTAGGCAATTTCAACAGAAAAACAAAAACTTTATACACAAGCTGTTTCTTTTCATCTCCACGAATTGCATTACTCAAAGAAAGAAAGAAAAATAAAGTCTCCCAAATTCATCAGGATATCAATCCCTCCTCTTCTTCTTCCTCTCATTTTTCTCAGCTGTATTCTTCATCTGTGAAAGAATATAGAAACTTTATCAATACCAAATCATCACGAGCAACAAAGAATATTGCAAACTAAGAAACAGAAAAAGTTGAGTCCAATTCAACTCACCAATATAACTAGGATCCGCACAAAAATTGCAGCCAAATCAGTGAACAGGCTCAATGCATGCTTCACATAATCCAGATCACCAAAGTGAGCTCTTTCAATTATTTCTTGGGTGTCTACTACAATATATCCCACAAACACCAAAAGTCCAAAATACAACTGCAAAGCAATAAACAACATCTCAGTAAAATAGGTACCATAATACAAAGACTTTTACTAAACTTGTAGGCTGTAGCACTACAATAACAAGAATGATAACATAATCACTTTACCTCAAATTTAAAGATCGCAATAGAGCCCCCAAAGACAGAGGAAGCAAAGTGCAACCACATAAGAATAGATAGTCCAGAAGAAAGCAAGCCACCAAGGTAAAGATATTCCCTACGCCTTGCAACCAAAGCTGCTGCTGAGAAACATGCAAAGGCCAAGGAAGTTGCCACAAATGCAGTAAGGATAAGGCTGAAACAATGAAAATTTGTCATAAAATTGTCCACATCATCAACATTGACAAATAATGATATTTATATTAAGAACCCAGTTATCAGGTTTATTAGCCACATCATCAACATTGGTTCAGGTTCATTAGCCGCATAATCAATATTGACAAACAATGATTTTGGTAATAAGAACTCAGTATTGTCAAGTTAAAAGTGAAATGTACAAATATAGCCAATAAGCCACAAGAGCCGCTTAAATACCACATTGAGATTTCTTATCTACACAACATGGGACTTATAATATTGCCACTGCTTCAAGAGGAGATGTTCACAGCGGATTAAACTTTATTGCCACCATTTTAGGCGTTTCACTTATATGTCAGATTCAGTGGTCTGTCTTAATCCAACCTATCAATTATCTTAAACCAACCTATCAATAACATTTTTCGCAACCCAACTCATAATAATAACACCGATTGATATGGCTTAAGTCTATGAGGTGGGAAAATTAGTTTAAATATCACGTTATGCTTTCTAAATTCTAATCTCCTAAGTTGGGGTTCAGAACATCTGCTTCAATTTTTTTTTAACAAAAGTAAGAACCAAATAAACAGAAACAACTTGCAATACTTAGCTAATGGACAGCATAATTTCTAAACCGGTCTCCTCCTTCCTCATCGAGAACTTAGAAGGCAGTAACACACACCTTAAGCAAAATACTCTCTAACTCCACCTCTCTCTCTCTGATTTAGTAAGCAAGGTATACAAGTTTAACAAAGAGAACATAGGTGTAAAATTAACACAACACATTACAAAATACACCACAAGTTAAAATCACACACAGTTCTCAATTGAATCCAAATAAGCTATACAAATTGAGTAGAGAAAGAGAAAAACAGAGACTCAACTAAAACAATCAATACTTATAATCATCAAAATTACTTCAAATAACCAATACTAATAATCAATCAATACTAATAATCATCAAAATTACTTCAAATCAATCAATACTCATACTAATAATCATCAAAATTACTTATAATCAATCAATACTAATAATCATCAAAATTACTTCAAATCAATCAATACTAATACTAATAATCATCAAAATTACTTCAAATCATCAACCAAAACAATCAATACTAATACTAATAATCATCAAAATTACTTCAAATTGTAACGAACACATACCTAGAATCAATGACAATAGCCAAATCAATCAAGGGACCAATAGAGGCACCCTGAAACAAAGCCGAAGCCATCAACAAATACACCCTCTTTTGCTGCAAATAAACAAAAACGACGAGTTAGACCTAAAAGACTAAAACCTAATCTCAAGACCACGAAACATATAACTACTTGTTGTAAATGTAGATTGATACCTCTTCAAAAGGAGGTGTAGATAACAACCAAATCATGGTTCCAAAACACGCCAGCGTAGTTAGAAAACCTCCAATATTCCATAATACATGAAGAAATGCTCCAACAGCTGAAGCAGCAATAGCACAACATAGCGTAAAATAAACCTGAAATTCAATCAATCACAACACATAATTTGGTTAATTTCGTCAATTCGAATGAAACTGATGAAATTTTGATCGGAAAATTTGTTAGTTAGTTAGTTATTTACCCGTTTGATGTGATTCTGAACGATGGGGGAAATTTGACGGAAATTTTTGAGGGAATCGTAATTCCAGCGGTTTGTTGAAGAAGATTGGGAATCGAAGAATGATGTGAACGCGTCCATTGTGGTTTTGATCAGACGGAGAATATCAAGAAGAAGAAAACAATTGCGATTGATTTGAAGACTGCGAGAAACGAAGCAGTTTTTGGGGGTTTATATAGTCGGTGCGTGCGTAAAGCCGCGAAATTTCTAGTTTATTCTAGATCGGACCCGTAATATCCCAAGTTCCCAACGGCCAACATATTGGAATTATCTAATCATATCTAAAATAAAAAGTGTTTGATAGAAATGCACCGTAAAATAATATTACATGACTATTTGATAAAAAATAAAAAATTATCAATTTACTATATCACATTAAAAAAGTGTGGTGTATTGGGGATAATGTGACGGAAAACAAAATTTTTATTGCTTGAGAGTGCATATTCCTTTTTTTGTCAAATAAAAATAAAGTCAAAATTTAATCAATACATTGTGATCGTGGTTAATGAGCTAGATAAAAAAAAGTTGTTAATGAGATCCCCTATAACAAATTATTTAAGAGATCTCAAATTCAATTTCTAGTAAAAATAATTTTTTTTAAGTTTTTATTTAATTTGCGAGTCGAACTTTAGATTATTAGAGAATTTGGAGTCTCTTTCTCCTACTACCCTTAGAAACTAGAGAGTCAACACAAAAAAATATGAAAAGTTTATTTGTTTTAAGTAACATTTTTTACAAGAAAATAATTAATTACTCCCTCCGTTCCTTTTTATTTATCATTTTAGAATAGTAACACCAAATTAAAAATGTGTATTTTTGTACCTTATCTTTCTATTATACCTTTTTTTTTTTTTGGCTTTCAGCACCAATTGAGTCTGGTTCGGGGGTCAGTTCCGGCATCAAGTGGTTCTAGCCCCCTCCCAATTGTAGTTGTGAGGGAACGAACCGTGTTCATCCCTACCAAGTTCAACGTCAATCACCACTGAATCAACCAACAATTGATATTATACCCTAATTTTAATACACCAATAAATTTCTATTTTTTTGCATACATTTTCTCTTTCCAATAAATTTAATATATTATATAAAAAAATAAAATTTAATATGTTATGTACAAAAAAAAATTATTCCCAAATATATAACATTAGTTAGTTTTATTGAAAAGAATAAGAGTAATTGACAATGAGTATAAACGACAAAATATAACCTTAAATTATCAAAACGACAATAAAAAGGAACGGAAGGAATACATAAATTCTCATTTAAGTGAAATTTAAATTAAAAATAATCTTTTAGTAGTCAATGCTATGCTTGAGAGGGTGCAGGAGCGATGAAGATGTCGATCATATGGTTGGTTGTGTGTCGAGGCATGATTTTTATGAAGTAAAATTGTAAATTGGCTAGAAATAATATTATCATTTTCCTTTTATTGTTACAAACTATGAAGCACGGACACCGACACGGACACCGGACACGACACGAACACTGACACGGCGACACCGATAATAATTTAGAAAAATGACATAATTCAATGTAATTATAAATGTCGTGTCGGTGTCGGACACTGACACGGACCCGTCTAATCCGAAAAGTATCCATGCTTCATAGGTTACGCATGAGGATATGAAACCTCCCTAGTGATACCGTTTGTTCAACCATCATCTCAATCGTTGGATTTATGTTCGGTTTCTCTCTCTCTTATTATTTTTTTTTCAAGGGCTTTTGACCATTAGATTTGGCACAGATCAATGAAGGCAGAATGCTTGGGCTGGAGAATTGTTCAAAGTAGAAAATTTCTCTCAAATATATATTTTTTTGGCGAGAATAACAACAATTCACTTCCCAATCCAATTCAATCCCTTGAATTATCTACTGCACCAATCTATAGCCTGCATATCTACCTCAGGTCTTGACACATTAACTAATAACTACTATTTTTGAATCCACACGAAGCTCAATCCGCCTAAATCCATGATTTCAAGCCAAATACAAACCAACTAGCACACCCCATAACTCAACAATGTATGCACTATACAACAACCCAAAAATTTAGAGAACCCATATAACTGGTTGTCATTCTCATCCCTCATTAATTACCACAACCTGCATTTCCATCTCTCCTAGCCGCCATTCAATTTTATCCAACCATTAGAGGGTGGACTCCGTCTAATCTTCTTTTTATCTTTTCAAGTTAATTCAACAAGAGAGGATCAAGATCCCTCTCGTGTCCCCCTAACTTCGCAAATATTTATGAGTGATTAATATAATTGTTTCTCCACCTATGAACATAGCAGTATAACCACATATTCACATAAGAACTCACAAGACTAATATGGAAAACATAATGGAAATGAATTAGGATTACCAGTACAAAGTTTTATAAGCATTGCTTTCAAACTTCACAAAACATCTTATATATCTAAACAAAATTCACAGTTAAGAACAAGAGACGCAACTAATAACTACAAAAAACTAAACCAATTCTCAAGTGGTAAGAAAATAAACTGTCAAACTAATCGAAGAGTTTTATCAACAATAGTTTTACTAGTTCAATTTCTACCTACCAACAATGAATTGGTTTGGGTGGTAAGGGTCTGGAACCCCTTAAATAAATAGTCATAGGTTCGACCCTGAGTCCAAAAAATTATGTTAAGAGGGTAGAACCCGCTTTATATGCCCACATATTTTCCACAAAAATCAATTTCTATTAAATGGAAGTGATTAATTACTCATTTATCACTATCTAATTATTACAAAATTATTGTTTCTGTTCCATTTAATTTGAGTCCAAATTATGTACTCCCTCCAGCCACAAATATAAGTAAAAGTACACTTTTTAGATTCTTTGAATAATTGATGTATCTGGACTATAATACAAACCAGATACATTTATTATTCAATGAATTTAAAAAGTGCACTTTTGCTTATATTTGTGGTCGGAGGGAGTATGCAAGTATATCATGACATGAATAATTAACAATATATGGACAAATTCCTAAACTACAATTAACAATCCGAAATTGGATTGATAAGAAACCACAATGATCATAGAAAAAAAAGTGTTACAGGCAATTCAATTCAATTGGATTATCGAATCTTGTTAAGAAAAATAAGATAAGATTACATACATTGGAAACAAAGCTCAGGAGGATTGATTGTGATGAATGAATTTCCAATAGAAGCAGTAGTCATGGTGAAGGGATTGAAGTTTCTAGAATAACAACCGCAACAATATCAATATAAAAACTGCGTTAAATACAAAAAATAAAATGTTAGTAATAATTGAAAGAGAAATGAACTAATATTAATTAATTTCCTTAAAAAAAATTAATAATAATGCTACAAAGTACAATGAGCTGTGATAAAAAAAAATTCAGTTCTTGACAAAAAAAATAATTTCATTTCTTGACAAGAAAAAAAAATTCAGTTATTGTATATATTTTTAAAATAATAGAAAAATGATTATTATATTCGTAGAAAGCCAAGTGTCGCCGACGTAGAGAACGGTGGTAGACGGCGAGTAATTCCTCACCACCCGTCACAAATTTCACGTGTCATTCCATTAATTAACTAGATGTTGCCACGTTTTCTTCTCTCCCTCATGCTTCTCTCTCCCGCGATATTCTCGGCCCTCCCTCTCTATTCTAATTCTTCCTCTTTTTCTTTTCATTCCATTCCAAAATCTTCCTATACTACAAAATTCTTCAGCAAACACCTACATGATTAATTAATTAATCAATCATCACATCGCATATTCATAATTAATTAATCAACATTACCACCAATGTCATCATCATCATTATCAATAAGAGGACCACCACCACCAGGAATCAAACTAATAAGAAACAAAGAATGGAACCTACAAACATACCGTTACATAGTTTTACTATTAACATTCATCGCCTACGTTTGTTACCACGCTTCAAGAAAACCAACAGGAATCGTTAAATCAATTCTCTGTCCCGATCAAACACACACCAGCAAATATCACGGGTGGGCCCCATTTAACAGACCAGAAGGAGTTTCAAAATTAGGAGAAATAGATCTAGCATTTCTAGCATGTTACTCTCTCGGTATGTACATCGCAGGTCATTTAGGTGATTCGTTAGATCTACGTTTGTTTTTAACAGTGGGTATGATTGGTAGTGGAATTTTTGTTGGTGTTTTTGGAATGGGGTATTTTTGGAATGTTCATGAGTTTTGGTTTTATTTAACAATGCAAATGATTGCTGGGTTGTTTCAAGCAACAGGTTGGCCTTCTGTTGTTGCGGTTATTGGGAATTGGTTTGGGAAAAGGAAAAGAGGATTAATAATGGGTATTTGGAATGCACATACTTCTGTTGGTAATATTAGTGGTTCTCTTCTTGCTGCTAGTGTTTTGGATTATGGTTGGGGTTGGTCTTTTGTTTTACTTGGTGGCTTGATTATATTTGGTGGGTTTCTTGTGTTTTTTTTCTTACCTGCTTATCCTGAAGATGTTGGGTTTTATTTTAAAAATGGTGATGAAGAAGCTCAAATTGTTAAAACTGTTGGTGTTGGTGTTGGTGTTGAAGGGGAGAGAGAAAGAGAGAGGGAGAGACAAAAAAAAAGATGTGAAAGTGGTGGGAGAGGGAAAAGTATTGGACTTATTGAAGCTTGTATGATACCTGGTGTTATTACTTTTGCTTTGTGTCTTTTCTTTGCTAAGCTTGTTGCTTATACTTTTCTCTATTGGTTGCCGTTTTACTTGACTCAAACAGGTAATCTTTCATCATTACCTACTTTACATTCTACATCGCTTTAGTATAGAGTGTATTGTTTTTTCTATGAAGCATCCGCTTAAACATGACGACACTGATTCATAGATATCGATAATAATTTAACCACAAACACTTGACGTGACATGGACACAACACTAATTAGTTTCTATAGTATTTGAAATCATATTTTTATTCTACCACGTTACTAATTTTGAGTATGTCAATTTAGTCCAAAATTGTTGAGAACGAGTAAGATTGTAGGTTTTCAATTATATATATCTTTCTTAATTTTAAGTATCAACTTGCTCAGCTGTATTGTTTCATGACTAAATTAGTGATTCACTCTGTACATATTATACCGCCACTGAAATTGCACAATTGGTCAGTTTTTGGATTGTGTGAAATTTTTGGAAGCAGGGATATACCTCTGTCCCCAATTCTCAGCAAAAATGAGTCAAAAAATCAATTTATTTGATTCAAATTTTGGACCACGTACATCAACTTTCATCTACTCATTTTTTCTTATAATTAGCAACATAGTAATACTAGTTTTTCTAGGGATGGTAAATATTCATATTCAAGCAAGCTCTTCCCATTACTAGTTATACTTCAACTTAGGGGAGTTATATAGTAATACTAGTTATGCTTCAACATAGTAATACTAGTTTTTTTATAGATCAATCAAGCTTTCCAAAAGTAGTTTCATATGCCGAAGTGTTAGCTTTATATAAATGTTATCCAAATGAGAATATGATATACATGATTGCAGTTCAAATATTGAAGTGTTAGTTTATATATATATATATATATATATATATATATATATATATATATATATGATTACAATTCAAAGAAGTTGATATATATGTTATCCAAGCCTAGGGAGCTAATGGTTTTCAATGTTTATAGTTACATGTTAGTATGTTACAAAGACGGTAGGATCGATAAGCATATGTCTCTAAAACGTGTTTATTTTGATTCATTACATTGGTTAAAAAATCTATCAAAATGTCTATTCTGCTTCTTTTTATTTTTCAAACTTGACTAATTTTTCAAATTCTACCAGTCATAAACCTTTGTATGCCTTAAAAAATTTAAATTTTCATGTTACAGAAATTGGTGGGAAGTATATGTCTGTTAAATCTGCTGGGAACCTTTCAACGTTGTTTGATGTGGGGGGTATTTTTGGGGGAATACTTGCTGGCTACATGTCTGACAAACTTAGTGCACGTGCTATAACCGCAGCCACCTTCATGTATGCATCAATTCCTGCTATGCTTTTATACCGATCATATGGAAGTGTTTCTATTCATGCTAACATTGGACTTATGATAGTATCCGGATTATTCGTAAATGGGCCATATTCGCTTATCACTACTGCTGTCTCTGCTGACTTGGGTACACATAGTTCTCTCAAAGGCGACTCTCGTGCTCTGGCCACAGTGACTGCTATCATAGACGGTACAGGATCGGTTGGTGCAGCTATCGGCCCTCTTCTTACAGGGTTTTTGTCAACAAGGGGATGGGATGAAGTTTTCATGATGCTAGTTCTCGGGGCTTTTGTTGCTGGCCTTCTTCTATCACCTTTGATCTTAACCGAAATCTCAGAGAGAACGTGCAAAACTATGCCCAATAGTAGACCCCAAAATCCTGGAGGTAAATATCAAATATGTAAAATATGGTTTCTTTTAACATGCATTGTCATATTTGAATTACTTTGAATCAAGATCTTCAATTTTGAACTTTGTAATATGTCTTTTTATCTTATCATCCCTAATAATCTTATTGGCATACTGGGATTTTTTTCAGACACTGCATCTCAACCGCTTTTGCAAGAAGAAAGGTGACACTGACCGGTATATCATGAATTGTCAAAGTATAGTGCTTGGTACTTGGGTTGTCTTGTAATTATATTTGTGAAAGTTGTAAGATTTTGTTAATGTTAACTAACTTTAGCTTGCTGTGGCCGCTTCATTGTTCATATTTTCAATGATGATGATATATGTCTCTGCTGATAAGTGGTAAGTGAAGAAGTAGATTGCATCCATTTAGTTATCTATAGTATACTCTATAGGGTTCCACAAGTATTCATGGTTCACTATTGGGGATGTAACTGACATTAGAGGTTGTTTTTTTCTTGTGTCACACTCACATTCAAAGAGATTTTGTTTTCATTTATGTCTACATCAGTTTCGGATATACAACTAAGTTTCTATCTTGTTGAGATTTAGAAGAAAAAATGTTCCTCAACTAAACTTGTATAGAAAAATAACTAGATAATTTTTGCTACATACTAGCTATGAGCATATGATTTGTGTGGTTTGTATTGTTTTTGCTTAACTCTGCTTGATGTTTGAGTAGTGGTCAGACAATTATTTTTGTTGTCTTCATTATAGGTATTTTTAACAGATAATAAATAGGTGAACTGCCATAAAAAAATTATGAGCTCAACTTGAAAGTGAGTTCAACTTGTAGAGTTTTGCATGTGAATATCAAATCCAAAAGATTCCTAGATCAAATTAAATCTATATATTTGTATAAATTGTGTGTATGTTGATAGAGACTTGAATTGTGAAGTGGGCCTTGATTTTGGCCCAAGCCTAAGGTGTGGAAAAGAAGAGGGAAATGAATGAATAGATGACGAGGTGGCATAGTGTGCATGGAATGCATGAGGTGATGATGTATGAGGGTTTTTAGGAGAGAGCAATGTGTGATGATGCATTAGATAGTTGAGTAATTAATTTAAATTGATAGATTTCTAAATTGATTTCATCTATCTAATGCATCAAATATAGACGAAAATGTGTGTTTTGTCACCTTATCTAAATTGACATCAGCATGATTTCTAATCACGAATATAATTGAGTAATTGAAATTTAGATAAGATTATTATTATTTTTATACAAAAGGGGCCTAAGCCCAGATAAGATAATGTTGATATAGTGGTATTGGCTTGAGATCTGGGAGTGTACTCCTCTTAATGTCTCAGGTTCGATTCTCTCTGGTGTCAATTTGGGTGGGTTAATTTAGCTTCTTAAAAAAAATAATGTTGATATCAACATAATTTGTAATGTTGTCAGTGTTTACATAAATGTAAACTTTAATTGTGGTTTGATTGAGTTACTAGAATTTAGATTAGATAAAATTAACTTTAACATGAATGTCAATATAGTTCGTAATCACAGTATGAATGGGAATCTGTATTGAATGACTAAAAGTAACAGTTTACATCAGCATAATTCGTAATCACGATATGATTGAGTGGGTAGAATTTAGATAAGATAATGCTGAAACACCAGCGTTTAAATCAACAAAATTTGTAATCCTAATATGATTGATTGACTGAAATTTAGATAAGATAATAATATCAACATAATTTGTAATCGATGTATGATTGAATGATTGATATTTAAATAAGATAATGTGATTGTCGTCTTGTCGGCACCAACATAATTTGTAATTGCAATATGATTGAGTCATTGAAATTTAAATAAAATAATGTTGACGTTAGTTTAGTTTGTAATTGCGGTCTGATTTGGCGACTGAAATTTTAAGAAGATAACACTAATATTTTGACTAAACTTTGAATAAGATGATGTTGATTATGGATTTTACGACAGTATAATTCGTAATCACGATATGATTAATTGTAATAAAATTTAGATACAAATGTAGTTCACAAAGAAGTATTTCATTTTTTGATAAAACAAAGTTTTTTTTTTAGAATGCTCATAATTAACTTTTTTTTTGGTAGGGTGCTCATAGTTAACTTTATTTGGTGAAATGTATGAAATACCAATATCAATTATTATAGTTATAATAAAGTTTTACTTTATTTATTATGTTTCACTTCATCTATAAAGCACGGACACAAACACAAACATCGGGTACAACATAGATACTGACACGTCGACACTGATACGTCGATACTAATAATAATTTGAGAAAATAATATAATTCATGTAATTATAAGTGTCAGTGTCGGTATCCAATACAAATACCGGCACAGGTTCGACACAGATATGCCTAATCCGAAGAGTTTCCGTACTTCATAGCACCTCACTATTTTGTATAGTTTGGTTACAAATTAAACATAACGACGAGCTAGGCCCTCCATGCAATAAAATGAAAAACAAATTAAACATAATGTAAATGCTAATTAATATAGCTTGACTTTTTTTTTTGGGTATATTATAGCTTAACATGTTAACAAAAAAAATGCTCAATTAATTTAAATTAAAATATTATAGTCACCAATTATAAAAGATTTATGTGATAACACGAGTGATATATTTACCGCCTCTGACTTTAAATATTAGACTTGTTTGAGAAAATTCCAAAAAATAATGATTTTGATATTAAATTTATTGACAATTAATATAATATTTACAATTTTATTTCTTAAAAAATTAGTCAATGTTTTCTATAGAGTATTTATCATACTATTATAGATTGTAGAAAAAGATTCATTATAACTAGAGTATTTTGGAAAGAAATAATTAATGTTCTTTATTAAATTTGAAAGACCTTACAAAAAGAATAAAAGAAAAAGGATAGTAATTTTATTTTTTTTGACAAAAAAACAAGGATGTTCATTCATTCAAACCAGTAGAGTACAACGATCGAAATCATTACATATTCAAATTCGCTAAAAACTAAAAAGGATGAATCTGCGAACAAGCTCACAGCATCCGAGTTAATAGCATACAACGACTTTATTTCTAAGCCTACAATTAGTATGATGAAATTCAAATGTCCGGAGTAGTCATGCCTCCGGATCTGCAACGTTGAAGACGCTTGAGTCATTGAACTTGCACTGAATTTAGATCGAAGCAAACCTACAAATCTGAACGAAACAAACACCGCGACAAGACGGGAAAGGGAGTTCATGATTCCAGCATTCCTAAGGGAGTTCATCTTCTCCACCTAACCTAAAGGAGTTTAGCTACTAATGGACATAATTAAATTACAAGAATTAAAATAATGCATACCAATAACCTTGCTACCTTGCGGAGGAAGTTACCTTTCTCGTTGAAGGCGGAAAAGTTCCTTCCCTAGAGCTCCTCCTCCTTTGCTCTTAGAGAGAAGTGTTTCTCTAAGTTTCTGAATGTTTCTCATTGTTTCTGAATGAATAATAATGAGAAAAAGAGCTCTATTTATAGTTTTTCGGACTTGGGCTGCAAGGCACATCGTACTACGATGGACCCATCGTACTACGATGTGTGGATTTTCTTCAAAAATATAACTGCAGAATTTGTTCTTTTCTTGTGCGCGAAGTTTTCCTCCCATCGTGCTACGATGGGAAAATTAGGTTTTTGCTCCAACATGAAAGTTGTAACTCTTCGTCTTAGCTTTCCAACGCATGGTCACCGGCCTCATTCCGATACTCGCAGCTCAAGTTATGGTCCACAGACTAATAGTTGCGCATTTTTTTCCTTTTAGCCTCTTTTTTTGCATTTTCTTCGATTCTTGACTTCTTGGACAAGTAGCTTCACTTCTTTAGGTTTTTACCTTGTAATTGGTCTAAAACTAATACTAAACTAATAATAAATAATACTAAATACATCATAGAAATTACTGTCATCACCAGCCTAATAAACTTCCACAGGTCGTCACCAATATCCTCCAAAAAAGTTTGAAGAAAATTGGTTGAAAGCCGTCAGGCCGCAGTGCTTTATAAGATTTCATAGACATCAGGGCATCATACACCTCTTTTTTAGTGTCTGGTTTAGACAGCTCGGCTGCTGCCTCATCTTCCAGGCCTGGAACTACATCTTCATTAACACTGTTAACCACAACATGTCTTGTACAAAGTAACTCTTTAAAAAAGTTAAAGGCCTCCACTTGCCTGAACTCAGACGAATGCCATGGATTTTATTCCGTTTACGTCGAATGATAGATTGAGCATGAAAGAAAGAAGTATTTCTACTTCCTAATCGAATAGTCTGTTCACGAGACTTCTGGTACCATAAAGTCTCTTCTTGAAAAAGAATGTTCTCATATTCAAGCAACATTTCTTTTTGAAGTCTTATAATACGAGCTGAGTCAATGTCCTCCAACACTTTTTGAATACCTCGATCTAGCCTCCAATTCTTTCTTGTGAGCAAAAACATTGCCAAACACTTCTTTGTTGAAAATAGCAGAATCTTGGGCTACGTTATGTAAGCAATTAACGATATTACTTTGATCCCTAGCCCAACTATTTTTTACCAGATCAGGATTCTCACTGTGTGTGAACCAAGCGGCTTGGAACCGGAAAGGACGATCCTCCACACGCCCCATATTGTTGCAGCACCTTAAAAGAATCGGATTGTGGTCTTAGTGCCTTTTAACAAGATGTTCCATAGTTGCTTCAGGAAACTTGATGCACTAATCATAGTTGCAAAAGCCCCTGTCGAGTCTTCTATGAACTATCCTTCCACCTCTGCAGTTACCTTGCCAAGTCAATTTGGTCCCAAAAGAGCCTAAGTCAATAAGACCACACTTTTCAATGTTTCTTGCAAAAGTGTCAACTTTGGAGACTGAAAACCCCCCTCCTTTTTGTTCACTAGGGAGTAGAATATTGTTAAAATCCCCAATCACAAGCCAATGGATCAAATTATCATTAGAGATGTCCTCTAAATATTCCCATAACATAGGTCTCGCCGTGCACACATGGCTAGCATAAATCCCTAAACACAACCATTTATCAGCACCTTTAGAGACAGTAACACTCACACACTGATGCAGTTTACTAATTAGTGTGAACCCAAAATCACCACCTCTGCGTTGCATAATTGATGACAGGAATTTCTATGGTATTTTTAGTGGTATTATTAGTAGTAAAAAGACCAAGACAGGCCCAAATATGAAGGAAAACCTACGAAAGTAGGAAAAAGCATCAATACAGAGTCCAAGATGCCAAAAGACAAGAAAAAACCCAAAAAGTGAAGAAAATGAGCATTCCATCGCAGCACGATGTCTCCCATCGTGCCACGATGGGAGCTGCTTGCTTGCCAAGAAATCAGAAGAATAAATCTGCAAAATATTTGTTCATCGCAGCACGATGCACCACATCGCAGCACGATGAAGTAACTTGGCGCCCAAGCTGATGAAATGCACAGGATCAGTTATAAAATTGAACTGAATCTTCACATCGCACTGCTATGGCTTCATCGCATCACGATGACCTTGCTGAGGCCCATTACAAAAACTATAAATAGAGCCTATCATTCATTGTTAAAATCATTCAGAAATAGTAGAACACTCTCTACTATAAGGAGAGGTTCAGAGGAGCTCTATTGGGCATAATTTTCTCCCCTTACGGGAAAACTAACTCAGCAAGATATGTTTTCTTTAGGCTTTTGTATTTAGGTTATTCTTGTAATTTAAATATGTAGTCTTTTGTAATTATGCCTTAGGTTGTGGTGGAAAAGATGAACTCCCCTATGAATATTTGGAGTGTGTGGTTGAGTCTAAGTTATAATAAATGATATCTAGTAATTATGTTTGTTGTTTACTTTCTTGCACTTTAATAACGTTTCTCGTAATCTGGACAGATAATCAGGAGCGCCCTTAGAATTGATATTAGGTTCTTACTTAATATGGTCCGAAACTAGTAGTAAATAATGCTAGGTATATAGAGACGATAACATCCTGAACTAGTCGTGAACTGAGCGGTTAGAGGAGGAATCATGAACTAGGTGTGAACTGAGCACTTAGAAGATGAACAGCCCGATACTAGGACCTAGAGGTTAATTGGTGAAGATTATAATGCATGTTTATAAACAACTCACTTAGTAATTAGGGTATGTGACATATTGAGGTTAGGCTCTCGTAGATACCTTAGTTGTTAACGTAGGAAAACTTTAATAAACATAGTGTAATAGTAAGGTATTACTACAACAAGGATAATTCACCGCCGAACATAATCTAAGTAACTATGTTATACACCGATCATGCCAAATATGAAGAAGGGAGTAAGTCCAACCACCATACCTAGCCTTTATATTTCTTGAATCTATTATATTTATACATTCTGTCTAGTTATATTTATGCAAGCATTACGCTTCTTTTATAAAACCTTTTTCAAAAACCAAAGCGAATGCAAACTATCACGAACTTAAATAACACTAGTGAAGCTTCGGCACGATCCCTATGGATACGAACTCATTCTACTCGTAGAGTGTGAATTATTACTCGACGACAGACTGATGCACTTGTCAGACCCTAGTCAAGTTTTTGGCGCCGTTGCCGGGGATTGTGTTTACAAAGCATTACTAGATTAATTTAAGTTTGTAAAAAAATTTCAAAAATACTAAAAAATTCAAAAATTCAAAAATCTTGTTGATGATTGTGGATTTTAATCTGTGAAAATTCTGGCAAAGGATAAGTCAAGGTCTCCGAGCGATCCGTTGTGATCCACCTCACTTACCTAGGAATTTTCATAGTGACAAAGACACATGAGACAAACCAAAAATAGTTTTACCATTTACTTTTCCAGTGCTAATGAAGGTATTCATTTGTTGTACTTGATAACAGGTATTCTGGAGTTGAAGTACGACCCTGAACCCGAAAGAACGTTCTGGAAAAGAAGGCGGGCACAAAGGCTTGCAAAATCCAATAATCTTGACACAGAAGAAGAGCATACCACCAAAGCCATGGGAGACGAGCCGAATGGAAGGGATTACTGTGGAAAAGTCAACATCAAACAAGAGCCAGAATGGTCACCACCTAGCAATCACAGCTCTGAAGGGATATTTTGGGATGACTTAGCAGATACAGAACTGGAATCTCAGGAGGGATAATTTCTCTGATGTCTCAAAACTATCCAGGGAAGACAGTTGGAAACCCATGATACCTTTAGATAACAGGTGGACGGAGCATGCAAAGTGGATCAAGAAATGGATGAGATTGGCACCGACATACAGGCACTACGCGAAAAGACCATACTCAGCTAAAAGGATTCGGAAGATAGAGTACCAACAACACGTCGACCGAGAATGGCTGATCAGTTCCCACCATAATTTTGTAGAATACTACACCAATGTCGAGTGTGAGGGACTAAAGGAAGAAATGAAGGGCACCATAAATGATAAGTGCATGGCGCTTAAAGAAAAAAAACGCAAACACCACGAGAAAGAGACTGAAAGCGAGTTCAGAGAAAGATTAGCAAAAAGATCACAGCTGCCACCCAAGAAAGAGGATCCTGGAAGCGTCACCGTCATCTGTCTGATTGGGAAAGCAGGAGTCAATGCACTATGTGATGTAGGCTCAAGTGTGAACGTAATACCACTATCTTTGGCAGATAAGTTCAAGCTCGCATTACCTATTGCAGGGACAGCTCGAGAACTCGTACTGGCTAATCAGTCATCCATCCACTCAGTAGGCACAATCAGAGATGTCTTGGTGAAGGTCAGAGATCTAGAATTTCTAGTAGACTTCATGATATGGACCTTGGAGAGATAACACTAAGGAGTGGGGGTAAGTCAACAACCGTGACAACTTTCAATGCAGGAAAGGATAAGTGCTTCATGCTCGAGTGTAAAGATAGAGAAGCTACACCACCGACTCCAGTTCAAGAAGTACAGGTAAAAGTAGAGATAGAGGAGCTGAAGAATGAAATGGCGCAGCTAGAGATAGAGACAATTCAGGAAGAGGAGGTACCCGAAGAACTCACTGAAAAAATGAAGAGGCTAACTATTGAAGTGGACATCTGATGAGAGGAATTTCTATGATATTTTTAGTAGCATTATTAGTAGTAAAAAGACCGAGACATGCCCAAATACGAAGGAAAACCTACAAAAGAAGGAAAAAGCATCAAGACAGAGTCCAAGATGCCAAAAGACAAGAAAAAGCCCAAAAAGTGAAGAAAATAAGTATTCCATCGCAGCACGATGGCTCCCATCGTGCCACGATGAGAGTTGCTTGCATGCCAAGAAATCAGAAGAATAAATCTGCAAAATATCTGTTCATCGCAGCACGATGCACCACATCGCAGCACGATGGAGTTACGTGGCGCCCAAGCTGATGAAATACACATGATCAGTTATAAAATTGAACTGAATCTTCAAATCGCACTGCGATGGCTTCATCGCAACACGATGATCTTGCTGAGGCCCATTATGAAAACTATAAATAGAGCCTCTCATTCATTGTTAAAATCATTCAGAAATAGTAGAACACTCTATACTATAAGGAGAGGTTCAGAGGAGCTCTATTGGGCATAGTTTTCTCCCCTTACAGGAAAACTAACTCAGCAAGGTATGTTTTCTTTAGGCTTTTGTATTTAGGTTATATTCTTGTAATTTAAATATGTAGTCTTTTGTAATTATGCCTTAGGTTGTGGTGGAGAAGATGAACTCTCCTATGAATATTTAGAGTCTGTGGTTGAGTCTAAGCTATAATAAATGATATTTAGTAATTATGTTTGTTATTTACTTTCTTGCACTTAATAACGTTTCTCGTAATCTGGTCGGATAAGCGGGAGCGCCCTTAGAATTGATATTAGGTTCTTACTTAATATGGTCCGGAACTAGTAGTAAATAATGCTAGGTGTATAGAGACGGTAACATCCTGAACTAGTCGTGAACTGAGCGGTTAGAGGAGGAATCATGAACTAGGTGTGAACTGAGCACTCAGAAGATGAACAGCCCGATACTAGGACCTAGAGGTTAATTGGTGAAGATTATAGTGCATGTTTATAAACAACTCACTTAGTAATTAGGGTATGTGACACATCAAGGTTAGACTCTCGTAGGTACCTTAGTTGTTAACGTATGGAAACTTTAATAAACATAGTGTAATAGTAAGGTATTACTACAACAAGGATAATTCACCGCCGAACATAATTTAAGTAATTATGTTATACACCGATCATGCCAAATATTAAGAAGGGAGTAAGTCCAACCACCATACATAGCCTCTATATTTCTTGAATCTATTATATTTATACATTCTGTCTAGTTATATTTATGCAAGCATTACGCTTCTTTTATAAAACCTTTTTCAAAAACCAAAGCGAATGCAAACTATCACGAACTTAAATACCACTAGCGAAGCTTTGGCACGATCCCTGTGGATACGAACTCATTCTGCTCGTTGAGTGTGAATTATTACTCGACGACAGACTGGTGCACTTGCCAGACCCTAGTCAATAATCCAAATTCCTCCAGCATGCCCTTGAGCTTCCTGCACATCAACTTTCACATAGTTCTCACGGTTCCAAAAGGATTCAGCAGATGCGAAAGCTCTGTGGGTTTCAACAAGAATTAGCATGCCGGGTTTATATCGACTTACCAACTCATGCATGTGGTTCCTACTCTTTTTACTAGCGAAACCCCTAAAATTCCAAGTCAAAACAGAGAAATCTTTGAAGCTATTCATCATTAAAGGAGAGGAGGAACAAGGAATTACGTCCAACACGACCCTATTGGCGTGACAAGGGAGTTTCCACCACCATCTCATCTTCGGTTTCAAAAACACGATCACCATCGCCTTGCTTCGGTGCTGCGTCTTTCGGTTCTGGTGGTTTGAGATGTTCATCTCCCTTGGAAAGTCTCACTCCACCATTCTCATCGTTTTCAAACACAAACTTTGTTCCCTTATCCCCCGACTTCCGAGAGCCTATAAATACAATATGTTGGGTATGAGACCCGACCCGGTTCTCCCGCTCCAATTGAAGGGGGGATGCTGACGTGGCTGCCTCCCAATAGCCTTAGGAGGCTGAGTCACAATTACAGGCTTATTGGGCTCATTTGGTCTATTACCCATACCACGGGCCCTTTTGTTTCTATTTGTCCACACATTGTTACTAACTACACCCCCACCTGGATGAAATTGTGGGGACATGTTCAAAGTAACATTCTCATCACCCAACTGCATTTCCGCTTCATTTAAAAGAGAGAAGAAAGAACCTTTGCCAATTAATTTATTGCTGCCCCCCCCCCCCCCCCCAATTGACTTTGTGCTAGTTTCATGATTCTTGGAACCAAATTTACTCCCTTGATTTTTCTCTTTATTAACTACCAGCCAATCCCCATACATATCATCTTCCTTGAATTCCGCCGCAGCCTTAGGACCTTCCTTATCCGAAATATTGTTTACTGGTTCCGCATCTAGCCTTATCATCACCGCTTCATCCCCTTCAACATCGTTGGTAGCTTTTCCGGCGGTAGTCTTGGGTTGACCCTCTGGCCTTGCCATCGTCGAACAATTGCGAGCCACATGACCATAAATACCACAACTTTTACACATGAGGTGAAGGCCCTCATATTCCACATGGTACCAGAAATCTCTAAACCACACCTTCCCTACTACAGGTTTATCTAAATCAATTTCAATGCACACTCTAGCAAACTTTCCATGAGAGGCATCCAGAGTATGCATGTCCACTTTCACTGGTCTGCCTACAGCTGTTGCTAGAGCTAGTAATAGACTCTCGTCATAGTATTCGATTTCGAGGCTGGGGAAGCGAATCCACACTAACGTTTTATTGATCTTAACCTGGGACGAGATGAAATTTGTCGTCCACGGCCTGATAGCCACATAGTGGTCTAAGATCATCCAAGGACCACCACTAATCACCTTCTTTCTATCTGCTTCCAGATCAAATTTAACCATGAAAAAGCCATTGCCAATATCCATGATGTCCATGTCTGCGGTAAGCTTCCATAGTGCCTTAAGGCGATCACGCATGGCAAAGAACCCCAAGGTTTTACACAATAATTTGACGATGATGGCATGGTGCCATGGTACCAATAATTCTTTCAAGACACTATCATCCGCATAACATCACGGACGACGTCGATCTCCATCCTCATATTCAATTCTGAATAAATCATCTTCCTTGAATTCCGCCGCAACCTTAGGACCTTCCTTATCCGGAATATTGTTTACTGGTTCCGCATCTAGCCTTATCATCGCCGCTTCATCCCCTTCAACATCGTTGGTAGCTTTTCCGGCGGTAGCCTTGGGTTGACCCTCTGGCCTTGCCATCGTCAAACAATTGCGAGCCACATGACCATAAATACCACAACTTTTACACATGACGTGAAGGCCCTCATATTCCACATGGTACCAGAAATCTCTAAACCACACCTTCCCTACTACAGGTTTATCTAAATCAATTTCAATGCACACTCTAGCAAACTTTCCACGAGAGGCATCCAACGTATGTATGTCCACTTTCACTGGTCTGCCTACAGCTGTTGCTAGAGCTAGTAATAGACTCTCGTCATAGTATTCGATTTCGAGGCTGGGGAAGCGAATCCACACTAACGTTTTGTTGATCTTAACCTGGGACGAGATGAAATTTGTCGTCCACGGCCTGATAGCCACATAGTGGTCTAAGATCATCCAAGGACCACCACTAATCACCTTCTTTCTATCTGCTTCCAGATCAAATTTAACCATGAAAAAGCCATGGCCAAAATCCATGATGTCCATGTCTGCTGTAAGCTTCCATAGTGCCTTAAGGCGATCACGCATGGCAAAGAACCCCAAGGTTTTACCCAATAATTTGACGATGATGGCATGGTGCCATGGTACCAATAATTCTTTCAAGACACTATCATCCGCATAACATCACGGACGACGTCGATCTCCATCCTCATATTCAATCTTGAATATATCATCTTCCTTGAATTCCGCCGCAGCCTTAGGACCTTCCTTATCCGGAATATTGTTTATTGGTTCCGCATCTAGCCTTATCATCGCCGCTTCATCCCCTTCAACATCGTTGGTAGCTTTTCCGGCGGTAGCCTTGGGTTGACCCTCTGGCCTTGCCATTGTCGAACAATTGCGAGCCACATGACCATAAATACCACAACTTTTACACATGAGGTGAAGGCCCTCATATTCCACATGGTACCAGAAATCTCTAAACCACACATTCCCTACTACAGGTTTATCTAAATCAATTTCAATGCACACTCTAGCAAACTTTCCACGAGAGGCATCCAGAGTATGCATGTCCACTTTCACTGGTCTGCCTACAGCTGTTGCTAGAGCTAGTAATAGACTCTCGTCATAGTATTCGATTTCGAGGCTGGGGAAGCGAATCCACACTAACGTTTTGTTGATCTTAACCTGAGACGAGATGAAATTTGTCGTCCACGGCCTGATAGCCACATAGTGGTCTAAGATCATCCAAGAACCACCACTAATCACCTTTCTATCTGCTTCCAGATCAAATTTAACCATGAAAAAGCCATGGCCAATATCCATGATGTCCATGTCTGCTGTAAGCTTCCATAGTGCCTTAAGGCGATCACGCATGGCAAAGAACCCCAAGGTTTTACCCAATAATTTGACGATGATGGCATGGTGCCATGGTACCAATAATTCTTTCAAGACACTATCATCCGCATAACATCACGGACGACGTCGATCTCCATCCTCATATTCAATCCTGAATAGGTTATTTCTGATGAGATCCGTTGTTTCCCGTCTAGGTAACGAATCCCGCATACTAAGCAATTTGTCACGAAAAGAGCACTTCTTTTTAGGTGTATTGGCCTGTTCAGGAGGCCTCGACAGCGTCAGAGCTTGCTGATTGCGTGCAACAGTTGAATGCATATTCGATCTCTACCTAGAGTATTCTTGAAACCAGAGGGGATCTATCAACCTTCGCAACGTTCAAGCTAGGTTGAACTTAGCGAACGTCAACATAGATGAATCCTCTACACTTTATCCACTACATAGAAAACCCTAGCAAAACTAAAATTTATCACTTTCACTCTTCTTACGTAACTCCATATATGATAATGAGACAGTAATATTTAACAATTAAGGGCTAGAATAAAAAAATAAATATTATTATATTTAGAAATTATCCAATCCAGTAATTCGGTAAGGATAAAACTTACATGCATTGTTATAGATGCATTTCTTACTTTTCCTCTCACAAAGAAGTAGTTTTAAATTGAAAAACAGTTTTTTTTAATTTTTTTAAATTAAAAACACAAAAAACCACCTTTTGTGAGTGGAAAAATAAAAAATGCACCTATAGCAATGCATATAAGTTTTGTCCATTCGGTAAATGGTGCAGAACACGTGGCAAGCACCGAAGTTATTGGTATACGTCATGACCCCACTCCCTTGATGCGTAGAACTCCGACACCAGCGGGTCATTTTAAAACACCACTTCCTCACACGTTTCATCGATTTCTTCTTCTCTCTTTTCTCTCAAAATTTATTTGTCTCCGGCGAAGATCGATCACACCGGTAACTACCTTCGCCGTCAAACCCTCCCTCTCCTCTTTTTTCTCCGATTCCAATCATGAATCCTGAATAGTAAGTCTCAATCCTCCTCTCTGTTTAGATCTATCGAATTTTACTGCTTTCTCAACTCCTGCTTCGCCTTTGTTTGTGTTTTACTTTTTCTCTCATGCATGGATCGTGTTTCTCGAATCTTACTTTCTGATTTAGATCCGTTTCTATTGTTAATAGATCCGTTTACTTATAATGAATGTTCATCTAATAATTGTTTGATTCTGTGATCCCGTTTCGGTTCTAATTTTAATTTTAGAATTTTATATATTTTTGGTAGTGATGATGATGATGATGATATTACTGTTGAAATTCGGTTGAGTACTATCTAGTAAGAGATGTCTAATTACACATGAGAGAGTTCTAAGGACTCTGTGATGGCTGTGACATTTGAATTTCTTTATTTGATGGAGGGGAAGAATTGGTTTCGATCCGGGAATTAGGATTTATTTACCGATGTGAATAAGGGGATCTATGATGTTCTTATTCTATAGATAGATCTATGAATATGATGTCTATAAGGAAAATGTGGTCCTGCATGAAATTTATTAGAGGCAATTTTTTGCTGCGTATCTTGTATTTTAGTACTAGGGAGTTTCCCAAGTGGACAAAACTCAATAGTATTTTGTTCAAAGTTAGTGAAGTTCATGTGGATATGTGTTAACAAACATTGTACAGATCACCAAATAATTTAATTAAGAAGAATGTGTTGTCGGTACATGACTTTAGTCTAGGATTAATTAATTAGTCTAGGATTATTTAATTATAAATGTTGTCTTATTTATATATAATATGTGGCAGTGAACATGGTACTACCTCCGTCTCTAAATATAAGACCCCCTTTGAGAAAATTACGGAGATTAACAAAGTCGATTGTAGTATTAAATTTGTTGATTATTGATGTTGTTTTTACAATTTTACCCTCCAAGAGAGAGAATCAGTTAATGTTTTCTTTACAGTATTTATTACATATTGCAGAAAAAGATGAACTATAATTAAGGGCATGTTGGTAAAAAAATAATTAATGTTCTTAGAAATTTGAAAGGGGTCCAATAATAAAGGACAAAGGAAAATTTCAAGAGGGTCTTATATTTAGGGACAGAGGTAGTGCCTTTTAGACAGTCATGTTTTGATGTCTACTGTGGTACACATGAGATTGAATTTTGCTGATTAGTTGGATATGCATATTGCCTATCATGATCAAATTAAGTTTTTGGTTTACGTGAATCAACTTATCGTCTCCATTGTTATATTTTCAATTAATTAGTTTTTTTTCCTCATAGTATATCAATGATTGCTCAAAGTTGATCCATTGTAGACATACTGAAACTCATTTGGACCATATCATACTCACCTGCCTTGATCTGGCCATTCTCTTTAGAAAAGGATAGACATTCATTAATAATATCATATCTTTGATTGGAGCTTCCATATGTTATTTTCAGTGATTATTTGTTCAAGCTTTTGTTGATTGGAGATTCCGGTGTGGGCAAGTCATGTCTCCTCCTGAGGTTTGCTGTAAGTTTTGAGGCTCTATCCTTTTGTTTCTTCCTTCTTTAGGTAACCTGGCCACATTTTTCAAAAATAAATGAAAAAATGAAGTTGAATTTTCCCACTATTTCATTTCCATTTGAAGTGGAAAAGTTAGAACTTTAGATATTTTTTTAGGCATTGAAAATATGTGTGCGTGTGTTATATGTTCGTTTGTGAGATGTCACACACAATGAGACTGAGAGGGTTATTTGCATGAGAGAGTGAAAGGAGTTAATCTTGACCATAAACCATATATTGTTATGAGTCAAAGACTAAAAGCTTTAATTAGTCGCATCATCATTTCACATAGTCACTGCTTTATTCATATCAATTAATGGTTAGGTCCAATGGCAAGATTTACTCCTCCTTCTTACATACAAATAACTCTCGTTTGACGGATAAAGATTGCAATGTCAAACAAAAGCTTTTACCTTGAATTATATTTTGAGAAGTGGATGTTACACTTCTTAATATCTTATTTTTCTGTGAAACAGGATGATTCATACCTTGAAAGCTATATCAGTACGATTGGAGTGGACTTTGTAAGCATTCCACATCCACCACTTAACATTATTTCCATGTTATTTTCAACACAAATGTAACAATTTTTAATATGCTACCTTTTCTAGAAAATCCGCACTGTTGAGCAGGACGGGAAGACCATTAAACTTCAAATTGTAAGTCACTGATCAAGTTAATGTTATTTTAATGTTGAACAAGTTGTTTTTGGTTCTAGTGGGAGTTTTACACGATTCTATCTATGCCAATTTGTTTTCTACATCTAAATTACATTTTGAATTTGTCTCAATTATATGTACAGAAATGGATTTGAACATACCTTGAAATAATGATCCATTAGAATTTTATCTCCCATGTACCAAAGATGTCTTTTTGGGTAATTATTACATATTCATTGATAGGTGGCTTATTCCAAGTTTTTCCAGTTACCAATTGTGTCCTTGGTTCATTAAAAATTAGGAAATCAATTTCCTTTTCAAACACTACGTCCCAATTATCTGGGTATGTTGCTTTACTATTTTATAATTGTTGATAGATTTTTTCTGCATCATTTTACTGTATAGTGGGACACTGCTGGTCAAGAACGTTTCCGGACTATTACTAGCAGTTACTATCGTGGGGCTCATGGCATAATTGTGAGTCTTTTTAAACTGTCCATCCGCCAGCAATTTTCTTTTTATGTTATCTTGGGGAACGATGGTGTTTATTTTTGTTGCAGGTTGTTTATGATGTCACTGATCAAGAGAGCTTTAACAATGTTAAGCAGTGGTTGAATGAAATTGATCGTTATGCAAGTGAAAATGTTAACAAGCTTCTAGTTGGAAACAAGAGTGATCTATCGGAAAGTAAAGTTGTGTCCTCTGAAACAGCAAAGGTGATTTAAATTTGTTTATTTATGTATACATGTTCCTCTTCCAACTAATATGTTTTTGAATCATTCCTTTTGTCTGATGTTTTTATGTTTGTGGTTTCTGTTTTTCAGGCATTTGCAGATGAAATTGGAATTCCTTTCATGGAAACTAGTGCTAAAAATGCCAGCAACGTGGAACAGGCTTTCATGGCCATGGCTGCTGAAATAAAAAATAGGTATGCAATTTATGTATGTAATGTCATTTAAATTTGTTAGGATGGAACTGTGGTATGGGACAATTGTTGAGTTTTTTGTTTAAGCTTGTGAAGTTCAAACCGATCTCTACCTTGATGATTGACCTCATTTGCTTGTCCCTGGTAATTTTTTTCCGCAGAATGGCAAGTCAACCAGCGAACAGTGCTAGGCCTCCGACAGTCCAAATTCGAGGACAGCCAGTGAACCAGAAGGGTGGTTGCTGCTCATCTTAGAGGCTATTTATTAGACGTTCATATGTGTCTCTGGCATGTAAAACTAGTTTTTACATAATGCTTTCATATGAAGATTGTTTGTCATGATTTACTCTTTATCGTTCAACTCTTTAAAACTTCCATTCTTTTCAATGTATCTGGTTAAAAAAAAATATGTACAAAATTAGGAATATTGTTGAAAAGCAGTATTTACCTTGTTCTTTGTCTCCAACGCATTTTACAGTACGCAATAGCTTCTTCCTGTATTTTCGTTCACTTTATCTCTGTAGGAGTTTCAATGCTGTTCAATTGCATCCCAGCTCTTGTAAGTTTATGGAATAAAATATATAGAAACTGAATTATTATTTTTTTCAAAAGGATCACATATTATGTTAGTTTGTCTGTCTTCTTATTATCAGTTTCTTTTTTTTTCTTTTTTTGTTGAACATATTTTTTTCTCTGAAAAGAGCTTGTAGCACAGCCTTCCTCGAGCCAGATCATACTGGAAGATGGCATATATGTTGCATTCTGAATTTCTGATTCACAGTTTTTAAAATGTAGAGTATCATTGCATTGTGTTGCAAACTTAAAATTTCATCAGGTTAAGTAATTTCATCCCAGATATTTGGTCCATTGATTAATAGCAATATATAACTAAAATTGATATTAAGAATAATATAACTAGTCATACAAAATAAAATAATTTTTAAATAAAAATAAATTTGGGCGTAGGATTTTCCCTGCAGAGTATTGTATCGAATCTCCAATTCAATTTGCAAGTGGGTGATAAAGCAAAACACCCAGTAGAAGCCAAAAAAACTGAACCATAACCAACAATTTTGAAACCAAATTGAAACAATTCAGTTCAGTTCATGATTAACAGTTCGATTCGGTTCAGTTCGGTTTAATAGTTCGGTTTTTTTAGTGCAAATTTAGTTATGGTTTAATTTAAAACCATAAAACCGAACAACTTTAATAGTTCGATTCTGTTCAGTTTTAAAGACAAATAGTTCAGTTCGGTTTAGTTATTATAAATTTTGAAAATAGTTTGGTTCAGTTTTCCTCCAAAACTAAATCATGTCCATCCCTAGTAGAAGCAATGACATTTTTATGCTCTTGGTGATGTGCATGGTGGGTTTGTGTCATACCCTAATTTTGCCCCATGATATTTTTCACACTTTTGCATTTATTAAAAAAAGTCAACAAAGTCAACACTTTGACTAAAAAGTCAACAAAGTCAATTTTTAATTGAAAAAAGTCAAAGTTGGCACAAAAACACATAGAATTATTTTTATTGCATGATTTTGCATGGCATGATCATAAATGATAAATTGTTACCATTTTGCCCTTCCATTAAACTTATTTCTTATTTATTAATTATTTTTAATTAGTTACTTGCATTGCAAGAAACCCTTTTACACATCAAATTTAAATTCTTTTCATTTCATTCTTAATCCATAAACATTTCACATAATCATATCTCATCATGCATATTTTTATTTTTTGACATATTTATTTTATTTTTATTTATTTCATATATTATTTTTAATTTGTTTTATTCCAAAAAATCAAAAGAGGTACCAAAAAATTCTCCAATCATTGACACATCATCATAGGACTAGAACATTCCATTCCTAATACACCTCATCATCAATTTTGTTTGGAATCAAAGATCAAAAATAGTACACAAAAAAAAAAATCAAAGATAATATCATTTTTACCCTCACTTATCCTTTCTAATCACATTGCCACTTGACCTAAAATGACTCTATAAATAGAACATTGTTTTCAGAGCCTAGGGTTAGCCTGGAAGAGTCAAAAACGGCGCAGCTACAGTGCCAAGAACAAACACCATTTTTCACCATTTTTCATTTTTTCAAATCTCATAATTTTGCATTAAACCTAGAATCTATACAACCAAACACGTTCACCATACACCCAGAAGCAAGAATCACCCATTTTCTGCTCAAGAAAGTGAAGGAATTGAAGCAAAGGAAAGCTACGGTGGCTAGGAGGAAGACAAGTTCAAATCATGCTATTCAGAGGTCTATTCAGGTAAATACCAACACCATTCAACTCCTTGCCATGCTATGATGCTTTCTGGTTAGCTGTTTTGCTCCAATTTGTACTGAATCGTGAGTTTGTGTTTTGACTTGGAAACTTTACTTGCTTCGTTTTTGCCTTTCCGTAACGATTTGTTGAAAACTAATGGCATATTCATGATCAGTGTGAAAAATCGTGCAACGTAGTGTATTTGATTGTTGATTTTGGTGTTGTTTTGTGTTTTTGGGTGTTGAACCCGTGAGCTTCATGTCCTTCATCAATGGCGTTGGCTGTTGTTGTTGATGAAGATGGTTGAAGACGATGACGTGGCAACGCGTCATTGGCTCCCTCCAGTTTAAATCGTGTGCGTTTGATCAAATCAACAGCCCAGATTTTAAAATCTTTTCATGCGCTTCAATCTTGCACCGCACTGGATTTGTTTTTGCTTGACTTTGTTTTTATTTTTTCTCGTTGACTCATACAGACTGGGCTTTTCAGCCCAGATCTACTTTTCGCACCCCATGGTTTTACTGTTTCTGAATAATTTGCACCCCCCTCTGAACTTAATTTTAATTGATTTTCAGCTTATTTCCAAAAGCACTTAAGTGACTAATAGCTTATTTAAGCTATTTTAGTCACTTTGCTATGCTTAAATATTGATTTTCATCTTTGAGTTTTCATTTTAGCTTTTTAGCTTATTCTTTAGCTTTTTAGCTTAATTAATCACTTTTTAGCTTATTTTCATAAGCACTTATTTGGTACTTAAGCTTTTTAGCTTATTGGACCATTTGGTTATGCTTAAATCATGTATGATTCCTGTTTGTCTCATTTGAGCACTTATTTTTGCTCTTTAGCTTATTCGTTAGCTTTTTAGCTTATTTAATCACTTTTTAGCTTATTTTCATAAGCACTTATTTGGTGCTTAAGTTTTTTAGCTTACTGGACCATTTGGTTATGCTTAAATTATTTGTGATTTCTGTTTGTCTCATTTGAGCATTTATTTTTGCTTTTTAGCTTATTGTTTAGCTTTTTAGCTTAATTAATCACTTTTTTAGCTTATATCACGTTGATTCATGCATTCTCATTTAAATACTTGCATTCATTCACATTTAATTGTCGCATTGTTATTATATCGATTGTCATCGTTATTTAATTTTGCACACTATTTTACATCCTTGTCTTTGAACTTGACTTTTCATAATCAAACTTAATCAAACTTTTTTTGCAACAAATAATGAATGAAAAAGGGAGAATCTGGCAGCTGCTTCTTTCTTCCCTGAGTTGTCTTGGTAGCCGGTCATCTGACTAGTTCACTCAAGCTGCTCTCATTCTAAAATGAACATTAAAACCAACCAACGCTCGTCTTTTCTTTTAGACACTATTTCTGAATAAACTTAACCAAAGGTTTTTGTAACAAATCAATGAATGAAAAAGGGAGAATCTGGCCGCTGCTTCTTTCTTCCCCGGGTTGTCTCGGTAGCCGGTCATCTGACTAGTTTACTCGAGCTGCTCTCATTCCAAAAACAAGCGTTAAAAGTTAACCCTTACACACTTAAACTTCTTTTCAGAAAACATGGATATACGCTTTATCCATTCCTCTGACATATACACAGCTTAAGCCTCCAAGTGGAGCATACAAGCGTCGTTGTATCAGCGGAATGCGAATTAAGCCACATCCGTTAATCAAACTTTCTTTTAACAATGGATACGCGTTTTATCTATTCCTCTGATACACACACAGCTTAAGCCTCTAAGTTGAGCATACAAGCGTCGTTGTATCAGTGGAATACGAAATAAACGATACCCATTTAAAATCAACCAACCACACAAACATTTTTTACCAGAACTACGTGAGTTTTGAGTTTCCCATTGCACCGGGGAATACGTAGGAGCGGGCTCCTACAACCGTCAAACTCAATTAATAAAAATTCTTATTTTCTTGTAATTTATTTGGAAACGAAGTAGAGATTAGATAAGAGAAAAGGCAATTTAATTCAAACCTACGCAAACAAACCCCAAACCACCTAAACGGTTCCCATCGAGTACGATGGATGCGAGGGGTGCTAATACCTTCTTCTCGCATAACCAACTCCCGAACCTAAATCAAGGTTTTCGTGATATTTTCCTTTCCCCTCACGGGATAAATAAACGTCAATGGCGACTTCATTGTATGAAAAATGGAAGTGATTTTCAAGCCCGCTACAGTTTGGTTGAGTGTTTGGTTGCTTGACAAGAGAATCTTGAGAAAATGAAGCAAGAAAATTGAAGGACATGCAAGAGAATAATATGCCTATGCTACACATTTTGTGTTTATCTACATCTTTATAACAACACACAAACACTATAAGTGATGACCGTAGTGGTCAAAACTATGCTTTACTACTAATAGTTTTTTTTTTTTTCAAACATATAGTAAGATATAAAAAACAACTATAGTAAGATATTTTTAGATGTATCAGCCACATAATAATTCTGCATACACCTACATGATTAATTAACTAATCAATCATCACATCACATATTCATAATTAATTAATCAACATTACCACCATTGTCGTCATCATCATCATCAAATCAATTAAAAATGCCGTCCGCTACTTGACGTTATAAAAAACAATTATGGTAGGATATTTTTGGGTGTATCCGCTACATAAGTAGCGGACATGAGTATTTTGTAAATTCGTAGGGCACGGTAAAATTGATGGTGGCAAAAATAAATCCCTATATATAATAGTTAAAAAGAAAAACAGCCATGTTTCCATAAAAAGGGAAAGAAGATAACATCTTGAAAATTTCTCTTCCGACCCCCATGTTTCTTTTATACCCCCCCTAACGGATGATTTTGCCCTTGCACGGTATCTCGGTTTATACGAACCGAAATTTTAACATATTTCGGTTAACAGAAACCGAAATAGTTTTATATAGAAACAGAAATTGCTTCTTTTCTATCAGTTACGAATTTTTTCAAAAACACAACAACACAACTCCTTCAACCTCTCAAGTGCGATTTTTCCAAAAACAACTTTGTGCTTCAAAACATACTTAATCAAGTAAGTTACATACCTTTTTGATCATTCATTTGTGTTTGTCATGAAAATTCATTACTCTATGATTTTTTTTTCTCCATAAGAAAAGTTGTATGTTTGTATTTTTGATTTTGTGGTTTGAATGATTGATTTTGTTGTTTGAATTGTTGATTATTTGTTAGTTGTAAATTTAAATTACATGTTTACATGATTGCATGTGAAGTTTTATGTTTAATTTGAATTAGATGTTGTTTGCTATTGTGTTGTATCCTAAGAGTTTGACTAAATGTCTAAATGAAATGGGAATATTGATTTTGCTATTTTTTTGTATGTTTAGGTATGGATCGAGATATTGTCAGAGGTAGACATGTTAGGGAAACTAGCAAGGCACATGCTTCTGCTCGTTTGAAGGCTCCTGCACCAAAAAGAGGACGTGGTAGGCAAGGACAACATTTGGTGCAAGGAACACACGATGGTGAAGCGGGTGCGTCGGTTGGTTCGCGTTCACGATCACGTGCACGACGTGTTGAGGAGCCTGTCGCCCAGCCTGATTTTGATACAAACGAATATATTAATGACGATGCCGATTAGGTTGAAGACCAAGGTTTAGCACAACAACAACCACCACCACCTCCGCAACAAGCACCACCTCAAAATGAAGTGCAAGTTTATGGAGGAGGACCCCACGATTTGTCGTTGCTAATGGAATACTATAAGCACATGGCAATTCTGATATGGGAGGCAAATCCTAATAATCATGATGTAAGTTAATAATCATTGTTGTGTGATATTACCATTGTGCTTAACATGTTCAATATTATAATTATGGTTAATTCATGATGGTTTATTGTTGGAATTATTTCAGGTTTTAAAGAGAAAGTTGTGTTGCATTGCAAACGGGAAGAAGGTGATAGACATCGACAAACCAGATGAAGAGCAGGATTGGTTTTGGGGTATAGTTGAAGCAACCGGGTTGAAGCCGCTAGTCAAGACCAATTTTAGTGTACTTGACTATGGACTTATCTGGGCTTTTGCTGAAAGATGGCATGCTGAGACGAGTACCTTCCATCTTCCTATAGGTGAGCTAGACACTATATTGGACGATGTGCAATGTCTGTTGCATATTCCAATCGAGGGAAAGTTTCTGAATCATAGGAAGATGACAAGGGTAGAAGGGGCTGGCATTGTTAATACTTATCTAGGAGTTTCCCCTGCGACGGTGATGCAAATATTTGGTGAGCTTGGCGGTCCATATTTGAAGCATAAATTTGTGGCAGCTATTTTCATAGACAACTGGGATTACGCTGAAAAAGCGATTGCTGAAAAAAGGCCAATGCATGAGATTAGGTTGTTCAGGGAGAGGGCGATACGGGCTTTTTTGCTATATTTGGTCGGGTGTACCATATTCAGCAACAAAACTTCCTACTACGTGGAAGTTGTTTATTTACAATTTTTTAAAGATTTGTCGACTATCCATCAATGGAGCTGGGGCGCTGCTGCTCTTGCTCATTTGGAAAATTATTTGGACCATGTTTCTTTGGCAAAAACGAATCAGATGGCGGGCTACATGTCATTTATTCAGGTACAAATATATGTGAGATTACCATATTTCGTTACAAATATACGATATTATTTGATTATAACGACCATGCTTTTTTTTGTCATTATTTCAGGGATGGATAATTGTTCACTTCGCTCGCCTTAGTGTCTAGGGTATTGACGAAAAATATGAAGACCATATGGGTTGGAATGCGTATTTTGTTCCTGGCCAAGGTCATAAGGAGTGTAATGGATATATGCTAAATTTGGATAACATCCAAATGTCCGACTGCGTGTTCAGCCCGTATGATGGTCGTCGGCCTGTTCGCCCGTTGATAAATGCATGTTGGTTTTCAGGATGGTTAAGGGATGGTAATATTAGAGCCAAACATTTGCCAGAACGTGTGTTGCGACAATTCAAGTTTGTACAAAGAATTCCAAGACATCCGAGTACGGCTGCTACTCCGGGCATGAACTTATTTGAGATTGATCGAGTGTGGATGGAAGAGTTAGAGTTACGCATGATTGATGAAGATATGAGGGGTCCGGCTGTGGTTAACCCATGAGATCATGAACCTGGGTATATGAGATGGTTTTATCGAGTTTCGCATCCAATTATGAGTCTCGTGTAAGGTGCTGAAGAACCACCAAGGCCACCTAACTTAGAGGTTGTGATGGAGGAGCAGGAAGCAAGGCGTGACCCTAATGCATTGGAGGTATGTCGGAATGTCAGTAACGAGCTTCGAAGGGCACTTGACGCAGGTGAGGCGCAGGAAGGTTCTCCAATTTGGCATACGGTGTGGCGGGTCCTGGGAATGCTCAACCCGTGTATAATGTATCGACGACTTAGGCGGGGGAGAGGATATCGTGAGCACACTTGATGTTGATGTTGTAACTTTAGTTAGATGTATTTTGTTTCAGACAATATTTGTGTTGATGTTTGATGATGTTGCACTTTACAATTTAGTTATTTTAGTTTGATGTAATTTGATCGTTGACAATGTTGTTTGGTTTATGTTGGTTGTCTTGATAAGTTTTGGTTGCTTTAAATTTGCGCACAAATGCTTAAATTTTGCGCACAAATAGGTTTGGAGCTCACCTTTGTGGTGGTGCTGGACATAACCAGAAGCAAATGGTTCTTGTCTTTTGTTAAACCTGTTTCGGTTTCTGTCAACCGAAAGTTATAAGCATTTATTTCGGTTTCTATTGACCAAAATACTACGTAAATATACTTTATTTCGGTTCGGTTTGCAGAAACCGAAATACTGAAAGATATGCTTTGCAAAATAAGAAACATCATAAATTAGACTTGGTGAAAATTGGAAGCATCTTCCTTGATTGAAACAATAAAATCAAACATTTAGAAAGATTTAGACTCGAGACCGTTCTGTTGTCGTTCCGATTGTTGCAATTTGATTCAGCTGCTGTTTGAGACCATCGAATGTTTCATCGTCGTTAATCCGAAACAAATTTGGTCTTCCGCTGTTGAAGTAAACTGCTGCTAGGTGAGACCGCATTCGTTGAGTGAGTGAAACATCCAATGTGGTGATAATTTACACAAGACCACATGTGAATTTAAACACAAATGAGTGTTGGTGTGAATTAAATTCGGTTGGTGTGTGTTAATGACATAGGTGAACAAATTTATGATGGTAGATGAACTTTAATTAGGTTGTTGGATGTTTATCCGATATAAATCCGTTAGGTGAAGACGTATTAAAAAAAAGAAAAATGCGAATTTTTTACCAAATGAGGCTTAAAATAAATCAAAATTCTCAAACTACACCCCAATTCAAAATAATTCCCGTAATACTCCCCCTTTTTGATCGATTATGGCGTTTTGCAGGTGGCGGAATCGAGCTTCACGCCATCAACAATGGAGTGGCGGAATTGGCAAACGCTCCAATGACCCCACCATTGACTGCACGGAAATTCTCGTGCTGATGCATGGGAGACAACCTCTTTTTGGTTTTTTTCTTTTTCAAATAATAATATTTTTTTTTGTACAAAAATAATAATAAATTTAATATAATTATTAATTATAAAAATTAATTAGTTAAGATGTTTTAGGTGGTTTATTTTTTATGTTATGTAATTTTATTTGTTGTGTGTACAATTTTGTTTTATTTTATTTTTATTATAATGATAGAAAAAGTTAAAATAATATATTATTCAAAAAAAAAATTATTACAATAATGGTAATACTAATTATGCATATGTCCTCCGGTGCCACAAGGTGGAGGATGACCTTGCCGATGTCCAAATCCATATTGTTGCTCATCATCGCGAGTAATTTCAAGAAAATTACGCGCTACTGTCATTGGACTACCCTCCTCGCCCATTGTTGAACTTTCACCACCATGAACCGCCGTCGAACTTTCACCACCATGATTTGCAGCATAAGCCGCCCATGACGCATTTAAAAACTCGTTCGTTTGTTCCCACTGGATATTTTGGTTGAATGGTTGGGTTGGTTGGGGTTGTATGGGTTAGTTGGTGTAATGTGAGTAATCTTAGTTAAATTGCTGAGTTCCTGGTGATTCAAACTCAGCTTGATCAAAGAAATTACGCGTTTGTTGTGATGGGGTTATAAAATGTGAAGGACTATATGTTTGGGTATGTGGTTGTGATTGTGGGATGTAGGTATGTTGTTGTGGGGTATAAGATGATGGGTCTGGAAAAAGGGTATTTTGGTTGTAGGTTGGTTAGTCTGGGAAAAAGGTATTTTGGGTGTATGTTGGAGGGTCTGGGAAATGGGCATTTTGGCTGTATGTTGGTGGGTCTAGGATAAATGAATCTTGGTTGTATGATGGTTTTCCGGTGGTATGTTGTGGTTCGACAGATGGCTCTGGTCGTGGGTTACTCAAGTAATAATCATCCGACACAAATGGCCTGTAATTTCTTCTATATCGAGTTATAATTCAAATAAAACAAAATTGTAAACACAACAAAAAAATTACATAACATAAAAAATAAATCACCTACAACATCTTAACTACTTAATTTTTATAATTAATAATTATATTAAATTTATTATTATTTTTGTACAAAAAAATATTTATTATTTGAAAAAAAAAAACAAAAAGAAGCTGTCTCTCATGCACCAGCACGTGAGAATTTCCGTGCAGTCAATGGTGTCAGTGGCGCGGTTGTCAATTCCGCCACTCCAGGGTCAATGGCGTGAAGCTCGATTCCGCCACCTACAAGACCTGCAAAACGATAGAACGGAGTCAAAAAGAGGGGGTACTACGGGGATTAATTTGAAATGGGGTGTAGTTTGGGAATTTTAAAGAATTCGAAAATTCGAAAAATGCACTCACATAAAAAAAAGAACAACCTTTATTAAATTCCCGAGATTTTAAAGACGTACACTAACTGGAAATCACAACAACGTAAATGAAAATACGACAATTGCATAAAATCTTAATACAAACGTTAAATACTAGCTTGAACATACAAGTTGTTTATTATTTTGAAACAATCAAAGTAGCGTACAAACATGGATATTTGGGATCAACTAAAACAGAGTTGAACATAGATTCCACATCTTCATCAGATTTCAACTCTTTCTACTCGTATTTACGTGTTACATCGTCGAAATCACACACACGATCACAGGCTAGATCGATGAACGGTTCGTAATAACCAAGTTTGTCAATCTGGATGTGTCTGACATATTTGAAATGGTACATGACTTGAATCTTGTCTTTGAGAGTAAAAAGACTCCTTAATTGTCCTTCAATTCAACGCAGAACAATTCATCGATACCGCGAAACCTGACAATAAATGCATGAGATGTCACTGAACAATTATTAAAATTACGATTGGAATAATTCATTTTCTAAAATTGTAAGGATAACTAAGAATATGGGTTAGGGCTATGTATTTATACACGAATCCGATAAATTATAACCACAAGAATTTGTCGATGTTATCTCAACCACAAAAAAAAAAGTTAGAGGGTGCAATGTTAACCACATGTGAGTTTCGATGCAATCTCGTCCACAAAAAAGTGTCGGTGCAACCTCGGCCACAAAAAAAAAGTGTCGGTGTATTGTCGAAATATTAATTTATTCATTGAATAACTACCTTTCTCTTTTTCCCCCTCAGGACTCTTTTTATACCCCCCCATGTGTTTACTGTGAAATTTGGTAAACAACGCTAGTTTGATTATTACAAGAGAGACCAACTAGTAAATCGCGGGACATAGTGCTTTTGTTTATATTTTCAAAGTAAATGATGTTCATTATTGTTCTTATGTTAATAAAGTGTTGTTTTTTATGTTTTAGTAACTTGAAATGCAAGAAAGAATGTTTATCCAATTAAATAAACAGAAGGAGAGATTGAGTCGAAAGTAAAAAGCAATTGGAATAAATGAAAAGACTGTAAATTGCATTCAAATGTAAATGATTACAGAATGAAAAGTGGTTCACATTACATACATTCTCCTTCGAGCACTCGTTTCTCGCTTTGACATGGGTACTTAGAGTTTTTCTGAGGATTTTGTATAATGATTGTGACCCTTTTTTCGATCACATAACTAGGCTATTTATAGACACTAATCTAACTGCTACTAACGCCTAAATAACTACAGATAGGACGCGTGTCTTGACACGTATTTTGAATTTGAATCCTTTCTTATCTTCTGAGTTAACCGTTTGTTTCCATCGAAATCGAAGTAACCATGCTTCTTTTGAATATTTCGCTAAGTCCATAAATTACTTTTGCTCACTGGATGCTTCGACCCTACTGATACTTCGACCAAATCGAAAGGATCCTGAAAGAAAGAGAATATGCATTTAAATGCAATGTTCCATAATAGAACATTTATTACACGTTCATGCATGATTAATCATTAAATTCATTGGTTCTGAAAACCAAGCATATTTAATGATTATTAAAAATAATTACATAATTAAACATAATTATTTTATTTATGCATTTAGAACATATTTTTACTTAGTAAAAATATGGGCTAACAAATTGCCCCCAAATGCCTGTTTCGATTGAGTGGTCGAACGAAAAAGGAAAAAGCATTTTATAACCACGTGCTTGACACTATTACCAATGACGGCGCTTATGTCACGTTCAGAAGTAACTGTCAACTTGATACCCACAATCCATCATTGCTCCTAGGTTTTAGCATAGTGGATGACGTGGCATACGCATAAGTTGAAGAGAAATTTTTTGAATTTCTTTTTGATTTATTTTCTGGAGACAAACACGTTCCCCTATAAATAGTAACAAAGGAACAAAGGAACACTTTTTACCAACTTCTCAAGTTCAGAGTTTTCTACGAACAAACACTGTTCATCTTCTTCTTTTATGCTAATCAAGCTTTGATTCTCAGTGCATTCGTAATTCTAAACCGTACAAACACTTCTACATAAGATTTCGCTCAGATTCATCCCTAATTTGGTCTTTAGCAACTCATTTTCCAGATTTCACATCAAAACCCTTTCCATTCTTAGGTTTTCTGCACATTTCATCGTACTGTTCATCAATGGCATCTGATTTGGATTTTGATATACCTACTGCTGGTAAATGGAAGGATCTTCGTATCCTTGAAGATGGAGAAGAAGTGGTTCCAGAGCCTTCTGGCATTGAGGCGGAAAGGAAGATCTGGAATAGCCAACTCATGATTCCATTCTCCATAAAGAAGTGTGATTATGCCTTCTGTGGACCTTATCCAACACATTCTGAGACTGTCTCTAAAGAGGTAAATGATATTTTTCCTTTGCATGCTACTTGTGAGCCTAGAATCTTTAGCTCTACTCCTTACAACTTTGGGTATATGAAGAATGCCCTTAAGATTTTTAGAGTTGCCCCTTATACTGAGCACAAGGATTACATTCCCTGGTTGGATAGGGTCGAAAAGAACTTTAAGGATTCTTGGAAGAGCTATGGTATTTATGAGCTTATCCAATTTAGTCGAACCGGCCCTAAGTACAAACCAGAACTGCTAGTGGCTGCCTTACACTTCTATGAAAAGTCCACTAACACTTTTCAGTTTAAGTGTGGCATGTTAACCCCCACCTTACTAGATGTAGCTGCTATCACAGGCCTTAGGCCTGTTGGTGATCACTTCGATCCAACCAAGACTGGAGATAAGGTCGAAGTTAACTTTCAAGAAGCTACATTCTCTAAGTACATAGCAGAGCAAATGGGTGAAGAAGGAGAGGAGGTGTCCACTGAGGAGCATGTGGCCTTCTTAACATTGTGGTTATCCCACTTTGTGTTTTGCTCGAAATCCCTTCAGGTAGCGCGTATGTACATTCCCCTAGCACAACAGATTAATGAGGGTAGGCTCTTCAGTTTAGGGCGTTTGTTATTAGCCTGTCTATATGAAGCGATGGGGAATGCCAGTGATGCAATCAAGGCTTCCAAGGATGGATCAAAGGTTTCAATTGCTGGACCTATGTGGCTGTTACAACTTTGGCTGAATGCCACATTTGAGACGGAATTGGGGTTGATAGTGCCTTCTGACTATCAACAAGAGGTAGATGAAAGGGAGATCGAAGGGCAAAGGTTGGTTCGATTAGCCCCTAGATCTTTGGACCAAGACACTGGCAGACTCTTCATGAGGCACATGAAGATGTTTTTGAACTTTGACAAGTTTTTACCACGTCATGCTCCTTTTGTCGAGCGTAAGCATGGTGCTGCGTGGTTTGTTGAAGATTTTCCTGCATTCAACCCGGACAATGAGGATGAGGTCAACGAGGTCTGGAGGGCCTATTTAGAGCAAACTGTGCTCTCATGTAGGATCGGTTCGAATGCAAACCAGTATGGGCTTGTAGGATATTTGCCCAACTGTGTGGCTAGACAATTTGGCATGTCTCAGATCAGGCCAAAGAGCTTCTTCGACAGCTTTGATAAAATTGTATTGGGCACTGGTATAACTGAGAAGACCTTCAGGAAGTACATGAGGATGCTGGAGAAATATGAGTTTAACTTCAAACCCTTCGAGTATAAGCCTTCTTTCTACTGCACTGATGGCTTTAGCAAATGGTGGAGTGACCATTACACCAAACATTCAATAGGCAATGCTGATCAATTGCTAGGGATGGTGGAGAGTGGCTTCATAGTGCCATCTCTTGGAAAGAAAATAAATGTCTCAGGTCGAGGTAAACATCTAAACTCTTATATTTTATTTATCTTACAAGATTTATTCACCCAAACCTTTTTATATTTAGTAATACAACATTTTGCAGGCAAAGGCATAAAGAAAGACGGTGGGTCTTCAAAGACTTCGACTGAAGTGAAGAAACCCACTGGGGTGAAGATTAGATCAGAGGTCGAAACCTCTAAGGCAAAGGTAATTTAGCCTCATGAATTTATTTATTTATTTTCTCCCCTCATGTTTAAATATATGTTCTAACTTCGACCATTTATGTCCTTAGAAGGGAAAAGGTAAGAGCAGCACAGAGACAGTGTCTTCTAGCTCGAAGAAAGAAAATATAGTGGTTTTAGATGAGGAGGTAAAAGTCAAACTTTCCATCACATACTTCAAACTTTTGTCATAGTAATATATTTTGAAGCAAAATCTTGACCTTTTTACCTCCATCATTTCAGGATGAAGAAGAACAAGAGATCCCTTTGGTCAGGAAAAGAAAACAACCCTCAACTTCGACTTCACAACCTGGTGAAGGGAAAGCAACAACTGTTCCAGAAGTCGAAGCAAGTGAGGCTGCACAAGCCAAGAAACAGAAAAAGGTTGAAGAGGCTCCAACAAAGGACCAAAGGGGAGAGAAGAAAAAGAAGACAGAAATTGGTATGAAGGTGAAGTCAGCAATCAAAAAACCTAAAGTGCATAGGGCATTAAAAATCCGCACTTCGAGTGAAAGCGGAGGAGATCCAACCCCTCAGACAAATGCTTCAGAGAACAAAGTGGTCGAACTAGACCAACTTACCAAAACATCAGAAGAGCAGGTAGATGGACCACAAGGTGACCCTGCACCTCATTCAGAGACTTTGGTTCATGATGAACCAATTATTGATGGGGGAAAGACAGATGATGCACAACCAGGCAACGATGCCCCCAATGCTGAGAAGGGTGGTAATCCTCAAACTAGCCTTGAGGTCGAAGAAGGAAAAGAGGTATAACTCATCTTACTCTCAACCTTAGATTTTCATGGTTACATTTGGTCTTTACTAATTTTCTTTTGAGTTTGTAGGACCAGTCGAAGAAAAGTCCTGTTGAGGAAGATCAACAACCAAACCCTGAGGTAGTACCAACCAATGCTTCGAGTATCAAATATTCAATGCCTAGTATGTCTACAAACTCAGGCCAGGCAAGCTCGAACCAAGAATCTCAACATGACTCTGATGCAATTCCTGAAGCTGAGGTTGGGGGTTCAGGGATCATATCTGTCTCTTCGACTTCGAGACTTTCTGCAAGCTTGGGCGTACAAGAAGAAGAATTCACCAATATGCAGAAGTCTGATCCTGCCGGTACCCTTAAACTTCTACTCTCAAGGAAAGCAAATCAAGGAAACACCTCTAGCGAGCACACAACCACTGACTCAGCGCCTTCCAATTCTGAAATCGACTCGATGGTGCGTCAGGACTCTCTGCTGCTGAAGCTTACAACTACATTTGTCCAAAGGGATGTGTTGAAGCAGATCGAAGAACAACCAGCATGTGCTTATAGCCACTTGGCTTTCCTGAAGAAGCTTCACAATCCTAGGACTGATGAGGAAACCCTTGGCAAAGTCATACAACTTAGTTCGATTGTGGACCAATATGCCAAGGCAGTGCAGAAGAGGATTGATAACAACACAAGACTTGCCACACAACAACAAGCTCAGACCATGTTCTTTGAGAAGGCCCAGCAAGCACAAGCTGAAGTGGAAAGATTGTCTTCTCAACTGGTCGAAGGAAATTCAGACCTGAAAGAATGTGATGACAAGGTTGCTCATTACAAGGAACAAATCAAACTCTTAGAGGAGCAGATTGTTAGCTACAGGCGCAAGATCATCGAAGAGGAGACCAAGAGAGCTCGAATTGAGAAAGAGACCAAAGCTTCGACCCAAGAGCAGATTGACGCATATGGCAGGGAAGGGCTTCAAGCTTTTGGCTCTGCAGAAGTTGTTGGTGAAGAGATCAAATCCCTAGAGAGTTCGAACTTGGTAGTCGAAAAGTAGATGGCAACCCTCAAGAAGATTTATGCTGACTGCACCAAGAATTTATAATTTTCTTAGTTTATTTTCCCTATTGTCTGTTCGAACAATATTTTGGATCTTGTACCTTTTGAACAAAGTCCATATTTTATGGCAATCTTACAATTTACCATTTTATTTTACATGCTTGAGTATTATTCTGCGTTTTTATTTTTACTTCCCCTTTTGACATCAGTCAAAAACACAGAAAAACAAGCAGTCAAAGCACCATATCAAAGCAGTCAAGTCAAAAGGTGATGACAACCAAATTCATTAAATGAATTGTATGGATGACCACACTGATAAAAAGGCTTGATGGTACTATAAAAAGGATGATTCTTCTCGTTTTAACTATTCAAGGTAGTCAAGTAACCTTAACAAGAAAATCATACCATGGAAAGACAAGTTACCAAGGATGCTTCAGGCTCAAAAGAAAAGAGCAAAAAGAGAGCAGAGCCCTGGCGTTGCGAAGAAAATAGGCTACGCTATGAGAGAAACAAGGAAGAACTAATTTTAACAGAATCAGAAGAGGAAGAAATGGGCTCTGATCTAGAAGAGTTCTTATGGACATATGAAGACAATCTAGCAGATTATCCAGCTGAGGTTCAGAAGCTTGCTGATGAAGCACTATCTCTTTTCAAGGAGGAACTGAAGAGTATAGAATCAGAAACTTCTAAACCTAAGCCTAAGTCTGGGTAGAATTATGTTATCATATGTAATAAAGAAACTTTTCTTATTAATAATAAAAATAAAGTTATCCCTACTTCCTATTTCTCTTTTTAAAGCTTGCTTCTTTTGACCAATTCCTGATTTGTGGCAAGCTTTAATTACTGCCATTTCGATTTCATGTTCAAGTATTATTCTGCGCTTATTTTTACTTCGAGTAAAGTAGGCTTGTATTTCTTCAAATACTTTCCATTTATACCCAAAGTACGTTTTTCAGGAGTTAACTCCTCAATTTCATATGCGCCATTAGAATAAACTTGAATAATTTTGAATGGTCCTTCCCAATTTGGGGACCACTTGCCTAAGATCCTATTAATCACTGCCTCTTGATCAACATTTGGTAAAGGAATGGCTTCTATCCATTTTGTGAAATAATCTATTCCAACTAAAATATAACGTTGATTTTTTGATGAAGCAGGTTTAATCTCACCAATAAGGTCTAGAGCTCAACCCCTAAAGGGCCATAGTTTTACTATTGAATGTAGTTCACTTGCAGGCACATGTTGAATTCCTGAGTGCCTTTGGCATTCTTGGCATCCTTTCGCAAACTCTATACAATCCTTCAACATAGAGGGCCAGTACAAACCTTGTCGAAACAAGAGCCATTTCATCTTATGTCCTGCTTGATGAGAGCCACAAGTACCACTATGAACATCAGAGATTGCTATATATGCTTCTGCTTCATTAAGGCATTTTAACAAAATTCCTTCAGAAGTCTTTTTGAAAAGATCATTTTCAAAAATTATATAGCTTAAAGCCCTATATTTTACCTTTCGATCCACATTTCCTGTTGGATTCTTATGGTAATCTACTATAGGTTTTCTCCAATCATTATCTGACAAATTGTCAATGGCAAAAATTTGAAAATTTTCTAGGGGATTTTTTATTTCACCATTTATTTGTGGTATAGTCTCTGCCCCCACAAGTTTTGGTATTGACAATTGTGCAGATATTGGTTCTTGTAAAACCATTTTTTCTTTTATTTCGATTAATTGTGTCAACTTTTCTTTTGACATTTTATATCCTGAAGCAATCTGAGCCAAGTCATTTGCTTCTTGATTGTTTAATCGAGGTACATGTTCAATGTCTACATGATCGAAACAATCTAACAAAGAACTAGCTATAGAAAAGTATTTCGCCAGATGCTCTTTCACACATTTATATTCTTGTGTTAATTGTTTCAATACTAATTCAGAATCACCTCTTATTTTAATGTTCTTTGCCCCCAAGTCTTTCAATATTTCTAACCCTGTAATTAAAGCTTCATACTCAGCTTCATTATTAGAGCAAAGTCCATTTATTTTGTACTTGAATTTGGTTGGAACTTGAGTCGGAGATATGATCAAAATTCCAATTCCTGTTCCATACTTATGTTTGGACCCATCAAAATAAAGAATCCATGGTTGAATATCCACATAATCCTGTGGCATTTCGACCAACGAATGATCTACTATAAAATCAGCCACAATTTGGCCTTTGACAGCCTTTAAAGGTTTATAAGTCAGTGAATATTCAGTTAATGCTAATTCCCATTTCCCAATTCTACTATGTAATATAGGTTTAGTTAGCATATGTTTAATAACATCAAAGTGGGAGTAGACATAGACATCAACAGGCTTTATATAATGCTTAAGTTTTGTACAAGAGAAATACAAACAAAGACAAAGTTTTTCTATGGCAGTATATCTAGTTTCTGCATCATTTAAAACTCTACTAAGGTAATAAACTGCATTTTCTATGCCATTATCGTCTTCTTGGGCTAACATGCTTCCTATCGTCTTATCAGACGTAGCAATATACAACTTCATAGCTTTATTCCTACTAGGAGGCATTAGAACTGGAGGCTTTATTAAGTATTCTTTGATGTCATCAAAAGCCTTTTGATGCTCTTGGTTCCATTTGAATGGATCATCTTTCTTGAGTCGAAGTAGTGGTGAGAAAGCTTGAGCCTTTCCACTTAGATTCGAAATGAATCTTCTCAAGAAGTTGATTTTTCCTAGCAGAGATTGAAGTTGTTTTTTGGTCGAAGGAGGCTTGGTCTCCAAGATAGCCTTTGTCTTGTTTTGGTTTATTTCAATGCCTTTTTTATGCACCACAAAACCAAGGAAATCTCCTGCATGCACACAGAAAGCACATTTTAATGGATTCATTTTTAATCCATGTTCCCTCATTCTTTTAAAAGATTGCCTAAGATATACCAAATGGCTATCTTCAGAAGAGGATTTAATGATGATGTCATCAATGTAAACTTGCATGAATGTATCTATAAAATCATGAAACATGGAATTCATTGCCCTTTGATAAGTGGCACCAGCATTTTTTAAGCCAAAAGGCATCACAACCCACTCATAAGTGCCTAACGCACCAGGGCATCTAAATGCTGTTTTAGATACATCTTCCTCAGCAATGAATATTTGGTTGTAACCAGAATAACCATCTAACATGCTCAAAAACTCGAAGCCTGCTGCTGAGTCTATTGGCATTTCTGCCACAGGCATGGCATACTCATCTTTAGGTGTAGCATTATTTAAGTCCCTAAAATCTATACATACCTTAAGTGTACCATTCTTTTTAATAACAGGAACTATATTTGCTAACCATTCTACATACCTGGCAGCTCTGATGAATTTACTCTTCAGCAGCCTTTCGATCTCTTCTTTGATTTTGGACATGATATCTGGTGCAAACCTTCTTGGCAATTGTTTCACTGGTTTCTTACCTGCCTTGATTGGTAGTTTTAATTCGACCATTTCTCTACTGAGTCCAGGCATTTCATTATAATCCCAAGCGAAACAATCACTAAATTCTTTGAGAAGTAGTACCAATTTTCCTTTCAAGTCAGGACTAATATTGGCACTAATGTAAGTTGGCCTTTTTGCTGAGCCATCTCCAATGTCAATTTCCTCCAAAGGGTCTTGGGCCTGCATCTTAGGAGTTTCATTAAGTGGATCCCTTTCGAACCCTAAAGGTTCCTCATCATAGATGCAGTCGAGCCTTTGTGCTTGTGGCATAGAAATGCCATCGCTTTCGACCTTGGCTTCTGTAGCCATATTTTGATGAACATCAGCTTCCAAAGCCGTATTTAACTTAGTTTCGGCCATATAAGCCGTAATCCTGGCCCATGCGCTGGACTCAGTCATCATAATCTTCGTAAACATTCCACCCAGATGGTGGTATAACTCCATCTTCTGAGGACACAGCATCTATTTCCTCTCTTTCCCATATGAAGCCATGGGTTGGGTGGAGTTTGACAGAATGTATCACATTATCAGAAGGTGTGAAAGCATTCTCTCTATCATAACATGGCGCTATGTTCGCCAAATTTTTGTCAAAGGTTTGTTGGTTTATGGTATCAACCTCTGACATATAGAAACTCTGATCAGCTTCTATATTTTCTACGCAGCCATCCTCCCTCCAAAGCATCAACTTCTGGTGAAGAGTCGAAGGAACAGCTCCTACTCCATGAATCCACTCTCGCCCTAATAGTAAGTTGAAGTTTGTCTTGGATTCGACCATTAGGAATAAAGTTGGTCGAACTATGCTGCCCACAGCAACGTCTACTTGAATTGCCCCCCTTGAATGTCCTGTTTTGCCTTCGTAATTTGACAAAACAATGTTATGGGCTGACAAATCACAATCATATTTGCCAATCTTGGGTAACATAGATAGAGGCATTAGGTTAACAGCAGCTCCTCCATCTATCAGCACCTTGTTAACTCCAACTCCTTCAACCTTTGCTTTGATGAAGAGGGGTTTAAGATGGTTTTTCATGCCTAAATCTGGCCTTTCGAATGTAGCTTGTTGCTCCTCGATGCAGCCATTGTTCATGACATAGTAGCAAATTGGCTTGGGATCAGCCATTTCTAACTGGTCGAAATCAGTTTCGAGCTCAGTTATCTCTGTTTGCACATCATATTCCGATGGTAATATGGAAACCACGCATATTACGTCGAAATCTGGCTCAGAGTCCAGCAGATCATCTTCTTCCATCTTGCTTTCTTCTATAGGAGGAAGGATCCTTTCTTTTGCTGGCCTTCTAGCCACTTCTTTATATTGGCCTGTTTGAAGATTAGTTGCAGCCAATTTCTTTTGGCGTTGGAACCTACGCCATTGAGTCCTTGTCATTGGATGTTTACCCTTGTAATTATTTTTGTAAGAGTATTTGTTGACATCCTCTGAATAGCTCAATTTGGTGCCACTTGTGCCACCAACTTCCATTGCACCCTTGTTGAACTTTATGGTTCCTTGGTGCATCCAGCGTTCTATAGGAATCGAACCAGAAGGAAGGAAAGTGGGCCTTCGATCTGTTTGGACCATATTATTTGGTCGAGTTAGAATGCCCTTTCCTTTACCACGAGATGGTTTTTGGTTTGCCCCCTGCCTATTCGCAACTGGTTGGAACTTCATGAGGCCTGCAGTAGCCTCTTTATCACAAACAGCACTGCAACGAGCACAAAGCATCACTCCTTTGTTCTCTAGCTTGCATCTGTTTAGAAAGTCAATCAAATCCTCTTCAGCACGAGGATATACTACTTTCATTTTCTCATAGTACTCCTTTTCAGGGATTTTTTCCACTTGCACTTCTGAAACCTCCATGGCTTCGACCATCATAATAGCCTGTGGTTCAGCATAGAGGGTATCAGCATTCTGTGGAGATTCTGGGTCTGCTTTTGCAGCTTTGGGTTTTTCACCAAACTTAAGTCGTCGTTCGTTCAAAGCCTTTTGAACTAGGTCCCTGAAAAGCATACATTGTGAGGTTCTATGTCCAAGAAAATTATGATACTTACAATAACCTCTTTTCTTTCTCATATCTAATGGTGGTATTTTAACACCTTTTGGAACCACTATTTGGCCATCAGTAACCAACAAATCAAAGATTTCATCACATTTTGTTATATCAAAAGTATAAGTCTTTGAAACATATTTGTCATTTTTTGGTTCAACAGGGTTTTTTCCATTTGAAGGTTTTAAAAGCTTGCAAGTGTAAGGGGGACCAGGTTTTAATTCTGCTAGGTCTATTTCCCCTTGTTCAACATCTTCATAAGAGACATCATATTCTTGGTCGCTATCATGTGTTTCTACATAAGCAACCTTTTCTTTTTTATGATACTTTGAATTTCTAGCCTTTTCTGCTTTCAAGCATTCGACCTGTCGAACCCTATCAGCCAATTGGGCCATATCTCTTAGATGTTGGGTGTCTAATTTCTTTCTGATCGAATAGTCTAGGCCACCGGCGGCCATTTCGACCAATTCATGTTCAGGCACTTGAGTAAAACACCTAGCCTTAAGTAAACAAAATCTATTCAAATAATCATCTATGGACTCAGGAGTTTTGCGCCTAACACTTGCTAATTCTTTGAGACTTATCTTAGACTGTCCCATGTAGAATTGCTCATGGAAGACTCTCTCTAATTGATTCCAATTAAAAATTGAATGTGGAGGGAGAGTAGTAAACCATGTAAAGGCATTTTTCGTTAGAGAATTTGGAAAATACTTCATTCTTAAATTCTCATTATTTGCTAGATCTCCTGCCTCAGTTAGATATCTTGCTATGTGTTCAACAGTAGATTCGCTAGTATCACCAGCAAATTTAGTAAATTTTGGGATTTTCCAACCCCTTGGCAATTCTGTTTGAAGCACATATTCTGATAAGGCAGAAACAAAATGAGGCCTATGCATGCCTATGTTTAAACCATTTTGTGCTAGGATAGTTTCGACCAAATTGGCTATGTTATTTTGCCCAGCAAAGTTATTATTCTGGACATTTCTAACTACATCATCAGCATTTTGGTTTCTATTTACCAATACAATTCCAGGATTTTGTTCGACCTGGGGCAAAGCCTGTTGCTGTGCCTGAATTTGCACCTGTGGTTCGACCACTGGCACTGGTTGTTGGACTTGGTTTGCAACATTATTTGGGGCAAGCATAATGGCATTATTTGGTGCTTGTGCAATTTGTAAAGGCACCACATTCTGAATTTGGGGAACTTGTTGATTATGGGCTTGAGGAGCCCCAAAGAAATCAGCAATTCTTCCCATTTGATTTGCCAACAATTGATAACTTTGGTTTGTATTTTGAATTAATGGGTTAAATACTGTACCAATTTGTTGTGTTAACATATTTACCATGTCATGATTACTCTCATCCATTTGTTGCCTTAAAGCATTCAAGGCATTGTTGGTTAACGAGGGATTGCCATTCCGAGTAGCAGAACCAGAAACTATCTGATTATTAGGCACAAATACGCCTGGTGCTGACTCTGTGAACAATGATGCACTTGTTTGCAAACCTTGCATCATACTGGTAGGCATACCATATGGGTAGTTCCTACTTGTGCCTTGACCCACATATTGGGAAAAGGGTAATGAAAAAGTAGAAGAACTAGCGCCACCCCCATTACCATTTGTCCTATTTGGAGAGAAACCTCCCTCCATAGCATGGGGAAGGGACAAGATAGGTTCTGTAGTGGTCGAAGGTACCACTGTAGATGTTGGCATTGTCATTGTGGCACTTACCACAGAAGATATTGGGGCGGAAACTGTCGCCCCACTAGCGTTGGGCACAATCTCACTGATTACAGGAGAGATTATGGCCTCAGAAACGCTCGAAGCGGTTGATACATTCGAACCGTTATTATTATTGTTTATTTCCATGTTTTGTCTTGGGTTACTTCTGGGTGGTGGTCTAACCATTTCAGGGAGTAATTTCCCGTTCCTCAAAAGCATACACTACACAAGAATCTTTGGAAACAATACACAAAAATGCAGAACAAATTAACTACACGAACTTTGAAGAAATTTAAACGTAAAGCACACAGTCCCACTGGGCGTGCCAATTTGTTTACTGTGAAATTTGGTAAACAACGCTAGTTTGATTATTACAAGAGAGACCAACTAGTAAATCTCGGGACATAGTGCTTTTGTTTATATTTTCAAAGTAAATGATGTTCATTATTGTTCTTATGTTAATAAAGTGTTGTTTTTTATGTTTTAGTAACTTGAAATGCAAGAAAGAATGTTTATCCAATTAAATAAACAGAAGGAGAGATTGAGTCGAAAGTAAAAAGCAATTGGAATAAATGAAAAGACTGTAAATTGCATTCAAATGTAAATGATTACAGAATGAAAAGTGGTTCACATTACATACATTCTCCTTCGAGCACTCGTTTCTCGCTTTGACATGGGTACTTAGAGTTTTTCTGAGGATTTTGTATAATGATTGTGACCCTTTTTTCGATCACATAACTAGGCTATTTATAGACACTAATCTAACTGCTACTAACGCCTAAATAACTACAGATAGGACGCGTGTCTTGACACGTATTTTGAATTTGAATCCTTTCTTATCTTCTGAGTTAACCGTTTGTTTCCATCGAAAACGAAGTAACCATGCTTCTTTTGAATATTTCGCTAAGTCCATAAATTACTTTTGCTCACTGGATGCTTCGACCCTACTGATACTTCGACCAAATCGAAAGGATCCTGAAAGAAAGAGAATATGCATTTAAATGCAACGTTCCATAATAGAACATTTATTACACGTTCATGCATGATTAATCATTAAATTCATTGGTTCTGAAAACCAAGCATATTTAATGATTATTAAAAATAATTACATAATTAAACATAATTATTTTATTTATGCATTTAGAACATATGGGCTAACACCATGTTGAATTTTCTGAAAAGAAAAAAAACCCTATTTTGGTTCGCATAAACCGAAATTATGTAACATGAATTAATATTTCGGTTTCTATAAACCGAATTAAACTTATATACAAATCAGAAGCTATTGCTTCTGCCTTATAGAACCACCTCTTGTGAAATGAGGTCAAAACCTGTTTCGGTTTCTATAAACCGAAATAACCAGATATAGAAACAGAAGCCACAACTTCTGACTTGCAGAACCGCCTCATATAAAATGAGGTCCAAACCTGTTTTTTCACAATCCAAATGTTAAGTTTACGCAGTCAATTCATTACATCGAAATTTCATTATCATAATGTTTAATTAAACTACATCAATATACCAAATATTACATAACCATAATGTTCCCAAGTTTGATTAAGTCCATAACCATAATTACATCAAAATAACGCATAACCAAAATAACGCAAATTTGGATTGTTACAATGCATAACCAAAAAATGATGTGACTGCCAACAAAATACCAAAATAACCAAATCACCTAAGTCAATTACATAATAAAATAACCTAGCACTTGATCGGTTCATCTGAAGAGCTTCCAACACCATGCGGCTTCACCAACAAGTTTTCGCTTCTTTCAACTTCCAAGAGCTCTTTAAAACGTTGATGCCTATCCACAAAAAGTGACTCACATGCAGCAGCTTCTGGGGTACATACTTTCTTCCATCCAGGAGCCGTTGGAGGTATTGGGCATCCTTCCTTCAATGTGACCAAGAGAAAGTGATCCGGAATTGCGCTAATGCAAATTATCTTGGAAGTAAGTGTTGTGGGAATTGTGCCACGCAACCGGAAACATGTTTTTGAAGCTCCACACCTATCAATCTTCGACAACTGAACCACAACCTTTTCGCAATGAGCAGCTACAACGAAGCCCATGTCTGGAAAGGTAAACCACTTTTCTTGAAGTGCAACACCGTGCCTTGATGATTTTCTCTTAGGCGACACTAGTGCATCTTCAATATACTTCATCCGCTCTTGACCACCAAACAGGTTCAGATACATTTCTCAGTGCAAGTTCAACTCCCTCTTCATGTGAAGCCTTAAAAGCTCAAAGTCATCTTCGCAATCATTTAGAAACAAACTTATAGCACGGTATCCACAATAACTGTCACCGGATACGTCCGTAATATCTTCAATGTGCGGATGCATAAACTTCGGCATATGCTCAAAGAGAGGATTTTGAGGTGCATAAGAAATAGGTATTGGAGCCAAACTACCGACCACAACCTTTCCGGACACCGGAGGCTTTGCTTGTGAACTTGACGGTTTTTTTTGTGAACTTGACAGCTTTGATTGATAAGCTTGCGCATCGGCCACTTGTTTATCAACATGTTCAAAACGGGATTTTTCTCTAGTTGTGCCACGAACCCGTTTTTTCTTCTTTGCACCTTTTGAATTCGCATCTTCAACCGGCGCTTGCAAATTGTTTGTTTCCGGGAACGCAATTAGACGGAGTTGATTTCTAATTTCATTTTTGACACTCACATCAGATCTTTTCAACCGTTCCTACACAATAAACATGAAAATTAAATTCATCAAAAATTAAATTCACAAAATTAAAATCATAAAAAAATAAATTCGCAAAATTTAAATGTATACGAACCTGAATTGCGTGCCACTCTGCCAAGCAAGCATAATCGTCAGTCGAACCCATGAGCTTAGCTCAATTGGTTGGGACATCGCACTATATGTGCAGGAGCCGGGGTTCGAACCCCAGACACTCCACTTATCCACCTTTAAGGTAGAATTTCAAGTCACTAGGCTACCTACCAAAAAAAATAATCGTCAGCCACTTCTCCAGCAACAGCGTCTTTCTCAAAACATAGCTTCTTCCAATGACTGTAAATCTCACCAAGTCGAATAGGAAGTTGTTTTTCATCTTCTTAGCAATAAGACATGCACATGGTAACCCGTAGGTTCTTCTGACAACACAGCCACATTTTTTGCTATCCATTCCAACATCTTCTACCCTTTTCGCTTCGTTGTAGATATGATCCATTACGGCCCTTGAAATCTTGTAAAACAAAAATGAATAAAGAGGATTCTCCTCGTATCTATGCTCCGCAACGGACATACTTTGACTGAATTGGGTTTGCACTTCAGTGAACTGAAGTAACAACATTTTATCTATCACTTCCCAACACTTCACAAGATCACCGTTCCCATCCTTCAACAAGGCCTTAAACACACCATGTGTTGATTCAGCTCTGTTCGTGGTATAATTGCCCATATGCATGAATTTGTCCACCCAATTACGGACCACCTTCTCTTTGTCAGTATCCAACACCATTTCTTCAACGTATTGGATAAACTTTGGCCACCTCGCACATAGATTCCTAAACTCCATCACAGAATCTACGTAGCATTTGTCTGTAGGCGAGTCCAACAAATTCCTAAATGCATTCGTTATGTTATTCCACACATCGGCTTGTCTCACCCCCTTTCCACTTTTCACGTTAACCAACTCCTTCATCCGAGTAGAGACATTCTTCTCTACATGCCAACGACAGACCATAGAAGTCGAGGTTTGAAATACCTGAGGCACAACATTCATCAATGTTTGATCTCTGTCAGTCAAGATCACTTTCGGCATCTTGTCGTCACTCTTCAAGAGACTACGACATTGTTGGAGAGCCCATATGAAGTTGTCTTCTCTTTTGTTACTAAGCCAAGCAAACCCGACATTGAAGGTCCTTTCCGTTGATGTGAAACCAATAATCTCAAACAATGACATTTTGTATTTGTTGGTTTTGTACGTCGAATCCATGACCAACACAGTAGGAAAGGAATTGAAGAGACTTATAGACCTAGGATGTGCAAAGAAAACATCCTGAACCACCGGTGTTCCTTCTTTATCGACCGATCGCGTCTTGAAAAAATAATTTTTTTCGGCTAACTTCTTGAATAGGTGTTGCATTTTGGTCATGGAAGCCCTCATAGAAAGTTTCAAACGATGACGGGCATTGTAGATTTGTCTTTGGTTGTTCTTGTTCTCTGAATCTCTCTCCTTCAAAGTGGCAAGTATATTTTTTGGCGCCACCAAATTCCGAGTCAATTCGTCCATGGTCTCCTTCTCTTTCCGCTTCAATCGACCAACAACCAAATGTCCTTCAAGTCCTTTGTCCAACTCGTGGTTATGTGTGCCGTCGACAACGGTCATGTGCCACTTCCTATCGGTTTGATGAAAGTAACCACGAAGTCGAAAGGGACATTGGCATTTCCTCGTCCCGGTTTTTTCCGTTTTCAACTTCTTGCCTTTTGAAACATAGGTTCCGCTTCGCTCGAAAACCAACATGAAATACGGCTTCCGTTTATCACCACCAAAATCAGATTTCCCAATGATGATCCCAAACTTCAACTTGACAGTGATACTACGAGCCCATTCAATTATTTCATCGCGGTCTTCACTTGCCATAGTAGTTTGAAAATGTGCTCCTGTGTCGATCTCAATGACAGGAGGCTTTGAACCCGAAGGTTTAAACTCAACAATGCCTGGTGCATTGATGCCCAACACAATTTGGCGATGTGGTTGGCCTTCGTCCGACATAACTGCAAATTATAAAAACGCATAAAAAATAAAATTAGCAACATTTAATACACTTATTCCTACTAATTTACTTGTTTTAGTAATTCTAATCTAACATGTAAATTATAACTAGTGCAAGGCAAGACATAAAAAAAAAATTGGCAGCATATATTATAAGTCAGTGAGCAGCGCAAAAAATATAAAGTCCTAGGATATTTCGGTTTCTGTCAACCGAAGTCCTATTTCAGTTTCTAAAAACCAAGCGAATCAGGTTGGAAACCTAGAATTTCTAGACCCCTATGACAACTTTAAAAGAAAAATTAAACCGAACATTACCTTTAATTTGAGCTTCAATGCGTTTCACAAGCGTTAGTAGACCCTCCAATGTTGATTTTGAGCTATCAAATGGGTGAAAAATGGATTTGGAATGTGGGGGTATTTTGTTTGTGTGATGGTGAAGAATGAAAAGTGATGAGCTCAGTCTGAGTTTCATATACATATAAGTCTGCTTCGGTTCGTAAAAACCGAAACATTAAGCAATCGGTTTGTAGAAACTGAAATTTCCATTATTTCGGTTCGTAAAAACCGAGGTCATCTTTGCAAAATATATACCGTTTTAAGGGTTAAAATGGGATTTAAGGGGGTATAAAAGAAACGTGGGGTCGAAAGATAAATTTTCTAACATCTTGCGTGATCCATAAATGTCAATCCATTCTATTTAGTGGCATTTTTCTCCACTTTTCAAGATCGGCGATGCTTTTTAATATTAGTCATCATACTTGAAACTTCTTAATTCAACCATATAATTATATTCTTCAATCAATTTGTGTGTTGATTTCAAAAGTGAAGTAAAATCATACTGTAAGATGTATTTGATGGTAAGATAATGATCATTTGATTCAATACTAGTGTCAGGGTCAGTGTGTCACTATGATATTTCTTATGATTCAGATTAATAAAACAACTGCTCACCTGAATAACAAAATACAATGCAATGTTAACAAGTAGGTTCTGAATTGCGGTGGAAATCACGGCAAGGCAGAAGCTACAATCAGTAGCTTTTCGTTTTCATGGCCAAAGGGTTTTAAACGCACGTCTACAGTGAACAACCGCCCAACCAAAAATGCTAGTTATATTTTTAGCAACTAAGTTTCTGTTTTCCTCTCTGAACTTACAACCAATCATGCTAGTAGTAATATTCTAAACCCAGTCTACAGTGACTGCAGATCAGCAGTTTCTGTTTTACTCTCTGAACTGGACTGAAGAGTTGTTGCAATTAAGTCTTACCAAAAGACTAATGGGATATAATGAAGAGGTTGTAGATGTGATGTAATGTGTGTTTGAAATGAATTCACTAAGTGCTGAACATGATCCATGTCTCTATATATGTGGATAAAAAGTACTTATATAGTTGTTTCAATCCTTTTAATGCAAATGTGAATTTTATTTATCTGCCCTATTACTAGTTTTCAACCATTCCCAAGTGTTGAATCCACCTTCATATATTTAACTTATCATGATGGATTTGGTGTCTGCAGCTTTTTTCTGGTAGTGATGATGGGGTGACTTCCATTGCAGTATGTGAAGGGTTTGGGGTATTTCTATGACCAAGTGAAAGAACTGCATCGCTCTGCAGTGACTTCCATTGCAGTATTTGAAGTGTTTGGGATATTTCCAAGACCACGCGAAAGAACTGCATTGCTCACCTTTTCTCCACAGAAATACAGAATGGCTAGTCGACCAGCGAACAGTGCCAGGCCTCCGGCAGTCCATATTCGAGGGTAGTTCCTGCTCATCTTAGAGATTATTCATTAGACGTACATATGTGACTCTGTGGCATGTAAAACTAGTTTTCACATAATGCTTTCATATGAAGATTGTTTCTCTTTATCGTTCAGCTCGTTAGAACTTCCATTCTTTTCAATGTATTTGATTAAAAAAAATGTACAAAATTAGGAATATTGTTGAAAAACAGTATTTACCTTATTCTTTGTCTCAATCTCAAGCGCATTTTACATTAAGCAATTAATGCTCGATCCCAACTACAACGCACACAACCACTGAGGTCCAAGAAGGGTCAGTTTCCAGGTGCCTATTGTTGAAGTCCACACAATCCATATAACGTTTTGGTTTGGATGTTAAAATCAATCGTTTTTCTTTCCTCGAAGCTGCATTTGAGCAAGCATTTGCTCATGGGGTGCCGACAATCAGTAACCATTGCCAACTAACTCAATAGGAGACTTAATTCGATGCTAGAGCAGTGAAGGTTGCTGTGTTCCTTTTGTGAATAACCCGATACCAAATCGACTTCAAGATGAAGAGTGTGACAGCATTGCTCTTGTAATAATAGCATACCCTTAAATTTAATACCATTGTGTAAGCTGCACCCCGTCGAGCTTACCAGTAATCGCTGCAGGAGCAGAACCCATCTTTGAAATGATGAAACCTTGTGGTATCTCTAACAATGATTTCTCTTCCTTCTATAGCTGAGATGTACTTGATAGCAGAGTGGCAATCTCCACAAACCCTCAAATTTTTAAACACTCGGATTGGAACCCCTAATGGTACCTTCAAAAGTCCAAATGCAATTGCCAGTTTCTCACTATGCCATAAAAGAAGCTTTTCTTTCAACTCCTCTTCTACATCATGCAATGCATATTCAAGATCTGGCACATAGCCTGCCAACTTCATTTTCTTCTCCAATTTATTTAGTTTTTCATGTATAGATACCAATTCAGGGTGCAACCTGTCACTTGATCTAAACTCATGTACAACATTGCTTATTTCAATCCAACTATATCCAGGGGACTTCACAACGTTATTTTCTTTCATTAATCTCCGGATCTTAGCAACATGTTCCCATTTGTTTTGTGCCGCATAAACATTAGCCAATTGAACATATCCAGTTGCACTAGTTGCATCAAGCTCAAGCAGATTCTTGGCAGCAAACTCAGCCAAGTGCAAGTTTTTATGGATCCTACAAGCACCCAGAAGTGTACCATATATAGCAGGATGTGGCTTAAAAGGCATACTTTTTATCATATCTACAGCATCAGATAACCTACCAGCTCGACCAAGAAGATCAACCATGCATGCATAGTGCTCTGGCCTAGTTTTAATACTAAAATCCTTAACCATTGAGTTAAAATATTGGATGCCAAGATTTACCAATCCCGCATGGTTACAGGCTAATAATACAGCAACAAAAGTTATCCAGTCTGGCTTTATGTCTCCATTTTTCATCTCATCAAACAAATCAAGAGCCTTTTTGCCAGCTCCATGTTGAGCATAACCAGAAATCATTGCATTCCACGTTACAACATCTTTCCGCGGAATCTGAACAAATAGTTCCCATGAATCCTTAAGATCCCCACACTTGGAATACATGCTAATCAATGAAGTTACTGCAGTTGTATCCCTACTCAATGGAGATTTACAAACTAATTGATGAACTTGTTTACCGAACTGCAAAGCTGATAAATCACTACAACCCAACAACACACTAGTCAAGCTCAAATTATTAGGTTTAACCCCCGTTTCCAACAATTTCTTGAAAAGCTTCAACCCATCCTCTGCCCTACCATTATCAACATACCCAGCAATCATAGCATTCCATGTCACCAAAGTCTTCAAACACAATTCCATAAACAATCTTTCCGCCGATTCAACCCTCCCAAACTTCATGTACCCAGTAATCATGGCAGTCCATGTTATCACACTCCTCATAGGAGCAACATAAAAACACTCCACGGCAGCATCTATATCCCCGCAAGCCACATATCCAGACACCATCGCACTCCACGTGACACAGTTTTTCTCCGGCATTGCTGCAAACAACCTACACGCCTCATCCATCAACCCAACCTGAGCATAACCCGAAATCATAGTATTCCACGATGCTGTATCTCTAACAGCCATACGGTCAAAGAAACCACGAGCATTATGGATACCAAAATGGTGCCAATGACATGCCAACATAATGTTATATGAAACAGTGTTTGGTTCAGGAATTTTCTCAAACAGTTTACGAGCATGTTCGAAACTCCCATGTTTCTTTGCAAATGCAGCGAGGATAGAGTTCCAGGTAATAGTGGATTTCAATGTCATGTTATCAAACACACGGAGAGCAGAATCAACATCTCCGGATCGAACGTAACTGGCGATGAGTTTGTTGGAAGCAATGACATTGTTATGGTCTTGGTGGGTTTGGGTTAGTGTTTGATGCTTGGTTACTGTAACAAAGGACGAGGTTAATGAAGTGTTTAATTTCTTCCTCCTTAAGAATTGCAAACAATACATGTATTAAGAATCAATAATCTCAGTTTCACCCCAAACACCAATTGAAGTGTTTTTTAGTTTCGTGAGTAGCAAAGGTACAAGATCTTCTACGTACTGGTAAAATAAATAAATAAAAACCTTTAGTTGTTTCAAGTTTCGTAAGGAAAAATATTCGTTAATTAATGAAACAAAAGAAGAAAAAAAATATTTTCCGTTGCCGGGACTTGAACCCGGGTCTTTCGGGTGAGAGCCGAATATCCTGACCAACTAGACTACAACGGATTGATGTCTTTTGAATCGCTTAAGTATTTAATATTTTATATCCCAATCAGAACAAAATTTAACAGCCAATTTTTGTATTGGAAAAATAATTTATTACTTTAGTAAGTATTTAACATGTATTTTTAAGGTATAATTTTATTTTTCTTAAAATTATCTTTAAGATAGTTATTATTAACATACTCTGTAACTCTTAATTTTTTTGTGGGTACAAATCCTAACTCTTTATTTATTAAGATAATAAAATATTGCATTAACCAAGTATTCAATTAATTAGGGAAAACTACACTCGCATTTCCTGAACTAAGAAGATACTAACACTCCTAGTTTTAAAACTTACACTAACTTTCTTTAAGTATGACATCTCAAAATTAAATAAGTATGACCCGAACCAACATTATCACATGTGTCAGTGTTCGACATACCTTTAATCAAACAAAATCGGCACGGCGTGAACCAATGCTATCACACGTATCAGTGTTCGACATCTTCACACCGTTATTCAAACAAAATACATACCCATCTGAACTTCTTTTTGCTTAAAACCACATTTCTCATAGAAAATTCTATTCTCAACACTACAATTAAGAATAACCTTATAGCATCCAATAGAACGAGCATGATCAATTAGAAAATTGATTTCTTTATTTCCTAACTGCTTCCCACGAGAACTTGAATCAACAACAACATCTTCAATCTGTCAAACTTTACCACAATTTCTCAATAAACACACTCCTCGTTGCAATAATCTTTCCAGAAATCTCATCCTCAATAACACAAATAACATGATCATCTCTAACTGAATCAAGCTCTTTAAATCGATCCTCAAATTCCTTTTCAGAAACTGAATCACAAATGCTTAGTTGTTGCAGTAACTCTATAAACCTTTTTTCTTATCAGTAATCTTCAATCTTCGCGCTATCAATTTTCTTCCTCACTGTTCTGCTTCTTCTTCCTCCCAGAAAAAATGTGAAATTCAGATCAGAAACTGAAGAAAAAAACCCTGAAATAATTTGCAATTTTCCACATACTTATTGAAAGGATTATGAAATGAAATTATAATTAATGCATCGCTAATCTTGTAATCTTCATTGTGATTGTGTTTTATTGTTTTATTTTTGTTTCAATTTAATTTATTTCATGTTTCACATCTCGCCACGTCATCAAAAGAAATATCAACGGCTGAGATTTTACCAGGCTGTACTAAAGAGAAATCAATCACGAACGTCGTCGTTTCATCACATAATTGAAATTCTTTTCATCGTGTAATTTTCTTACGTAAACGCGATTTTGAGGTTCTCTGTTTAAAGAAGAGAAAACGCGATTTTGCAGATTTTACGATTTTAAGGTATCAATGGGTTTTTAGAGAGAGATGCAAACGTCGTTGTTTCGAAGACTCGCTCCATCGTTGGCAGCACGATTTCAACGGAACGAGAGTCTTATAAGTTCTTTTTCATCTTCTTCTTCGGTTCTTCATCATGTTACGTCTTCGTCATCTTCTTCTGCTGACGTGGAACCTGTTCAAATAACTGAGAACTGCGTTCGTGTATGATCTATTTTCTCTTAATTGCTTATTTTCATGCTTTTCTATATATGTCATTTTTGTGATTTATGTTGAGACAAAATCCACTCTTAATGTTTTAAAGATAACAAACATCTTTAACTAAATTCCAAATTGATTCTGAACATTTTGTTGTCTAACAAGTGTTTTTGAGTGGTTATAAGCTAAAACAGATCCATAGAAACAAATGCTAAAAAGTTGACAGGAAATCATGAATCAAGATCAATCTGAGATCATTCTGACAAACAGACAGCTACTATTCAACTTAATTAATACTTGTCAATAAGTTCAGAACAAATAAGCACTTTTCTATGGAATATAGAATCAAATCTATACAGGACTTCATCTACTTTGAGCAAGGAATTTATGATCAATCATAAGGCCTCAAAACATAAGACTTACCACTTTGAGGTTTTGTAAAAGCCAAAGTTTTACAAAGCACATGGTCTCATGGATTGAAACTGATATCATGGTTATCTCTCAAAATACCTAGACCAATCACAACATCACAGCAAGATCTTCACCCATGGTTAAAATTGTACTTGAAGCAAAGACAAAAGAAAACATTCTTTAATAAAACTAGGCAAGTACAATGCTAGACCTTCACACCTTAGTACTTATCCAGCTGCCATATAACAGCTCACTACAGCTGCTTCTATCTCTGATCAGAGTTTCTAAAGGATAAGGATGAGAAAATTACTGAGTTAATATTCCAGCTCATTTTCAAGAATGTTTTATGAATGATTCAAGAATGAACAGTAACAGTCTAGCACACAGTTTTTGCTAAACTACTCCAACTGTCAAATATACTTTCTGAGCACATTACAACGGCTATTTTATGTACTTCAAGCTTGGGAAACAAGCATGCTACAGCAAGGGACAACCCACACAGCTACTAGACAAAACTCAGATCCACACTTTACATTTGTGAAGCAAGAATGAATGGAGAATATGCAGAGATCGTTCAGACCTATTCTAAAGGTCTAGCTTGAGATATTAAGTTGTGTGTAACGGCTAATTTTTTGGCTCCAACGGATACATCTTCTACTAAAAGCCAAGCACTCATTTGCCTCTATAAAAGGAACAAGAAATCAAGCTTACAAGACACACCTTTTTCTGCCTAGCAATCTCAAAACAATTTTAAATCATTCTCTTATAGATCTGGTTGTAATTTAATCATTCTCATTCTCTGTTAATCATTTTCAAAAGGATCAGAAAGATCCAACTCTCAGAAAAGAGAACACACTGTTTTAAGCAATCTCACTTTGTGTTGAGGTTTGTAAAAGCTTAGAACCAAAATCATCATCAATTCTGTGATCTCAAATCAATTAGTGTTTATTGATTGAGCACTTAGTCTAGTGAGACTAAGGTAATATCAAGCTGTAAGTGCTTGGAAGAATTTGGTCTTAGGTCTAGATCAAAGTGTAAAATCTGTAATCTTGGATTTGTAACATCAGAAGATTATAGTGGAAAAACTCACAGGTGGTGGGGACTGGATGTAACCCAAGATTTAAGGGTGAACCAGTATAAAATCCTTTGTGTCAATTTATTCTTTCTTTTACTCTCTTGCTTTTTAATTTAAACCAAAACTGTCTTTTCTAGATCATTCTCAGATTGATCTTAAACTCTGTCATTCTTTCTTTTCTTTCATTAACATAGTCTGATTTAAGTTTAAGTAAAATTTTTAAAGGAACACAATTCAAACCCCCCTTTCTTGTGTTAAACTTTGCTACTTCAATTGGCATCAGAGCACTGGCTCTAAAGCAAGCATCTAACAAGTGCTAGAGAAAAAGATTCAGGAAGGAAGTAATGGCTAAAGCTGCAAAGTTCATATCAGAAGGTGGATCTTCAAATAGGCCACCACTATTTGAAGGAGATGACTACTACTATTGGAAAGATAAGATGGAACTATTTCTAAGATCACAAGACAACACTGTCATACCCTAATTTTGCCCCATGATATTTTTCACTTTTGCATTTGTTAGAAAAAATCAACAAAGTCTTTTTTTAATTGAAAAAAGTCAAAGTTGGCACAAAAATAAATGGAATTATTTTTCTTGCATGGTTTTTGCATGGCATGATCATAAAAGGCCATATTTACCATTTTTGTCCTTCCATTAATTTTTATTTATTATTTATTATTTATTTTTTAGTTAGTTACTTGCATTTTAAGAAACCTTTCTAACATCAAATTTTAAATCCTTTTTTCTCATTTTTAATCCATAACCATTTTGCATAATCACATTTCATCATCATGCATATTGTTATTTTGCATATTTATTTTTATTTTATTATTTTATGTGTTATTTTTAATTTGTTATTTGTTCCCAAAAATCAAAAGAAATGCAAAATTCCCAAAGCACTAACACATCATCACATAGCCTAGAACCTTCCTAATCACCACCTCATCAAGGATAGTACAATAGTACAAACCTCTTTACCCAAAAATCACCAAAAACCCTAATAAGGTACATTACCACTTCTACCCTTATTCCCCATCTCTTAACCTAAAAACTACACTATATATATCCTCATTAACTGCTGTTGCGCAGCTGAGGTCAGGAGGTGCAGAAATTGAGAACAAAATCATCCCAAAAAAAATACCAACTTTCTTCATTTTTTTTCATTTTTTCGAAAACACATAAACAAGCAAGAAGCTCTCATTTTTTCATCATCAATCTCTTCCTAAAGATCCAAGAAGTTGAAACAACCTTAAAGATCAAAGGGAACGTAAAGATTTTGGGGGTTTTGAACACAAAGTGGCTAAGGAGAGTTTGAGAACAAGGAGGACAAAACAGAGTTCCAAACAGGTAAATATTTGTGCAAACCTCATCCTCATGGCCTGATGTTTGATTCTGGGTGGTTGATTGTTGTTATTTGAAGCTATTTGATGTTGCACCATTTTCGTTTTTTTGAAGCTTTTTGTTGATCTTTTTCGTTTTGCATGATTCATGTTTTGTTTGTGTTTTTTGTGTTCATATTCATGTTTAACATTCAAAAACGAGTTGATTAGAAGTTTGCTTTTTTAATTTTGAGCTAAATCTGAGTTTTGAGTTTTTTTGAAAATTTGGAGAAGATGAAGATTAGCTACGGGAAGCTTTTTCGTAGCTAAATCCCGTAGTTGATCTGTAGCTAACTATGTACACCGTGGGTAAAACATTGAAGGTCGTAGGTAAAGGTCATGCTTCTGTTTGTTTTTGTGTAACGCGCTGCCAGATTTAATCCTGGCCGCTGGATCTAGCGCGCGTGTGAGGACGGCTCTGATCCGTTTATATTCTTTAAATCTCACGCGTCTGTTGGATCTGACGCGTGAGATTCTGTTCCCTAGCGTACACCCTTTTCGTTCACCGTACTGAATCCGTTCCTTTTTTTGTTCTGTTTTGTGTTTTTGTTGGACTGGGTTTGGGCCTTGGGGCGCAGGCTTATTATCAGCACCTCCCTGTTTTACTAATCTTTTATAACTAGCACCCCCCCTCTGTTTTTGTTTTTAATTGATTTTTCAGCTTATTTCAAAAGCACTTATTTGGCCAGTAGCTTATTTAAGCTATTTTGACCATTTTTGTTATGCTGAAATTTTTCCTTTATGTTTCTAGCATTTATTTTATGTTTTAGCTTATTAATTAAGTTATTGTAGCGTAATTAATTATTTTAGCTTATTTCAAAAGCACTTATTGGAACAATAGCTTTTTTTAAGCTTATTGACCCAATTTAGGGTGCTGAGATCTTGTTTAATTTCCAGAATTAATTGTCATTGCTTTTAGCTTATTTTTATAAGTCATTTTGTGAATTAATCGCTTTTAGCTTATTTTCATAAGTGCTTAAGTGAACCAAATTACTTTTCTAAGTATTTTTGGGTCATTTTCTCTTGCACAAAATTTTGTTTAGCTCTAATTAGTTTATGATGATCATGTTTGCTTATGTTAGCTTATTCATTCACACTCATGCATATTTATCTAATTGTTCGCAACATTATTTTTTGCATCATATTTAATTATTGCTTCATATATGTTCATTCATTGTTGCATTCATGCATTATTTAAATTATGTCATTTGATTCATGCATCTTTAATTAGAGCAATTGCATTAATACTATGATCATTTACATCATTACTTTGTTATTATACCACTTGTATTTGCTATTATATTGATGCGATCTTTGTGGTTCCTCTACTTTTTTCCTTTTGGACTTTGCTTTCATAATCAAATTAATAAACCTTTTCACAATAACTAATGAATGAAAAAGGGAGAATCTGACAGTTGCTTCTTTCTTCCCCGAGTTGTCTTGGTAGCCGGTCAGTTGACTAGTTTACTCAAGCAACTCTCATTCTAAAACAAATGTTAAAATTAACTAATGCTCGTCTTTCCTTTTGGACTTTGTTTTCATAATCAAACTTAACCAAACCTTTTGCAATAACTAATGAATGAAAAAGGGAGAATCTGGCAGTTGCTTCTTTCTTCCCCGAGTTGTCTTGGTAGCCGGTCAGTTGACTAGTTTACTCAAGCTGCTCTCATTCTAAAAAGAGCGTTAAAATAAACCAACACCCGTCTTTCTTTCAAACACTATTTCTTAATAAACTTAATCAAAGATTTTCATAACAATTAAAGAATGAAAAAGGGAGAATCTGGCAGTTGCTTCTTTCTTCCCCGAGTTGTCTTGGTAGCCGGTCAGTTGACTAGTTTACTCAAGCTGCTCTCATTCTAAAATAAGCGTTAAAACTAACCCCACACACTCAAACTTCTTTTCAGAAAAACATGGATACACGCTTTATCCATTCCTCTGATACATACACAGCTTACGCCTCTAAGTAGAGCATACAAGCGTCGTTGTATCAGCGGAATGCGAAATAAGCAACATCCGTTATTCAAACTCTTTTTACAATGGATATACGCTTTATCCATTCCTCTGATACATACACAGCTTACGCCTCTAAGAAGAGCATACAAGCGTCGTTGTATCAGCGGAATGCGAAATAAGCAACATCCGTTATTCAAACTCTTTTTACCATGGATATACGCTTTATCCATTCCTCTGATACATACACAGCTTACGCCTCTAAGAAGAGCATACAAGCGTCGTTGTATCAGCGGAATGCGAAATAAGCAACATCTGTTATTCAAACTCTCTTTTTACATTGGATACACGTTTTATCTACTCCTCTGACACACACACAGCTTAAGCCTCTGATTAGAGCATAAAAGTGTCGTTGTGTCAGCGGAATACGAAATAAACGTTACCCGTTTAAAATCAACCAACCACACAAACATTTTTTACCAGAACTACGTGAGTTTTGAGTTTCCCATTGCACCGGGGAATACGTAGGAGCGGGCTCCTACAACCGTCAAACGCAATTAATAAAAACCTTTTATTTTCTTTTAATTTATTTGGAAACGAAGTAGAGATTAGCCAAGTGACAGAAAATGTAATTCGAACCTGCGCAGACAAACCTTAAACCACCTAAACGGTTCCCATCGAGTACGATGGATGCGGGGGGTGCTAACACCTTCCCCTCGCATAACCAACTCTCGAACCTAAACCAAGGTTTTCGTGATATTTTCCTTTTCCCCTCTGGGATAAATAAACGTCAATGGCGACTTCATTGTATGAAAAATGGAAGTGATTTTCCAGCCCGCTACAAACACCATGTGGTCTGTGATAGAAATTGGAGAATACACACCCATGAAAGATGCAGCAGTAAAACCTCAGGCTGAATGGACCACTACAGAAGCTGACAGGGTACTCCTAAACACTAAAGCTAAATTATTTATTAAATGTGCTTTGTGCAGGGAAGAGTATGATAGAATCATGGAATGCAAAACTGCTAAAGAAATGTGGGAAACTCTCAAGACTCATCATGAAGGAACTAACCATGTTAAAGAAACAAGAATAGACATAGGTGTAAGAAAATTTGAGCTTTTTGAAATGAAAGAAGATGAAACTGTAGACCAAATGTATGGAAGGTTTACAGTTATCATAAATGAACTAATATCCCTTGGAAAAACCTACACTGCTCATGAAAGAGTAAGAAAGATACTCAGATGTCTTCCAAAAACTTGGAGACATATTGTCACTGCTATTACTGAATCCAAGGATCTTACTCAACTTAAATTAGAAGATCTAATTGGATCATTAAGAGCTCATGAGTCAATACTTCTAGAAGATAAACCCTTAAAGAAAAAGATGATTGCTCTAGACTGTCAATCTGAGGAAACACAAAGTGATATCTTCCATGAAGATAATACTCTAGAAGAAGATAATGAGGAAGAACTAGCCCTATTATCAAGAAGAATTCAAAGACTCATGCAAAGAAGAAATCAACTCAAAAAATCTTCATTCAAAAGAAATGCCGTAAAAACTGAAGTTGATATGAGCAAAATCCAATGCTATGGATGCAACCAATTTGGTCATTACAAAAATGAATGCCCCAAACTAAAACAGAAAAAACCTCCATTCAAGAAAAAATCTATGATGGCTACTTGGGATGAACTAGAAGAAACCTCTGATGAAGAGGATCAAGAAGCAAATGTCTGTCTCATGACAAGATCTGAAACAGAAGAGGTAAATTTTGAACCTTGCTCATCATGTCAAAAAACTGAATATCTGTTTGATAATCTATTTCATGACACTCATATTTTAAATCAAAAAAATAGTCAACTTAAAGATGAGTTAAGTAATGTAACCTCAGAATTAGAAAAATCTAAAAATGATAACCTAGCTTTAAAACAAAAACTAGAAGAATTACAAAATTCTAATAATATAATGACTAAACAAATCAAAGATTTTCAAAATAGAAAGGAAGATAACAGTTTAGAACTTCAAAAAGAAAATATCTTTCTAAAAGAAGAAGTTTCAACTCTTGAAAAAGACATAACCAACTTTATCAAAACTACTGAAACCTTCAACAATATTCTAGGGTCTCAAAGAGGCATATTTGATAAAGCTGGTCTAGGTTTTGAAACATATAAAAAACAAAAACTATATAAAGACTTTTTTATTCCTCAGAAAATTGAAGAGTTTAAATGTAAATTTTGTCACAAAAAAGGACATATTGAAATGTTTTGTTTTAAGAAAAAACACAAACAAGAACAAACTAATTAAACAAAATAAAAGACATTTACACAGAAAACATAAAACTAACACTCAAGGACCCAAAGCAATATGGGTACCTAAAAACTCAGTAAATATTAGTGCAGGAATGTCTCTTAACCATGAAGAAAAAACCATGGTACCTAGACAGTGGATGCTCAAGACACATGACTGGGGACAGAAAAAGTTTCCTATCTCTGGAGAAGAAAGAAGGAGGATCAGTCACTTTTGGAAATAATGAAACTGCTGTCATCAAAGGAAAAGGTATTATTGGTAAATTAAACTCTGCTAAAATAGAAAATGTTCATTATGTTGAAGGTCTAAAACATAACCTAATAAGTATTAGTCATCTCTGTGATAATGGACTAGAAGTAATCTTTAAAACTGATTCATGTGAAATCAAACAACCATCCTCAAACAAAGTATTATTTAATGGATCTAGGAAAAAGAATGTGTACATCCTATATCTAGATGAACTACCTAAAGAATCATGTTTTGTATCTCTTGAAAAAGATAAATGGATCTGGCACAAGAGAACTGGTTATGTCAGTATGAAAACAATCTCCAAATTATCCAAACTTGACTTAGTTAGAGGTCTACCAAAAATCAATTATGACATTGATAAAATATGTGAACCCTGTACTAGAGGAAAACAAGTGAAAAGTAGTTTTAAACCAAAAGAGTTCATTTCCACAAAAAGGCCTCTAGAACTATTACATATTGATTTATTTGGTCCAGTCAAAACTACAAGTCTAGGTGGGAAAAATTATGGTTTTGTCATTGTAGATGACTTCTCTAGATACACTTGGGTCCTATTTCTAAAACACAAGGATGACTCCTTAGAAGCTTTTAAAACGTTCTGTCTAAAAGTTTAAAATGAAAAAAGTATCAACATTATCTCCATAAGAATGATCATGGAGGTGAATTTGAAAATTCTCAATTTGAAATATTCCTAGATGAAAAAGGAATTAGCCATAACTTTTCTTGTCCAAGAACTCCTCAACAAAATGGAGTAGTAGAAAGAAAAAATAGAACTCTGCAGGAAATGGCTAGAACCATGATCTATGAATCAAATGTTGAAAAATACGTTTGGGCAGAAGCAGTAAATACAGCTTGCTATATTCTGAATAGAGTAACCATTAGAAAAGGACTAAAAAAAACCCCTTATGAGTTGTGGAAAGATAGGAAGCCAAATATATCCTATTTTCACATTTTTGGCTGTTACTGCTATATTCTCAATATTAGAGACAACCTAGGAAAATTTGACTCTAAATCAGATAAAGGTTTATTCTTAGGATATTCTTTAACCTCCAAAGCCTATAGAATTTATAACCTAAGAACACAAACCTTAGAAGAAAGCATGCATGTCAAATTTGATGAATTTGAAGATCAACCTAGTAGTGAAATCATTGAAGAAGATGAAGAGAAAGTAACAACAACTGATCAAGCTCAAGATCCTGAGAAAGAAAATACTCCACAAGCTCCTCCCAGAACTTGGAAGATGGTAAACTATCACCCTCAAGATCAAATAATTGGAGAAACTCAGGATGGAGTTAAAACTAGAAGATCCTTACAATGCAGTGAAACAAACCTAGCTATGATCTCTCAAATAGAACCCAGAACCATTGATGATGCTATAATAGACAAATCCTGGGTAGAAGCCATGGAAGAAGAGCTTCTTCAATTTGAGAAAAATGAGGTATGGAACCTAGTACCTAAACCTAGAGATCACTCAATTATTGGTACAAGATGGGTTTTCAGAAATAAGCTGGATGAGGAAGGAAAAGTAATCAGAAATAAAGCAAGACTAGTTGCCCAAGGATATAATCAACAAGAAGGTATTGATTATGATGAAACCTTTGCACCTGTTGCCAGGTTAGAAGCTATTAGAATTTTACTTGCTTATGTTGCTCATAAATGCTTAAAACTTTTTCAAATGGATGTTAAAAGTGCCTTTTTAAATGGATTTCTAAATGAAGAGGTATATGTTCATCAACCTCCTGGCTTTTTAGATAAAAAGAAACCAGAACATGTCTTTAAATTAACTAAGGCTCTCTATGGTCTAAAGCAAGCTCCTAGAGCTTGGTATGAGAGACTAAGTTCCTTTTTACTTGAAAATGGTTTCACTAGAGGAAAAATTGACACAACTCTTTTTAGAAAAATAAATAAAAATGATTTGCTAGTAGTATAAGTATATGTGGATGATATTATCTTTGGTGCAACAAATGAGAAAATGTGTGAAGAATTCTCAATACTCATGCAAAGTGAATTTGAAATGAGCATGATGGGAGAACTTAGATTCTTCTTGGGATTACAAATCAAACAACTTGAAGAAGGAATATTCATCAGTCAAGAAAAATATGTCAAAGACCTTCTCAAAAAATACAAGATGAATGAATCTAAAATAATGTCCACTCCAATGCATCCATCAAACAGTCTGGATAAAGATGAAAAAGGGAAAAATGTATCTGAGAAAGAGTATAGAGGAATGATAGGATCTTTACTCTATTTAACTGCAAGTAGACCAAATATTTTCTTTTCAGTAGGACTTTGTGCAAGGTTTCAATCTGCACCAAAAGAATCTCATCTCACTGCAGTTAAAAGGCTTACTGTGATGCTGATTATGCTGGAGACAAAATAGAAAGAAAAAGCACCAGTGGAGCATGTCAATTCTTAGGAGAAGCACTCATAAGTTGGAGTTGCAGAAAACAAAACACCATAGCTCTCTCAACTACTGAAGCAGAATATGTATCTGCTACAAACTGTTGCTCACAAGTTATTTGGATCAAAAATCAACTTGAAGACTTCTCACTAAGGTACACAAATGTTAAAATTTTATGTGATAATACTAGTGCTATCAATTTGTCAAAAAACCCCATACAACATTCAAGATCAAAACACATTGAAATAAAACATCATTTCATATGTGATCATGTAAATAAAAAGGAAATTGAATTAGTTTTTGTAGATACTGAAAATCAACTTGTAGATATTTTTACAAAGCCCTTGGTTGAAGATCGTTTTAATTTTATTAAAAAAAAATTAAATATTATCAAAATTTCTAAGTAATTAGAAACGTCAAGAATAAACTCAGATCATTCTTGAACGGTTGAAATTCATACGCATAAAAGACTCCTTAAATGATCAGACAAGTTTTCTTGGACAAAACCCCTAGAGTAAAGAGAGTTACGCTTTTCAAAGAAAATATGGAGAGAAGTAACTAAGTTACATTAACTAGAGTAAATAAAAGTAATGATGATTTCTCTCTCTTAGTTCAAAGTACAAAAAAAAAAAAAAAACTATTCACTCAAGTACACCTACTCTAACTCTATCATTCTCAAACCATTCTCTCTCTCCCACTCTCACTAGTCAGTTTTCCTTTAAATCAATCCCTCATCCATCATTTCTGATTCATTCAACTTCCCCTTGTCTAACCTAAATCACGAAAAAAAAATCTTCAAACACTCCAAACCAAAAATGGCTAGAACCAAGAATACCAGTCGTCGCCCTTAAACAACCCTTGACATTGAACCTATCTCCACCATTTTTCCTGATCAAAACAACCCAGAAATCACCACCACTCAATCAAAACCCCTGCGCATCACTAATGCTAGCTCTGAACCCATTAATGATCCTGAAATAAACGAAACAGAGGAGATTGTTATTGAAGCCATATTTGAACTTTCAAAATCCATGCCTAACTCTGAATCAGAAAGTTTCGTCACCCCTCAAGAAGCAGTTATCCCACAAACTCAAACAACAACTCCACCAATCCAGACTTACAAGAAAAAATCAAAAGCCAAAATTTCTCAAACCCCAACACTTAGAAGATTTGCTAAATTGGAATCTGGAGGCCTTTCCTCAAGAAAGCCAGCCATTGACAACACTATCTATGAAATAATGGATAGTGAATCTGATGATGAAGCTACCCCTTCACCCCCTCGAACCAAATCTATATCAAGAGGAGTGCTAATTTCACACCCTCAGACACACTCTTTTAAACACACCCATTCATATCAAGCCATGTCATCACTTAATTTTATTCTTATTCTTGGCTACCGGTTTCAATTAATAGGTTAATTATTATTTTTTAATTTAACTTTTCATCTTCTCGCAAGTTCGTCACTCATTGCACCGTCTTTGACCATCAAATATATTCCACATGTAAGGAACAATAATACTAATAGAAAAAATAGGATTAAATAGCAAAAGATAATGCCACAATTGAAGCCATGGATAGATCTATGTTTCACAATACCCATAAATTGGGGCAATGGGAACTGTCTATAAAGAGTAAAGAATAACGGCATAAATGGCCACGGGAGCTCACAACAGAGATGGTGGCCACTAACAAGTGCAGAACAAAACAGATTGGAACCGGAAACAAAACGATGGGCATAAAAATGACAAGACCTTGCGACAGAGTCAGATTTGGTGGCCGATAACGGAAGTTCCCAATGAATTAGTTCAGAAAAATCAATGGAGCTTGTGGGAAACGGTGATAGTTTCAATAAATAAATTATAAAAATAAAATAGTAAAGGTTTGTGTCTCTTAAGCTGTACAGCCGGTAAATAGGTAAACAAATAAAAAAAGTTGCTCACGTGGCTTTATGCGTGTGGGTGTGTTTAAATGGGTGTGCTAAAAGGTGTGACCATAGCATTACTCCTATATCAAAGCTTGTTGAGCCTACCAAACCCTCTGAAACCTCCAAATCTGAACCTCTCAAATCCAAAACTACCAAAGGAGCCTTCTTTGCTAACATAGAAAGGTTCGTAGAAGAAGGAAAGAGGAAAGAAAAAGAAAATGCTGACAAAGCTGAAGAAGAGGAAGAAGATATTGCTGAAGTAGAAGGAAAGAAGAAAGAGAAAGGAAAAGAGAAATTTCAATCTGAAGAAGTGGAGCCCATTCGTCCCAAATCTAGGGTAAGATCTGTCCCTCTTGTTCATCCATCAAACAAAGAAGAATTTCAAGAATTCTGGGCTATCAAACCTGTTCCTAGTTGTAGGATTTATGATTTTGATAATCTATTACTAGGAGGAATAGATGTGCTTAGGTTAACTGAAATTCAAGCATGGACAAATCTGTTTAGGTTAAAAGAAACTGTCTACACCCAACTAGTTCAAGCATTCTACTACAATGCTGAGATTGATAGTGATAACTGCACTATCAAATCTAATGTGAAAGGAAAAGTGATTAATCTAGACCCTGAAGAACTAGGCAGAATTCTAGAATTACCCACTGATGGAGAGAAATTTTTTGGAGATGGATGGTACTCTCAAGCTAATGTAAGAAGAAGTGAATTGATGAAGGAAATCTTCACTGCTGAAGGAGCAATCTTGCCACAACCACAAGCCTCTTATCTGAAGAAAGAATACAAGGTTATTTTTAACATGATTCAAAACCACATTTTCCCTAGGATGGGAACCAAAGAAAAAGTTCATGATATGGACATGATGATCATGTACTATCTTGGTTCAGGAAAAAAGGTAAGCCTCCTCTACATCATGATTCAACATATGATTGAAGTGGCTGGGTCTGGAACAAAGAAAATTACCCTGCCATATGAAGTTCACCTTACCAAGGTTTTTAAGAGTAAAAATGTGAATCTGAAGGATGAGAAGAAGTTCACTGTCTGCAAAATCTTCTCCATAAGGAATACCTCTCATATGAAGGAAACTGAAGTTGGAGAGAAAAGAAAAAGAGAAGAATTTGAGGGACAAACTGGAACTGAAGAACAAGCTGAGAATGTTCTTCCTGAACAAGCAACTGGTGAAAAAGGAAAGGAACCACCCCCATCAGAATCAATTCCTTTTGTTGACCTTGAAACCTCCCTCCATTTTGACTCAAGCATTGGAATTGAAGTCAATCCTACCCCTTCAGAAGCTACTGCAAGAACCCTTCAAGGAATAACCAAACCTTTGTTCACACCAACTCTTCACAACACATCTCTCAGCTCACTTTTTAGCAATGATTTCTTAAGGAACATCATAAGGACCCCCAGCTCTGCTCTGCCTAGAATTCCCATTCCAATTTACTCTTCTGGTAGTCCACTACCATCATTCCCTCCAAACTTTGCATCTTTAGGATCCTTCTGCTCAAATCTACCATCTGCTCCTGTTAACCCTGCTTCTGGTTCTGAGCCTAAGCTCAAAAGAACTAAACTTGAAAAAACCGTGTCCAAGACCAAATCTGACACAACAAAAATACTTGAAGGAATGCAGATTCAGAACAATTTTCTGATGCATCTCACTCTAGAGTTTCAAACTCTTAGAGATTGGCTAATCACTCATGTCTGCCCACTCCTTAATGTACCACCACCACAAATCAATCCAATCCCACACATTCCTGAGCCACAACAGCCAAATGAAGATTCATCTTCAGATGGCTCCAGTCCAACTGTTTCAAGCGCTTGAAAGCTCTTTCAAAGACCCCCTTTCTTTTTGTGATGACAAAAGGGGGAGAATCAAAAGAATGTTTAATCTATCTATTTTTGTAATATTTTGATGACTGTACTGCCTTGTTTTGCTGCTGATGCATGTACCTTTAATTCCCTAAAAAACATTTGGACTAGATACTGTAGGAAGTTTCAATCTTTGATAGGACTTCTAACAATATGTAATCTAAGTCTCTTGTTATTTAAATTCAGAAATTTCAGGTTTTAATATTGTCCACATCTGCATAATTTACTTTAAATTTCTTAAAGCAACTGAATGCATAAATTAAGGGGGAGACTTATTGATACAAGCACAAAATATTATCACTATAAATCTTTATGTACATCAGAATCAATTAAATTTTTAAAGAAGTTTGTCATCATCAAAAAGGGGGAGATTGTTGAGACAAAATCCACTCTTAATGTTTTAAAGATAACAAACATCTTTAACTAAATTCCAAATTGATTCTGAACATTTTGTTGTCTAACAAGTGCTTTTGAGTGGTTATAAGCTAAAACAGATCCATAGAAACAAATGCTAAAAAGTTGACAGGAAATCATGAATCAAGATCAATCTGAGATCATTCTGACAAACAGACAGCTACTATTCAACTTAATTAATACTTGTCAATAAGTTCAGAACAAATAAGCACTTTTCTATGGAATATAGAATCAAATCTATACAAGACTTCATCTACTTTGAGCAAGGAATTTATGATCAATCATAAGGCCTCAAAACATAAGACTTACCACTTTGAGGTTTTGTAAAAGCCAAAGTTTTACAAAGCACATGGTCTCATGGATTGAAACTGATATCATGGTTATCTCTCAAAATACCTAGACCAATCACAACATCACAGCAAGATCTTCACCCATGGTTAAAATTGTACTTGAAGCAAAGACAAAAGAAAACATTCTTTAATAAAGCTAGGCAAGTACAATGCTAGACCTTCACACCTTAGTACTTATCCAGCTGCCATATAACAGCTCACTACAGCTGCTTCTATCTCTGATCAGAGTTTCTAAAGGATAAGGATGAGAAAATTACTGAGTTAATATTCCAGCTCATTTTCAAGAATGTTTTAAGAATGATTCAAGAATCTCACTGTACAGTTTGTGTAAGGAACGTTGGTGTTGGCTAAGAGTTTTAGGGTTTTTATTAAGTATTTCGCAAGCATCGTTGTAATAACAGCATTATTGCTGAGTTGAAGCTGGTTTTGGATTCGTGTACTATTAAAGCCCAGGCTTTTGGTTCTTAGTCCTCTTTTATATATGAGAACGTTCCTGTGTCTTCAGAATTTTGAAATTTGATTTTCCCCGTTTTTCTGAAAAACGAGTAGAAAACTGTTCCCGCTGCTTAAAATTTTACGGTTTCTGTTTTCCGTCGAATTTTAATTGAAGACTTTATATATCGGCGCGAGTTGGAATCTAGTTTCAGAATATTTTTGGGAGCTAAGGAAATAAATTTCAGTCGGAGAATAAAGTTTAGCGATAATTTTTAGAAATGGTTTACGACGAACTTTTATCTCGTAGATTTTCTATTTTTCGCAAGTTAGACCGTCGACGGAGTACGACTCGTCTGCGAGCGCAAGAGAAATATCTTAGATATTTTCAAAAAGGTAATGATTACCCTTTTTGATCCAATGGCTAGGGTTCAAAAAGGACACTTTGCACTATTCAATCAAAGGGTTGTGGTTGATCAAGAGCTTCCTATCTAAGATGGTTTTGATGCATTAGATCAAAAGTCAAAAATTGAAATTATATACTCCCTTCCTCCCTCATTCTCGGCCGACCCTCACTCTCTCACTCTCATCAACTTCAAAAAAAATTTCTCTTCCTCTCAAGAACTTGCTTGGATTGTGCTAGGATCATCAAGCTCTTTGACCATCTTCTTCATCTTGAGGTAACTAGACCTCCTCCTTTCATCATTTCTCATGAAAACTCTTAGATTCTAAGATAACTTATCTTGTGTTCTTGAGAAGAAAAACTTAGAACATGTCAAAATGGAATTGTGAGTTCATAGTAGTGTTTAAGAGTGTTATGTAGGATACATTAGTGAAGCATGTAAGTGATTCTCATGGTGATTTCAAATTTCACAATTTTGTTGGTAAGGGTTTGAAGACAATTTCTTAAAATGATCATATCTATGATTGTGATGAATGATTTTGGTTTTTGAAGTTAGTTTTATGCTTTGTGACAAAATGGATTGGTGATTATGAAATTTGTTTTGAAAAATAAGAAAAAAATTATTCTCGTGTTCTTGAGGGACTCGAAGAACCTAATTTAGAAAAATTTATTTCGAGTCTCAAAAGGAGTCGGGTACACGATCGAATATCGTTACAAACTAATGAATGTGGGCTAGGGTTTCAAATGAAAAAATGTGTAGGGTTGCCCTTTTTGCCTTAAATGGCCGTGGCACCCATATAGGGTTCGAGGAATCGAATTTCGAAAATTGTTTAGAGGCAAATAGCTTCCCATGATCATTGTTTAATTGTTTGATTGGTTATGGGATGTTTTGAAAAGAAAATGATCACTTGCCTTAAGAAAAACCTTATTTGAGATTTCTCGAAATTTGCGATTCGACTCTATAATTTCTAAATCGTTTTGATAAGTGCTAGTTAGGTATTATGGGATATTACCATGCATTTAGAAGTGAAAAATTTTGTGTGGGAGGGTGTTTTCCAAAATTTTGGCCGTGGCCTTTTTAGTGGTATAGGGAGAAATTCCAAAATTTTTCTAAGTCCACAATTGTGTGAAAATTGTGTATGTGTTGGATAATCTTAGTTTTGAAGAAAAATGAGTATAGGAAAGGTTGTTAGGAAGAAAAAAAATGTGTAACTTGTAACGCAAGAAAACTTTGATTTTTCATAAAAAAAAAAAAAATTTTGAAAAGTTTTAGTTGTGTTTCAAATGGTTTTGTTGTGTGTGAAACAAGTCCTTGAAGTGGAAAATCCAAAATGGTTTTAGTTTATGATTTGAAAACAAAATGATTTTCGTGTTATAAAAATAGTACAATTAACTTCGTGAATTTTTAAACACTATGAGAATAACCTGAAATCATTGAGGGATAGCTTTAGAAAGTACTTTAGACCCCTCTGGAACTTTGAGAGCAAGTTTCGTTTCGATAAGATAATCGAGGAGTATTTTTTTACTGATTGTACGCTGCTTAACTTTTAGGTAGCGCGTATAATAGTTTAGACGAGAAAGAGATTAAGGAAAGCTTGCTGAGGTAAGGGCACCTTTATTTTTCCGTCATATATGTGTATGCTTGGTTCTGGATTGTGTGAATGTTTGGCATGATTATATTATGTATTCTCGTGATGAGAAGGTGTTTTGTATCGCATGTGTGGTTTACATATGTTTGAGAATATATGTATGAATATGTGATTGGCGTGCATATGATTTTGAAAATATATGTACATATTATGATTGGTTTACATACGCTTGAGAGGTATGTATTTGTTGCATTAGCATATATGGGGAATCGTATGCTCATGCATTCATTGTAAGTGGTTATCGGGAACGGACCACGGGGTGTGATTATCGGGAATGGATCCACCTTAATCCTTCGGGATTTATTGAGTCCAATATGTGGTTATCGGGAATGGACCACGGAGTGTGATTATCGGGAATGGATCCACTCTAATCCTTCGGGATTGTATTGATATTAGTAGGGGTTGGACCTACGACTCTCTGCGGAGAGGTAAAATTCCGGAATTCATGCATGTGAAAAAGACCCGGGTAGGGTGATCACAATCATTTAGAGTCTGCATTGATAGGCTGGTGTGCATTTCAATACTGTGTGCAAGTACATGAACTGCTAAGTGTTTATTCGCTTTTAGATATACATGCTATTTGCTATTGTGTTATGTGTGGTGACCCTTGCAATGTTTATTTCGCGGGCTCCTCCCACCCAGACGATGGATCACCATTTGTTACCGATGCTCGTGACGGAGACAGTGACGATGTGGGACTTTCTTGATCGCCTGCTGTTGCCTGCCTGGAGCCTCGACCCAGCTTCCGGTACGGCTAGTTACCATGGGCGCGTTAGGATCACTACATATCTTGGTACCCTACAGATTCACCAGTGTCTGATATGGCAGACTCCACCTTTCTCCATACCTCTACCGGTACTGCTCAGTGCACTTTGGACGGTTCCTGTGGAACCCAAGCCAGGGGCGCCGGACACACCAGAGGGTGGTGGATCGGTCGTTGGAGAGACCTCCACGGATGGACCAGATACTTCTCCTTCTTTGGGCAGTTGGGGTGATGGGGCTTTACCCGACTTCTTAGGGGAGCCGGAAGAGGATTTTCAGGGGGCAGCGGCTGCTGCAGGGGATTGGCCCATTGGAGGACCCGGAGTACCTCACTTGGTATCTCCCACCCCTACCGTGAGCTTGGTACTGATATCGAGTGATACGGACGACTCCTGATGTCGATGTGCATGATAGGACTAGGACTGCTGACTATAGAGTAGTATTTTTTTGGACAGGCCGCGTTGGTCGGTGACTGGTAGCACGATTTGTAGTAGGTTCTAACGTTTCTGGATGACTGTACTCTATACTCTTACACTTTGGATGAGCCTCTTTTGGTATTGGCTGTAGTATTTCCCTACTCACGACTACCTTGTATATTTGTCGTGAACTAGATGTTTTGTTTTGGATATGTAACTAATCAGGTACACACTTTGCTTATGAGAAGCACTATTGATGCATATAGTACTATTTCAGTCACCTTGTTGGTCGTACTATTATATGCTTTAGTTCTATTGTATGAATAATGCCGGCTCTTGTAAAATATTTTCCGCGCACTCTGTCTCGTGTTTTAAAAAAAAAAAAGTGCCTACTTTTGGGCCTTTGAAAAACGGGGTGTTACATTGTGGTATCAGAGCCCTGCTTTAGATCATCAAGGGAAAAGTGTGTCGTAAAGAGTTGTCAGTCGAGTTAGAGCTAGAGTTTGTTGGTTTATGTGACCACTGTTTGGTTTATGGAGTTGGTAACTCGTGAATAGGAATTCTAATAGAGTTGGAAAGGAATTTAACCAGAAATTGGTTTGTGCAGGAAAACATGCCTCCAAGACGGGCACCTGCAGCTCCTAGAGCTGATGACAATAATGTGAACCAGCTGGCTTACGCAATGAATACCATGGCAGCAACTTTGACTGCCCAAGCCCATGCTAAGGCGCAGAGGGATATGGAAAAAAGGGAAAGAGAGATTCTCGCTGCTGGATCTCGAGTTCTCACGAGTTTTAACCATCAGAGTCCTCCGAAGTATAACGGAGAGGGAGGTCCTGATGCTGCTGACTTATGGCTTCAGGCGATGGAAAAGATCTTCGAAGCAATCCACTGCCCCGAGGGTGAAAAGGTGACTCTGGCTACCTACCAGTTGTCGGGAGGCTCTGAGTATTGGTGGAAGAGTACTAGTCTTATGATGGAGGCCGCTCACGAGGAAATCAACTGGGTGAGTTTTAAGAGAAAGTTTTTGGCCAAGTACTTTCCAGAGACCGCTAGAGAAAGGTATGGAGAGGAATTCCTGAGGTTGCGTTAGGGAGGAATGAATGTTGAAGCTTATGCTAAGAGGTTTGAATCACTGTCAAGGTTCTTCCGTTTCTTCAGGGATGGCGTAGATGAGACTTATATGTGTCGCCGTTTTCAAGATGGGCTGAGGTATGAGTTACAGGATTCAGTGATACCATTGGGAATCCGGAATTTTCAAGTGCTGGTTGAGAAGTGTCAGGAGATTGAAGACATGAAGAACAAGCGAGTGAATCGCAATGTGAATTCTACTGCTGGGGGACCTAGTCGTCCAAGTAATCTGGCTCAGAACCGTGGAAGGCAAGGGAATAAACCTTACAACCACCCTCAGAATAACAGAGGGCAGAATCGCTCTGTGAATCAAGGAAACCAAGGGAATCCGAATGTGGCGAAGCAGAGTTGTTTCAAGTGTGGTCAGGTAGGACATTATGCGAATGACTGTAGGAACGCGGAGTCCGGGATTATTTGTTATAATTGTAAGAAGCCAGGTCACATTGCTAGGGATTGCAAGGCTCAGAAGGCTGAACCATCTGTAAATGTGACACAAGGAGCCAAACCCACTGCTAGGGGACGTGTCTACTGTATGGGCACGGAAGTGAGTGGCGAGGCCAGTAATGCCATACATGAGAATTGCCAGATTGCAGGTAACACTTTAACTGCATTGATAGATACCGGGGCAACCCATTCCTTCATATCTGTGGATTGTGCAAATCGTATGAAATTGATTGTTTCTCCGCTACCGTTTGATTTGAATGTTTCTACTCCTGTTAAGGACTTAATGGTAAATACAGCATGTTTGCACTGTTTGGTGATGATTCAGAATAGGGAATTCATAATTAACTTGATCTGTTTACCCCTTCAGTCTCTCGAGATCATTCTCGGAATGGATTGGTTGTCATATCACTATGTTATTTTAGACTGTGCTCGTAAGATGGTCTTTTTCCCCGAACCAGGAGTACAGAGGTACTTGTCGGCGAACCGGCTTACAGTAACCATGAGAAATGGAGAGCCAGAATTTATTTCACTTGCTTGTATAGGAGTGACTTCAGACGTGCATATAGAGGAGCTACGCGTAGTTCAACAATTCCAAGATGTTTTTCCGTTAGAGATTCCAGGATTTCCTCCGATCAGAGAAGTGGAATTCTTTATCGACTTACATCCAGGAACGGGACCAATCTCGGAATCACCTTATCGGATGGCCCCAGCTGAGTTAGTGGAATTGAAGAGTCAGATTGAAGCCTTGTTAGAAAAGGGTTTTATTAGGCCAAGTGTGTCTCCGTGGGGAGCGCCAGTCTTATTGGTGAAAAAGAAGGATGGACGGTCACGTTTATGTGTGGATTATCGGAAACTCAACAAGGTTACTATTAAGAACCGATATCCTTTGCCACGAATTGATGATTTAATGGACCAGTTAAAGGGTGCGTCTGTGTTTTCAAAGATTGACTTGAAGTCGGGATATCATCAGATAAGAGTAAGAGAAGAAGATGTTCAGAAGACAGCGTTTCGTTCACGTTATGGACACTATGAGTATCTAGTGATGCCGTTTGGAGTGACGAATGCACCGGCGATTTTTATGGATTACATGAATAGGATCTTCCATACGTTCTTAGACAAGTTTGTGGTGGTGTTCATCGACGATATACTCATTTATTCAAAGGATGAAGAGGAACACGAAGAGCATCTCCGCTTGGTTTTACAAGTTCTGCGTGACAGAAAGTTGTATGCAAACCCGTCAAAGTGTGAATTCTGGATGAAAACGGTGAATTTTCTTGGTCACGTCATCTCAGAAAAGGGAATATCTGTGGATCCAGCAAAGATTGAAACCGTACTTGCATGGAAACAACCGCAAACTGTTACGGATATACGAAGTTTTGTGGGTTTAGCTGGATATTATCGGAGGTTTATTGAGGGTTTCGCTAAGATTGTGGCACCAATGACACAACTTACGAGGAAAGATCAGCCATTTGCTTGGACAGAGAAGTGTGAAGCTAGTTTTCAGTTGTTGAAAGAGCGATTAACGACCTCACCGGTGTTAGTTCTACCCCAGTCTGACGAACCGTATGAAGTTTATTGTGATGCGTCGCATCAGGGACTCGGATGTGTGTTGATGCAACACAAGAGGGCAGTGGCTTATGCGTCCAGACAGTTGAAGAACCACGAAAGGAACTACCCCACTCATGATCTAGAACTTGCAGCAGTAGTTTTTGCTTTGAAGATTTGGAGACATTATCTTTATGGATGTACTTTTGTCGTCTTCAGTGATCACAAAAGTCTGAAATATCTGTTTGATCAGAAAGAGTTGAATATGAGACAGAGGAGGTGGATGGAAACACTGAAGGATTTTGATTTCACGTTACAGTACCATCCTGGAAAGGCTAATGTGGTAGCTGATGCTTTGAGTAGAAAAAGTGTATCGGTATGTTCAGCTCAGATGGTTAGTCAGCAAGAGTTATTAGAAGAGTTTTGAGATCTACACCTTGAGGTAGAGTTTGCGCCTGGGAATTTGAGACTCGGTATGATTACGATTTCGAACGGGCTGTTGGAAAACATTGCTAGTTGTCAGGACGACAGTCTGCTTATGGAAAAGAGAGCTTTGATAGATCGAGGAACCACCATAGAGTTCAAGGTGGGATCAGATAATATTTTGAGATGCAATGGGAGAGTGTGCGTACCCGATGCTAAGAACTTGAGAAATACGGTTCTAGAGGAAGCGCATAAGAGTAAACTGAGTATACATCCTGGAGCTACCAAGATGTATCAGGATTTGAGGCTAGACTATTGGTGGCCGGGTATGAAGAGGCATGTGGCAGAGTATGTGACGTCGTGTTTGACATGTCAGAAAGCTAAGGTGGAACACCAGAAACCTGCAGGAATGCTGCAATCGTTAGATATACCAGAGTGGAAGTGGAATAGTATATCTATGGATTTTATCACTGGTTTGCCCAAGACAAGAAGAAAACATGACTCTATTTGGGTGATAGTGGATCGATTGACAAAGTCCGCTCATTTTCTACCTGTTAGGATTACTGACACAACAGAAAAATTAACCGACATCTATGTGGCTGAGATTGTGAGACTTCACGGTATACCGTCCAGCATCGTTTCGGATCGAGACCCAAAATTTACTTCACATTTTTGGAGAACCCTACATGAGGCATTAGGGACGAGGTTGAGATTAAGTTCGGCTTACCACCCCCAGACAGATGGGCAGACTGAAAGAACAAATCAATCTTTGGAAGATTTGTTGAGAGCATGTGTGCTTGATGACAGAGGAAGTTGGGACGATGTGTTACCACTAATAGAATTCACCTACAACAACAGTTTCCACACGAGCATTGGAATGGCTCCGTATGAGGCTCTTTATGGGAGAAGGTGTCAGACTCCATTGTGTTGGTATCAAGATGGAGAAAGTATGATTGTAGGGCCGGAAATGGTGCAACAGACTACAGACAAGGTCCGGAAGATACGGGCAAGAATGAAGGTCGCCCAGGATCGTCAGAAGAGTTACGCAGATAGGCGTCGTAGACCCTTAGAATTTGAGGCAGGAGAACATGTATTCCTCCGAGTTACTCCAACTACTGGCGTTGGAAGGGCAATAAAAGCAAGAAAGTTGACTCCGAAATTTATTGGACCGTATCAGATTACGGAAAGGATAGGAAAGGTAGCCTATCGAATTGCATTGCCACCGATACTGTCACAGATTCACGATGTATTCCATGTGTCCCAGTTAAGAAAGTATATTTCAAACCCGTCACATGTGATCGCACCAGACGACATTCAGTTGAAAGAGAACTTGTCATTTGAAGTTCCGCCAATTAAGATTGCGGATAGGAAGATGAAGCGTCTAAGGACCAAGGATATACCGTTAGTCAAGGTAATATGGAATGAAGCTACAGGAGATGCGACTTGGGAACTTGAAAGCAAGATGAAAGAGCAATACCCTGAGTTATTCAACGACGTCTAAGTTTCGAGGACGAAACTTCTTTTAGGGGGGAAGTAATGTAAGACCCAGAATCTCACTGTACAGTTTGTGTAAGGAACGTTGGTGTTGGCTAAGAGTTTTAGGGTTTTTATTAAGTATTTCGCAAGCATCGTTGTAATAACAGCATTATTGCTGAGTTGAAGCTGGTTTTGGATTCGTGTACTATTAAAGCCCAGGCTTTTGGTTCTTAGTCCTCTTTTATATATGAGAACGTTCCTGTGTCTTCAGAATTTTGAAATTTGATTTTCCCCGTTTTTCTGAAAAACGAGTAGAAAACTGTTCCCGCTGCTTAAAATTTTACGGTTTCTGTTTTCCGTCGAATTTTAATTGAAGACTTTATATATCGGCGCGAGTTGGAATCTAGTTTCAGAATATTTTTGGGAGCTAAGGAAATAAATTTCAGTCGGAGAATAAAATTTAGCGATAATTTTTAGAAATGGTTTACGACGAACTTTTATCTCGTAGATTTTCTATTTTTCGCCGTCGACGGAGTACGACTCGTCTGCGAGCGCAAGAGAAATATCTTAGATATTTTCAAAAAGGTAATGATTACCCTTTTTGATCCAATGGCTAGGGTTCAAAAAGGACACTTTGCACTATTCAATCAAAGGGTTGTGGTTGATCAAGAGCTTCCTATCTAAGATGGTTTTGATGCATTAGATCAAAAGTCAAAAATTGAAATTATATACTCCCTTCCTCCCTCATTCTCGGCCGACCCTCACTCTCTCACTCTCATCAACTTCAAAAAAAATTTCTCTTCCTCTCAAGAACTTGCTTGGATTGTGCTAGGATCATCAAGCTCTTTGACCATCTTCTTCATCTTGAGGTAACTAGACCTCCTCCTTTCATCATTTCTCATGAAAACTCTTAGATTCTAAGATAACTTATCTTGTGTTCTTGAGAAGAAAAACTTAGAACATGTCAAAATGGAATTGTGAGTTCATAGTAGTGTTTAAGAGTGTTATGTAGGATACATTAGTGAAGCATGTAAGTGATTCTCATGGTGATTTCAAATTTCACAATTTTGTTGGTAAGGGTTTGAAGAAAATTTCTTAAAATGATCATATCTATGATTGTGTTGAATGATTTTGGTTTTTGAAGTTTGTTTTAAGCTTTGTGACAAAATGGATTGGTGATTATGAAATTTGTTTTGCAAAATAAGAAAAAAATTATTCTCGTGTTCTTGAGCGACTCGAAGAACATAATTTAGAAAAATTTATTTCGAGTCTCAAAAGGAGTCGGGTACACGATCGAATATCGTTACAAACTAATGAATGTGGGCTAGGGTTTCAAATGAAAAAATGTGTAGGGTTGCCCTTTTTGCCTCAAATGGCCGTGGCACCCATATAGGGTTCGAGGAATCGAATTTCGAAAATTGTTTAGAGGCAAATAGCTTCCCATGATCATTGTTTAATTGTTTGATTGGTTATGGGATGTTTTGAAAAGAAAATGATCACTTGCCTTAAGAAAAACCTTATTTGAGATTTCTCGAAATTTGCGATTCGACTCTATAATTTCTAAATCGTTTTGATAAGTGCTAGTTAGGTATTATGGGATATTACCATGCATTTAGAAGTGAAAAATTTTGTGTGGGAGGGTGTTTTCCAAAATTTTGGCCGTGGCCTTTTTAGTGGTATAGGGAGAAATTCCAAAATTTTTCTAAGTCCACAATTGTGTGAAAATTGTGTATGTGTTGGATAATCTTAGTTTTGAAGAAAAATGAGTATAGGAAAGGTTGTTAGGAAGAAAAAAAATGTGTAACTTGTAACGCAAGAAAACTTCGATTTTTCATAAAAAAAAAAAAAAATTTGAAAAGTTTTAGTTGTGTTTCAAATGGTTTTGTTGTGTGTGAAACAAGTCCTTGAAGTGGAAAATCCAAAATGGTTTTAGTTTATGATTTGAAAACAAAATGATTTTCGTGTTATAAAAATAGTACAATTAACTTCGTGAATTTTTAAACACTATGATAATAACCTGAAATCATTGAGGGATAGCTTTAGAAAGTACTTTAGACCCCTCTGGAACTTTGAGAGCAAGTTTCGTTTCGATAGGATAATCGAGGAGTATTTTTTTACTGATTGTACGCTGCTTAACTTTTAGGTAGCGCGTATAATAGTTTAGACGAGAAAGAGATTAAGGAAAGCTTGCTGAGGTAAGGGCACCTTTATTTTTCCGTCATATATGTGTATGCTTGGTTCTGGATTGTGTGAATGTTTGGCATGATTATATTATGTATTCTCGTGATGAGAAGGTGTTTTGTATCGCATGTGTGGTTTACATATGTTTGAGAATATATGTATGAATATGTGATTGGCGTGCATATGATTTTGAAAATATATGTACATATTATGATTGGTTTACATACGCTTGAGAGGTATGTATTTGTTGCATTAACATATATGGGGAATCGTATGCTCATGCATTCATTGTAAGTGGTTATCGGGAACGGACCACGGGGTGTGATTATCGGGAATGGATCCACCTTAATCCTTCGGGATTTATTGAGTCCAATATGTGGTTATCGGGAATGGACCACGTAGTGTGATTATCGGGAATGGATCCACTCTAATCCTTCGGGATTGTATTGATATTAGTAGGGGTTGGACCTACAACTCTCTGCGGAGAGGTAAAATTCCGGAATTCATGCATGTGAAAAAGACCCGGGTAGGGTGATCACAATCATTTAGAGTCTGCATTGATAGGCTGGTGTGCATTTCAATACTGTGTGCAAGTACATGAACTGCTAAGTGTTTATTCGCTTTTAGATATACATGTTATTTGCTATTGTGTTATGTGTGGTGACCCTTGCAATGTTTATTTCGCGGGCTCCTCCCACCCAGACGATGGATCACCATTTGTTACCGATGCTCGTGAGGGAGACGGTGACGATGTGGGACTTTCTTGATCGCCTGCTGTTGCCTGCCTGGAGCCTCGACCCAGCTTCCGGTACGGCTAGTTACCATGGGCGCGTTAGGATCACTACATATCTTGGTACCCTACAGATTCACCAGTGTCTGATATGGCAGACTCCACCTTTCTCCATACCTCTACCGGTACTGCTCAGTGCACTTTGGACGGTTCCTGTGGGACCCAAGCCAGGGGCGCCGGACACACCAGAGGGTGGTGGATCGGTCGTTGGAGAGACCTCCACGGATGGACCAGATACTTCTCCTTCTTTGGGCAGTTGGGGTGATGGGGCTTTACCCGACTTCTTAGGGGAGCCGGAAGAGGATTTTCAGGGGGCAGCGGCTGCTGCAGGGGATTGGCCCATTGGAGGACCCGGAGTACCTCACTTGGTATCTCCCACCCCTACCGTGAGCTTGGTACTGATATCGAGTGATACGGACGACTCCTGATGTCGATGTGCATGATAGGACTAGGACTGCTGACTATAGAGTAGTATTTTTTTGGACAGGCCGCGTTGGTCGGTGACTGGTAGCACGATTTGTAGTAGGTTCTAACGTTTCTGGATGACTGTACTCTATACTCTTACACTTTGGATGAGCCTCTTTTGGTATTGGCTGTAGTATTTCCCTACTCACGACTACCTTGTATATTTGTCGTGAACTAGATGTTCTGTTTTGGATATGTAACTAATCAGGTACACACTTTGCTTATGAGAAGCACTATTGATGCATATAGTACTATTTCAGTCACCTTGTTGGTCGTACTATTATATGCTTTAGTTCTGTTGTATGAATAATGCCGGCTCTTGTAAAATATTTTCTGCGCACTCTGTCTCGTGTTTTAAAAAAAAAAAAAAAAAGTGCCTACTTTTGGGCCTTTGAAAAACGGGGTGTTACACAACGGCTATTTTATGTACTTCAAGCTTGGGAAACAAGCATGCTACAACAAGGGACAACTCACACAGCTACTAGACAAAACTCAGATCCACACTTTACATTTGTGAAGCAAGAATGAATGGAGAATATGCAGAGATCGTTCAGACCTATTCTAAAGGTCTAGCTTGAGATATTAAGTTGTGTGTAACGGCTAATTTTTTGGCTCCAACGGATACATCTTCTACTAAAAGCCAAGCACTCATTTGCCTCTATAAAAGGAACAAGAAATCAAGCTTACAAGACACACCTTTTTCTGCCTAGCAATCTCAAAGCAATTTTAAATCATTCTCTTATAGATCTGGTTGTAATTTAATCATTCTCATTCTCTGTTAATCATTTTCAAAAGGATCAGAAAGATCCAACTCTCAGAAAAGAGAACACACTGTTTTAAGCAATCTCACTTTGTGTTGAGGTTTGTAAAAGCTTAGAACCAAAATCATCATCAATTCTGTGATCTCAAATCAATAAGTGTTTATTGATTGAGCACTTAGTCTAGTGAGACTAAGGTAATATCAAGCTGTAAGTGCTTGGAAGAATTTGGTCTTAGGTCTAGATCAAAGTGTAAAATCTGTAATCTTGGATTTGTAACATCAAAAGATTATAGTGGAAAAACTCACAGGTGGTGGGGACTGGATGTAACCCAAGATTTAAGGGTGAACCAGTATAAAATCCTTTGTGTCAATTTATTCTTTCTTTTACTCTCTAGCTTTTTAATTTAAACCAAAACTGTCTTTTCTAGATCATTCTCAGATTGATCTTAAACTCTGTCATTCTTTCTTTTCTTTCATTAACATAGTCTGATTTAAGTTTAAGTAAAATTTTTAAAGGAACACAATTCAAACCCCCCTTTCTTGTGTTAAACTTTGCTACTTCAATTTACTTGCACGTTTTTAATCATTTTAGAAGTGATTTTGATATAAGTGGCGCACTTAAGTTTTTTTTTAGTATTCATTATTATTTGTTGTAGTACTTTTTATCTAAGATTTAAAATCCTATGGAGCTCGAACACTCTTCAGATTAGGTGTGTCCTGGTGTCTAGTGTCAGATGGACGTGAGTCCGACACATGTAATTACAATAAAATGATGAATTATGTCATTTGCTCAAATTATTATGAAAATTTGAGCTAAATAGAGCACTCCTACCATGTTTGTTCTTTGATTTAATTGAAACTTGTTCTTTGATTTAATTTTTGAGCAACTGCATTTCAAATTTTGCTATGGTCTATTACGATTCAATAGTTTTAAATAAATACAAAGTTCATGAAATTAAAACATCAGGTTTTTATTGAACCAAAGTGTAATTGAACCAACAAAAGAAAAAACTGAAATGACTGAATTTGTATTGTTGATGAACTTAGATGAATCCTCTTTAGTCTTTACAAGATGAATGAAACAGTAATGACAAACAATGGATGGAGAAATTTTTGGTGCTTGAGAAATGATGACTATAATCTTTGTTGTTGAGAATTGTTTGGTTTAAGGAATTATTTAATTGGTTATAAATATTGGCATTGTTATTGGTATGGTTATAAATATTGGTATTGTTATTTAGATGTATTGTTATAACCTTGTTAAATTTGTTTTCTAGGTTTTTGAAAGACAAAGGGAAAATTGTGGGACGGTACTACATCCGAAGCACTAAAGGATGCTCTTTATGGTATTCTCGACTGTCACACGTTATTTATTTCAAGGATACGAGGGCAAGGATATGATGGAGCTTCAAATATGACAGGTGAATTTAATGGTTTGCAAAGAAAGATTCTAGATGAAAACCCGTATGCTTTCTATGTCCATTTTAAGCTCACCGTTTGCAATTGGTGATTGTGTCCGTTGCTAGTAGTTGCTCATTTATTCATGATTTCTTTGAATGCATTTCATTGATTGTAACCACAACAAGTGTATCTTGCGGTTAAAATTTTGCCCAGACTCTATTAAAATCCTGGCTCCGCCACTGTTCTATAGTTTGCTCCCGCCGAGAATCCAACCACCACCACATCATGAAGAAGCATTTACTAAAACCAATACCAAAACCACCACCACCACCACCATAAATCCTCAACCCACCACCACCACAACCAAACTCATCTCTCTTCCCTCCCACACTCTCTCCCCAAAACTACACCCACTTCCTCCAACTCCTCAACACCTATCTCACCCCACCACTCACCCCACAAACCCTCACTCATTTCCTCAAATCAAAGCTCCACCATCACCTTTCATTCACACACTACGATTTCCATCTCTTCACTTAGGCTTCAACTCTCGACACTTCCTATTAATGGATGACACGTACTCTTGCTCTCTCTCATCATTTCTCTCTCCTCCGTACCCTCCTCGCTTTCATTTCATCAAACCCTTGTAATTGCTCCCAAGCTATTTTCTCTTGTCCCGAAACTGAACCCATTTTCAGGTTTGCTATTCATGCTTATTGTAAAGCTTCAAAATTTGATGATGCCCTTTATGCATTTAACTCTATGCGTAGGTTAATCGATGGAAAATCGAGTGTTTCGCTGTGTAATATTTTGATTCATGGGTTTGTTAAATCGGGTAGGTTTGATAGAGCTTTTGAATTTTATAATCAGATGGTTAAGGATAGGATTAAGCCTGCCTGATGTTTTTACTTTTAATATTTTGATTAGTGGTTATTGTAGGAATTTTAAGTTTAATTTTGCATTGGAGATGTTTGAGGAAATGCGCAAAATGGGGTGTCATCCAAATGTTGTTACTTTTAATACTTTGATTAGAGGGTTGTTTAGGGAGCGTAGGATTGATGAAGGGATTGGGATGGTTTATGAGATGATTGAATTGGGGTGTCAACTTTCTGATGTTACTTGTGAGATTTTGGTTGATGGGCTTTGTAAGGAAGGTCGGGTTTTTCAAGCGTGTGATTTGTTGATGGAGTTATCTAAGAGAGGGGTTTTTCCTAAAGGGTATGATTATTTTGTTTTGTAGAAATTTTGTGCGGGAAAGGAGATGCTTTTAAAGCTTTGGAGGTTATTTATGAGTTATGGAGCAAAGGTTGTGTTCCTAGCTTGATTTCTTGTATTGTGATGATTGATGGTTTGAGAGGATTGAGGAAGATTGAAGAGGCAATGAGATTGGTGGAAAAAATGCTTAAAGATGAGGGTATGATACTTGATGTTGTCACTTTCAATTATGTGCTTCAAGATGTTTTGCGATGCGGGAAAGACAGAAGATGCAAATAGGTTGATATTACTTGCTTTGAGCAAGGGTTTGGAACCCGATGGCATGACGTATAAAATTCTGGTTAATGGGTAAAGAGGAGAGGGAAATCGAACAGAAGGTGAGTTAGTGGTGAATGAAATGTTGGATAGGGGGTTTATACCCGATCTTGCTTCATATAATAAGTTGATGGATGGACTATCTAATTGTCAACGCCCCATGCATTATCAAGTGAACAAAATTACCAGCTGAAAATGGGCTGAGATGATTGTGCTGAGATGATTTAACTGTCTCCAAGTATGACTCTTGCTTGGGCTAAGATGATTGTGGAATTATTGAGAAGTAATGCTAACAAATGTGAGGCACACAATTCTTGATTAGAAATCACAATTATTACATCTGAAAATTAAAATAAAGTTTTAAACTAATTTTATTACCAAAAAATTAGTACGACGTGAACCAATGTTTTCACACGTATCAATGTGTGTTCGACATCGTCACACCTTTAATCAAACAAAATACATAGCCATCTGAACTTCTTTCAGCTTAAAACCACATTTCTCATAGAAAGCCCTATTCTCAACACTACAATCAAGAATAACCTTATAGCATCCAATAGAACGAGCATGATCAGTTAGAAAATTGATCACTTTCTTCCCTAATTGCTTCACACGACCACTTGAATCAACAACAACGTCTTCAATATGTCCAACTTTACCACAATTTCTCAAAAATTTCTTCTCAATAAACACACTCCCCATTGCAATAATCTTTCCATAAATCTCATCCTCAATAACACAAATAACATGATCATCTCCAACTGAATCAAGCTCTTTAAATCGATCATCAAATTCCTTTTCAGAAACTGAATCACAACTGCTTAGTTGTTGCAGTAACTCTATGAAACCTTTTTTCTTATCAGTAATCTTTAATATTCGCGCTATCAATTTTTCTTCCTCACTCTGCATCTTCTTCACAGACTGAATAACTGTCATATCCATTGAAAAATAAATAAATTAATAACCAGAGAAAATGTGAAATTCAGAAACCGAAATAATTTGCAATTTTTCACATACTTGATGAAATGATTATGAAATGAAAATTATTGTTGATGCATCGCTAATCTTTTGTGATTGCATTTTTTGTTTTAGTTTCAATTTAATTCACGTTTCATTTCGCCACGTCATCAAAAGAAATATCAACGGCTGAGATTTTACCATGCTGTACTTAAGAAAAAACAATCACGAACGTCGTCGTTTCATCACATAATTGAAATTCTTTTCATCGTGTAATTTTCTTACGCAAACGTGATTTTGAGGTTCTCTGATGAGAGAAGAGAAAACGCGATTTTGCAGATTTTGCGATTTTGAGGTATCAATGGTTTTTTAGAGAGAGATGCAAACGTCGTTGTTTCGACGACTCGCTCCATCGTTGGCAGCACGATTTCAACGGAACGAGTCTCTTATAAGTTATTTTTCATCTTCTTCTTCTTCGGTTCTTCATCATGTTACGTCTTCGTCGTCTTCTTCTGCTGACGTGGAACCGGTTCACATAACCGAGAACTGCGTTCGTGTATGATCTATTTTCTCTTAATTGCTTATTTTCATGCTTTTCTATATAAGTCATTTTTGTGATTTAATTGCACGTTTTTAATCATTAGAAGTGATTTTGATATAAGAGACGCACTTTAGTTTTTTTAGTATTCATTATTGTTTGTTGTAGTACTTTTTATCTAAGATTGAAAATCCTATGGAGCTCGAACACTCTTCGGATTAGGTGTGGTGTCTAGTGTTAGATGCACGTGAGTCTGACACCGACGCATGTAATTACAATGAAATGTAGTTGAAAATTTGAGCTAAATAGAGCACTTCTAACATGTTTGTTCCTTGTCTGTAATTTAGATATATCTAATTGAAACTTGTTCTTTGATTTAATTTTTGAGCAAATGCATTTCAAGTTCTGCTATGGTCTATTACGATTCATTAGTTTTAAATAAATAAAAAGTTCATGAAATTAAAACATTAGGTTTTTATTGATGGACCTTATCCCATATACTTGTGATGTGATTAATTTATGTTACATATAATAGTGAGGAACTCTGAAACATTGGTAACTATGTCTATCATTACATGTAATTGATTCCAATTTGTTTGTGCAACTGCAACTTATGAATATGGAACAGAGAATGAAGGAACTGGATGCCAATGAATCGTTGGCTGGTGGAAAAATGCTTCGTTTGAGCGTAGAAACTGGTGGATGTTCGGGATTTTCGTATGCTTTTGATCTGGACGATAGAGTTAACTCGGATGACAGGTATTACCTCTTGGATAGCGAATTTCAATGATGATAGACTTGCCTTATACCGGAATAGAACATGCTAAACCCATGTCGTTTATAAATTACAACTTGCTTACTTAATGTATTGGCAGAGTTTTTGAAAAGGAAGGAATTAAATTGGTTGTTGACAAAATTTCATACGACTTCGTGAAAGGCGCAACTGTTGATTATGTAGAGGAGCTAATTCGTTCGGCTTTCATAGTAAGTCAAGCACACTTGTAACCATGTGGTGTTTATTGAAAATTAATAATTTATATCTAACAATCTTTACATTCTTTCCTTTGTGATTCACATGTACTATAAGTCTATAATACGACATGGAACTTTATTATAATTCTAGTATGGTAATAACCAGGGAAGAAAGTTTCCTAGGATGTGTTCTCCTTGGAACTATTTCTGTGAACTATATTAGCAAAGTAGCAACTCACATCCTTTTATCTAGTTAAATCCTGAAACATTTGAGAACTTCTGTTTGATATAAACCACTCTTCAAAATTCACCTATCAGCTTAAGATTTTAGGAGAGTTGGTCCTTCACTAGTTGACAGGATATCAGAGCCTCTCTAATCAAGTAAACAGAACCCAGTTTTTCTAATGAAAAAGTTGAATGTAGCACAAGGTAGAATAGGCATGTGCAAATTTAACATGCTTCACACCCAAAGGGAACTTCCAAGACTGGGTATCTTAGGATATAAATCATCCATGAGTGACCATGAGCATACATATAACAGTTTGAGCTTTTAATTATGGGAGTTGACTTAAATATAAAATATCACAACCATATTAGGGTGCAGATTGGAATCCAAAGTCAATAAGGCTCTGTTCAATCTCTGAAATTATAGATTTATTTATTTTCAAAAAAGAAAACAAAATAATTATATCTTGAGTTTTCCATCTAAATTTTCCTGGATGAACCTGTTCTGCATTGTCGATAGAGGTGACTTCTTTCACGATCATCCAAGAAATGCCTTTAGATGCTTTCAATATTTTCCCGTAAAACTTATATTATACATTTTGGCGGCATAATATGCTGTGAGCCATTTTGTGAATTATAGACCTGCGTGTTTCATTTTTAGTTATATGGATGATGCAGTTGCTCTCCCGCTCTCCTGACTAAGCTTTTGATTTGGACTGCTCTCTCCCAACACCATTCACGTTTTTCAGGCACACCTCCATCAAGTTCAAACAAAAATAAAGCCACCATATAGATATGCCTGGAAACTGTAACTAACATTAAAATAAAGTTGTTCATGCAAAATAGTGGTCAGGAGGAGCAACTGTATCACTGCAACGTAAACCAAGTCCGCGTGTCAGTTTTGTAATGTGTTAAACAACTTAAAATCATGATGTGCTACTAAAATATGTTGAACAATATAAATACTTCCAATCTTAAGGTGCATCATTCCGTGAACTTTGATCAAAGAATGCTTGTTAGTAATATAATAATTGACAATTTATTGTTGACACTTTCTCCATTGTTGGGTGATATCCCATGTTACTCTAACTAAATAACTCAAGCCCACCCTCTATATGCGAGATCGATAGGAGATTTCACCCAATATTAAAGAGTGTTGAAAATAGAGTGTGAAAGAATGAGTAGTTAGTGTTTCACTTTGATTTTTTTATTAAGAAACCTTGGTGTTTGTGGGTAATTATTTAGCAAAAAAAAGTTAAATTACTCTTCCATAATTTTACAGTGATGTTTTATCCTTTATGTTTGATGGCATCATTTTCATAATAGAAGAGGCACATTCACACACCCTTAAAAGTGGTATTTGTGTTTCAATTTCAAACCAAGTCCAGAGTCTTTAGATTGTATGTGAATAGAAAAGTGTTGCTGTAACTGCATACATCTAATAGTATTGAAATGGCTTGTCACACGTGTGTGGCAAACTGGCAATCATTATCAGTATTCACTACTCGTTTATAACATTGAACTGTCACCTATGTCAAATTTACATTTAGTTTCTGGTTTCATTTTCAGGTGACCGAGAACCCCAGTGCAGTTGGTGGTTGCAGTTGTAAAAGCTCCTTCATGGTGAAACAGTAGTTAGCTAATTTGGTACTCCCCTCACTTTCCTCCACTGCCCAGATATTTATTCAGTTGAATTAGATTATACTATCAAACATGATTTTTGTACCTCATTTTTTTTTGGGGTTGAATTAAAGATTGAATTATTGCTTGTATAATGATATCAATATCAATGTAACATACAGTTGTTGTACTGGTAATAAATTATCAGGCATTTCAGCCTGTTCTAATAATATGTTTTGGTGCTTATTACTAATAGTTTGAATATTAAATGAGGCTTGCAAATGTATTTACAGTATGCAGCAGCATGTTGCTTGTTTAATGCCCTATAATGACAATGAATTGGGTGGATTCACTTGATCAACCATGGGTTGGGTATGATGATAATAATTTTTAGGAAATATCACTTGGCAAGTTTTCCTATGGTTTATTCAATGTAAGGTTAACCGCAATAAACCTACAAAAGTTTTGAGAAGTTTTTAGCTCAACTGTTGTTGATAAGTTTTATTAATAATTGATGTTTAAGTTGCAATTTTTATTATTTTTTTAATTTAGCATTGTTAAATATATAGAAATGCCTTTTATTAAATGATAGAGGATCCATGGGGTTTGAGGTGCCAGCTTTCAATTCAGGTATGCTTCTTTATCAGTCAAATTACGTAGTAGAGAGAATATTTTAATAAAACCAAAAGACTTCATTTGGTGGAAGATGTTTTGCTGGTTGGAAGTAGTGTTGCGGCAAATGAAAACTGGTTTGAATCCAATATTAGTTGCTGCCTTGGGTGTGGGGATGATATTAAATTATGGTATGACAATTGGATATGTTGTATACCTTTGAAAGAAGAGTACTCCAAGTTGTTCAAGTGTGCTGAGTTTGAAGAAGGGGTTGTAGTGGAGATGGTTATGTAGCATGGAAGTTGATGGAGTTGGTTGAGAAGTGCCTCTGTCATTTGTCTATCTGCATGCTGCTGTTTTTACTGAACTGATGTCGGATAAAATACAAGCTTTCTATGTCAAATCTTGTTATAAAGCCTTCGTGTCAATCAAGCAACTTGAGAAAACTGATTATCTTTTACTTGGGGCTCTTCGATATCTACAGCAGACCAACATTCCATCGAAAGTATAGGTTTTTGGATGGAGGTTACTTTTATCGTGTTACTACCTGTGATGAGTTAGCAAATAAGGTGTTAGCAAATATATATTGTACTTCATGTGTCTTATGATTTACAGGAGGTTGAGCCATGCCCTCACCTTTTTTTTCTTTTCTTCAGGTGCCTTTGCTGTTATAGTGTATCAATTGAAAAATGGACGAATTGAATAAAGGAGCGAAAACGGACAAAAAAGGAGCGAAAACGGACAAAAAAGGGCCACACACGTGCAACCCAACTGGGCCACACGCATGCAACCCACGTACACATGCTGGCGGGCGCCAGCCCAACCCAAGCATCTTGTGGCGCACGCATGCAACCCACGTACACATGCTGGCGGGCGCCAGCCCAACCCAAGCATCTTGTGGCGCACGCCACACCAATCTCAGCCGTCCGTGATGTCCTCATCGTGTGGCGTGCGCTGCATGTGACAAGTCCCACATCGGACATATTTTAATTCTTTGTAGTATCGACATATTTTAATTCTTTGTAGTATCCAACTAGTATAAATAGGTCCTCCTTTCACACTTTTTAAGCAATAGTTGAAGAAGAGAATTAAGATAGAGGCTTGTTCTTAGTCTTTTCTCTTAGTTTAAAATTTTAGTTGTTGTTGTGTTGTCGGTGTCTGTACTCGGAGTCAGTTTAATAATTCAGGTTTTATTTGTTTTTATTTATAGTCTTTATTTATTTTCCGTCTTTATTTTTATTGCTTTATTTTATTATGTCTATTTTTATTTCTGTCTATTTATTTATTATGTCTTTAGTTTTAATTATGTCTAGCTAATTTAATATTGTTAAGATGTGTAATTAGGAGCTACTAGGGGTTCGGTAATTGTGTGACTATATTTTTATAACCAGTTTTTAATAATACGTTTTCATAATTTATCACGAGAGTGAGGATTATTCAAGGTATAGGCCAACATTGACGAGAGTCGAGGTTTATACCAGATAGTAAAAACTAGTACCTATCCTGACCAACTAGACTACAACGGATTGATGTCTTTCGTATGGCTTGAGTATTTAATATTTTATATCCTAATCAGAACAAAATTTAAGAGGCAATTTTTGTATTGGAAAAATAATTTATTACTTTAGTAAGTATTTAACATTTATTTTTAAGGTATAATTTTATTTTTCTTAAAATTATCCTTAAGATAGTTATTATTAACATACTCTGTAACTCTTAATTTTTTTTTGGATACAAATCATAACTCTTAATTTATTAAGATAATAAAATATTGCATTAACCAAGTATTCAATTAATTTAGGGAAAACTACACTCACATTCCCTGAATTAAGAAGATACTAACACTCCTAGTTTTAAAACTTACACTAACTTTCTTTAAGTTCTTATGAAATATGCAAACACTACCAGGGCGTAGCTATGTACAATCATGGGGTAGCTTTGGTGATCTAACCTGTTGACCAGAAAGGATGATGGACCGGCAAATCCTTCACTTGACGAATAATTCCATAACGTTGAGCAGCAATTCACCACCGGAGGGGGGTGGTACCTGTAGGCGCTCCGATGTTTAAGTCAGAAGAGAGAACATATACAAGAGAGTGAAAGTGAGTAAAGAATTGAATACCTGACCCTCCAGTGAATGAGAGTATATGTTGTGCAGGACGGCCCAATAGGAGAGACTGTTAGGATTTCTCCTTTGTTGGAGTAAGGAACCGTCATTTAGCCCTTATCCTGATGATGAGTTGTCCCGCATCGTGTGGAGAGGCGGTTAACTCATCCTGATCGTGTCATTGTAAATAGGAACATATAAAAAGTGTGGCGGCGTAACGACTCCGAGCAGGGGAGCTCGTTATCTGTCGAGCACAACTCATAGTCCACAATGTCGAGCAGGAGCTCTCAACTCCTTAAGTCGAGCACAAAGTGGATTGGGCCAACTCTTGGCCCAGTCCAGAACAGGAGCCCCCCAAGTCTTTGCTCCTAGGCATATGAGCAATGACTTAGAGTCAAATCGTTAGTCGAGGAGGGTCCCCACTCGTATTCGTTGTCTGCGAGGAACCTGCTCTCCAGAACTCTTGTTCGAGTATTTGGGTTTCTGCTCGCGAAGATGCGCTCGTGGATTCACAAAAGTTATGCTCGCAAAAGTTAGGAGAATTCGTCTCTTTGCTCGCGAAACCGTGCTCGCGAATTGCTCATTGGGAGAGTGCGTTAATATTCGAGTTGCGTGCTCGTCATGACTTCGCAAAAGATCCACTTTATAATTCGGGATTGCGGGCAGAGTGAAGTGACATTGATGAGACGCAACGATTCATTTCCCGCTGCTACGTGTCATAGTTATGAGAAAGCGTAACGATGGCTATGAATAAGGGTCATTATGAACCCGTTCCCCGAGGAGGAATCATCGCTGTTAGATCAATGCGTCGTTCTGTTTCGCACAAGATGCCAAAAGACAAGAAAAAGCCCAAAAAGTAAATAAATTGAGCATTTCATCGTAGCACGATGACTTCCATCGTGCCACGATGGAAGTTGCTTGCTGGCCAAGAAAACAGAAGAATAAATCTGAAGAAAATCTGTTCATCGCAGCACGATGAGTGCCATCGCAACACGATGACTTTACTTGGCGACCAAGCTGATGAAATGCACAGGATCAGTTATAAAATTGATTGAACTGAATCTTCACATCGCACTACGATGGATCCATCGCAGTACGATGCCTTGTAAAGGCCCATTACAAAAACTATAAATAGAGCCTCCTATTCATTGTTTAAATCATTTAGAAATAGTAGAACACTCTCTACTATAAGGAGAGGTTCAGAGGAGCTCTATTGGGCATAGTTTTCTCCCCTTACGGGAAAACTAACTCAGCAAGGTATGTTTTATTTAGGCTTTTATGTTTAAGTTATAATTCTTTTATTGTAATTTAAATATGTAGTCTCTTGTAATAGATGCCTTAGGTTGTGGTGGAGAAGATGAACTCCCCTATGAATATTTGGAGTCTGTGATTGAGTCAAAGTTATAATAAATGTTATTAATGATTATGTTTGTTATTTACTTTCTTGGACTTAAATACGTATCTCGTAATCTGGCCGGATAAGCGGGAGCGCCCTTAAAATTGATATTAGGTTTTTACTTAATATGGTTCGGAACTAGTAGTAAATAATGCTAGGTGTATAGAGTCGGTAACATCCTGAACTAGTCGTGAACTGAGCGGGTAGAGGAGGAATCATGCACTAAGTGTGAACTGAGCACTTAGAAGATGAATAGCCCGATACTAGGACCTAGAGGTTAATTGGTGAAGCTAATAATGCATGTGTAATAAACAACTTACTTAGTAATTAGGGTATGTGACACAACGAGGTTAGGCTCTCGTAGGTACCTTAGTCATTAATGTAGGGAAACTTTAATATACATAGTGTAACAGTAAGGTGTTACTACAACAAAGGAAAAGTCAACGCCGAACAATAATCTGATTAACTATGTTATGCACCGTTCATGCCAAATATGAAGAAGGGATGGAGTCCAACCACCATACCTATCCTCTATGTTTCTGAATCTATTATCTATGTATCTATGTATTTATTTATTTATTGCAAGCATTACGCTGATTTTATAAAACCTTTTTCAAAAACCCAAAGCGAATGCAAAATATACAAACTTAAATAACGCTAACGAAGCTTCGGCACGATTCCTGTGGATACGAACTCATTCTAGACACCTAGAGTGTGAATTATTACTCGACAACAGACTGGTGCACTTGCCAGACCGTAGTCAAGTTATTGGCGCCGTAGCCGGGGATTGTGTTTACAAAGCATCAGTAGATTTATTTAAGTTTGTCATAAAAAATAATTTAAAAATACAAAAAAAATAATAAAAAATCAACAAAATCTTGTTGATGATTGTGGATTTTGATCAGTGAAAATTCTTGCTAAGGATAAGTCAAGGTCTCCGAGCGATCCGTTGTGATCCACCTCACTTATCTGAGTATTTTCATAGTGACAAAGACACATGAGACAAACCAAAAATAGTTTTACCATTTAATTTTCCAGTGCTACTGAAGGTATTCATTTGTTGTACTTGATAACAGGTATTCTGGAGTTGAAGTACGACCCTGAACCCGAAAGAACGTACTGAAAAAGAGGGCGGGCACAAAGGCTTGCAAAATCCAATAATCTTGACACAGAAGAAGAGCCTACCACCAAAGCCATGGGAGACGAGCCGAATGGAAGGGATTACTGCGGAAAAGTCAACATCAAACAGGAGCCAGAATGGTCACCACCTAGCAATCACAGCTCTGAAGGGATATTTTGGGATGACTTAGCAAATATATAACTGAAATCTCAGGGGGACAATTTCTCTGATGTCTCAAAACTATCCAGGGAAGACAGTTGGAAACCCATGATACCTTTAGATAACAGGTGGAGGGAGCATGCAAAGTGGATCAAGAAATAGATGAGATTGGCACCGACATCCAGGCACTACGCGAAAATACCATACTCAGCAAAAAGGATTCGGAAGATAGAGTACCAACAACACGTCGACCAAGAATGGCTGATCAGTTCCCACCACATTTTTGTAGAAGACTACACCAATGTCGAGTGTGAGGGACTAAAGGAAGAAATGAAGGGCACCATAAATGATAAGTGCATGGTGCTTAAAGAAAAAAAGCGCAAACACCACGAGAAAGAGACTGAAAGCGAGTTCAGATAAAGATTAGCAAAAAGATCACAGCTGCCACCCAAGAAGGAGGATCCTGGATGCGTCACCATCATCTGTCAGATTGGGAAAGCAGGAGTCAAAGCACTATGTGATGTAGGCTCAAGTGTGAACGTAATACCACTATCTTTGGCAGATAAGTTCAAGCTCGCATTACCTATTGCAAGGACAACTCGAGGAATCGTACTGACTAATCAGTCATCCATCTACTTTGTAGGCACAATCAGAGATGTCTTAGTGAAGGTCAGAGATCTAGAATTTCTAGTAGACTTCATGATCCTAGACATCAAAGAAGATGAAGAACATCCTATTATTCTTGGAAGACCATTCCTAGCCACCAGCAAGACACTTATTGATATGGATCTTGGAGAGATAACACTAAGGAGTGGGGGTAAGTCAACAACCGTGACAACTTTCAATGCAGGAAAGGATAAGTGTTTCATGCTCGAGTGGAAAGATAGAGAAGCTACACCACCGACTCCAGTTCAAGAAGTACAGGTAAAAGTAGAGATAGAGGAGCTGAAGAATGAAATGGCGCAGCTAGAGATAGAGACAACTCAGGAAGAGGAGGTACCCGAAGAACTCACTGACAAAATGAAGAGGCTAACTAATGAAGTGGACATCTGATGACAGGAATTTCTATGGTATTTTTAGTAGTATTATTAGTAGTAAAAAGACCAAGACAGACCCAAATACGAAGGAAAACCTACAAAAGCAGGAAAAAGCATCAAGTCAGAGTCCAAGATGCCAAAAGACAAGAAAAAACCCAAAAAGTGAAGAAAATAAGCATTCCATCGCAGCACGATGGCTCCCATCGTGCCACGATGGGAGCTGCTTGCTTGCCAAGAAATCAGAAGAATAAATCTGCAAAATCTGCTTGCTTGCCAAGTTATATCATTATCTTTTCCAGTGCTACTGAAGGTATTCATTTGTTGTGCTTGATAACAGGTATACTGGAGTTTAAGTACGATCCTGAACCAGAAAGAACGCTGAGGAAAAGAAGGCAAGCACTAAAGCTCGCACAATCTAGTAATCTCAACACAGAAGGAGAGCCTACCACCAAAGCCATGGGAGACGAACCAAACAGAAGGGATTACTGCGGAAAAGTCAGCATCAAGCAGGACCAGAATGGTCACCACCAAGCAACCACAACAACTCTGAAGGGATATTTTGGGACGACCTAGCAGATATAAATATGGAATCTCAAGGGGACAATTTTTCTGATGTCTCGGAACAACCCACAGAGGACAGCTGGAAACCCATGATACCTTTAGATAACAGGTGGAAGAATCATGTAAAGTGGATCAAGAAATGGATGCGGTTGGCACCCACATCCAGGCACTATGCGAAAAGACCATATTCAGCTAAGAGGCACCGAAAGATAGAGTACCAACAAAATGTCGATCGTGAATGGTTGTGCAGGTCCGGCACCGTTTTTGTGGAAGACTACACTAACGTCGGGTGTGACGACAAAACAGTTAATGCACTCATGGAGGAACTGGTGGGTAACAAGTTGATAGCGAGTTCAGAGAAAGACTAGCAAAAAGACCACAACTGCCACCCAACAAGGAGGATCCTGGAAGCGTCACCATCATCTGTCAGATTGGGAAAGCAGGAGTCAATGCACTGTGTGATGTAGGCTCAAGTGTGAACGTAATACCATTATCTTTGGCACATAAGTTCAAGCTCGCATTACCTACTGCAGGGACAGCACGGGAACTCGTATTAGCTAATCAATCATTCATTCACTCAGTGGGCACCGTTAGAGACGTCTTGGTGAAAGTCAAAGACCTAGAATTTCTAGTAGACTTCATGATCCTAGACATCGGAGAAGATGAAGAACACCCCATCATACTTGGAAGACCATTCCTAGCCACCAGCAAGGCACTCATTGATATGGACCTTGGAGAGATAACGCTAAGGAGTGGAGGAAAATCAATAACCGTCAAAACTTCCAATGCAAAGAAGGACAAATGCTACATGCTCCAATGGAAGGATAGAGAAGCTACACCACTGACTCCAGCTCAAGAAGTAAAGGTGAAGATAGAGATAGAGGAGCTGGAGAATGAAATGGCGCAACTAGAGATAGAGACAGCTCAGGAAGAGGAGGTACCCGAAGAACTCACTGACAAATTGAAGAGGCTAATTATTGAAGTGGACATCCGAGCAACATGGGTCAAAGCATGGGGTAGAAACCGAAAAGTGGCCAGAAAATCTAAGTTTGGGGTTAATACGCCACCTCTGAAGAAGCCTCCTGCTGAAGGAAAGAAGTATAACTGCGTCAGAGCTGAGAAAGAACAAAAGAAGGAACATCCACCAAAAGGCAAGGGGAAGTCCATTATAAAAACAACACCTTCAGAAGATGATGGACGACTCTGCTTCGCCACCTTCAAAGAGAAACAAAACCCAGAGAAGTATGAAAGAAACAACAAGAAAGAGGGAGAAGCTAAGGCGAAAGCTCATACAGAAGAGAGAGACATGCGAACCTATCCTGTGTAATGGAGAAAATGCCTCAAGCTAATGAGAGGCTAAACAAGCGTTGCTTGGGAGGCAACCCAAGGATAAGTATTTATATTTCAATATTTCAATTCAGTAATTTTCATTTCAGTATTATTTTTTCAATTCAATAAAGTATGCCAAGAATTCCGCATGTCATTTTCATCTGTAACAGCCTTTTTCAAACTTACAAAAAAACGAAAAATTTAAATAATTGTTTGCTGTTTATTATCTAGTGCATGACTAACTGTTATAGGTAAGATTGCGGCGAAGTAAGTTATAAATTTTGATGTGCCGAATTTCACGCCTTCACACAAATACCAAAGGTGATTGCTCCAAAGTGCGAAGTTCGGGAGACAACAAGACGAGTGATGAAGCTGGTGTCCGCAAGACAAATTTTCAATTTTCAGATATACCTAAGCCATGTGAGGATTTGAGCCAAATATTTTCAAACGGTATTACCACTTTCTTTCGATTTACTATAAGAGTACCGTGCACTTGTTTATTTTCTAGAACTTGCTCTAATTCTCTGCTAACTGGTTAATTTGATATTATATGCTTTGAGGAAATTGTTTGTTATAACCCAGAGCCTTTTCAAGCCACCCTTATTATATTATTATCCTTTGCTAGCCAATTTTGAGCCGTAAAAAAAAATTATCCCTTTTGTTTCGGTGACAAACCACGATATAAGCCTAAAGACCAGAAAAACAATGATTTACCCTCTTTGGAGTTAGGTAATAGTTCTCAAAAAGTCTTGGCAACAAAACAAGTTTGGGGTTGCTCATGGAACTAGCAACATCTAAGTTTGGGGTGGGTGTACGGAGAACTATCACTACCAAAAGAAAAAAATAAATGAAAAAGAGACGGGAAAACATAAAAAATTCCCTAAAAAAATAGTCTCTTAAAAAAAAAAAATGAATGAAAAAAGAAAGAGCCAAAGGGCAAAAGAAAGAGCCAAAGGGCAAAACAGTGATAGAAAAGAACCATACAAAGACACATCCGGTTCTTAAATCTCCGATACCAACACAAAAAGGCACCCTAAGGAATAAGGTTGCATACACAAAAAGGAACCAAAGTAGAAACTTAACTCCATTGTTAGCCTACTATTCCCAAAAATGTTCTACCTTGACCTAAGCCACGTTATAACCCTGAAAAAGACCTCCAATAATGCATGTATATTGAATTTTGACTGGTTGCTTAGAGTTCTTGCAATTCTATGGTAAAATGGCAGGTTGTACGATGATTGAGAGATAACCCTTTCAATTATGAGCGAAAAATACAAATGTGAGAGAGAGAGAGAGAGAGAGAAAAAGTTGAACACGGACTCTTGCAGACATTTGTCCGATTTGCTATTATCAACGTCTCCTGAGCCTAGCAGGACTGAGCATGATCGCTGCGGTAAGAATTAGCGGTACCATTGCTGAAATAATATACAAGGTTGTGAAATTCCTATCATCTTTATTTATCTCTTATTTCTCTAACGATCTTGTCTGACAGCATGTTACTTGAGGACAAGCAACAGCATGTTACTGGAATTTCTATGGTATTTTTAGTATTAGTATTAGTAGTAAAATGACTAAGACAGACCCAAATACGAAGGAAAACCTACAAAAGCAGAGAAAAGCATCAAGACCAAGTCCAAGATGCCAAAAGACAAGAAAAAGCCCAAAAAGTGAAGAAATTGAGCATTTCATCATAGCACGATGGCTTCCATCGTGCCACGATGGAAGCTGCTTGCTGGCCAAGAAAACAGAAGAATAAATCTGAAGAAAATATGTTCATTGCAGCACGATGACTTTACTTGGCGACCAAGCTGATGAAATGTAGAGGATCAGTTATAAAATTGAACTGAATCATCACATCGCACTACGATGGATCCATCGCAGTACGATGCCTTGCTGAGGCCCATTACGAAAACTATAAAAAGAGCCTCCTATTCATTGTTTAAATCATTCATAAATAGTAGAACACTCTCTACTATAAGGAGAGGTTCAGAGGAGCTCTATTGGGCATAGTTTTCTCCCCTTACGGGAAAACTAACTCAGCAAGGTATGTTTTATTTAGGCTTTTATGTTTAGGTTATAATTCTTTTATTGTAATTTAAATATGTAGTCTCTTGTAATAGATGCCTTAGGTTGTGGTGGAGAAGATGAACTCCCCTATGAATATTTGGAGTCTGTGATTGAGTCAAAGTTATAATAAATGTTATTCAGTATTATGTTTGTTATTTACTTTCTTGCACTTAAATACGTATCTCGTAATCTGGCCGGATAAGCGGGAGCGCCCTTAGAATTGATATTAGGTTTTTACTTAATATGGTCCGGAACTAGTTGTAAATAATGCTAGGTGTATAGAGACGGCAACATCCTGAACTAGTCGTGAACTGAGCGGGTAGAGGAGGAATCATGCACTAGGTTTGAACTGAGCACTTAGAAGATGAATAGCCCGATACTAGGACATAGAGGTTAATTGGTGAAGCTAATAATGCATGTGTAATAAACAACTCACTTAGTAATTAGGGTATGTGATACAACGAGGTTAGGCTCTCGTAGGTACCTTAGTCATTAATGTAGGGAAACTTTAATATACATAGTGTAACAGTAAGGTGTTACTACAACAAAGGAAAAGTCACCGCCGAACAATAATCTGATTAACTATGTTATGCACCGTTCATGCCAAATATGAAGAAGGGAGGGAGTCCAACCACCATATCTATCCTCTATGTTTCTGAATCTATTATCTATGTATCTATGTATTTATTTATTTATTGCAAGCATTACGCTGATTTTATAAAACCTTTTTCAAAAACCCAAAGCGAATGCAAAATATACAAACTTAAATAACGCTAACGAAGCTTCAGCACGATCCCTGTGGATACGAACTCATTCTAGACACCTAGAGTATGAATTATTACTCGATAGACTGGTGCACTTGCTAGACCGTAGTCACTTATAAATACAATAGAAGAAATAAAGTTTGAAACTTTCATTCTCATTGCCATTTCAAATTTCTCTGCTTCTTGCTTCCAAAAGTTTAGAGATTTGCTGCTAGATTCGCGTAGAATCTCTGGTTTGAAGTTCAGAAAATATTACTTACATCACCAACACCGTTCCAAAACTGCATTTCAGCTGCTACGTTTTCTTCTCACTGTATTTTTGATTTTGGTTCTGTTTGGATGTTTAACCGGAAATGTGTTTGGATGTTAGACCATTACCGGAGCATATTGTTTGCTCTCGTATCCCACCAGTGACGGTGGTTGAGTTTTTTAACTCCACCTCTGTTATTCGCACACGTTTTTGATTCTGTTTGCATAACTTTTATGGGTTTTAGCGCACAGGCGCCGCTGTTGATCGGTGTTGCGCCGGTGAACCTTCATGATTTACCTTGAGTTTTCTGGAAAATGCAAAGAACATATGAACAATGTATGAAAAATATGTCGGGGAAAACCCTCCCCGTTCCTGTCCTTAGAGTGTTTTTGTTGATTAGGATTTTGTCGGGGACCATCTCCTCGTTTGAGACTTAACAATTAGGAGTTAGATACGAGGAGAGGAAAACCTCCTCGTATTTGGTGTGTTTCGGGGACCTTTTCCCCGTTGAAAATAATTAGAGAGCTTAACTACGAGAACAACCTGCTTGTATTTTACCCAATTGTTGGGGACCTTCTCCCCGTTACTAGGATTAACTTTTATGAACTATGTTTCGAGGAGAATTATCCTCATTTTCCCTTCATTTTTTCTCTCCATTTGTTGAGGGCTTTGGTCGAGGGCAGCGTGCTCGCACCTATCCACGCCCTTTCACTTGAATTGCGGTGGAGGGGTGGATTTGATTTGGCTGTTGAATTCACTTTTTTTTTCGCTGCTTTTCAGGTATAAATGGCTGACGATCAAGAAGAAATCGTCGACGTCGACGAGAACGTTCAGCCCGAAGAGTCTGCTGACGTCGAGGAGGATCTCCTCACTCATCTGGAGTAGGCTTGGATAGGGCCAGAACCTCGGAGGATATCCTCAGGGATTACGCCGACGACGTTGGGTGTGTATACAATCCTCGAGGAGGTACGCTTGGGTATTATGCGGCTTACAACCCCGAGCTTCACCATCGCATATGCTGGTTTGTACGAGTTTGTATTTAAAGATCTTCAGTTAAAACTGCCATTTAGCCCGCTAGCGGTGAAGATTTTCAGTTTGTTTAAGTTGGCACCTTCTCAACTCCACCCTAACTTAATGGCCTTTGTGATCGCGTTCGAGCGTCTTTGCGAATATAAGTTAGTGGAGCCTACCCGCCTCTCATCTTCCGCATATTTAAATCGCAGCGTTCGACGAACCAGTTTGGGCAGCACAGTTGGGTATTACTAAAGCAAAAGGCTTCCCTGTTCGACATGTTCGTCGAGTCTGTCCGTGGGTTTTTGTTGTTGTTCTATATTGTTCGACCAGAGACTCAAATCGGGATAAACGCCTTGTGTACGAGAGTGTTGGACAAAAATGCGGACGGAACCATTAAGAGTAACAAGGACAATATCGAAAAGATGAAGTATGTTGGCCGATTTCCCATGAGTTGGACAAAGGAGCATTTCGAGAAGGAGACTAAAGATTATCTCACCGCGGACACGTCCCTGACTAACGCTGAAAAGCAGGGTTTTAAAGTGCTGTAAAACTTTGTGAAGAGTTTCCTCCCCGCCAAACTGATGACGAAGGCGGGCGTGCCCTTCCTCGACGAGCACGACAAGGAGGAATTTGTTCCTCGTCTTATACACACAAAGAGACTGCTCGAGTGTGAAACCCGAGCAGAGATACATGAAGTCTTGGGTATTAATTTTAAGTTCTTTGCTCGCTCCATACATGTGTTCATAGACTATTCTGTTAATAGCATAGCTTCCTTACTCACCTTTCCCCTTACAATAACTTAATTTTATTTCTGTTTTTATTTTGCAGACGCTATGGTAGACTTTGTTGATGCACTGTGCAAAATTGTCTCCGACAGGACAGTTACTGGGAAGGCCAGGAAACCCAGGAAGAACAAGAGGAAACTGTCAACCAAGACAAGTGCCGTGCTCGGTCAGCCGACAACTGGGTCCTCCTCTACCGGGGGGGGGGGGGCGAGTTCCTCGCTTGGAGTGTCGAAGGTGATCTCCCCCGTTGCGGTGTAAAAACTGAAGAAGCCCAAGGAGGAGATTCCTGTGGTCGAGCTACAGATGAAGAAGCCTTTAGTTCTCCTCAGAGTTATTAGTGACAAGGATTTCCTCGACAAAAATCCTCTGGAGAGGGCTGCTATTTTCGGGATGGATTAGGAAGTTTGCAGGGACCCGATCCTCGAAGACTCTACTGGCTTGTTGAGGCCGCTCGAGACAATGTTGATCTTAAATGAGGACAAAGGCAGCAAAACACGAAACATCAAAAATCTGAAGGAAGCCAATGTTAAGTTGGAGGCATAGAATATGGGGCTGGAAAACGAGGTTATTGCTCTCCGGGGAAGCATGAGAATTTCATCGCGCAAGCGAAGGAAAACAGGGAGCTGAAAGAGGAGCTCACAAAGACTTCTGAGGAGAAGAAGAAGTTGGAGGAGGAAGTCCGACATGGATGTCGATGGGGAGGATGATGACGAGGAGGACGATAGAGAGGATGAGGGGGAGAGCAAAGACACCACCATTGCTAAGGAAGGTGCCTGATTCTGGGCTTGTACGCCGTCAACTTGTAATCGTCTAGTTTGATAATTTCGGGGCTCCGTGTGCCCGTTTTATGTAATATTTGCACAATTATTGCCTTTGAATAATTGTATCTTCTTGAGTTTCTTTTCTTTTTTTTGACTGTATGTGTATGCTTGAGATGCCATGCTCGTTTTAATATTAACTTTTAAATTTTGATTCAAAATTTTCCAAGTGTTATTCATGCAGGTCGATTGTTTTCGAGGAGAATAAGAAGAACTCGGAAAAGCGGGGACGGGCTCGTCGGAGAGTTCCTTCTCCACGACTTGAACCTCCCATCGCGAGCTGGGTGTTAAGCCTGATAGATGCTTGTACCCGGGTATCCTCCGTTGAACGATGAAGCTCGTCGTATGAGTGCTCCTCGTCGAAAGTAGTCCTCCATTACCTTCCCGGGGAGAGGAACTATGTTTTCCTATCGGTTTTAGATAGATGCTTGTGCTCGGGTATCCTCTGTTGTCCAGGTGTGCTTGTCCGTTTGTTTGGGCGGGGGCTACCTTGGCGTATGAGCCTTGTTTGGCAGTAACTTAGCTATAATATTGTTTGAGTTTTTGGGCATTCCAGGGTCGGGGAAGTTCCTTTCCCCGGAGATCCTCGAGGTAGTAGGCACCGTTTTCTATCTTTCCTCAGACTCGATAAGGTCCTTCCCAGTTGGGTGTCAGCTTACCCTCGTGAGAGTCTTTGGCGACTTCAAACTCTCTAGGTATAACCTTGGTGTCATATCGAGCAGCAACTCTCTGTTTGAGGGTGGCTTCTTTCAAAGATGCCCCCGTTCGGATCACCTCGACGAGGTCTACCTCTTCTCTTAGTGCCTCGTTGTCCATTTCTTCGTCGAGCGGCTTTTGCGTGTGACGAGAGGGTTCTCCTATTTCGACGGGGATAACTGCTTATGTTCCGGATACTAACCGGAAAGGGGTTTCCTCGGCTGTGGAGTGAGGAGTAGTGAGATAGGCCCAGAGTACGCTGTGTAGCTCCTCAACCCATTTTTTCTTGTTGTCATCCAACCTTCGATAAAGGCCGCGCAGGATTACTCTGTTCGCGGCTTCGGCTTGACCGTTGGTTTGAGGGTGCTCGACGGACGTGAAACGTTGTTTTGTGTTGATTGCGACGAGGAACACATGGAATATTTTGTCTGTGAACTGCGTTCCGTTGTCGGTAACCACGACTTATGGGATCTCGAATCGAGCAAGAATGTCTCTTTTGAAGAAACAAGTGGTTTGGCTGTGAACTACGTTCCGTTCCGTTGTCTGTGAACGCTGTTATGTTCGCAAGTGGTTTGGCTTCTACCCACTTAGTGAAAGAACCTACTCCTATTATGAGGTACTTGTTCTGGGCAAGGCCCGTGGTAAAAGGTCGGAGGATATCCATACCCCACTAAGCAAAGTGCCAAGGGGATGATAGAGACTTGAGCTCGTTCGGAGGGGCTAAGTGTATGTCCGCGTGCCTTTGGCATTTGTCACATTTTTTAACATGCTCCTTGGAATCCTGTTACATGGTGGGCCAGTAGTATCCTGCTCGGAGAGCTTTCCTGGCAAGCGATCTTCCTCATAGGTGTTGGGAGTTGATCCCTTCGTGTATTTCCCGTAGAATGTAGTCGACCTTTTCCTCCTCGATACACTTCAAAAGTGGGATAGAAAACCCTCTTCTGTACAAGATTCCGTCAAGGAGGACATAGGCGCATGCTCGGCGCCTGATTACTGCTGCCTCCTTCTGGTCGGATGGTAGAGTCTCGTTTGCTAGGAAGTTGTACACAGGGGTCATCCAACAATTATTGTCCCCAATTGTATTTATGTCGAGGACGGCTGGAGATTTTTCTATGCTTGGTCGTGGGAGGATTTCCTGTATTACGGGTTTATTTCTCCCTTTTTTCTTTGTGCTCGCCAGTTTTGACAAGATGCCTGCTCGGGTGTTGTCTCCTCGGGGAACATGTCGTACCTCGGCCGAGTCGAATTTTGCTATTCTATTTTTGACGAGGGTTTAAGTACTCGGAGAGGTTATCATTTCTGGCTTGATACTCTCTCAGCACTTGTGATACGACGAGCTGGGAGTCCGTGCATATCTTGATTTCTTTTCCGCTTACGTCCTCGGCTAATCGTAGTCCGGCGAGGAAGGCCTCGTATTCTCCTTGGTTATTCGACGTCGGGAAGGAGAGGGTTAGTGAGACTTCGATTACTATGCCCTTTCCATTCTCGAGTATGATTCCTGCCCCAACTCCTATCGTGCTGGACGCTCCTTCGACGAAAATCGTCCATTTCTTCATTTCCTTCGAGGACGACACTAACGGCCTCAGAAATGACGGTGATGTAGAGGTAGAGGACCTCCTCGTCGTTTGGTCGTAATAAGACCGGTGGTTCGAAAAGGGCCCTTTTAAGGTGTTGTAGAGCTTGGCCTCATTCCTCAGTCCATTCGAATGCGGATTATTTTCTTAAGAGTTTGAAAAGGGGGAGTGCGTGTTAGTGCCGTCAGCATTCCGTTAAGTGTTTGTATTGATTTTTTATTGTGGGGGATTGGTAGCTCGATGAATGCTCTGCACTTGTCAGGGTTGGCTTCGATTCCTCGTTCTGTTAGGTAGAATCCGAGAAACTTCCCTGCCCGAACCCCGAAGGTGCATTTTTCGGGATTGAATCGCATTTTATATTTTCTTGCCTACTCGAATACCTTTCCTAGGTGGGCAGCCAGGTTGTATACCTGACTTCAGAAATAAAATTTGCCTCTAAGATGTCTTGTACAGCTTTTTGGGCAACCTCCTCTTTTTCGGGAAACTGCTTGTTGTTGGAACAAAAGAGGTTCTGACATGACCCAATTAAGTTTTGATGATAACAATAGTATTAATATACAATAGGGTGTACTGATTATTTACTCTAAGTGTGCAGATATATAAGCTAAAAAATTTATATTCACTTTGAGTACATTTGAAGCTCTGAAATGGCAAGCAAATTCTGACCAGAAGATACTCATCAGAAGATGCAAGTTAAAGTCGCGTCAGAAGCTGTATATCAGAAGCTGTGTTTGAAGACATCAGACTCTGATAAGAGCAGTGAGAGCCGTTTTGTCAGAAGAACATTCTCTGCAAACAATGATTGGATTTCATCATCTTCTGACAACCCAAAAGCTGGAGAATCAACCTTATCCTCAGGGATAATGACGTTAGTACTATTGTACGAACTTATTACCTGATTTGGTCGAATCTTTCTCCCCAAGATTGATCGTACACAATTGTTACCTGATATGGTTAAGGGACGGTACTACCTCCAGCTGACGAAATCTCACCGCAATGGATTCAATTCAAAGACGCTCAACGCTCTACTATAAATAGGAGCTGAATTGAAGTTTTTGTGCACGACACTATTGAACAATTTTGAACAAGCTGTTACTCTATCAAAATCATCCTAAGCACAAAAACAACTTGAATACAACCTGAACTCATTTGAATATCCAAGACTCAAAGCTTCAGCCTCTGATTGTTACAATTGCTAAGTCTTAGTTTTCTTTCACTAGGATTCTAAGTTAAGTCTTGTTATTGTGTTGTATTTATTCTCACTGAACATTGATTTTTGTAATCAGTGTTCATATACTCTGTTTTTCATTTGTAAGTTGTTTGAAGTCTCTTGCGTTTGTGCTTGAGCAAAGGAAGTATCTTGTAAGATTACTTGAGCATCAGAAGTCTCTTGCATGTGTGCTTGAGCAAGTGTAATCTTTTGTGATTATTAGTGAACTCCCTTGGAAGTGCAAGGGGACTGGACGTACTCTCGGTTTGTGAGAGGAACCAGTATAAAATCTCTGTCTCTAGCTTTCTCTTTCTCTCACTCTTTCATACACTCTGTTTGATTGTGTTTTGTTTTTATAACCGCTGCAAAATCTGATAAGTGTTTAAACTTAGAAGAAATTTTTTAAACTACCCAAAACACACCCCCCCCCCCCCCCCCCCCCCCCCCCGAGACAGTTTTTCGTTGAAAAACACAATGATTGATGTTGTAGCTGCAAGTATGAAAACAGTTCCTCATGACTATGATGTTGAAGATAAATCAAACAACAAAGTACCAAAGTTCAATGGAGATAGCTCTATGTTTTCTTGGTGGAAAGATAGAATATACAGTCATCTCATTGGTATAGATGATGAGCTTTGGGACTTGGTTGAAGAAGGGGTAACTTTTCAAGGTCTTGATGAAAGAGGAAAGTTATCTGTTGAAGACAGAAAGAAGTTCACTACTAGGGAGAAGAAGGCTTACAAGAAACATCACAAAGTCAAGGATATTCTCATTGGTTGCATATCTCACAATGAATATCTCAAGATCACTGATGACAAGAATTTCTATGGTATTTTTAGTATTATTATTAGTAGTAAAATGACCAAGACAGACCCAAATACGAAGAAAAACCTGCAAAGCAGGAAAAAGCATCAAGACAGAGTCCAAGATGCAAAAAGACAAGAAAAAACCCAAAAAGTGAAGAAAATCAGCATTTCATCGCAGCACGATGGCTCCCATCGTGCCACGATGGGAGCTGCTTGTTCGCCAAAAAATCAGAAGAAATAAATCAGAAGAAAATCTCCTCATCGAAGCACGATGCATCATATCGCAGCACGATGGAGTAACTTGGCGCCCAGGCTGATGAAATGCACAGGATCAGTTATAAAACTGAACTAAATCTTCACATCGCAGCACGATGGCTTCATCGTACTGCGATGCCTTGCTGAACAGCCCGATACTAGGACCTAGAGGTTAATTGGTGAAGGTTATAATGCATGTTTATAAACAACTCACTTAGTAATTAAGGTATGTGACACATCGAGGTTAGGCTCTCGTAGTTACCTTAGTTGTTAACGTAGGGAAACTTTAATAGACATAGTGTAATAGTAAGGTATTACTACAACAAGGATAATTTACCGCCGAACATAATCTAAATAACTATGTTATACACCGGTCATGCCAAATATGAAGAAGGGAGAGAGTCCAACCACCATACCTAGCCTCTATATTTCTTGAATCTATTATTTATACATTCTGTCATTTATATTGCAAGCATTACGCTAATTTTATAAAAACCTTTTTACCAAAAACCAAAGCGAATGCAAACTATCACAAACTTAAATAACGCTAGTGAATCTTCGGCACGATCCCTGTGGATACGTACTCATTCTATACACTAGAGTGTGAATTATTACTCTACGATAGACTGGTGCACTTGCCAGACCCTAGTCAATTTTTGGCGCCGTTGCCGGGGATTGTGTTTACAAAGCCTTACTAGATTTATTTAAGTTTGCAAAAATATTTCAAAAATACAAAAAAATAAAAAAATTCAAAAATCTTGTTGATGATTGTGGATTTTAATCCGTGGGAATTCTGGCTAAGGATAAGTCTTGGTATTTAAGCGATCCGGTGTGATCTACCTCACTTACCTGGGAATTTTCATGGTGAAAGAGACACATGAGACAAACCAAAAATAGTTTCATGATTTACTTTTCCAGTGCTACTGAAGGTATTCATTTGTTGTGCTTGATAACGGGATATTCTGGAGTTAAAGTACGATCCTGAACCCGAAAGAACGTTCCGGAAAAGAAGAGCAGCACAAAGGCTTGCAAAATCCAGTAATCTCAACAAAGAAGGAGAGCCTACCACCAAAGCCATGGGAGACAAACCTCAAGAAAGGGATTACTGCGGGAAGGTTAGCATTAAGCAAGAACTAGAATGGACACCACCTCATAACAACAACGATTCTGAAGGAATATTTTGGGACGACTTGGCAGATATAGAAGTCGAATCCTAAGGGGACAACTTTTCTGAGGTCTCAAAACCATCCAGGGAAGACAGTTGGAAACCCGTGATACCTTTAGATACTAGGTGGAAAGAACATTCAAAATGGATGAAGAAATGGATGAAGATAGCACCAACGTCCAGGCACTATGTAAAACGACCATTCTCAGGCAAAAGGATTCGGAAGATTGAGTATCGGCAACATGTGGTCTGTGAATGGCAGCTCAGCACTTATCGCATTTTTTATGAAGACTACATGTACGCCAGGTGCAGCGACGAAGAAGTCAAAGCAAGGATGGAAGGACTAGTAGGAAACCAAAATGATAAATGCATGGCGCTTAAAGAAAAAAAGCGCGAAAGAGAGACTGAAGGCGAGTTCCAAGAAAGAATAGCAAAGATATCACAATTGCCACCCAAGAAGGAGGATCCTGGAAGCGCCACCATCATCTGTCAGATTGGGAAAGCAGGAGTCAATGCACTATGTGATGTAGGCTAAAGTGTGAACGTAATACCATTATCTTTGGCAGATAAGTTCAAGCTCGCACCACCTATTGCAGGCACATCTCAGGAACTCATACTCGCTAATCAGTCGTCCATCCACTCAGTAGGCACAATTAGAAATGTCTTGTTGAAAGTCAAAGACCTAGAATTTCTACTAGACTTCATGATCCTAGACATTGGAGAAGACGAAGAGCATCCTGTCATTCTTGAAAGGCCATTCCTAGCCACCTGCAAGGCACTCATTGATATGAACCTTGGGGAAATAACACTAAGGAGTGGAGGTAAGTCTACAACCGTAAAAAATTTCAATGCAGGAAGGGAGAAGTGCTTCATGCTAGAGTGGAAAGACAGAGAAGCTAAACCACCGACTCCAGATCAAGAAGTACAAGTAAAGGTAGAGATAATAGAACTGGAGAATAAAATGGCGCAGCTAGAAATAGAGACAGCTCAAGAAGAGGAGGTACCCGAAGAAATCACTGAAAAATTGAACAGGCTAACCATCGAAGTGGACATCCGAGCAACATGGGTCAAAACATTGGGTAGAAACCGAAAGGTGGACAGAAGATCTAAGTTTGGGGTGAATACGCCACCTCTGAAGAAGCCTGCTGCTGAGAGAAAAGAGGAAAGAGAAAAGAAAAGCTGGGTTAATGCACCAAAAGAATAAAGGAAGGAACATCCACCAAAAGGCAAAGGGAAGTCCATCACAAAAACAGTACCTTCAGAAGATGATGGACAACTCTGTTTTGCTACCTTCAAAGAAAAACAGAACCCAGAGAAGTATGAAAGAAGCAACAAGAAAGAGGGAGGAGTTAAGGCGAAGGCTCCTACAGAAGAGAGAGACATGCGAACCTATCCTCTGTAATGGAGGAAATGCCTCTAGCTAATGAGAGGCTAAACAAGCACTGCTTGGGAGGCAACCCAAGGATAAGTATTAAGTATTTTCAATTCAGTAATTTCAATTCAGCATTTTCAATTCAGTTTTTCAATTCAATAAATGTATGCCTAGAATTCCGCATGCCATCTTTCATCTGTCAACAGCCCTAATTCAAATTTATAAAAAATTAAATAACTGCTTGCTGTTTATTATCCAGTGCATGACTAACTGTTATAGGTAAGATTGCAGCGAAATAAGTTATAAATCTTGATGAGACGAATTTCACACCTTCATACAGAAAACCAAAGGTGATTGCTCCGAAGTGCGAAGTTCGGGAGACAGAGAGACGAGTGATGAAGCGGATGTCTGTGAGACAAGTGTTCAACTTAAGATACCTAAGCCATGTGAGGATTTGAGCCAAATATTTCCAAACAGTATTACCACTTTCTTTCGAATTACTATGAGAGTACCGTGCACTTGTTTATTTTCTAGAACTTGCTCTAATTCTCTGCTGACTGGTTAGTTTGATATTATATGCATTGAGGCAATTGTTTGTTATAACCCAGAGCCTTTTTCAAGCCACCCTTATTATTATTATATCCTTTGCTAGCCAAATTTGAGCCGTAAAAAAAAATATTATCCCTTTTGTTTCGGTGACAAACCACGATACGAGCCTATAGACCAGAAAAACAATGAAATTATCCTCTTTGGAGTTAAGGTAATAGTTCTCAAAGTCTTGGCAACAAAATAAGTTTGGGGTTGCTCATGGAACTAGCAACGTTTAAGTTTGGGGTGGGTATACGGAGAACTATCACTACAAAAAGAAAAAAAATGAAAAAGAGACGGGAAAACATCAAAAATTCCCTAAAAAAAAAATAGTCTCTTCAAAAAATAAATGAAAAAGAAAGAGCCAAAGGGCAAAAGAAAGAGCCAAAGGGTAAAGAAAGTGATAGAAAAGAACCACACAAAGACACATCCGGTTCTTATTTTCCAATACCAACACAAAAAGGCACCCTAAGGAACAAAGGTTGCGTACACAAAAAGGAACAACGAAGTAGAACTTAACTCCAATGTTTAGCCTACTATTCCCAAAAATGTCTTACCTTGACCTAAGCCACGTTATAACCCTGAAAAGACCTCCAAAAATGCATGTATATTGAATTTTGACCGGTTGCTTAGAGTTCTTGCAAGCCTATGGTAAAATGGCAGGTTGCACGATGATTGAGAGATAACCCTTTCAATTAAATGAGCGAAAAACACAAATGTGAGAGAGAGAAAAGTTGGACATGGACTCTTGCGGGCATTTGTCCGATTTGCTACTATTGACGTCTCCTGAGCCTAGCAGGGCTGAGGATGATCGCGACGGTAAGAAAATCAGCGGTACCATTGCTGAAATACAAAAAGGTTGTGAAATTCCTATCATCTTTATCTATCTCTTGTTTTTCTAACGATCTTGTTTGACAGCATGTTACTTGAGGACGAGCAACAGTTTAAGTTAGTGGTTGTCATGACAGGAATTTCTATGGTATTTTTAGTATTATTATTAGTAGTAAAATGACCAAGACAGACCCAAATACGAAGAAAAACCTATAAAAGCAGGAAAAAGCATCAAGACAGAGTCCAAGATGCAAAAAGACAAGAAAAAGCCCAAAAAGTGAAGAAAATCAGCATTCCATCGCAGCACGATGGCTCCCATCGTGCCACGATGGGAGCTGCTTGTTCGCCAAGAAATCAGAAGAAATAAATCTGAAGAAAATCTCCTCATCGCAGCACGATGCATCATATCGCAGCACGATGGAGTAACTTGGCGCCATAGCTGATGAAATGCACAAGATCAGTTATAAAACTGAACTAAATCTTCACATCGCAGCACGATGGCTTCATCGTACTGCGATGCCTTGCTGAGGCCCATTACGAAAACTATAAATAGAGCCTCCCTTTCATTTTTTTATTCATTCAGAAATAGTAGAACACTCTCTACTATAAGGAGAGGTTCAGAGGAGCTCTATTGGGTATAGTTTTCTCCCCTTACGGGAAAAGTAACTCAGGAATGTATGTTTTCTTTAGGCTTTTATGTTTATGTTATAATTTCTTTTTTGTAATTTAAATATGTAGTCTTTTGTAATGGATGCCTTAGGTTGTGGTGGAGAAGATGAACTCCCCTATGAATATTTGGAGTCTGTGGTTGAGTCTAAGTTATAATAAATGATATTTAGTAATTGTGTTTGTTATTTACTTTCTTGCACTTAATAACGTATTCTCGTAATTTGGCCGGATAAGCGGGAGCGCCCTTAGAATTGATATCAGGTTTTGACTTGGTATGGTCCGGAACTAGTAGTAAATAATGCTAGGTAAATAGAGACGGTAACATCCTGAACTAGTCGTGATTTGAGCGGTTAGAGGAGGAATCATGCACTAGTTGTGATATGAGCACTTAGAAGATGAACAGCCCGATACTAGGACCTAGAGGTTAATTGGTGAAGGTTATAATGCATGTTTATAAACAACTCACTTAGTAATTAAGGTATGTGACACATCGAGGTTAGGCTCTCGTAGGTACCTTAGTTGTTAAAGTAGGGAAACTTTAATAGACATAGTGTAATAGTAAGGTATTACTACAACAAGGATAATTCACCGCCGAACATAATCTAAATAACTATGTTATACACCGGTCATGCCAAATATGAAGAATGGAGGGAGTCCAACCACCACACCTAGCCTCTATATTTCTTGAATCTATTATTTATACATTCTGTCATTTGTATTTCTGCAAGCATTACGCTTATTTTATAAAAACCTTTTTTCCAAAAAGCAAAGCGAATGCAAACTATCACAAACTTAAATAACGCTAGTGAAGCTTCGGCACGATCCCTGTGGATACGAACTCATTCTATACACTAGAGTGTGAATTATTACTCGACGATTGACTGGTGCACTTGCCAAACCCTAGTCAATCACAGACAAGTCTAATGCAAAGAGTATATATGACTCCTTATGTTCCACATATGAAGGGAACAAGCAGGTTCAAGAGGCAAAGACTACTCTTTTGATCCAACAGTATGAACTCTTTAGAATGAGGATGATGAGAACATTGAATCTATGTATTGTAGATTCAAAATTCTAGTGGCTGGTCTCCAAGTTCTGAAGAGAAGTTATACAACTTCTGATCACGTAAGGAAGATTCTGAGAAGCTTACCTTCAAGGTGGCGGCCTAAGGTAACAATTATTCAGGAAGCTAAAGATTTGGACACTCTTGGCTTGGAAGAATTGATAAGTTCTCTCATGAGTCATGAGATTGAACTATCGTCTGATGAGCCTCAGAAGAAGCTAAAGTCAGTGGCTCTGCCATCTACTTCAGTCTCGTCCAAGATTGTAGAATCTGACGCGGAGGAATCTTCCATAGATGACCAATAAGATGGATCAGATGACGATGTCTTCGCACTCTTGTCCAAGAAGTTCCAAAAGTGGTCAAGGAGGGGCAAAAACAACTCAAGCAAAGGATTTGGATCAAAGAATCACGTCAGCAAAGAGAAGAAGGATGACACGAAAAATTGTTTCAATTGTCACAAGCCTAGACACTTCATAGCTGATTGTCCTGAACTCAACTCCAAGGGTAAAGGAAGGAAGAGCACAATAAAAAATAAAGCTAAGAAGAGTCTGATGGCTACATGGGAAGACATCAATGAATTATCTGATGATGAAGAATCTGATGAAGCAAATCTGGCACTCATGGCCACTGGCGCATCTGATAATGAAAGTGACTCAGAGTCAGACACTGACGACATCGAAGAGGTAATTGCTCAAATGTCTAATACTCAAGTTACAAAAGCTCTAAAAGATGTTATGATAAAGTTCGTTGAAAAAACAAATGAGTTAGATCTTGTTAAACAAAAAAACAATCTACTCAATGAAAAAATCAACCATCTTCAAGCAGAATTTTAAAAATCTCTTAAAACCATTAAGGTGCTTGAAAATGGTTGCAGAACTTGTCACAAACCTTACGATGAGAATGAAATTGCTCTTCAGGAGTTTGTGCATCATAACATTGATAAAACTAGAGTATCATCCATGATTTATGGTGGAAGGAATCATGGAAAAAAAGGACTTGGTTCTCTTTCATCTTCTGATAAAGAGAACTCAAGCCAAATTGTTTATTTAAATAAACTACCTTCTGGACTTTATTCTACTTTTGTCAAAGGTAGTTCAGAACTTCAGACTGTGTCTGATACTCTTGTGACCTTGGAACCGCAAGATAAGTTATCAGAAGATAACTCATCTTCTGAACCTAAGTCTTCTAAAACCCAGGTTCCCCTCACATCAGTATCCATGTTAACTCAAGTCAAAGCTATCAGAGTACCAAAACCTGTTGATAAGCGGGGCACCAGTACTTTTAAAGCAAACTTGGTAACTGGTTCTCTGACACACTCTAGAGGAAAGTCTCAGAGACAACATAAGCCTAAATCATTTTTTAAAGGCTCAGTTGACTCTAGATTTTCTGAATACCCTTGTAAGAAGAATAAAATTCATAAAACTAACCAACATGGACCCATCAGAATATGGGTACCAAAGTCTGAAATAGTGTATACTGCAGGTATGCATCCAAAGAAGAAAAGAAAGCTCATGGTATCTAGACAGTGGTTGCTCACGTCACATGACAGGAGACAAGCTCTTATTCCACACCCTGAATCAGCAAAAGGGAGGAACAGTAGGGTTTGGTGGCAACCAGAAAGGAAAGATCATTGGTATAGGTACAGTTGGTAAATCTTGTTTGTCAATTTCTGATGTTTGGTTAGTAGATGGACTACATCATAACTTACTTAGTATAAGTCAATTGTGTGATAGTAATTATGATGTCATGTTTAATAAGGATTCATGTACTATAATTAGAAACTCTGACCAGTCCATTGTTTTTAAAGGTAATAGAAAAGACAATGTTTATAAAGTCAATCTTTCTGATTTAAAGGAACAACAAGTGCTTTGTCTCTTGACACTGAGTGATGAAAAATGGATCTGGCATAAAAGATTGGATCATGCTAACCGGAGATTAATCTCTAAGCTTAGTAAGGACAATCTTGTCAGAGGTCTTCCAAAAATTAAATATCACTCAGACTCACTTTGTGGTTTCTGTCAAAAAGGGAAAATTGTCAAAAGTTCTTTTAAAACCAAAAACATTGTCTCTACTTCTAGACCTTTAGAACTCTTACATATTGAACTTTTTGGACCAGTTAGTACTGCTTCAATCAATGGTAAGAAGTATGGATTAGTCATAGTTGATGATTATAGTAGATGGACTTAGGTTAAATTTCTGAGAACTAAAGATGACACATATGAAGTGTTTAGCATCTTCTGCACCCAAATTCAAAATGAAAAAGATTCCAAAATTTGAAAGTAAGAAGTGATCATGGTGGTGAATTTAAAAATGAACCTTTTGTGAAGAACATGGAATTCTCCATGAATTCTCATCTCCTAGAACTCCACAACAAAATGGAGTTGTAGAAAGAAAGAATAGATCTTTGCAAGAAATGGCACGTACCATGATGCATGAAAATAATTTAGCAAAATTCTTTTGGGCAGATGTTGTTAACACTGCTTGTTATATTCAAAATAGAATCTATATAAGACCTATTTTGAACAAAACAACATATGAACTCTTTAGAGGAAGGAAACCCAATATTTCTTATTTTCATCAATTTGGTTGTACTTGTTACATTCTGAATAACAAAGTTCATCTTAAGAAATTTGACTCTAAAGCCTGTAAGGGTATCTTCATTGGATACTCTGAACGCTCCAAGTCATATAGAGTGTATAATTCTGAAACTAAGACAGTGGAAGAATCTATGCATGTAAAGTTTGATGATAAAGAGCCTGATGATAAAAAGTCAGAGCCTGTTAAAGATTTGTCAGGATCTGATGACTCAGAAGATGAAGCTCCAGAGTATGATAACTACATAGAACCTGTAGAAAACTCTTAAACTCAAGAAGCAACATCTTCTGATGCTCCTCAAGAACATCAACCTGATGATGATAACTCTGAAGCAACTGATATTCCAAGAAACACTTTCAAGTACAAATCCTCACATCCTGAAGAGCTCATCCTTGGAAACAAGAATAGTCCTAGAAAATCAAGATCAAACTTCAGAGATGAAGAATCATTGTTTGGACTAGTATCCTTGATTGAACCAAAGACAACAAATGAAGCTCTTTCAGATGATGCTTGGATCATTGCTATGGAAGAAGAGTTAAATCAATTCAAGAGAAATGATGTATGGGATCTGATACCCAAACCCAAGCACAAGAACATTATTGGAACAAAATGGGTATACAGAAACAAACTAAATGAGCAAGGTGAAGTAACCAGAAACAAAGCAAGACTTGTTGCACAAGGATATAGTCAACAAGAAGGAATTGACTTTACTGAGACATATGCTCCAGTAGCTAGACTGGAAGCAATTAGGTTACTTTTATCTTATGCAGTTAATAATGGTATCACTCTCTATCAAATGGATGTAAAAAGTGTATTTCTTAATGGTGTTATTTCTGAAGAAGTATATGTCAACAACCTCCTGGATTTGAAGATTTAACAAATCCAGACCATGTGTTCAAACTCAAGAAATCAGTCTATGGACTCAAACAAGCTCCTAGAGCTTGGTATGAGAGACTGAGTACTTTCTTCGTATACAATGGCTTTGAAAAAGGTCAAGTTGATAATACACTATTCAGAAAAACACTAAAGAAAGACATTTTGATCATTCAAATCTATGTTGATGATATCATTTTTTGATCAACTAATGCCACTTTGTGCAAGAATTTTTCTAAGCTTATGCAGGATGAATTTGAGATGAGCATGATGGGAGAATTGAAGTTCCTTCTTGGAATTCAAATTAATCAAACTAAGAAAGGAACATTCATTCATCAATCAAAATATATAAAGGATCTTCTGAAGAAATTCAATTTGGAAGATTGCAAACCCATGAACACTGCAATGCATCCTACATCAAGCTTAGGCAAAGAAGAATCTGAAGGCAAAGTTGATCAGAAGCTCTATCGAGGTATGATTAGATCTCTTCTTTACCTAACTGCCTCAAGACCTGATATTTTACTCAGTGTATGCTTGTGTGCAAGATTTCAATCAGATCCTAGAGAATCTCATTTCACTGTGGTAAAGAGAATCTTTAGGTATTTGAAAGCTACTTGTAACATTGGATTACTGTATCAGAAATCCAATGACTACAAGCTGATTGGATTCTGTGATGCTGACTATGCTGGTGTTAGAATTGAAAGAAAATCCACCAGTGGCAATTGCCAATTCATTGGTGAGAATTTGATTTCATGGGCCAGTAAAAGGCAAACCACCATAGTTATGTCAACAGCAGAAGCAGAATACATATCAGCAGCAAAATGTTGTACACATCTACTTTGGATGAAATATCAATTAGAAGATTATCAAATAAGCAGTAACAATATTCCTTTATATTGTGATAACACTGCAGCCATTCATCTTTCTAAAAATCCTATTTTACATTCAAGAGCTAAGCATATTGAAATTAAACATCATTTCATAAGAGACTATGTTCAAAAGGGTGTAATTGATCTCAAGTTCATTGAAACAAAAAATCAATGGGCTGATATCTTTACAAAACCCTTAGCTGTTGAACGTTTTGATTTTATCAAAAAGAATTTGAATATGATGGAAATCCCTGAATAGCTAAGAGTCTGATGTAAAATTTATTTTTATAAGAATCTAATAGTTATCAGAAGTTGAAGTCATCAGAACCTTCTGTATCAGAAGTTGTGATGAGAACATCTTCTGATGCACTATCAGAATCTCAAAAAGGAATGGTTATGGCGCGTAAGGAAGATATTTTATATAAAAACCCATTCGTTTTCCTTCCACTTACGTGTCAGTTATTTAAATAAACTTCTAATACGCGTGTCCTGTTGCAAGTGGATAAAGAAGTTGGTTAATGATGATTAATGTTCTAATCCCTATTTGATAGGTAAAAGACTCTGCTACCCCTATGTGTCTGTACTATTTTTTACGCGAAACTTTCTATTTAAACACATAACTGTTCACATTCACACTTTTGCACTCTCACAACCTACACTTTTATTCTTCTAAAACTCAGAGCAAGTTTTCTTTCTCTCTCAAGTTAGCAAACCCTAACCCCCAAACTTCATCAAATGGCTACTTTTCCAACCGTGAAAGTTCATGCATGTATGATCGAAACCGAAAACTCCATCCCTACTCAGTTTGCAAAGGATCAACGTTCGTACAAATATGATGACCTTCAATTCGCCATTGAGAATCCCGTTGATTTTGAAAGTCTAAGAGTGAATGGTTTTCCTGAAGTAATGGAACTATTCGAAAAACAAGGTTTGATGTATTACTTTGACATCCTGAATGGTCCTACCTACACGGAACTGATCAAGGAATTTTGGATGAAAGCTTCTATTATTACAAAGGATTCGTTCAATGCAGACTTGAAGAACTTGATTAAGGAGAAACCAGAGTTACGAGGTAAATCTCCTATAGAAATGGGTTTGAGACCTTTTGTTGGACCTGAGATTGTATCCTACGTGGCTGGATTCAAAGTTTCAATTAGATTAATTCATATCTACGAAGCTCTGAAGCTATCTTCTGATGGACTCTTTCTCAAGACAACATATTCTGTTGCTCCAGATGTTGAACAATTCATCTACAAGGATAAACCTGAGCCAGAATCTAAGCTTGAAATGACCAATATCTGCAAGGTTATCTAAAAAATCCTCATTGACAGTATTGTACCCAAGCTGGGAGGTAATGATCAACCATCTGTGATTCAGAAGCTGTTCACGTTTCATGTTGGTAAAGGGAATTTGGTAAACTCTGCTAAACTCATCTTCATTCATCTTCTGGATGCTATAGAATCTGGTAAACCTATCATCCAACACGGCAGACACCTAATTCATATGTTTGCTCAGTATGGTTTGCTGGATGCTGTAGTGTCAAACCATTCTTTCCTGGGTATGGTATGTTGGAACAAAGGAGGTTCTGACATGACCCAATTGAGTTTTGATGATAACAAAAGTATTAATGTACAATAGGGTATACTAATTATTTAATCCAAGTGTGCAGATATACAAGTTAATTTTTATATTCATTGGAAGCACATTGGAAGCTCTGATATGGCAAAGCAAACTCTGATCAGAACTTCAAGCTATCAGATGATGTGTATGTGACTCATCAGAAGATGCAAGTTCTATTCATCAGAAGATGCATATCAGACTCTGATAAGAGCAGTGAGAGCCGTTTTGTCAGAAGAACATTCTCTGCATCAATGATTATACTCTGACATTCCAAAAGCTGATGGAATCAATCTTATCCACAGAATAGTGACGTTTGTACTATTGTACAAACTCTTTACCTGATTTGGATAAAACGTTTTCTCCAAGATTGATCGTATACAAGGTTACCCGATTTGGTTATCAAATGTACTATCTACAGCTGGCGCAATCTCACTGCATCAAATTCGAATCAAACACGCTCCACCCTCATCTATAAATTGGAGCAAGTTTGAAGCTTTGGGATACGACACTTGAACAATTTGAAAAAAGCTGTTACTCTGCTAAAATCATCCTAAAGCACAAAACTGCAAATACAACTTGAACTCATATTCAAAATCCAAGACTCCAACTTCAGCTTCTGTTAATTCATTAGTTGAACCTTAGAATTTTGTATTAAGATTCTAAGTTAAGTCTTGTTTCAAAAGTTGTATTTATTTTGTAACTGAACATTGATCTTCATATCAATTGTTCAGACTCTGTTTTTCTAAACTTGTGTTTTGAAGTCTCTTTCCTGCGTGCTTGAGCATTAGGAAGTCTCTTGTTTGTATACTTGAGCATTGGAAGTCTCTTGCTTGTGTGCTTGAGCAATTGTAATCTTTGGTGATTATAGTGAACTCTCTTGGAAGTACAAGAGGACTGGACGTACTCTCGGTTTGTGAGGGGAACCAGTATAAAATCTCTGTCTCTATCTTTCTCTCTTTCTCTCTACCTTCAAAGTTATTTTTGATTGTGTTTTGTTTTCTAAACCGCTGCAAACTCTGATAAGTTTTCCATAACTTAGAAGAAATTTTTAAACTATCCAAAACACAATTCAACCCCCCCTTCTTGTGTTTTTCACACCTTCAATTGGCATCAAGAGCCTGGTTCTGTTTTTTAATCACCTAACAGTGAGACAGTTTCCTGTTGAAAAACACTATGACTGAAACTCCAAGTGGTAGCATGAAAGCAGTTCCTCATGACTATGATGTTGAAGATAAGTCAAGCAACAAAGCACCAAAGTTCAATGGAGATGCATCTACCTTTTCCTGGTGGAAAGATAGAATCTACAGTCATCTTATTGGTTTAGATGATGAGCTTTGGGACTTGGTTGAAGAAGGGGTAACTTTCCAAGGGCTAGATGAAAAGGGAAGGCTATCTGTTGAAGAAAGAAAGAAGTTCACTCCTACAGACAAGAAACTTTACAAGAAACATCACAAGGTTAAGGATCTTCTCATTGGGTGTATAACTCATGATGAGTATCTCAAGATCACAGACAAATCCACTGCCAAGAGCATCTATGACTCCTTGTGTTCCACATATGAAGGGAACAAATAGGTTCAAGAGGCAAAGGCTACTCCTTTGATCCAACAGTATGAACTCTTTAGAATGAAGGATGATGAGAATATTGAATCAATGTATTCTAGGTTCAAAATTCTTGTGGCTGGTCTCCAAGTTCTAAAGAGAAGTTATACAACCTCTGATCATGTAAGGAAGATTTTGAGAAGCTTACCTTCAAGGTGGAGGCCTAAGGTAACAGCTATTCAAGAAGCTAAAGATTTGGACAAACTTGGCTTGGAAGAATTGATAAGTTCACTCATGAGTCATGAGATTGAACTATCTTCTGATGAGCCTCAGAAGAAGCTAAAATCTGTGGCTTTGCCATCTATTTCAGTTTCATCTAAGGCTCTGAAAGCCAAAGTTGTAGAATCTGAAGCAGAGGAATCTTCCATAGATAATCAAGAGGAAGGATCAGATGATGATTTCTTTGCACTCTTATCCAAAAACTTTCAAAAGTGGTCACTAAGGAAGGGCAAAAATTTTCAAGGCAGAGGATCTGGATCAAGAAACAACACCAGCAAAGAGAAGAAGGATGACACAAAAAATTGTTTCAATTGTCATAAGCCTGGACACTTCATGGCTGATTGTCCTGAACTCAACTCCAAGGGTAAAGGAAGAAAGAGTATGATCAAGAACAAAGCCAAGAAGAGTCTGATGGCAACATGGAAGGATATTAATGAACTATCTGAGGATGAAGACTCTGAGGAAGCAAACCTAGCGCTTATGGCCATTGGTGAGTCAGACAATGAAAATGATTCAGAGTCTGATACTGACGACATTGATGAGGTAATATCTAAAATGTCTAGTACTCAAATGACCAAAGCTTTGAAAGATGTAATGGTGAAGTACATGGAAAAGTTGAGTGAGTTAGATTTTTGCAAACAAAAAATGAAGCTCCTCAATGAAAATCTCACCCAGACTCAAGCAAACTATCAAAAATCTCTTAAAACAATTAAGGTGCTTGAGACTGGATGCAGAACATGTCACAAACCTTATGACGAGTATGAAATCTCTCTACAAGAGTTTGTTCACCATAACATAGATAAGACTAGGGTAACTTCTGTAATTCATGGTGGACTTAGCAACTATTACAAAAGACAAGGACTTGGTTCTCTTACATGTCCTGATGTAGGAAAATTAAGTAAACCTGTCTTGTTGAGCAAGTCATCATCAGAATCTTATTCAAACTTTACTAAGGGTACATCAGAACCTCTGACTGTGTCTGGTACTCTTGTGAGCTTGGAACCACAAGATAAGGTATCAGAAGATGACTCATCTTCTGAACCTAAGTCTTCTAAAACTCAGGTTCCCCTCACATCAGTACCCATGTCTACTCAAGTTAAAGCTGTCAAAGTACCAAAGCCTGTTGATAAGCGGGGCACTAGTACTTCTAAAGCAAACTTGGCAACTGGTTCTCTGACACACTCAAAAGGAAAGTCTCAGAGACAACATAAGCCTAAACATTTTTCTAAAGGCTCTGTTGACTCCAGATCTTCTGAGTATTCTAACAAGAAGAATAAGATTCTCAAAACTAACCAAAAAGGACCCATCAGAGTATGGGTACCAAAATCTGAAATAGTGTATGCTGCAGGTATGCACCCAAAGAAGAAAAGAAAGCTCATGGTATCTGGACTCTGGCTGCTCACGTCACATGACAGGAGACAAGCTCTTATTCCACACCCTGAATCAGCAAGAGGGAGGAACAGTAGGGTTTGGTGGCAACCAGAAGGGAAAGATCATTGGTATAGATACAGTTGGTAATTCTTCTATGTCAATTTCTGATGTTTAGTTAGTAGATGGACTACATCATAATCTACTTAGCATAAGTCAATTGTGTGATAGTAATTATGATGTTATGTTTAATAAGGATTCATGTATTGTAATCAGAAACTCTGATCAATCCATTGTCTTTAAGGGAAATAGAAAAGGCAATGTGTACAAAGTCAATTTTTCTGATTTAAAGGAACAACAAGTGCTTTGTCTTTTGACACTGAGTGATGAAAAATGGATCTGGCATAAAAGATTGGGTCATGCTAACTGGAGATTAATTTCTAAGCTTAGCAAGGACAATCTTGTCAGAGGACTTCCAAAAATAAAATATCACTCAGACTCACTTTGTGGTTCCTGTCAAAAAGGAAAAATTGTCAAAAGTTCTTTTAAGAACAAGAACATTGTCTCTACTACTAGACCTCTGGAACTCTTGCACATTGATCTTTTTGGACCAGTTAGCACTGCTTCAATCAATGGTAAGAAATATGGATTAGTCATTGTAGATGATTATAGTAGATAGACTTGGGTTAAATTTCTGAGAAATAAAGATGATACATATGAAGTGTTTAGCATCTTCTGTACCCAAATTCAAAATGAAAAGGATTTCAAAATTTTGAAAGTAAGAAGTGATCATGGTGGTGAGTTTGAAAATGAACCTTTTGAAAAATTCTGTGAAGAACATGGAATTCTCCATAAATTCTCTTCTCCTAGAACTCCACAACAAAATGGAGTTGTAGAAAGAAAGAATAGATCTTTACAAGAAATGGCACGCACCATGATGCATGAAAATAATTTAGCAAAATTCTTTTGGGCAGAAGCTGTTAACACTGCTTGTTATATTCAGAATAGAATCTATATAAGACCTATTTTGAACAAAACAACATATGAACTCTTTAAGGGAAGAAAACCCAATATTTCTTATTTTCATTAATTTGGTTGTACATGTTACATTCTGAATAACAAAGTCCATCTTAAGAAATTTGACTCTAAAGCCTGTAAGGGTATCTTCATTGGATACTCTGAACGCTCCAAGTCATACAGAGTGTACAATTCTGAAACTAATACAGTGGAAGAATCAATGCACGTAAAGTTTGATGATAAAGAGCCTGATGATAAAAAGTCAGAGCCTGTTAAAGATTTGTCAGGATCTGATGAGTCAGAAGATGAAGCTCCAGAGTATGATAACAACATAGAATCTGTAGAAGACTCTGAAGCTCAAGAAGATGCACCTTCTGATGCTGCTCAAGAACATCAAACTATTGATGATAACTCTGAAGAATCTGATATTCCAAGAAACACATTCAAATACAAATCATCACATCCTGAAGAGCTCATTCTAGGAAACAAGAACAGTCCAAGAAAAACAAGGTCAAACTTCAGAGTTGAAGAATCATTGTTTGGATTAGTTTCCTTGATTGAACCCAAGACAACAAATGAAGCGCTCTCAGATGATGCTTGGATAGTTGCAATGGAAGAAGAGTTAAATCAATTCAAGAGAAATGATGTATGGGATCTGGTACCCAAACCAAAGCATAAGAACATTATTGGAACAAAATGGGTATACAGAAACAAACTGAACGAACAAGGTGAAGTCACTAGGAACAAAGCCAGACTTGTTGCACAAGGATACAGTCAACAAGAAGGAATTGACTTCACTGAAACATATGCTCCAGTAGCCAGACTGGAAGCAATCAGGTTACTTTTATCCTATGCAGTCAATAATGGTATTACTCTATATCAAATGGATGTGAAAAGTGCATTTCTAAATGGTGTCATATCTGAAGAAGTGTATGTCAAACAACCTCCTGGCTTTGAAGATTTGACAAATCCTGATCATGTGTTTAGACTAAAGAAGTCACTCTATGGACTCAAACAAGCTCCCAGAGCTTGGTATGAGAGATTGAGTACTTTTTTGGTTGACAATGGTTTTGAAAAAGGACAAGTTGACAATACACTCTTTAAAAAGACCCTTAAGAAAGACATTTTGATCATTCAAATATATGTTGATGATATCATTTTTGGATCAACTAATGCCACTCTTTGCAAGAACTTTTCTAAGCTTATGCAGGATGAGTTTGAAATGAGTATGATGGGAGAATTGAAGTTCTTTCTTGGTATTCAAATAAATCAAACAGAGAAAGGAACATTCATTCATCAATCCAAATATATAAAGGATCTTCTGAAAAAGTTCAACTTAGAAGATTGCAAACCCATGAATACTCCAATGCATCCTACATCAAGTCTAGGCAAAGAAGAGTCTGAAGGCAAGGTTGATCAGAAGCTGTATAGAGGTATGATTGGATCTCTTCTTTATCTAACTGCCTCAAGACCTGACATTTTATTCAGTGTCTGTTTGTGTGCAAGATTTCAATCAGATCCTAGAGAATCTCATCTCATTGCTGTGAAGAGAATCTTAAGGTATTTGAAAGCTACCTGTAACATTGGATTACTGTATCAGAAATCCAATGACTACAAGCTGATTGGATTCTGTGATGCTGACTATGCTGGTGATAGAATTGAAAGAAAATCCACCAGTGGTAACTGCCAGTTCATTGGTGAGAATTTAATTTCATGGGCTAGTAAAAGGCAAACCACCATAGCTATGTCAACAGCAGAAGCTGAATACATATCAGCAGCTAAATGTTGTACACAACTACTTTGGATGAAATATCAATTGGAGGATTATCAAATCAGCAGTAACAATATTCCATTATATTGTGATAATACTGCAGCTATTCACCTTTCTAAAAAACCTATTTTTCATTCAAGAGCTAAGCATATTGAGATTAAACATCATTTTATCAGAGACTATGTTCAAAAAGGTGTAATTGATCTCAAGTTCATTGAAACTGAAAAACAATGGGCTGATATCTTTACAAAACCTTTAGCTGTTGAACGTTTTGATTTTATCAAAAAGAATCTGAACATGATGGAAATCTCTGATTAACTTAGACTTTGATGAAAAATTGAGTTTGTGAGAATCTAATAGTAATCAGAAGATGAAGTCACTATCAGAATCTGATTAGATGGTAAATGGTTCTGGCGCGTAAGTAAAAATCTTTTGTAAAAACCCTTTCGTTTTCTCAAACTTACGTGTCAGTTATTTAAATAATCTTCTAATACACATGTCTTGTTGCAAGAGGATAAAGAAGTTGGTTAATGATGATTAGCATTTCAAATTCCCATTTGTGGTAAAATACTCTACTACCCCTGTGCTTGTGTACTTGTTTTTTGCGCGTAAGTTTCTATTTAAACACACTAACTGTTCACATTCACACTTTTACACTCTCACAACCTACACTTTCATTCTTCTAAAAACACAGAGAAATTTCTTTCTCCCTCTTTAGAAACCCTAACTTCCAAATATCATCCATGGCATCCTCATCATCATTCCTAAATAGAACATGCATGATCTTACCAAGAGAATCCAACCCTACTGAGTTCACGAAGGATCAACGACCATACAAATATGATGAACTAAATGTTGCGATTGAGAATCCCGTTGATCTTGAAAGTATTAGAGTAAACGGTTTTGCTGAAGTCGTTCATCTCTACAAAAGACAAGGTTTGGAATACTACTTTGATCTACTTAATGGTCCAACTTATACTGAGATGGTAAAGGAATTCTGGATGAAAGCCTCTGTTATCACAAGAGATGTATATAACAGGAAGGTCAGGGAGAAGATTGAAGAGAACCCTGAATTGCAAGATAGAACCCCAGAGGAAATGGGATTGAGATCTTTTGTTTCTACAGAGATTGAATCTTTTGTGGCTGGATTCAGAATCTCCATCAGACTCTGCCACATTCTTGAGGCTCTGAAGCTAAAGCGTTATGGTTTGGTACTCAAACACACTGATGAAGCTGGTCCTGATGTGGAGGAATATATATTCAAACCTAAGGCTGACCCTAAGGACAAGTTTGAATGGACAAACAACTGCAAGATCATCTACAGGATCTTAATTGACAGTGTCCTGCCCAAATTGGGAGGCACCGATCAAATATCCAGTGTCTAGAAGTTGTTCACATTTCATGTTGCTAAAGGAAATTTTGTCGATGTTGGAAGGCTTATTTTTGATCATCTATGTCTGTCTATTATCTCTAGCAAAGCTATTGTTCGACATTCAAGACTACTGAGCCACATGTTTGCACAGTGTGGTTTGTTGGATGCTATCATACCTTATCTCCCAGGCTTAGGTACTTTTCTGCTGAGTTCTAAGATTGTTAATAGTACTACCTTAAGGTACTTAAAGCTGGTAAAAAATAATGAGATAGTTCATCCAACACATCCTGTGTTACTCAGAGACTCTGAGAAAGGCATTGGTGAATGTTGGCTTGTACATGTCAGTGATAGTGAAGCCAAGAGGGTTATAGAGGCACATGCTGAGTTCATGAAAAAGCTAGGTGCTGATGTAGGAGATGGAGAACCTACAAAGCTAACTGTAAGACAAACAAGGCTTTTGGAACAACCTCTTAGACTTGAACCAGTCAAGAGAAAAGCTGCCAAAAGTCCCACTGGTAAGAAGAAGGCTGCTAAGATTCCAAAGACTACAGCTCCAAGATCCTCAAGGAAACCAAAGGTTAGGAAGCTTTTGATGGATCTTACAGAAGAAGAAAAGGAAGAAGCTGTGGTACAGGCAGCATTGGCAAAAGTTGCAGAATTTAACAAAAAGCAAGAGGTTCTGAAGGACACTTATGATTGTGGTATTGAAGAGTCTGCTTTTGACGACATGCATAAGAAGCTTCCTAAAAGGAATGATCCTCAAAATCTGCTGGCACAACAGACTCTGTATGGAAATGAAACTGCACAAGCTTCTACAAGCACTGCACCTACTATTCAACCTTCAATTGATGAAGATTCTGATAAAACACCATCACCACCTCCTGAAAAATCCCCCAACCATCACTCAATTCCTACCACAACACCACAACCAGAAGAACCACAAAATGACACCCAACCAAACTCTGAGACTGTTCAACCTGTGAACACTCAAGAACAACCAACAACACCTCAACCAGAAAATACTGAACCAGAAAATTCCCAACCAGAAAATGAAATCCCACCAGAACATACTCCATCAGAACATGACCACCAAAAATCACCAGAACCTGATCAAGATCAAGTCTCTGAAAATCTTCACTCTGATGAACATGTCCATGAGAAATCCCCACATCATGTGGCTGTGGACAACTCATGTGACTTATCTACACCAATTAAGAAACATGTCCAACAAATAAATGAGACCATGAATCTTGAAGTCCTACCAAAAACCCCTCCTGACCAATCACAACATCTCAAACACCTTATGCAGGATCTATCTATGGACTGCATATTTTTCCCTCCTCACCTACCTTCCAGAATAGCCAATGAACCTCTTGACCAAACCCAGGATGATATCACTAGTCTGCTGAAAGCTGTTGACAAGAATCTTAGGAGAATGTCCAGTGCTATTCCACACAGGTCTATTGACACAACACACATTGACAAAGAGTGTGACCTTATGGAACAACATCTGGTACTCATGCTTCGTTCTGTCAGAAAGGCTTATACTACAGACCTGAATTTGAGAAATGAGATAGCAAGGAAGGAAGAGGAAGAGAGGCGTGAAAGGGAAAGATTGGAAGCTGAGGAGAGGGAAAGAAAAAGGTTGGAGGATGAGCGTATAGAAAGGGAAAGGCAAGCAGCTGAGCAAGCTCGGCTAGCAGAAGAAGCTAGAATAGCCGCTGAACAGGCAAGACTTGAACAAATTGCCAGAAATGCACCAGAGTATGCTCAACACATAAGGGAAAATCAAGATAACTTTCAGAGAAGACTTGATGAGCATTCGTCTATGTTGGCTGCTATAATGACTACTCTCCAGAGCATCAATGCAAGATTACCTCAGCAACCTGATCAACCTTAAACCCTAGGATTCTATGCACATGTTCTGTTTATTTATTTACCATGTTCTGTTATTTGTTTTGTAACTTGTTGGATATTACTTCTTTTTAAGTACTTGGTTGTTTGATGATTATCTTCTGTGTTCATTATTTATTTATTTATTTGTTTGATTAATTTTTGAGTATTTTTTTCTTAAATGATTTTGAGACAAATATCAACTCAAGGATTTCAAAGCTAAATAATGAGTTTATTCAATTGAAAACTGTTGATTACATAAGTTTCTATCCAACTTTTCACTTGGATTTTACATAAAAAACAGCTAGTCTTAAATCTAGCTTATTTGAATCTAAGGGAAATGGAAGAGTTCACGACATTCTCTTCACTTCCTTATTGGGAGATCAATGAGAAGTGATCTCATTGATTATGAAGAGGGGTATTCTTCACTGGGAGGAACATATGTACTCAAGAATTCCTTCCAATCAGAATCCCATTCAGATTCTGACTCGGATAAGGACTCTTGTTGTTTAGTCTTGGATCTTGTTTGATATTTGACTTTGACAGGAGCAGAAGTTGATGCCTTCATCTTCTGAGGTTTCTTCTTAGACTCTGAGTCTTGTTGAATCTTCACTTTCTTCTTCTTCTTCTTCTCCTGAGCTCTCTTACTTTTGATCACTTTTCTATCCTTCTCCATTGTTGATTCTTCACAATGAAATGGAAGTGCTGAGTGAAATGACAAAGTTTATGGTCCTTATATAGTGGTTTCAAAATAGACAAGTTCATGGTTTTTACGACAAATCATTTAATTGGGGTAGTTGTAACCACCTTGACTACATTGAAACTTTACTTTTGACCAATTTTTTTTTAAAAATTGTCATTTATTTCTTGTCAGTTTTATCTTTTTGTTTAATGACAAAAGGGGGAGTAAGAGTTGTTATTAATTTATGAGATGCTAAACTGAAACCAAAATTCCAAAATTAATTCTTTTCAGTTATGTCTTCGTATGATATGATTTTAAGGAAAATATTAGTTGAAATTTCAACTTCTGATACATGGTACGTATGAAGGAAAAGTGCAATTTTCTTTCATGGGTATCAGACTTAGGGGGAGAGCTTGCAAACCTAGCCTCTGAAAGTCTAGTGTATTAGTTTTAGTTCAAAATTCAAATAATTATTTTTAAACTGATTAAATTAATCATTGCTGAACTTAGGGGGAGCTTGCAAAACTGATCAACCTAAGAGACGCCTGATAAATTTTATCAACAACCATTGTAAATTAATACTTGGTTTGTCATCAATCAAAAAGGGGGAGATTGTTGGAACAAAGGAGGTTCTGACATGACCCAATTGAGTTTTGATGATAACAAAAGTATTAATGTACAATAGGGTATACTAATTATTTAATCCAAGTGTGCAGATATACAAGTTAATTTTTATATTCATTGGAAGCACATTGGAAGCTCTGATATGGCAAAGCAAACTCTGATCAGAACTTCAAGCTATCAGAAGATGCGTATGTGACTCATCAGAAGATGCAAGTTCTATTCATCAGAAGATGCATATCAGACTCTGATAAGAGCAGTGAGAGCCGTTTTGTCAGAAGAACATTCTCTGCATCAATGATTATACTCTGACATTCCAAAAGCTGATGGAATCAATCTTATCCACAGAATAGTGACGTTTGTACTATTGTACGAACTCTTTACCTGATTTGGATAAAACGTTTTTGAAGGTGGAAAAACACAAGAAGGGGGGGTTGAATTGTGTTTTAAAAATTAAAACTTTTTGCCTAATAGCGACTAAGTATGCAGCGGATAAAAACACAAATTAACAAGAGGGTGCTGAGAGAGAGAAAGAAAGACACAGAATTTATCCTGGTTCCCCTCACAAATCGAGAGTACTCCAGTCCCCTTGTTACTAACAAGAGATTTTCACTATAATCTACTAAAGATTACAAATTGCTCAAGCACACTTGCAAGAGACTTCTCAGGTGCTCAAGTTTCACTAAACAAGAGACTTCTCAAATGCTCAAGTTAAACTTAACAAGAGACTTCTCAAACAAACTTAAGAATAAGAATGAATGTTAAGGAACACTTGATATACTATCAGAGGTGTTTACAAAATACAACTCAATTTGTTCTAAGACTTAGAATGACAGATTTAAAATATGATGTCAGAATGCTTCTTAGTCTTTGAACGCAGTAATAGAACAGTAGTAGGAACAGTAGTCATTTCTTCCATTTGAGTCTTCTATTTATACTTGGAGGAAGATGATGACCGTTGCAGAGAGAGAGGTGCCAGCTGGAATTTACTCGTACAATTGATAGCTGTATATTGCCTTCTTTGGTAAGGAATTCCAATTCCACTACCTAGCTATTAAATTTATCACTCCTCCATTTTGAGTAATAATAGTACGATAGTACAATCCTCAAATGCGCTCCACTTATGGATAAGGTTAACGTTGTACCAACGAATATTCCTTCCTGTGGATGTGACAGAGCCTTGAAGTGGATTGTTCTTCAATCATTGGTTCTATATAGGTCAGCTCTTGAGTGACGTAAATTCCTTTTGCTTCTGATGCTGTTGCCATAGCTTCTTGAGGTCTTTTAGCTTCTGAGTCCTTCAGAGCCTTGTTTTATCCTCAGAGTCACTTTCTTCAGCATTCAAAATTTAAGCTTCTGACGAACAGTGTCGTGCTTTCAGAGCTTGTTTTGACTGGCTTCTCTGCTACTATTCATAGTGCTTCTGAATGAATTTTGACTTATAATTCTGCACACTAGAATAATCATTAGTAATACCAATTGCAATTTTAATACCTTGTTATCATCAAAACTACTTAAAACATTAGAGGTTCAAGTCAGACCCACTTTGTTCCAACAATCTCCCCCTTTTTGATGATGACAAACCAAAGCATTAAAATTCAATTGTTGTTGATTTAATTTAATTATGATGACTTCAGGTTTCAAAGGTTTGCAATCTCCCCCTGAGTCTGATAATCCATAAGGGTAGGTTTGTAAGCTCCCCCTAAGTTTTATCCATAATTAATTAAAACAGTTTAAGAGTTGATTTATTAACTTAAAATAAATTTTCATATTTAACTCTCAGAAGCATAGTTTTGCAAGCTTTGCTTCTTAGAGTTTGATAATGCTCAGAAGCGGTTTGCAAGCTCTTCTGACATTGTCTATGAATTTTATTTTAGGTTCTTAAATTTTCTCCCCTTTCAATAATCGTACAGAATGAGAAAGAATCATAAGAGATAAATATTGATTCATAATGTATTTAACATAACAGTTTCAGATTGAGCAGTATATGAATGAATCAACATTAATTTTAACGCTACTCTTACTCCCCCTTTTGGCATCAGTCAAAAAGACACAGAAAACCAAGCAGTCAAATGCGTCATAACAAGGCAGTCAAGTCAAAAAGTGATGACAACTAAATTCATTTAATGAATTGTGTTGAAAACCGTCCTGACAAGAGAGCTTGATGACACTATAAAAAGGGATGATTCCTCTCATTTTACTCATCCAGAGTAATCAAGTAACATCAAAAGAAAAACATACAATGGAAAGGCAGGTTACCAAGGATGCTTCAGGCTCAAAAAAAGAGAGCAAGAAGGGAGCAGAGCCCTGGCGCTGCGAAGAAAACAGGCTACGATATGAGAGAAACAAGGAAGAACTTATTTTAACAGAGTCAGAGGAGGAAGAATTGGGCTCTGATCTGGAAGAGTTCTTATGGACATATGAAGATAATCTAGCAGATTATCCAGCTGAGGTTCAGAAACTTGCTGATGAAGCACTATCTCTTCTCAAAGAGAAACTGAAGAGTATAGAATCAGAGGCTTCTAAATCTAAGCCTTAGGCTAGATGCAATCATATGTAATAAAGAATCTTTCTATTAATAATAAAAGTTGTTCCTCTACCTATGTAATGAAGAAAACAGGCTACGATATGAGAGAAACAAGGAAGAACTTATTTTAACAGAGTCAGAGGAGGAAGAATTGGGCTCTGATCTGGAAGAGTTCTTATGGACATATGAAGATAATCTAGCAGATTATCCAGCTGAGGTTCAGAAACTTGCTGATGAAGCACTATCTCTTCTCAAAGAGAAACTGAAGAGTATAGAATCAGAGGCTTCTAAATCTAAGCCTTAGGCTAGATGCAATCATATGTAATAAAGAATCTTTCTATTAATAATAAAAGTTGTTCCTCTACCTCTCTCTCTCTCTTTTAAGCTTGCTTTCTTTTTATATACCACATAAGTATTGTCAGAACACCAGTTACCAGACACGCCTCATTCGGTATTGGTGCCCCGTTGTTAAACAGGCTTTAATACTAAGAAGCTATTTCATGAGTAAACAGGAGTACTGATGAGAGGGACTCTTAGGTTTTGAAAATCCTAGGCTTATTAGTTTAAATACTAAGATGCTCTTCAGCATCTTTTACTAGAGTCAGAATTCTTCAAGAGTACCAGACAATATTATGGTATATAGAAAAGTTAAATTTTGAAAAACAAAAATAAAACAAACATATAAGCAAATAACAAACACACAAATATGGATAATATAGATATGAATTAAAAGAAAATTATCCAAAAATTACACAAGAACTTAACAATAAAACAAGTGCTCAAACATAAGGGTTAAGGTTTGGGTTGCTGTTGAGTAAGCTTCAGAAGAAGTTCCATCATTGCATCTATCTTCTTGTTTGTAGCTTCACCAGATCTGTTCATGTCTTCTCTTATATCGGCCCTGAACTCATCCATTTCATTTCTTAGTTCCTCTCTTATGTCATGCTTGATTACATCCAGAGCTTCTTGCATAACAGAGGGTATAGCAGATGAAGAAGAGCCTTGGACAAGTACTGGTGGAGATCTAGGAGGAGATGAAGCAACAATGGGAGCTTTACCTTTATCAGAATCTGGTTCACTAAGGTTCTGATCATTCATAACAGTATCTTCTGCAGCTCCTTGATTCTCAAGAATCTTATTAGTCTCAATGACAGCAATGTGAACAGCTCTATCAACCAATAACTTGAAGGCTTCTTGTTCAGCAAGCCTCTGACGTTCCATTTCAGCAGCTATCCTAGCCTGCTCATCATCCAGAGATCTTGTGATACTTTCATTCACAGCAGCTAAAAAAGCTAACCTCTGACATTCTTCTTCATGGTTGAAAGATGTGAGCCTTGGAGCACATGTCCTCTCAGCAATCGCAAATAGTTCCCGTACAGTGTTTGCTCCTCTACCCTTAATCTTACCCTTCAGATGAGTACTGAGAATCCTTAAAGATTCACCAAATAAGTACTCTAATTTCCTGACATCAGCATCCAAATCAGAGGGAAAGATAAGAGCTTCTTCCTCTCTTTGTTTGAACCTCTTAAGTCTAATACCTATAGCATTATTTAGCAGCTCAAGATTTGGTTCAGAGTCAGAATTGAAAAAGGGTAAGGATGAGTCAAAGGGAATGGTTGGTTCAGGTTTCTTTCTTTTGAGTTCAATAATTTTGATTTTGCTGAGATTTGGAGGTATGATATCATCATCAAGATTGATGGAATCCTTGAATATTTGATGTTCAGCTTTAGTTAGGTGTTGGTAAAGCTCAAGAACCTCTTCTAAAACTAGAGGTCTGTTGAGTGGGTCAGGGACAGGTTGTGGTGATTGATGTTGTTGTTCAGTCATGACATTGATTGGTGATGAGTGAGGTGTTTTTTGTAGTTCTTCAGAATGAGCAATTGGCTCATTCTGAACAGGGGTGAATGTAGGTGGATTTACTCGTGAGATGTGATCAAGTGAGGGAGGGGGTGTGTGAATGACATGTGTGTTTTGTGTTTTATGGACGGGTGGATCATTTGTGAGATTCATGGATGGAAATTGATTTGGTGAATTTGGATTTGAGTTGGTAAATGCAACACCACACATGTGTTGTTCAAGATGTTCTATGACAGAACCTTGATTTGTGGATTGATGGAGAATGGTGGTGTCTACATTAATAGTAGGTTCTTCATCAGAAGAAAGATGAATGGGCTTTATGGTGATCTTCTTTGTGGTTTTCTTGAAAGAGGTTCTCTTTGGTGTAAGAGTTTTCTTTTGTTTTGGGTTGGATTCTCTGATGAGTGTAGCAATTAACTCATCCGAGGCAGTGCTGGTATCTGATGAAGATGATGATGATGGTTTGTGATCAGGTAAGACTACACTAATAGGTACAGTGAAGTCTATGGGTTGAGGTTGATTGGTAGATGATGGAGGTTGAGAAATAGATGGTTTAGCAATAGAGGGTTGAGGTTCAGAACCAATAACCTGAGCTACAGGAATGCTAGAAGTATTAGATTCAGAGATCTTACCTTTTGGTTTAGAAGCTCTGGTCTTTAGTCTCTTTGCAGGTTTAGCAGGGTTCTGATCTTCCTCAGAAGCTGAAGGCCTATCATGCCTTTTCTTTGTCCGCTTTTCCTTCTGAACAGCTTCAGTCATCATATTTTCAGCACCTTCCTCAATCTCATCAGCACTAGCATGTCCTTGATCATCAGAGCCTTCATCAATCATTTCTTGCTCAGTAGTTCTTGGCTTTCTTCTGCTCCTTGTAATATCTCTTGGTCCCTTGAAGATATCCCAATTAGGAACACTTACAACCATTTTCCTGGGCACACTGACCCCAGTTTCTCTTCTTACTGATTCAAGAAAGTTTTTGATGACCTCATCATTATCATGTTCTGATATGGTGGGAAACCCATCACACCAGAAGTACTTTTCGTACACTTGCTGTAGAGGTGTTTTCACTTGAATGATTTCTTCCTTGGTTTTTCTCTTCATGTTGACCAGAACTGATGCATCATACTTAGCAGTTTGGAAAACTCTAAGTTTTTCTTTGGCACTCACAATGTCTGTGAGTTTGGTTTGCCTTATCAGTTCTGAAATTAATCTTGGGTGATGAATGACCGATGGTATTTTAGTTCTACCCTCATTGATGGTAAGACACATGTGATCAAAAAGAATCTTAGCCAAATTAACTTTTACCCTCTTGTATAAGAACCAGATGAGATGTTTGTGTGGAATGGAGATGGTATCCAATCCACCTTTTCTGGTGAAGATAGTGGACAAACACATTCTGAAAGCAAATTCAAATGTGTTCTTCATGTGCATTACTTTTCCAAAATCCTTTTGTGTGCAACCAGATTTAAAGAGGTCCTGATGAATTGAATCCAAATGCTTGCTTCTCTTATCATACACTTCTATATCTTCTCCTTTGTTGTCTAAACCCAGAATCTTAGCAATATGTGCCTGAGTTATCACAACATTGATTCCCAAAATATTTGACCTAATTTCCCTTTCTCTATAAGGTTTAAGACCAAGTTCCTTTCTTGTTTTCCCTCGTAATTCCTGGTTCTTCTCAACCATATCCTTGTATTCTTTATCAGCACTTGCTCTATCGTACACTTTAGCCTTCTGCCAGAAATACTTCACTATGTCGTAGTATACGAAGCCATTAAGCATCTCAAAGTAATTTTGCCATTGTTGGTTGTAGAACAAGTATTGAATGTCAATCCCATTCGCTTTCAAACTTTCAAAATCCACGAACTTCTCAGTGAAGAAATCATAAGCATCTGGTCCAGCGTCAGTTTGATGATGTTCGTAGACTAGGTTATCTTTTGAATTGAGATCGATGATGGGTGGTAACGTAGGGTTAAAGGGTTCTTGAACGATTTCGTTTGATGAACGAGCAGCCATTGTTTCAGAAAATTGAGAAGATGAAGATTGGGAATTTTCTGTAAAGCCTAGGGTTGTGTAGGTAGTGATTTTGTGTAAAAAGTTGTGCAAGTGAGTGAAGTGACTTATAAATAGTAACTAGCACACATACACAGAGAAAGTAAACATTGGGAGGGAGCACGAGCAGTTTTAAAAATTAAATAATATACTTAACTGCCATAATCATCATTAACTGTTCTCTGCCCGTCAGGATCTAGACACGTGTTGAAAAAGTTTAAACAAAGCTGACGCGTGTATAGACAACTGTTGTACACTTACACGTACTGAACGTTTCATTTCTAAAAGGTTCAGAGCCTCACTCATTTGTATCTGACACCTCATCAGAACCTGTTAGTCTTCAGAGCCTAAATTATTCAGAGCTTCCCAAGGGATACTCTAAATTATAAGAGGTTCTGATAGAGCTTCAGATGCTAATTCTATTTCTACTTCTCAGAGCTAATTTTCTTCAGAGATATAGTGCATGTTCAAATTCTTTTTGATAAAATCAAATCTTTCAATAGCTAAAGGTTTAGTAAATATATCAGCCCATTGATGTTCAGTATCAATGAATTGAATATCTATTGTACCTTTCTGAACATGATCCTTTATAAAATGATGCTTTATTTCAATATGTTTAGCTCTTGAGTGTAGAATAGGGTTCTTAGACAAATGAATAGCAGCAGTATTGTCACAATATAGTGGAATACTCCTTTCAGCTATGTTATAATCTTCCAACTGATACTTCATCCAGAGAAGCTGTGTGCAGCATTTAGCAGCTGAGATGTATTCTGCTTCTGCTGTAGACAAAGCAATAGTTGTTTGTCTCTTACTGGCCCAAGATATGAGATTCTCACCAATGAATTGGCAATTTCCACTAGTGGATTTCCTCTCAATCTTATCACCAGCATAGTCAGCATCACAGAATCCAACTAGCTTACTATCTAGGGATTTTTTATAAAGAAGTCCTAGATTAGTAGTTCCTTTCAGATATCTAAAGATCCTCTTAACAGCAGTTAAGTGAGGTTCTCTAGGATCTGACTGGAATCTTGCACACAAGCATACACTATATAGAATATCAGGTCTAGATGCTGTAAGGTAGAGTAAAGAACCAATCTTACCTCGATACAGCTTCTGATCTACTTTGCTTCCTATCTCTTCTTTGCTTAAGCTGCTGGTAGGATGCATGGGTGTAGACATTATCTTGCAGTCATCAAGGTTGAACTTCTTCAGAAGCTCTTTTGTATACTTGCTTTGATGAATGTAAGTGCCATCTTTTCCTTGATTAATTTGGATTCCAAGGAAGAACTTCAATTCACCCATCATACTCATTTCAAATTCATCCTGCATAAGCTTAGAGAAATTCTTGCAAAGAGAAGCATTAGTTGAACCAAAAATTATATCATCTACATAAATTTGAATGATTAAGATATCTTTCTTAGATGTCTTTCTGAATAATGTATTGTCAATTTGACCTTTTTGAAAACCATTTTCTAAAAGGAAATTACTCAGTCTTTCATACCAAGCTCTTGGAGCTTGTTTGAGACCATAGAGTGATTTCTTAAGTTTATAAACATAATTAGGATTTTTCAAATCCTCAAAACCTGGGGGTTGTTTGACATATACTTCTTCAGAAATAACACCATTAAGAAAGGCGCTCTTAACATCCATTTGGTACAATGTGATTCCATTGTTAACAGCATATGAAAGAAGTAACCTGATTGCTTCCAGTCTTGCTACTGGAGCAAATGTTTCAGTGAAGTCTATACCTTCTTGCTGACTGTAGCCTTGTGCTACCAGTCTAGCTTTATTTCTTACCACTTCACCTTGTTCATTCATCTTGTTTCTAAATACCCACTTAGTTCCAATGATGTTCTTATGTGCTGGTCTTGGCACTAAGTCCCATACATCATTTCTTTGAAACTGATTGAGCTCATCCTGCATAGCTACAATCCATCCATCGTCCGTAAGTGCTTCATCAACATTCTTTGGTTCTATCATTGAGATTAGTCCCAGAAGAGAATCAAGTTGTTGATAGTCTGATCTTGTCTTTCTTGGACTTTCTTTGTTTCCAAGAATTAAGTCTTCTGGATGTGATGATCTATATTTGAACTTCCTTCTTGGAGCTTCATCAACATCAGCACTTGGTTGAGTGTCTTCTTCTGAAGTGTCATCATGTTCTTGTGATGCTTCTAATTGAGATGCTTCTTCAGCATCTTCTTCCAATACAGCTTCTGAAGCTTCAACAGCTTCTGATGCTTTTTCAGGTTCTGAATCGATGTATTGGTATGGAACACCTGCATAACTATTATCTTGCTCTGACATTTTACTGTCAGGCTCTTTATCATCAAATCTAACATGTATAGATTCTTCCACTGTGTTAGTTTCAGAATTATACACTCTGTATGCCTTTGAGCGTTCAGAGTAACCTATAAAGATTCCCTTACAAGCTTTGGCATCAAATTTTCTTTTGTAGGCCTTGTTGTTTAGAATGTAACATGTACATCCAAACTGATGAAAGTAAGAGATGTTGGGCTTTCTTCCTTTGAAGAGTTCATATGTTGTTAGATTCAATAGAGGTCTTATATAGATCCTATTTTGAATGTAACAAGCTGTGTTTACAGCTTCTGCCCAGAAGTGCTTAGCAAGTTTTGTCTCATGCATCATGGTTCTTGCCATTTCTTGTAAAGACCTGTTCTTTCTCTCTACAACACCATTTTGTTGTGGTGTTCTAGGAGCAGAGAACTCATGGACAATGCCATGATCTTCACAAAAAGTTGCAAATGGTTCGTTTTCAAATTCACCACCATGATCACTTCTAACCTTTAAGATTTTGAGACCTTTCTCATTTTGCACTTGAGTGCAGAAGATGCTGAACACATCATATGCATCATCTTTCACTCTTAGAAACTTCACCCAAGTCCATCTACTGTAATCATCAACAATGACTAATCCATATTTCTTCCCATTGATTGAGGCAGTACTTACTGGACCAAACAAATCAATGTGAAGTAGTTCTAAGGGTCTTGAGGTAGAGACAATGTTTTTAGGTTTAAAAGAAGTTTTTGAAATTTTGCCAATCTGACAAGGACCACACAGAGCATCTGAATGATATTTAAGATTTGGCAGGCCTTTAACCAACTTTAGTTTGCTAAGCTTAGAGATTAATCTCCAGTTAGCATGACCTAAGCGTTGGTGCCAGACCCACTTTTCATCATTCAGAGATAGAAGACAAACTATCTTCTGCTCAGTGAGTTCTGACAGATTCACCTTATAAACATTACCTCTTCTTAATCCTTTAAACAATATGGACTAGTCAGAATCATTGATTACTGTACATGCCTCTTTATCAAATTTAACAATAAATCCGCTATCACAAAATTGACTAATGCTAAGCAGATTATGTTTGAGGCCATCAACTAACCAAACATTTTTAATTGAAAGAGAAGAGTTACCAACTATACCTGTACCAATGATCTTCCCTTTTTGGTTTCCTCCAAACCCCACAGTACCTCCCTCTTTCAGAGTCAGGGTTTGGAACATATGCCTTTCTCCCGTCATATGTCGTGAGCAGCCACTGTCCAGGTACCAGCATTGCTGCTTTGGCCTTCTTAGTGTGCAAACCTGAAGCAAATATTATTTGAGATTTTGGTACCCATATCTTTATGGGTCCTTTTGTGTTAGTCTTCACAGGTCCAGGTGGTCTTTGTTTGAAGGACCTATCAGAGCCTCTAGAGTTAACCACCCTTGTTGAAAAGTTTTTGGGTTTAGTATAGCTCTTGAGCTTTGTTCTTGAATGTGTCAGAGCTTCTTTAGATTTAACATTAGCTTGAGGCTTAACAATCTTAGGTTCTGAGGTTTTATCCTTCAGAGTCTTTGACTTTTGAGCCTCTGGTTTTGATGTTCTATTAGAAGCTGACTCATTTAGAACTTCTGATTGACTCTTTACAAAGACGACCTTAGGTTTTGATTTATCTATATTAGAGGACTTTGAAGATAATGGATTATCTTTAAAACGTGAGAATCCAAGACCTTCTCCTCTATTTCTACTTACATGATAAATCAAAGAGGCTATTTTACTTCTTTTCATTCCATTGATAAGGAATTCCTGAAGAGCAAATTCATGTTCTGGAGGAACCTTATCATCAAGAACATAATGAGTTTCCATAAATTCATTTCTTGATTTTAGAGACTCATTTTGTTCAATTATTTCATTTTCCTTTTCGGTCAGGTTGTTATAGGCCTTTTTAAGGACCTTACACTCACCTGCCTTTTTGGTTAAAAGTTTTAAGGCATCTTTTAATGAATCTATTAATTCAGAACGAGAAAGTTTAGCAAGTACCTCATCTTCATCTTCTGAATCTGAGTCATCTTCGTGCTCAGAGTCTTCTTGGTCAGAAGCGGTTGCCATCAAGGCTAGGTTTGCTTCTTCTTCCCCATCAGAATCTGATTCCTGATCCAAATCATCCCAAGTGGCAAGGAACCCCTTTTTGAGCTTACTTTTGTATCTTTCTTTGTTAGAGGTTCTCTTGGATGATTTACTCAGGTTCTCTGGGCAGTCAGCAATGAAGTGTCCTGGTTTGTTGCACTTAAAACATTTGTTTTGTTCTTCCTTTTTATCCTTAGAAGTACCAACCTTCTTGGAAGAACCTCCAAACTTACCAGCATACTTCTTGCTTCTCTTAGCCCATTGCGATACTCTTGCAGCCATCAGAACCATTTCTTCTTCTTCATCAGAGTCCATCTCGTGACCTTCTTCAGAAGCTTCTTCATCAGATACTATAACCTTCGCCTTCAGAGCCTTAGAGGAACTCTTGGTGCTTAGTGCTATCCCTTTTAGCTTCTTAGTCGATTCATCAGTCATGAGTTCCATCTCATGACTCTTTAGAGAACTAACCAAGCTTTCAAGAGACACAGTATCTAAATCCTTAGATTCCTGAAACGCTGTCACTTTTGGTCTCCACTTTGGCGGCAAGCTTCTGAGTACTTTCCTTACATGATCAGCCTCAGTATAGCTCTTATCTAAAACTTGAAGTCCAGAAACAAGAATTTGAAACCTAGAGAACATTGTCTCAATGTCCTCTCCGTCCTTCATTTTAAATAATTCATACTGATGTACTAACAAGTTGGCCTTAGCCTCCTTAACTTGTTTATTTCCTTCATACTTGGATTTAAGAGAATCCCAGATAGACTTAGCCGTTCTCTTATCTCCAATTTTCAAGTACTCATCATGAGAGATGGCATTTGTCATCATCCCTTTTACACTGTGGTGCTTCTTATATTCCAGCTTTTGAGTGGGTGTAAAAGTCTTCCTGTCTTTAGAGCTAACAACGCCTTCTAAGTCCATATTTTCAAAGTTCACTCCATCTTCTACCAAATCCCACAGATCACAATCAATCGCCATGATGTGACTGTACATCTTGGTTTTCCAGAATGGATAACCAGTCTCAGTTCCATTGAAAAAGGGAATTTTGTCAGAAGACCTTCTGTCTTTAGAATTAGAATCATAGTCAAATGGAACTTCATTGAGATTCTTCTCAGCAGACATGTTTTTCCTCCCTGAATCTTAACTGTTTCACTGATAGGTGAGAGTTAGGCAACAGCCCAGCTCCTGATACCAATTGAAGGTGGAAAAACACAAGAAGGGGGGGTTGAATTGTGTTTTAAAAATTAAAACTTTTTGCCTAATAGCGACTAAGTATGCAGCGGATAAAAACACAAATTAACAAGAGGGTGCTGAGAGAGAGAAAGAAAGACACAGAATTTATCCTGGTTCCCCTCACAAATCGAGAGTACTCCAGTCCCCTTGTTACTAACAAGAGATTTTCACTATAATCTACTAAAGATTACAAATTGCTCAAGCACACTTGCAAGAGACTTCTCAGGTGCTCAAGTTTCACTAAACAAGAGACTTCTCAAATGCTCAAGTTAAACTTAACAAGAGACTTCTCAAACAAACTTAAGAATAAGAATGAATGTTAAGGAACACTTGATATACTATCAGAGGTGTTTACAAAATACAACTCAATTTGTTCTAAGACTTAGAATGACAGATTTAAAATATGATGTCAGAATGCTTCTTAGTCTTTGAACGCAGTAATAGAACAGTAGTAGGAACAGTAGTCATTTCTTCCATTTGAGTCTTCTATTTATACTTGGAGGAAGATGATGACCGTTGCAGAGAGAGAGGTGCCAGCTGGAATTTACTCGTACAATTGATAGCTGTATATTGCCTTCTTTGGTAAGGAATTCCAATTCCACTACCTAGCTATTCAATTTATCACTCCTCCATTTTGAGTAATAATAGTACGATAGTACAATCCTCAAATGCGCTCCACTTATGGATAAGGTTAACGTTGTACCAACGAATATTCCTTCCTGTGGATGTGACAGAGCCTTGAAGTGGATTGTTCTTCAATCATTGGTTCTATATAGGTCAGCTCTTGAGTGACGTAAATTCCTTTTGCTTCTGATGCTGTTGCCATAGCTTCTTGAGGTCTTTTAGCTTCTGAGTCCTTCAGAGCCTTGTTTTATCCTCAGAGTCACTTTCTTCAGCATTCAAAATTTAAGCTTCTGACGAACAGTGTCGTGCTTTCAGAGCTTGTTTTGACTGGCTTCTCTGCTACTATTCATAGTGCTTCTGAATGAATTTTGACTTATAATTCTGCACACTAGAATAATCATTAGTAATACCAATTGCAATTTTAATACCTTGTTATCATCAAAACTACTTAAAACATTAGAGGTTCAAGTCAGACCCACTTTGTTCCAACAGTTTTCTCCAAGATTGATCGTATACAAGGTTACCCGATTTGGTTATCAAATGTACTATCTACAGCTGGCGCAATCTCACTGCATCAAATTCGAATCAAACACGCTCCACCCTCATCTATAAATTGGAGCAAGTTTGAAGCTTTGGGATACGACACTTGAACAATTTGAAAAGAGCTGTTACTCTGCTATAATCATCCTAAAGCACAAAACTGCAAATACAACTTGAACTCATATTCAAAATCCAAGACTCCAGCTTCAGCTTCTGTTAATTCATTAGTTGAACCTTAGAATTTTGTATTAAGATTCTAAGTTAAGTCTTGTTTCAAAAGTTGTATTTATTTTGTAACTGAACATTTATCTTTATATCAATTGTCCAGACTCTGTTTTTCTAAACTTGTGTTTTGAAGTCTGTTGCCTGCGTGCTTGAGCATTAGGAAGTCTCTTGTTTGTATACTTGAGCATTGGAAGTCTCTTGCTTGTGTGCTTGAGCAATTGTAATCTTTGGTGATTATAGTGAACTCTCTTGGAAGTACAAGAGGACTGGACGTACTCTCGGTTTGTGAGGGGAACCAGTATAAAATCTCTGTCTCTATCTTTCTCTCTTTCTCTCTACCTTCAAAGTTATTTTTGATTGTGTTTTGTTTTCTAAACCGCTGCAAACTCTGATAAGTTTTCCATAACTTAAAAGAAATTTTTAAACTATCCAAAACACAATTCAACCCCCCCTTCTTGTGTTTTTCACATCTTCATGGTACTTATTTGACTAGTTCTAAAGTGGTAAATAGCACTACTCTGAGGTATCTACATCTGGTGAAGAATGCCAAGATAGTCTATCCAACACATCCTCTGATGGTTAGAGAGACTGAAGATGACATTGGAGAATGTAGATTGGTTCATGTGAGTGATAGGGATGCTAGAATTATAGCAGAAGCTCATGCTAAATTCTTGAACGATCTTGGAGCAAAAGTTGGAAGTGGAGAAACAAGAGAATTAACTGTCAGACAATCAAGGATTCTGGGTCAACCATCCAGAGTCTTCTTAAAAAGGAAAGCTACTAAATGCTCGTGGCAAGAAGGTTGCCAAGACAAATACAGGACAAAGAAAGCCAAAGGCTTCAAAGAAATTGTTGCTGGATTCAACAGAAGAAGAGAAGGAAAAGGCTGAGATTGAAGCAGCAGTTTTGAAGGTTGCTGCATTCAAAGAAAAGGAAGTAGAGCTGAAAGATGGCCATGATTGTGGTATTGACCCAAGTGAATTTTATGAGATGAATTCTAAACTACCACCAAGAAATGATCTTCAGACTCTGGCAGCTAATCAGAAGATATATGGGCCAATAGATAATGGTAAGTCTTCTGATAATCTTGATAATAGCTCAATTCTTGTTAATGTCTTTCAAAAACCAAACTTAGAACAACCAATTTTGATTCCAGTTAAATGTGCTTATGATAGAATTTTCAAAGGTGTTAATTCTCAGAAAGATCTTACTCTTTCTGAGAATCAACAAAGATCAAAGCCATTTAACCCACTTCAAACTAACCCATCAGAATCTCAAGCTAATACAATATCTGATGATGCAGCACAAGCAACTACCTCAGGTACTGCACCAGTCATTCACACTGTGGATGATGATGAAGATTCTGAAGCTACACCCACACCACCTCGCATAAAGAACACACCACCCCATCAATCTGTTTTATACATTGACCCAAAATTGTTGAATCTGGTACCTACACTAGAAGCTGATTTAACTAAACCACAAACACCCCCATCAGAAAATGAACCTCACAAATCACCAGAACCTGCAACTCAAATCAACCCAAACTCTGAAGCTGTTCAGAATCCAAATTCTCCAATGATTGTTGTTGAAAAATCCCCACATCATGTGGTTATGGACAACACCTTCACTGCTTCTCACACAATTGATCCACATCTCCAAGAAATCTCTAGGGACTTGGAATTGGACTTAACAGACAAAACTCCTATTCACTCTTCTGATGCAAATACCTACATGCAGAATCTTTCTCATCAGTGTATCTATGTCCCTCCTCACCTACCTTCTAGGATCCTAAATGAACCCATTAGTAACACTAAGGAAGACATTACCAAGTTGCTGCAAGCTGTTGACAAGAATATTAGGAGAATTAACATTGTTATTCCTAATATGTCTATTGAGTCAGCTGACATTGACAAATAGTGTGATATGATGGAAGTTGGATTTCAGAACATGATGAAGGCAGTCAGAGAAGCCTATAAGAAAGATCTGGAATTCAGAAAAGAGTTGGCTAGAAGGAAGCTGAGAGGATTGAAAGAGAGAAGAAAGAAGCTGAAGAGCGTGAGAAGAAGAGACAAGAGGATAAGAGTATTGAAAAGAAAAAACAAGAAGCTCTGGCAAGAGAGCAAGCTAGACTAGCAGAAGAAGCTAGAATAGTTGCTGAGCACGCAAGGCTTGAACAATTAGCAAGGAATGCTCCAGAGTTTGCTCTTCTTATGAGAGAGGATTAGGAGAATCTCAAGAAGACAGTCTCTAATCACTCTACTATGTTGGACAAGATCTTTGCTACTCTTCAGAGTATGCAAGACTACCTCCTCCACCTCCTCCTCAACCCTAGGATTCTATGCACCTTATTTTATCTGATTTGTAATTTTTCAGAATCTGTTTTGACAATGCTTGTTGGATCCGTTTGTTTAATTAATTAATGAAGTTCTTGTTGTTTAATTGTTGATTCTTTCTGATTGTTTATTTTCTGTTATTTCATTTAATTATGCACAAATGATTTTGAGACAAATATCAAAACATAGATTTCAAAACTAAATAAAGAGTTTTATTCAAAAAGTAATTGTTGATTACATAAGTTCTAATCCAACTTTTCACTTGGATTCTACATCAGAAACAGCTATTTCTAAGTCTAGCTGATTAGAATCAGAGGGAGAAGAAGGGTTATCTTCCCTAGGTGGAACATATGTACTCAAGAATTCCTTCCAATCAGAATCCCATTCAGATTCTGAATCAGATAAGGACTCTTGTTGTCTGGTCTTGGATCTTGTTTGATAATTGGCTCTGACAGGAGCAGAAGTTGATGCTTTCATCTTCCGGGGATTCTTCTTAGACTCTGAATCTTGTTGAATCTTCACTTTCTTCTTCTTCTTCTCCTGTGGCTTCTTACTTTTGATCACTCTTCTATCCTTATCCATCTTTGTATTTTAATATACAATGGAAGTGTTGAGTTAAATGACAAAGGTTTATGGTCCTTATATAGTATTTCAAAACGGACAAGTTTATGGTTTTACGACAAATCATTAAATTGGTTTAGTTGTAATCACTTTCCTTTAACTTGACTGTCTTGAAACTCTCTCTTTGACCATTTTTTTTCAAACTTTTCATTTATTTCTTGTCTGTTTTTAATCATTTTGTTTAATGACAAAAGGGGGAGTAAGAGTAAATTAATTTATGGAACGCTAAACCTGAAGCCAAAATGCCAAAATTTTATTTTCATTTGTCAGTTTATTTCTTTTTGTACTAATTGATATAATAAGGAAAATTTCTATTTGAAATTTGAACTTATTATACATGTTACATATAAGAGAAGAGTGCAATTTTCTCTTATAAGTATCAGACTTAGGGGGAGAGCTTGCAAACCTAGCCTCTGAGAGTCAAGTGTATAAGCTAAGTTCAAAATTCAAATAAATATTTTTAAACTGATTTAATTAATCATTGTTGAACTCAGGGGGAGCTTGCAAAACTCAAAAACCTGAGAGAGGCATGATATAATTAATCAACAACCATTGTAAATTAATACTTGGTTTGTCATCAATCAAAAAGGGGGAGATTGTTGGAACAAAAGAGGTTCTGACATGACCCAATTAAGTTTTGATGATAACAATAATATTAATATACAATAGGGTATACTGATTATTTACTCTAAGTGTGCAGATATATAAGCTAAAAATTTTATATTCACTTTGAGTACATTTGAAGCTCTGAAATGGCAAGCAAATTCTGACCAGAAGATACTCATCAGAAGATGCAAGTTAAAGTCGCGTCAGAAGCTGCATATCAGAAGTTGTATTTGAAGACATCAGACTCTGATAAGAGCAGTGAGAGCCGTTTTGTCAGAAGAACATTCTCTGCAAACAATGATTGGATTTCATCATCTTCTGACAACCCAAAAGCTGGAGAATCAACCTTATCCTCAGGGATAATGACGTTAATACTATTGTACGAACTTATTACCTGATTTGGTCGAATCTTTCTCCCCAAGATTGATCGTACACAATTGTTACCTGATATGGTTAAGGGACGGTACTACCTCCAGCTGGCGAAATCTCACCGCAATGGATTAAATTCAAAGACGCTCCACCCTCTACTATAAATAGGATCTGAAATGAAGTTTTTGTGCACGACACTATTGAACAATTTTGAACAAGTTGTTACTCTGTCAAAATCATCCTAAGCACAAAAACAACTTGAATACAACTTAAACTCATTTGAATATCCAAGACTCAAAGCTTCAGCCTCTGATTATTACAGTTGCTAAGTCTTAGTTTTCTTTCACTAGGATTCTAAGTTAAGTCTTGTTATTGAGTTGTATTTATTCTCACTGAACATTGATTTTTGTAATCAGTGTTCATATACTTTGTTTTTCATTTGTAAGTTGTTTGAAGTCTCTTGCGTTTGTGCTTGAGCAAATGAAGTCTCTTGTAAGATTACTTGAGCATTAGAAGTCTCTTGCCTGTGTGCTTGAGCAAGTGTAATCTTTTGTGATTATTAGTGAACTCCCTTGGAAGTGCAAAGGGACTGGACGTACTCTTGGTTTGTGAGAGGAACAAGTATAAAATCTCTGTCTCTAGCTTTCTCTTTCTCTCACTCTTTCATACACTCTGTTTGATTGTGTTTTGTTTTTTTAACCACTGCAAAATCTGATAAGTGTTTAAACTTAGAAGAAATTTTTTAAACTACCCAAAACACAATTCAACCCCCCCCCCCCCCCCCCCTCTTGTGTTTTTCACACCTTCACTTGTGCCTACGTTGTGCTACATATTTGGCGTCAGAGTCGACGATCAGCTGGTGGCATGCGACCTTAGGGTCCAGTCCGGGCATCTCTGCAGTGCTCCAAGCAAAAATATATGCATTTTCTCTTTAGCAGGCTTTCAGTTGTTTCCTCGCGAGTCTTAAAGTCAAGCTCCAATCTTTACTCGGCGACTGGGGTCCTCGCCGAGGGGAACAAGCTCAAACTCGCCATCCGAGATAGGGCGGTAATTTTCTTTGCTTGCTGCATCCTTATCTTTGTTTTCTTTTCTGAGCTTCTTCTCCTCTTTGTGCTTCTTTTTGTAGTGTCTACTGTCGTGCTCAATGGAGCTCACGCTTGGTCATGGGAGCTAAGGTCTCGACTTTGCTTTCTTTGATGGGCTGGGAGGCTGGCCTACATAGCTGAGTCCTTTGGTTGCTGCATCGAAACATTTCATCGCTACTTCAATGTCCCCGTGCAAAGTTGTGACCAGCCCCTTCGGAGTGTAGTACTTCATTTTCAGGTGGGCGGTCGAGGGGACGGCGAGCAGATTTGCAATTGCTTCGCGGCCCAGGATGCACTGTTATAGGGATGGGAAGTCGACGACCAGAAATTTGACTTTGACAGTTCTATCTGCCTCTTCTTCTCCAAAGGTAACGATGAGGCCGACATAACCCCACAGCTTGGTTGTTGCTCCATTGAATCCTTGGAGTTCAGAACCCACGTAGGGGGCGAGGTGGCTCTGGTCGAGCTGCAAGGTGTTGAAGCATTGGGAGACCATGATATCGTCCGAGCTCCGTGTGTCAACGAGGATTCGGGGGACATCGTAGTTTGCCATGAATGCTCGGATGAGGAGGGGAATGTGGGCGTTGGAAGTCCTACCAGGTAGTTCCTCCATGTAGAATCCGAGGGGGACTAAGCCTTTTTCTGGGCCTGTCGAGGGTGACAGGGTGCTTGGGGGAGGCGTCGATGAGGTCCTCGAACTTTCTCTTCACTGATCCGATGGTCTTCTAGCAGTAGCCACTAGCGGATATCACCATTGTTTATGTGAACTTTTCCCACTTGGAAAAGGGTGGGGGCCGTGCTTTTTTCCTCGACCGAGTCGGGGACGTAGAAATCTTCCGGCGTTAAGATGCACAAGAGAATTTTCTTTTGTTCTTGCCCACCAGCTGCAGGCACTTCTTCCTCGACGATGCTGGTCTGTTGAGTATTGTGTTGAGGGTTGTCTTCGCAGAAGAACCTTTTTAGTTTTCCTTGGCGAATGAGAGCCTTAATGTCATCATTCAAGTGGATGCATTCTTCGTGGGAAGAGCGACGGGCTGCGATAGTCGTTATTGCAAGCATAGCGACTAAAAGACTGGCCCTATTTTGCAAGGGCTTCTATCCTTCGGTTCTGTTGCGCCATTACCTCCGTGCTTCTATCCTAGTTGGCTAGTCAACCGCGTATTGTTAAAGTACCAAAAGTAAGTATGTTTTATATCGTTTCCTCAGGGACTAGTGCGATATTAAATGCCGCTCAACAAATACCATGATTTTAAGTTATGATTTCAAAGTTGTTTTGTTACTAAAACTTGCAAACATAAAAATGCGATATTAATGTGATTAAAGATTCAGAGAGAATAAGTTGCCGGGATTAGAATCCAAATATCCATTTATATGCATTTACTTGGCTTTGTTATATATATTTTAGTTATCAACCAATTTTATCACGTATTGCTCTTCGTATGTTTCTGTTCCCAGATAACGACGAGAAACTATTACACCGATCAACCCCCGATCCCTCGGGTGATTAATTGATACAATATCTTTTAAAACCAATACTTTGAGTGATTATAAAACCTAAATTTATTCCTAGAGTTTAGATTCAATAGATATTATCTTAGATCAATGATTCAAAACATATATTGTAATATCCCACATTCTAAATTACCTAATTAATTTTTAATTAGAGCTTTGCCTAATTTTTCATAAATTAATTAGTGGTGTTTAGTTAAATTAATCTTGAGAAAATAAGAAAATTGTGTATAAATTAGGAATTTTAATTAAAAACCTAGACTATACACTAAGGCTCTAATTTCTTAAGTGAATCAATTGGTACAAAAAAATCCAAACTCCCTCCAACTTACTCCCTCTCACGTGCTCTCTCTCTCTTGCTATGACTCACCTCTTACTCTCAATCTCAAGCCTCCACCTCATTGCACACCATGAGTCATGATTCCACCAAGTTTGGTTAACCCCTCACATGCAAAACTAACCTCATTTCTCCCACTTTAACTTCAGAAAATCTGAAGCACTACTCTCTTCAACCCTCTCATTTCTCAAGCCCCAAAAACAACACCAAGTAGAAAACAACAAAGTTCTCTATCACCAAGAACACTCACATGCAACTACACACCAAAAACCTCAATCCCTCTTCCTTGAACTCCATTGTCTTTCACTTCAGAATCTGATTCCATGTCAGCTCCTTGTCACATGAATCTGCAAACCACAAACTTCCAATGATTCAAGTTTTCATCAAAAACATCTCCCAACCAAATTGCATGCATGTGAACTAGAACAAACCACCCATGACCCTCAAGCTGTACCAAACCCCCTATAAATACCACCATAGACCCAGGACGAAATCATCAAACAATCAAACACATCTAAGCATCAGAAATTCAATTCCAATCCTTTGGTGTTCTTGAGCAATTTTGGGGTCTTTGAGTCAATTCTTGGTGAAGCTGTTCGTGGGTCTTAAGGGGAGGTTTCTGTAGCTGAGTAGAGCCCAGAAGCAAGGTTGAAGCTTCATTACAGGTGGGTTCTTAGGTTAGGTAGTTTAGTTTCCCAATTTTATGAAAATATGCATGATAACATAGGAATTAGGAACTTGTTGTGTGAGGGAGATTAACTCCCAAATTTCCCTCCATTCTATCTCATATTATATGTTTTATGTTTCTGCACTAGCTTAAATGAGGAATGTAGGTGAAACCATTAGAAATTTATGAATTTCGCAAAACAGGGGCCATTCTGCATGAACTCGCCATGGCGAACTGATGGCGAGCACTCATGGCGAAAATAAGGTTCTGGGCTGAAGAACTTCGCCAGGCGAGTATTCTCTCGCCAGGCGAGTTGTTTAGGTCAGTGCCTGATATTTCGCCGTGGCGAGCTGGCGTTTCGCCATAGCGAGATTGTCCAGAATGACCTGTAAACCTGCCATGGCGAGCAGGTAACTCGCCGTGGCGAGCTTACACAGTACAGCCTGCAACTTCTGATTTTCAAACTGTTTTAATCGCTCGTTTTATTTCCTCATCTGAGATAGATAAATTACAGAAATGTGACTGGTATAATGTTAAATAGAATGTTAATCACAGATGATCTTAGGGTATAACCTAGATTTAATTAAGTTTGTATGTTCCCCGGGATTTGGAAACTCATGGTAGTAATAACACATTTTAGTATCAGTCAATTAAGAGCGAATTATATCGCGATATGGAATCCCAATGGGATAATCCATTAGGTTATGACTATGTGAGCTTCATGCCGTGACCGAATCGGTTGACGGATATGGCAGGCCTCTGAGACCTGCTCACCTCAGAGTGTCCTAGTGTTAAAATGAATAAGATATACTTTTGTGTTACACCTTTATTTATGCTTATGTATTATGATTTATTGCTAGCATATTATGACTGATTAGGTTTCCCCGGTGTAGTCACCTCTAGGAGGGTAGTAGGACTCACTGAGGCTTAGTTGTCTCACCCCACTCCAAACAATTATTTTTCAGATAAGCAGGTTGGTTAAGGTATGTTGTTCGGTGTGCTTGCAGCTGTGCTTGGAGATGGCATTTCTTTCATGCATTTCTAGTTGATCTATGTTGACTAATTTTATTCAATAATGTTTCGTTGTATCTTTTCTGTCGTTTTCCGCTGTACTTTGTATCCGATTTGTATGTAGCACCTGCGTGTGCTTTGAATCTTCAGAAATGTAATAATAATGACTCAGCTACCAGTTATGATATTTCACTGATATTCTAGATATTTCATGTGGGGTGTTATAATTGGTATCAGAGCAGGTCGATTCAGATCGTGCCAGAGTTCATTAGTATTACTATCCGAATCCCAGTATTTGTCTGGATTTCTAACATCTGTTCTAGATGTCATGTCACTTTAAGCCTAGCTAACTTGACTTGATATTGGCAGTTAGAGCACTATGTCAGGAACAAGACGAGGACCTGGAAGGCCTAGAAGGAACGTTGCTGATGATGATGACGAACCTGGAATGTATGGTGATGCTAATGCTAACATGTGGGCGGAGATGATGCATCAGCAGCAGCAGTTCCAAGCTCAACAGGCCCAGCAGCATCAAGAATTCATGAATATGTTTCAACAGCATATGAACAATCCACCACCTCAGCAGCAAGGATCAAGCGCTGCATTCCGTGAATTCTGCCGAATGAGTCCGCCGGAGTTTTATGGAGAGTACAATCCAGCGAAAGCCAGGGAATGGATTCAACGAATGAGTGGAATCCTTGAATCCATGGATTGCACCGAAGTTGACAAAGTGACATTCGTCTCCCGCTTCTTTAGGGGCGACGCGTGTAACTGGTGGGATGGAACCAAGGCGTACATGGAGGCCAGTCAGATGGAGATGAATTGGGAAAATTTCCGACGCCTTTTCGTTGGACATTATATCCCAGAGAGTTACCAATTCCAGATGGAACGTGAGTTGACTGAACTGAAGCAGGGGAACATGTCAGTGGCGGAGTATACCATGAAGTTCAACGAGCTGGTCCGTTATGTGATGGATGGGAATGATGCTCCCAGCGAATCATGGAAGATGAAGAAGTATCGGTTTGGGCTGAGAGCTGACATGGCGCACGATGTCTCTATGCAACATATCACTACCTTTGGTGATTTGGTGCAAAAGAGTTATCATGCTGAAGCTGATCTGGGTAACATACACAAGGAGCGTAGTGAAGCTTTTCAGAAAAAGAAAGATTCCGGAAAGTTCAATCTGCAAGTGAGAACTAAAGGTACTACCAGTAAGGGAAAGCAAAGTTACTCTCAACGTTCACCAAAGAATTGTGCAGAGTGCGGTTTCCCTCACAGTGGAGAATGCATGAAGGGAAGGAATATGTGTTACTATTGTAAGCAGCCAGGCCACTACAAGCATGAATGTCCTAAGCTGAAGAGACAGGGAGATCCCAGCGGTGCCTCAAAAAGCAAAGGTCGGGTATACTCACTTGACGGTGAGAATGTCAAATCTAATAATGCTTTAATTATGGATGTATGCAAGTTAGGCCAGTCTGAAGTTTTAGTCTTGTTTGATTGTGGAGCTACTAATTCCTTTATAGCCGTTGACTGTGTTCAGCGACTGCAATTACCCTCTGTGCCTTTAATTCCCCCTATGACTGTGGCTGTTGCCACAGGAGGCAAGGTTAATTCTAAACGTGTTTGCCAGAATTTTCCCGTCCTTGTGGGCAGTAAGGTCTATCATATAGATCTGATTTGTCTACCTCTGAAGGATATAGATGTGGTCCTAGGCATGGATTGGCTTTCCGCCAATACTGTGTACATTGGATGTGCTGAAAAGAATCTCTTCATTCCAACCGAAACTTCACCAGAAAGTAGAGCTATTACCGCTTTACTCCAGAATACTCATCAAATGATCCAGTACTTAGGTGTCGGTACTAAGTGTTTCAGTGTCTTGTTCACCATCGATCCGGAACCCAGTTTGAGCCCCAGTGATATTCCAGTTGTTAGTGAGTTCTTAGATGTTTTCCCAGATGATATTATGAATTTACCTCCTGAAAGGGAAGTTGAGTTTTCTATCGACCTAGTTCCTGGTTCCCAGCCAATCTCAGTTGCCCCGTATAGGATGTCTCCCTTAGAGCTTCATGAACTGAAATCTTAGCTCGAAGAGTTGCTTCAGAAACACTTTATCCGACCCAGTGTCTCACCTTGGGGAGCACCGGTGTTACTCGTGAAAAAGAAAGATGGTACGATGCGTCTGTGAATTGATTATCGTCAACTCAACAAGGTCACAATTAAGAACAAGTATCCCTTACCAAGAATCGATGACCTTTTGGATCAACTCAGAGGTGCTACTGTCTTTTCCAAGATTGATCTTCATTCTGGATATCATCAGATCCGTATCAAGTCCTCGGATGTTTCCAAGACAGCATTCAGGACTCGCTATGGACATTATGAATTCTTGGTCATGCCGTTCGGTTTGACTAATGCTCCAGCCATCTTTATGGACTACATGAATCGGATATTCCAGCCGTACCTTGACCAGTTTGTTGTCATTTTCATTGATGACATCCTGATCTATTCTAAGGATTCACAGGAGCATGCGGAACACCTGAGAATCGTGTTGAGCATCCTTAGAGAGAAGCAATTGTACGCCAAGTTCAGCAAGTGTGAATTTTGGCTATCTGAAGTTAAATTCTTGGGACATGTCATATCGCAAGGCGGTGTGTCTGTTGATCCATCCAAGGTTGAAGCAGTGTTGAATTGGGAAAGACCCAGAAGTGTTACCGAAGTCAGAAGTTTCCTTGGTTTGGCATGTTATTACCGGAGATTCATCTTAGGATTTTCGGAGATTGCCTTACCGTTAACCCGTCTGACCAGGAAAGATGCGACCTTTGATTGGGATGCTGCTTGTGAATGGAGTTTCAGAACTTTAAAGGAAAAACTAACCACAGCACCAGTGTTAGTAATTCCTGACCCAACCCGCAAGTACGTGGTGTACTGTGATGCGTCCAACAAGGGACTTGGATGTGTATTGATGCAAGATGGGGCAGTTGTAGCGTATGCATCCAGGCAGCTAAAACCTCATGAGCAGAATTATCCTACCCATGATCTGGAGTTAGCAGCCATTATCTTTGCACTCAAAATCTGGAGACATCATCTGTATGGAGTGCAGTTTGATCTGTTCAGTGATCACAAAAGTCTGAAGTACTTGTTTGATCAGAAGGAGTTGAATATGAGGCAACGGCGTTGGATGGAGTATCTCAAAGATTTTGATTTCAATCTCAATTACCACCCTGGAAAGGCCAATGCGGTGGCAGATGCCCTGAGCAGAAAGACATTGTATGCATCAGAGTTGTTGATGCAACAGTGCGGTCTGTACGAGAAGTTTAGGGATCTCAACCTGAACGTGATATATCGTAAGAGCGGTATTCGCATCAACAGAATTGAAATGTCCTGTGAGTTACGCCCAAGGATTGTGCAGGCTCAGCAGGATGACGTAGAGTTGCAGAAGAGAGTAAACCATCCGGAGTTTTCAGTAGCCACGGACGGTGCTATTCTCTATGAAGGCAGACTTTGTGTACCTCAGAATGATGAGTTGAAACGGTTAATTCTGGAAGAGGCACACAAGAGTGGATTTTCAATTCACCCTGGATCCACCAAGATGTATCATGATTTGAAGGAGAACTATTGGTGGCCAAACATGAAGGCAGAAATTGTTGAATTCGTGTCCAGGTGTATTGTTTGTCAACAGGTGAAGATTGAACATCAGAAACCTGGAGGACCGTTGCAACCATTGGATATTCTTGAGTGGAAATGGGAACATATCACCATGGACTTTGTAGGAGGACTGCCACGTAACCAGAGAGGTCAAGATTCGATCTGGGTAATCGTGGACCGGTTGACTAAGTCAGCTCATTTCATTCCAGTGAAATCCACCTACAAGGCCCCTCAATATGCAGCCATATTCATGGAGCAGATTGTAAGGCTACATGGGGTACCTATGAGTATTGTGTCAGATAGGGACCCGATTTTCACTTCAAGATTTTGGAAGGCATTTCAGAATGCGATGGGAACTCGATTGAAGATGAGTACGTCGCATCACCCTCAGACTGATGGTCAGAAAGGACTATTCAGACCCTTGAGGATATGCTTCGAGCTTGTGTATTAGAAGATGGTGGTTCGTGGAGTAATCACTTACACCTAATAGAGTTTGCATACAATAACAGTTACCATGCCAGTATCGGTATGGCACCTTATCAAGCTCTGCATGGCAGGAAGTGTAGAACTCCGTTGTGTTGGACAGAAGTTGGTGATCGTAGTTTCTTGGGACCAGATATTGTCCAAGAGACCACGTTAAAGATCAAGTCTATTCGGGATAAGCTGAAAGTTGCTCAGAGTCGGCAGAAGAGTTATGCCGACAAGAGAAGAAGGTTTTTGGAATTTCAGGAAGGTGACCATGTGTTCTTGAGAGTTACTCCTAAGTTGGGTTTGCGAGGTGTTTTCAAAACTAAGAAGCTCTGTCCAAGATTCATTGGACCCTATCAGATTCTTCGACGCGTCGGTCCTGTAGCCTACCAGTTAGCTCTTCCTCCATCTATGTCAGGGTGTTTAGTGGTGTTTAGTTAGTGGTGTTTAGTTAAATTAATCTTGAGAAAATAAGAAAATTGTGTATAAATTAGGAATTTTAATTAAAAACCTAGACTATACACTAAGGCTCTAATTTCTTAAGTGAATCAATTGGTACAAAAAAATCCAAACTCCCTCCAACTTACTCCCTCTCACGTGCTCTCTCTCTCTTGCTATGACTCACCTCTTACTCTCAATCTCAAGCCTCCACCTCATTGCACACCATGAGTCATGATTCCACCAAGTTTGGTTAACCCCTCACATGCAAAACTAACCTCATTTCTCCCACTTTAACTTCAGAAAATCTGAAGCACTACTCTCTTCAACCCTCTCATTTCTCACGCCCCAAAAACAACACCAAGTAGAAAACAACAAAGTTCTCTATCACCAAGAACACTCACATGCAACTACACACCAAAAACCTCAATCCCTCTTCCTTGAACTCCATTGTCTTTCACTTCAGAATCTGATTCCATGTCAGCTCCTTGTCACATGAATCTGCAAACCACAAACTTCCAATGATTCAAGTTTTCATCAAAAACATCTCCCAACCAAATTGCATGCATGTGAACTAGAACAAACCACCCATGACCCTCAAGTTGTACCAAACCCCCTATAAATACCACCATAGACCCAGGACGAAATCATCAAACAATCAAACACATCTAAGCATCAGAAATTCAATTCCAATCCTTTGGTGTTCTTGAGCAATTTTGGGGTCTTTGAGTCAATTCTTGGTGAAGCTGTTCGTGGGTCTTAAGGGGAGGTTTCTGTAGCTGAGTAGAGCCCAGAAGCAAGGTTGAAGCTTCATTACAGGTGGGTTCTTAGGTTAGGTAGTTTAGTTTCCCAATTTTATGAAAATATGCATGATAACATAGGAATTAGGAACTTGTTGTGTGAGGGAGATTAACTCCCAAATTTCCCTCCATTCTATCTCATATTATATGTTTTATGTTTCTGCACTAGCTTAAATGAGGAATGTAGGTGAAACCATTAGAAATTTATGAATTTCGCAAAACAGGGGCCATTCTGCATGAACTCGCCATGGCGAACTGATGGCGAGCACTCATGGCGAAAATAAGGTTCTGGGCTGAAGAACTTCGCCAGGCGAGTATTCTCTCGCCAGGCGAGTTGTTTAGGTCAGTGCCTGATATTTCGCCGTGGCGAGCTGGCGTTTCGCCATAGCGAGATTGTCCAGAATGACCTGTAAACCTGCCATGGCGAGCAGGTAACTCGCCGTGGCGAGCTTACACAGTACAGCCTGCAACTTCTGATTTTCAAACTGTTTTAATCGCTCGTTTTATTTCCTCATCTGAGATAGATAAATTACAGAAATGTGACTGGTATAATGTTAAATAGAATGTTAATCACAGATGATCTTAGGGTATAACCTAGATTTAATTAAGTTTGTATGTTCCCCGGGATTTGGAAACTCATGGTAGTAATAACACATTTTAGTATCAGTCAATTAAGAGCGAATTATATCGCGATATGGAATCCCAATGGGATAATCCATTAGGTTATGACTATGTGAGCTTCATGCCGTGACCGAATCGGTTGACGGATATGGCAGGCCTCTGAGACCTGCTCACCTCAGAGTGTCCTAGTGTTAAAATGAATAAGATATACTTTTGTGTTACACCTTTATTTATGCTTATGTATTATGATTTATTGCTAGCATATTATGACTGATTAGGTTTCCCCGGTGTAGTCACCTCTAGGAGGGTAGTAGGACTCACTGAGGCTTAGTTGTCTCACCCCACTCCAAACAATTATTTTTCAGATAAGCAGGTTGGTTAAGGTATGTTGTTCGGTGTGCTTGCAGCTGTGCTTGGAGATGGCATTTCTTTCATGCATTTCTAGTTGATCTATGTTGACTAATTTTATTCAATAATGTTTCGTTGTATCTTTTCTGTCGTTTTCCGCTGTACTTTGTATCCGATTTGTATGTAGCACCTGCGTGTGCTTTGAATCTTCAGAAATGTAATAATAATGACTCAGCTACCAGTTATGATATTTCACTGATATTCTAGATATTTCATGTGGGGTGTTATAATTGGTATCAGAGCAGGTCGATTCAGATCGTGCCAGAGTTCATTAGTATTACTATCCGAATCCCAGTATTTGTCTGGATTTCTAACATCAGTTCTAGATGTCATGTCACTTTAAGCCTAGCTAACTTGACTTGATATTGGCAGTTAGAGCACTATGTCAGGAACAAGACGAGGACCTGGAAGGCCTAGAAGGAACGTTGCTGATGATGATGACGAACCTGGAATGTATGGTGATGCTAATGCTAACATGTGGGCGGAGATGATGCATCAGCAGCAGCAGTTCCAAGCTCAACAGGCCCAGCAGCATCAAGAATTCATGAATATGTTTCAACAGCATATGAACAATCCACCACCTCAGCAGCAAGGATCAAGCGCTGCATTCCGTGAATTCTGCCGAATGAGTCCGCCGGAGTTTTATGGGGAGTACAATCCAGCGAAAGCCAGGGAATGGATTCAACGAATGAGTGGAATCCTTGAATCCATGGATTGCACCGAAGTTGACAAAGTGACATTCGTCTCCCGCTTCTTTAGGGGCGACGCGTGTAACTGGTGGGATGGAACCAAGGCGTACATGGAGGCCAGTCAGATGGAGATGAATTGGGAAAATTTCCGACGCCTTTTCGTTGGACATTATATCCCAGAGAGTTACCAATTCCAGATGGAACGTGAGTTGACTGAACTGAAGCAGGGGAACATGTCAGTGGCGGAGTATACCATGAAGTTCAACGAGCTGGTCCGTTATGTGATGGATGGGAATGATGCTCCCAGCGAATCATGGAAGATGAAGAAGTATCGGTTTGGGCTGAGAGCTGACATGGCGCACGATGTCTCTATGCAACATATCACTACCTTTGGTGATTTGGTGCAAAAGAGCTATCATGCTGAAGCTGATCTGGGTAACATACACAAGGAGCGTAGTGAAGCTTTTCAGAAAAAGAAAGATTCCGGAAAGTTCAATCTGCAAGTGAGAACTAAAGGTACTACCAGTAAGGGAAAGCAAAGTTACTCTCAACGTTCACCAAAGAATTGTGCAGAGTGCGGTTTCCCTCACAGTGGAGAATGCATGAAGGGAAGGAATATGTGTTACTATTGTAAGCAGCCAGGCCACTACAAGCATGAATGTCCTAAGCTGAAGAGACAGGGAGATCCCAGCGGTGCCTCAAAAAGCAAAGGTCGGGTATACTCACTTGACGGTGAGAATGTCAAATCTAATAATGCTTTAATTATGGATGTATGCAAGTTAGGCCAGTCTGAAGTTTTAGTCTTGTTTGATTGTGGAGCTACTAATTCCTTTATAGCCGTTGACTGTGTTCAGCGACTGCAATTACCCTCTGTGCCTTTAATTCCCCCTATGACTGTGGCTGTTGCCACAGGAGGCAAGGTTAATTCTAAACGTGTTTGCCAGAATTGTCCCGTCCTTGTGGGCAGTAAGGTCTATCATATAGATCTGATTTGTCTACCTCTGAAGGATATAGATGTGGTCCTAGGCATGGATTGGCTTTCCGCCAATACTGTGTACATTGGATGTGCTGAAAAGAATCTCTTCATTCCAACCGAAACTTCACCAGAAAGTAGAGCTATTACCGCTTTACTCCAGAATACTCATCAAATGATCCAGTACTTAGGTGTCGGTACTAAGTGTTTCAGTGTCTTGTTCACCATCGATCCGGAACCCAGTTTGAGCCCCAGTGATATTCCAGTTGTTAGTGAGTTCTTAGATGTTTTCCCAGATGATATTATGAATTTACCTCCTGAAAGGGAAGTTGAGTTTTCTATCGACCTAGTTCCTGGTTCCCAGCCAATCTCAGTTGCCCCGTATAGGATGTCTCCCTTAGAGCTTCATGAACTGAAATCTTAGCTTGAAGAGTTGCTTCAGAAACACTTTATCCGACCCAGTGTCTCACCTTGGGGAGCACCGGTGTTACTCGTGAAAAAGAAAGATGGTACGATGCGTCTGTGCATTGATTATCGTCAACTCAACAAGGTCACAATTAAGAACAAGTATCCCTTACCAAGAATCGATGACCTTTTGGATCAACTCAGAGGTGCTACTGTCTTTTCCAAGATTGATCTTCGTTCTGGATATCATCAGATCCGTATCAAGTCCTCGGATGTTTCCAAGACAGCATTCAGGACTCGCTATGGACATTATGAATTCTTGGTCATGCCGTTCGGTTTGACTAATGCTCCAGCCATCTTTATGGACTACATGAATCGGATATTCCAGCCGTACCTTGACCAGTTTGTTGTCATTTTCATTGATGACATCCTGATCTATTCTAAGGATTCACAGGAGCATGCGGAACACCTGAGAATCGTGTTGAGCATCCTTAGAGAGAAGCAATTGTACGCCAAGTTCAGCAAGTGTGAATTTTGGCTATCTGAAGTTAAATTCTTGGGACATGTCATATCGCAAGGCGGTGTGTCTGTTGATCCATCCAAGGTTGAAGCAGTGTTGAATTGGGAAAGACCCAGAAGTGTTACTGAAGTCAGAAGTTTCCTTGGTTTGGCATGTTATTACCGGAGATTCATCTTAGGATTTTCGGAGATTGCCTTACCGTTAACCCGTCTGACCAGGAAAGATGCGACCTTTGATTGGGATGCTGCTTGTGAATGGAGTTTCAGAACTTTAAAGGAAAAACTAACCACAGCACCAGTGTTAGTAATTCCTGACCCAACCCGCAAGTACGTGGTGTACTGTGATGCGTCCAACAAGGGACTTGGATGTGTATTGATGCAAGATGGGGCAGTTGTAGCGTATGCATCCAGGCAGCTAAAACCTCATGAGCAGAATTATCCTACCCATGATCTGGAGTTAGCAGCCATTATCTTTGCACTCAAAATCTGGAGACATCATCTGTATGGAGTGCAGTTTGATCTGTTCAGTGATCACAAAAGTCTGAAGTACTTGTTTGATCAGAAGGAGTTGAATATGAGGCAACGGCGTTGGATGGAGTATCTCAAAGATTTTGATTTCAATCTCAATTACCACCCTGGAAAGGCCAATGCGGTGGCAGATGCCCTGAGCAGAAAGACATTGTATGCATCAGAGTTGTTGATGCAACAGTGCGGTCTGTACGAGAAGTTTAGGGATCTCAACCTGAACGTGATATATCGTAAGAGCGGTATTCGCATCAACAGAATTGAAATGTCCTGTGAGTTACGCCCAAGGATTGTGCAGGCTCAGCAGGATGACGTAGAGTTGCAGAAGAGAGTAAACCATCCGGAGTTTTCAGTAGCCACGGACGGTGCTATTCTCTATGAAGGCAGACTTTGTGTACCTCAGAATGATGAGTTGAAACGGTTAATTCTGGAAGAGGCACACAAGAGTGGATTTTCAATTCACCCTGGATCCACCAAGATGTATCACGATTTGAAGGAGAACTATTGGTGGCCAAACATGAAGGCAGAAATTGTTGAATTCGTGTCCAGGTGTATTGTTTGTCAACAGGTGAAGATTGAACATCAGAAACCTGGAGGACCGTTGCAACCATTGGATATTCTTGAGTGGAAATGGGAACATATCACCATGGACTTTGTAGGAGGACTGCCACGTAACCAGAGAGGTCAAGATTCGATCTGGGTAATCGTGGACCGGTTGACTAAGTCAGCTCATTTCATTCCAGTGAAATCCACCTACAAGGCCCCTCAATATGCAGCCATATTCATGGAGCAGATTGTAAGGCTACATGGGGTACCTATGAGTATTGTGTCAGATAGGGACCCGATTTTCACTTCAAGATTTTGGAAGGCATTTCAGAATGCGATGGGAACTCGATTGAAGATGAGTACGTCGCATCACCCTCAGACTGATGGTCAGAAAGGACTATTCAGACCCTTGAGGATATGCTTCGAGCTTGTGTATTAGAAGATGGTGGTTCGTGGAGTAATCACTTACACCTAATAGAGTTTGCATACAATAACAGTTACCATGCCAGTATCGGTATGGCACCTTATCAAGCTCTGCATGGCAGGAAGTGTAGAACTCCGTTGTGTTGGACAGAAGTTGGTGATCGTAGTTTCTTGGGACCAGATATTGTCCAAGAGACCACGTTAAAGATCAAGTCTATTCGGGATAAGCTGAAAGTTGCTCAGAGTCGGCAGAAGAGTTATGCCGACAAGAGAAGAAGGTTTTTGGAATTTCAGGAAGGTGACCATGTGTTCTTGAGAGTTACTCCTAAGTTGGGTTTGCGAGGTGTTTTCAAAACTAAGAAGCTCTGTCCAAGATTCATTGGACCCTATCAGATTCTTCGACGCGTCGGTCCTGTAGCCTACCAGTTAGCTCTTCCTCCATCTATGTCAGGGTGTTTAGTGGTGTTTAGTTAGTGGTGTTTAGTTAAATTAATCTTGAGAAAATAAGAAAATTGTGTATAAATTAGGAATTTTAATTAAAAACCTAGACTATACACTAAGGCTCTAATTTCTTAAGTGAATCAATTGGTACAAAAAAATCCAAACTCCCTCCAACTTACTCCCTCTCACGTGCTCTCTCTCTCTTGCTATGACTCACCTCTTACTCTCAATCTCAAGCCTCCACCTCATTGCACACCATGAGTCATGATTCCACCAAGTTTGGTTAACCCCTCACATGCAAAACTAACCTCATTTCTCCCACTTTAACTTCAGAAAATCTGAAGCACTACTCTCTTCAACCCTCTCATTTCTCACGCCCCAAAAACAACACCAAGTAGAAAACAACAAAGTTCTCTATCACCAAGAACACTCACATGCAACTACACACCAAAAACCTCAATCCCTCTTCCTTGAACTCCATTGTCTTTCACTTCAGAATCTGATTCCATGTCAGCTCCTTGTCACATGAATCTGCAAACCACAAACTTCCAATGATTCAAGTTTTCATCAAAAACATCTCCCAACCAAATTGCATGCATGTGAACTAGAACAAACCACCCATGACCCTCAAGTTGTACCAAACCCCCTATAAATACCACCATAGACCCAGGACGAAATCATCAAACAATCAAACACATCTAAGCATCAGAAATTCAATTCCAATCCTTTGGTGTTCTTGAGCAATTTTGGGGTCTTTGAGTCAATTCTTGGTGAAGCTGTTCGTGGGTCTTAAGGGGAGGTTTCTGTAGCTGAGTAGAGCCCAGAAGCAAGGTTGAAGCTTCATTACAGGTGGGTTCTTAGGTTAGGTAGTTTAGTTTCCCAATTTTATGAAAATATGCATGATAACATAGGAATTAGGAACTTGTTGTGTGAGGGAGATTAACTCCCAAATTTCCCTCCATTCTATCTCATATTATATGTTTTATGTTTCTGCACTAGCTTAAATGAGGAATGTAGGTGAAACCATTAGAAATTTATGAATTTCGCAAAACAGGGGCCATTCTGCATGAACTCGCCATGGCGAACTGATGGCGAGCACTCATGGCGAAAATAAGGTTCTGGGCTGAAGAACTTCGCCAGGCGAGTATTCTCTCGCCAGGCGAGTTGTTTAGGTCAGTGCCTGATATTTCGCCGTGGCGAGCTGGCGTTTCGCCATAGCGAGATTGTCCAGAATGACCTGTAAACCTGCCATGGCGAGCAGGTAACTCGCCGTGGCGAGCTTACACAGTACAGCCTGCAACTTCTGATTTTCAAACTGTTTTAATCGCTCGTTTTATTTCCTCATCTGAGATAGATAAATTACAGAAATGTGACTGGTATAATGTTAAATAGAATGTTAATCACAGATGATCTTAGGGTATAACCTAGATTTAATTAAGTTTGTATGTTCCCCGGGATTTGGAAACTCATGGTAGTAATAACACATTTTAGTATCAGTCAATTAAGAGCGAATTATATCGCGATATGGAATCCCAATGGGATAATCCATTAGGTTATGACTATGTGAGCTTCATGCCGTGACCGAATCGGTTGACGGATATGGCAGGCCTCTGAGACCTGCTCACCTCAGAGTGTCCTAGTGTTAAAATGAATAAGATATACTTTTGTGTTACACCTTTATTTATGCTTATGTATTATGATTTATTGCTAGCATATTATGACTGATTAGGTTTCCCCGGTGTAGTCACCTCTAGGAGGGTAGTAGGACTCACTGAGGCTTAGTTGTCTCACCCCACTCCAAACAATTATTTTTCAGATAAGCAGGTTGGTTAAGGTATGTTGTTCGGTGTGCTTGCAGCTGTGCTTGGAGATGGCATTTCTTTCATGCATTTCTAGTTGATCTATGTTGACTAATTTTATTCAATAATGTTTCGTTGTATCTTTTCTGTCGTTTTCCGCTGTACTTTGTATCCGATTTGTATGTAGCACCTGCGTGTGGTTTGAATCTTCAGAAATGTAATAATAATGACTCAGCTACCAGTTATGATATTTCACTGATATTCTAGATATTTCATGTGGGGTGTTATATATATCCCTATACTATTTCAAATCCAAATATTAACACAAATTAAAACAAAGATAATATCAAAATAGATTGAATCACGAAAACATATATAACAAAAGCTCAAGGTAATTACATATTTATAGGATATTGTTCATCTAATCCCAACAACAAAGAGAATTTAGGCACTCATGGTCATAGTGATCTTACAAAGATGAAGAGAAAGGAAATGAACATGACACTTGATTCCTCAAGTTGTGATGAATCCACCTTCAAACTCTCCTTAAAACCCTAGCTCTGAAATGCTCTCTCTGTTCTGTAAGGGTGCGTTTGATCTGTTAAAAAATGAGGGACAGGACAGGACAAAAATGATTGTCCAGTGTTTGATGCAAAAAGACACATATGGAAAGTACAAAATAAATGTTGATGGACGGGACAAGTAGCCGCTTTTTTGTAATTCACTAAAGTGGGGGACAAATATTTGTCCACCGGACAAACAATTAAAAATACTATTTTATCCTCTAACCGTAGGTTTTGCTTCTCGCTCTCGTCTGCCTTCTCCTAATACTGCACGCTGCAACTCTGCTCTCTCTGCATTCCTCAAGTAACTTTTTCAATTGCTTTTACTTTAATTCCATGCTTTGCTTTTTCTCTTTCTATTTCCAATAGTTTTGTATTTCTTTTGTCTTCATATTGATGTCACTATCACTTTCACTACACACAAATTTATATTTCTCTTTGATTCATTCCCGTATGATCAAATCATCACACCAAAGGCCATTTTGTTTGGTCCCACACTAGGCATGCATGTTCATCTTTGATGCAATTTTTTCCATGCTTTTTCTTTGCTTTTTTTTATTTCTTTTTTGATCATGTGTAGAATAAAGTAGAAAATATAATATTTTATTCAATTAACTTTTGTAGCACTTTTACTTGCTGAATTTTTAATTGTTTTTTATGTAGCTGTAATGGATGATGAACACATTTTTCATTTTCTTCTTGTTTGGAGGATGTATATGTATATTTTGGCCATATATGCTGCTGGTTTTTTTTTTCTTGAATTTCACTTTGAGGGATGACTATGAGAGGAGGTCTTTGAATGAAAGAGCTTTATCTAGGTATGAGTCACGAAGGGATGTTTTGGACTCCATCATTAGTGCAAGTGATTCTCATTGCATATGGGAATTAAGAATGTGTAGAAACACATTTGCACATCTTTGTGAGATTTTAAGGGTGCGAGGAGGATAAGTGAAACTTAGACAAGTGACCGTTGAAGAGCAAGTTGCAGTATTTTTAAATATACTCGCACATCATACAAAAAATAGAAGTATTCAAGTTAGACTGTCTAGATCGGGACAAACAATTAGCAGGTATGTTCATAGAGTGTTGGCTGCAGTTATGAGGTTACGTAATGATTTACTTGCAAAACCCGAACCAGTACCTCAAGATTGCAATGATGAAAGATGGAAGTGGTTTACGGTAAACCATTTCTCAATAAATGAAAATGTGCACGTAGTTACCTCGTAGTATATTATTGTAGTTAAGTGATCTAATTATGTTTGTATAATGTATTAAACTTTTAGGGATGCTTAGGGGCTTTAGATGGGACTTATATAGCAGTTACACCAAGTGCGTCTGACAGACCTAGATATCGTACAAGGAAAGGTGGTCTTGCAACAAATGTCTTAGGTGTATGTACCAGAGATATGAGATTTATATATGTACTAGTTGGGTGGGAAGGATCGTCTTCAGACTCTAGGGTATTACGAGATGCAATAAGTAGGCCAAATGGATTGAAAGTTCCAATTGGTATGACAATTTTAATTTATTTTTTTTTAGTTTGTGTGAACATGGCTGATTAGAACAATTAACCGTTGCTAATACTTTTAGGTTCATATTATCTTGTTGATGGTGGATACACTAACGGGGAAGGCTTAAGTGTAACAAGTGATAATACCTTTTGCAGATCAAACGCACCCAAAGTGTAACAAGTGATAATACCCCTTTTTTTTATTTCAAAAACTATTTATATCAGTTCAGCACTACCAAATTCGCCGGGCGACTAAATTCTCGCTGAGCGAAAAATTCAGTTTCTTCAGATGTATGTTTGTTGAACGTGTCCCACTTGACAGCCAACTGTCGCCAAACCTCGCCCGGCGATATCTGGAAACTCAAAATCTTGTTTCTTTCTTTAAAAACTATCTTTAACTCCATCAACCTACAAAATTAGTTGGGATTTAGTCCTAATGGATGCAATATGTACAAAAGCAAATATTTACATAATTTAGAGTGTTTTATATACATTACTTGCAAAATAAGTTAACAAATGCCTAAGTTTAAACATGAAATCTTACTACTTTTGGGCACTTATCACGTGTGCGCTTGCAACCGGGATTTCCTGCGTGTTTTGCGGGCGTTTCCCATATTGGCGCAACGTCAATATTTGCATGTCGTCATCTTCCGACGAGACAGAGGCTTCACGACCGTCTCTTGGGTCGGATTCCGGTTGCGGTTGAACGTTCGTCCGTACAGGGCTGAGAACGGTGCCGTGTTCCACGGGGGAGGAAGGCAGAGGGACGAAATCGCGGTTGTTGTCACCGTGATCGGCGTCGTTGCGAGTGTTGGATCCACCGGTTGTCATGATGAAAGTTGTTGAAAAAGAATCAGTTTTGAACTTTAAAGTTTAAAGAAGAGGAAAACTAGTCCCCACAGACGGCGCCACTGATCTAACCTGTTGATCAAAAAGGATGATGGACCGACAAATCCCTCACTTGACGAATAATTCCGTAACGTTGAGCAGCAATTCACCACCGGAGGGGGGTTGTACCTGTAGGCGCTCCGATGCTTAAGTCAAAAGAGAGAACAGATACAAGAGAGTAAAAGTGAGTAAAGAATTGAATACCTGACCCTCTAGTGAAGGAAGGTATTTATAGATTCCCCAGCGCTGGGCCAAGGTCTCCCTAATGTGCTGTGCAGGACGGCCCAATAGGAGAGACTGCCAGGATTTCTCTTTTGTTGGAGTAAGGAACCGTTATTTAGCCCTTATCCTGGTGATGAGTTATCACGCATCGTGTATAGAGGCGGTTAACTCATCCTGATCGTGTCCTGGTAAATAGGAACATATGAAAAGTGTGGCGGCGTAATGACTGTAAGTGCACCAGTTCATCCTCATGTTTTAATAATTGTCAAAACACATGAAAATAGAGTAGAACATATTTTGGCAACATTACAAATGACTTGACAGCGAAAAACTATATTTTAAAACTTTGAAAAATTGTTTTTTAGGTATTATGTATCGATACATAAACATGTGTATCGATACAAATGTCCTGAAATTACTTCAGACTGATTTTGTGCATTTTGTATCGATACATATATCACTTGTATCGATACAAAAGTGGTCTCTCAGAGGCAGAGAGTCACTTGTGTATCGAATCATGCTTGCATGTATCGATACACACCTGTATCTCTCAGAAAACCAGAGAGTGCATGATGTATCGAATCATGCTTGCATGATTTGATACATATCAGTCAAGATTTCAAGAAACTGATATATGTATCGATACACACCCGTGTTTGTATCGATACATAGGTCAAATCTTTCAATTTGAACGCTGGTCAAAGGGTTTGTATCGATACAAACCATCATTTGTATCGATACACGTATGTTAAATTTTGCCCAAATTTGCTTAATTCTTTTCTATCTTTAAATAGCAATGTGGTGTGTCATTGTAACAGAGAGGAAACCAGTGAGAAAGTTCAGAAAACGCTTTGAGATTCAAATTGAGTGAAAATTTGGATCAAAGGTTTCATTCATCACAAGTTCATCATCTTCATCAAGTTTGCAATCAAATTGAAGTTTGAGTATGGGATCAATTCAATAGAGACTGCATATTTGTTTGATAACGTTCGGTACGGTTCGCGGTGAATCAGAATCGTGATCGGGTTGAATTGTGACGAAGGTTTTGGTTTCTCTCAAGGGTTCAAGATTGTGCGAATCTTGAAGGTTCAACAACAAGAAGCGAATGACTCAGCTGGACGATCGAGTGCGGATTGGCACGGGTCGGATCGTTGGAATCAGAGGGCGAAGCTTCGTTTTGTGTTGAGGTTTATTCGCATAGTTTACTTTTGATTCGTTATAGGGTTATAAGATTCAATTGTAAATTGTGCACTTGTGTTCGTCATTTTTTATCAATATACTCTCAAATAACCCGTTTGGTTATTTGGGGGGAGACGTACCCGGCCGACCGCGAGGACGACACGAAAGCCGGGGAACTCCCTAATCAAACCGTTTGTGTCTCTCTCTCTCTCTCAATCTTTTACTTTTCATAATTTCGTTAATTTTGAATCAATTGAATTTTTCGTGTTCGTATTGGTACACCAAAAATTCAATTGCTATTGCTTGATTGTGATTGGATTACACTTGATAATAACTTGCTTGGGGCTGATTTAATTCAAACATTTAAATTCGATTGATTTTGTACACGAGCATTTCTAAACCTTTTCATAAATCGTTCCAAGGCTATACTACATTTCCTTTAATCAATCGGTGCATAGACTACCGATCCGGTGGTACTTTCGCGCGCACGATTGAAACAAAATATTTTTTTTAAACCTACATTGTTTCAAGGATCACTTATTCAACCCCCCCTTTTAAGTGATAGCCAAGTAGTCTAACAAGTGGTATCACGATCCCGGTTCAATTTTGTTTACAAAATTCGGAGGATTGTGCCAATTATTAGAAAACATGGCTTTTGCACCGAAAGGGGCGTATAATAGGGCTCCTATATTCAATGGAGATCATTTTGATTATTGGAAAGGTAGTATGCGCATACACATCAAGTCTTTTGATGGTGAAGTGTGGAATGCTATTGAGGACGGTCCGTTTGTTCCAACAATCACCGACCCCAATGGCGTTGTCACAAATAAGCCTATGGCACAATGGACGGATGATGAAAAGAAAAAGGTCAATTACGATGCAAAGGCATAAAACATACTTATTTCATCCCTTGGGATTGAACAATTTTATCATGTGTCGCATTGTTCTACGGCTAAGGAAATGTGGGATACATTAGTTACTCATTTTGAGGGAACTAATGAGGTCAAAATTTCGAAAATAAACACCTTAACTCAAGAGTTCGAATTGTTTCATATGCAAGATGGTGAAACCATTGCGGATATGCAACAAAGATTTGTAAAAATCACCAACAAGTTACATGGTCTAGGTAAACCAATCACAAATCAAGATGCTACTAATAAGATTTTGAGATGTCTTAATAGGTCATGGCAACCAAAGGTCACCGCAATCAAAGAAGCGAATGATCTTACAACTTTGAGTCTCACAACCTTATTTGGTAAGCTAACGGAACATGAACAAGTGCTTAATTTGTTGGAAAAGCATGAAAAAGGTGAGAAAAAGGAAAAACACAACGAAAAGGAAAAAGAAAAGGATAAGAGGTCCATTGCTCTAAAAGCCTCAAAATCCAAGTCCAAAAAGGTTGAGCAAGTGGAAAGTAGCTCAAGCGAAGACAATTCCGATGATGAGGAAATGGGGCTCTTCGTTCGACGCTACAATAGTTATGTGAGAAAGAATGGGATAAGACATTCCGATGACAATCTTAAGAAGTTTCGGAAAGATAGTGGTTACCGCCGGAAGAATGAAGATGATAGGCACTCCAAGAAAGAGGCATGCTATGAATGTGGCAAAGTTGGTCATTTCAAGCCAGATTGTCCTAAGCTCAAGAGAAAAGAGAAGGAGTCACCTTCATTCAAAAAGGGAAGCAAGGACAAAGGAAAGAAAGCTTATGTTGCATGGGAGAGCGGAAGCTCATCTTCCTCTTCATCATCAAGCTCTAGCTCAAGTGGTGAAGATGCATTGGCTAATGTGTGCTTAACATCCCATGATCGCAAGAAACTTGCTCCTAAAAAGGTAAATCAAAATCCCTCTAGCTCATATACGCTTTTAGAATATCATGAGTTACAAGTCGCTTTTGAAAAGTTACACAAAGAAACTAAAGAGGCTTTTCAACGACTAAAAGGTTTAATGCAAGTTAATAAATACCTTGAGGCAAAAGTTTCGGAAACGGAGCTTGAGTTGAAAGCTCTCAAAGAGTCTATGATTCAAAAACCTCTTGTGACTTTTGATAGTTATGGTAACGATAGAACCGGATGTGATGGATGCTTTTACTTATCTAGAGACTTGCGAAAGTTGCAAGATAAGCTAAAAGAACCATCTAAGCCGGAGATTACTTTTGCGGTTGATCCATCTAAATTCAACAAATCCTTAAAACCTAGAAATAAAAAGTATAAATTTGTTGAAAAGGATCCTAAGAAAAGTATTCGTCATATTGTTTGTCATTATTGTTGTAACAAGGGTCATACTATTGCAAAATGCCATGCTCGGAAAACCTTGGTACCAAAAGGCAAATTGCAATGGTTACCCAAGTTAAGCAATAATGTTGCTACTAACCAACTAGGACCCAACATGAGTTGGGGACCTACTTCAAATGTCTAAGTATGTAGGAGAATGTCTTGAACCATTGACGAATGACACCGACATCAATGGAGTTCAAGACTTACGAACAAGGAAAATGATGAGAAAAGCTTCAACACAACACTTACAATGTTGTGGAAATTGATCACTTCCTCCACATAACACTTAAGGGAAGATTCTATTCTCTACCTTTTCCTTTATATTTTTTTTGCATTTGTATATTGGTTCATATACATACAACTTTCACCTTAATATGATATGTGCTTTGATAGTTGTCTAATCCTTCATTTCCAAGAATTTTGCTCAAAAATATTTATAAGTTTTTGAGACTCATACGTCTTAAATGGGGTTTTGACAAAAATCATTACAATTGTCATATTAAGTTCATACTTGGTTTGTATATGTTTGTTTTGTTCTTATATGTGACTTTGTGTGCATACATAGATATATATTTTCATATGATTAATTTTGGTACTTTGATTCTTTATGTGAATGGTTTATCATGCATATATGGTTTAACATGTGTTCTCATGTTATAATGTGCTTTGGCATTGTTTTTGGTCACATACATAAGTGTGTACCTTGTTGATTATATGTGTTTCATACATACATGTTATTTGGGAGTCATAAAAATTATTTTTCAAACATTATAAGTTCATGTGTTTTGAGAAAAATTGAAAATAATGCTTTTTGGATCGATACAAATAAATATTGTATGGATACATGTGAGTTACTCTGCAAATTTTCAAAATGAACTGATATGTATCGATACATATGATGGTTGTATCGATACATAGCTCTTCAGTTAGGACAGAAACTGTCTCATGTATTGATACATGCTGGCATGCTTCGATACATGTCGCAGAAAACTGACTTGTATCGATACAAACACGAGTTTGTATCGATACATATGCGTGAAAACAGCTTTATGTATCAATTTTCATTCATTCATTCATCAAACACCAAAAACTTCTTCTTCTACACGAGAAACAACTTCAAAACCCTCATTCCCAAATTCTCAATCTCCCTCAAACTCAACCAAAACTCACAAAATTTGACCCTAAACCACTTCAAATTCATTACCCATCCACATTCCTTCATCTATTTCATGGTTCAAGTTTCATAATCATCACATTCAAGACAAGGGTTTCTCCAATTTTGGTTTGTGACACTTCTTCAAGCTCTTCATCAAAATTCAAGGTAATTCGTTCTATTTCTCTCTATTTCCTAGAAATGGCACCAAAAATTAAGTCTATGAGAGGAAAGGATGTAGAAAGTAGCAATGATGCTCCAAATTTTGGACTTAGGGAAGAAGAATTCGTTCACAAGGATTGTGTTGATTCTTATACACAATATTGTAGAACTAGGAGCATTTTGCCTCAGAAATCTGTTAATACTGAAACACTTAGAAACCTGCGTCTCGATGATGTTGCTGAAATTCTTGAAAATGAACAACTCGACACTTTTTGTGATTTGCAAACCAAATATAATGATACTTTGGTTAGGATATTTTATGCTGGGCTACAGGAGAGAAATGGGGCTGAGTTTGAATTTCGTTGGGGGCGTAAGACTTATCGGTTTAGTGCAAATATGTGGTTTGACTTGTTTGGAATGAGTACCGGTAGTAGGATAACCGGAGAAGACCTTTTGGCTTATACTGAAGTTAGCCAGGTTGATTATGATTCTAATGTCTTCATTTCCTCCATAACTAGAAATGGAAATATTCCGGAAACTATGGGAACCGGTAAATTAACTGTGACCGCTAGAGTGATTTATTGGATTGTAAGTCACATATTGCGTCCTAAGAGTGCAAGTTCTAGAATGGATAGGAAAGACATTGATCTCATGTTTTTGCTAATGGAAGACCGAAAAGTGGACTGGCCACTTTATATTGTGAGCAGGATGTTTGATTTGAGGAACTCTAGCCGTGATCAAAGCTTTGGATACTGTAGTTTGATAGCTAGCATCTTGAAAAAGTTCAAGGTTGGACAAGACCTTCCCATTGAGTACACTACCCTTGGAAGGTTACAAAAATTTAGTGATACTCAAATGGCCAAGATGAACTGGACCTTGAATGTTGACAATGTCTATGTCTACAATGGTCAAGAGGAAGACAATGTAGATCAAGGTGCTGCTCCAAGAAGGCGACAAAGGAGAAATGCTAGGCAAGGTGAAGGTGAGGGTGAAGGACAAGGTGATGAAGGCGGTAATTGGAATGAAATGATGGGCATGCTAAGGAATATGAGCATGCAACAAACCACCTTCTACAATGAGTACACTCAGAACTACCAGACTCAAAATGCTAGAATTAAAGAGTTGTACACCAACACCAATGAACTCCGAACCTATGTGACTACTCGCTTTGATGAGATGCAAGCCCAGATGCATGGCTACTATCAGTCTAACCCTCCTTCTAACCCGGACAACATGGATGAATGATAATAATGATGCTTGACTTTGTTTATATCGCATTCTATTTTTTTTGCATGAACAATTTTATTTTGTTATTTCTTATGACCTCGTTTATTTCAATATGGTTGTACGGATAATTTTTATGTTGTCATGTTTGAACAACATTCACTTTGGTTTGTATGACTTGATATTTTGGATAATTTTGGTTTGTATGGATAATCATGTTATGTGAATGCATTTGTTGCATTACTTTGTTTATTTCGTCCCATATTTGGATATGTTACTTGATTAAAATGTCGATATGTTACGATATTCATGCGTTGGTTTTGGTTTGTTATTCTACATTCCATATTTGTCATGATATTTGGTATTCGTCATTGATATATTTTGGCATATCTTTGTATGTAATTATTTTGATTAGGAAATTTCATCATATTGTGCATTTCGACAAATGTAAGTGCACGATATGACTACGATTAAAATTGTTTGAACTTGATACTTCTAATGAGCTCTATTCTTCTTTTTGATATTGTCAAAGGGGGAGAGATTTGGATGCACAAGCTAAGGATAAATAGCTAAAGAAGTCTTGAATATTATCAACAATGTCAAACGCATTATGGCATCAACTCAGGGGGAGCGATGCTTATTGTTAGCCTTGGTGTTAATTGCGTCTGTATACATATTGCATATTAGGTATAGGCTTAGTTAGCTTATGCATAGTTTTGACAATTATCAAAAAGGGGGAGAATGTAAGTGCACCAGTTCATCTTTACAATTGTCAAAACACATGAAAATAGAGTAGAACATATTTTGGCAACATTACAAATGACTTGACAGCGAAAAACTATTTTTTAAAACTTTGAAAAATTGTTTTTTAGGTATTATGTATCAATACATAAACATGTGTATCGATACAAATGTCTTGAAATTACTTCAGACTGATTTTGTGCATTTTGTATCGATACATATATCACTTGTATCGATACAAAAGTGGTCTCTCAGAGGCAGAGAGTCACTTGTGTATCGAATCATGCTTGCATGTATCGATACGCACCTGTATCTCTCAGAAAACCAGAGAGTGCATGATGTATCGAATCATGCTTGCATGATTTGATACATATCAGTCAAGATTTCAAGAAACTGATATATGTATCGATACACACCCGTGTTTGTATCGATACATAGGTCAAATCTTTCAATTTTAACGCTAGTCAAAGGGTTTTTATCGATACAAACCATCATTTGTATCGATACACGTATGTTAAATTTTGTCCAAATTTGCTCAATTCTATTCTCTCTTTAAATAGCAATGTGGTGTGTCATTGTAACAGAGAGGAAACCAGTGAGAAAGTTCAGAAAACGCTTTGAGATTCAAATTGAGTGAAAATTTGGATCAAAGGTTTCATTCATCACAAGTTCATCATCTTCATCAAGTTTACAATCAAATTGAAGTTTGAGTATGGGATCAATTTAATAGAGACTGCATATTTGTTTGATAACGTTCGGTACGGTTCGCGGTGAATCAGAATCGTGATCGGGTTGAATTGTGACGAAGGTTTTGGTTTCTCTCAAGGGTTCAAGATTGTGCGAATCTTGAAGGTTCAACAACAAGAAGCGAAGGACTCAGCTGGACGATCGAGTGCGGATTGGCACGGGTCGGATCGTTGGAATCAGAGGGCGAAACTTCGTTTTGTGTTGAGGTTTATTCGCATAGTTTACTTTTGATTCGTTATAGGGTTATAAGATTCAATTGTAAATTGTGCACTTGTGTTCATCATTTTTGATCAATATACTCTCAAATAACCCGTTTGGTTATTTGGGGGGAGACGTACCCGGCCGACCGCGAGGACGACACGAAAGCCGGGGAACTCCCTAATCAAACCGTTTGTGTCTCTCTCTCTCAATCTTTTACTTTTCATAATTTCGTTAATTTTGAATCAATTGAATTTTTCGTGTTCGTATTGGTACACCAAAAATTCAATTGCTATTGCTTGATTGTGATTGGATTACACTTGATAATAACTTGCTTGGGGCTGATTTAATTCAAACATTTAAATTCGATTGATTTTGTACACGAGCATTTCTAAACCTTTTCATAAATAGTTCCAAGGCTATACTACATTTCATTTAATCAATCGGTGCATAGACTACCGATCCGGTGGTACTTCCGCGCGCACGATTGAAACAAAATATTTTTTTTAAACCTACATTGTTTCAAGGATCACTTATTCAACCCCCCCTTTTAAGTGATAGCCAAGTAGTCTAACAATGACTCCGAGCAGGGGAGTTCGTTATCTGTCGAGCGCAGCTCATAGTCCACAATGTCGAGCAGGAACTCTCATTCTTTGCGTCGAGCAGAAAGTGGATTGGACTAGCTCTTGGCCCAGTCCAAAACATTTGGCTACCCAAAAAATATTGTTCTCTTTAAATAAGTTAGTATATGTAATATTTAGCTACCTCAAAAATATATATAGCAACTTTAAATAAATTTAATTGTAAAAAATAGGAGAGAAATAAGAATATAAAAAAATTATTACTTATTTCGTAAATTTATTTCATCCTATTTTATCATTTTCAGTCTCTTTAACAATTACGCAAAGAGAATTTTATCAGCCAAAAGATTATCAAATCAAGATTCAAAAAATAAAATGAACTACAATTTTATTTCAAATCTATTAATTGCTTATATTAAAAAAGCCAATATAAGTCAATTTGACTTTTTTTTTTTTAAGCAAGTCAATTTGACTCTTTTAAGTGTTGTTGAACTCAACATTTTATGTTTTTTGATACAAAAGAAAACTAAATAAGACAGAAAAGAAAAAGAGATAAACTACATCCTAAGAAAGGCAAATCCCATGGAATCTGCAAGAAGAGAAGCTGAAAGAGGAGCTGGACACTGGTTCCAAAAGGTCGAGTTACCATCCAAACTTTCTCCGTACTTTGCTAACAAATCCGCACAACTATTACCTTCCCTCAATGAATGATGTGTAAGTGCACCAGTTCATCCTCATGTTTTAATAATTGTCAAAACACATGAAAATAGGATTGAACATATTTTGGCAATTTTACAAATGACTTGACAACAAAGAACTATTTTCTAAAACCTTGAAAAACTGACTTTTAGGTATTTTGTATCGATACATACATTGGTGTATCGATACAAATGTCCTGAAATCTCTTCTGCTTGATTTTGAGCATTTTGTATCGATACATACATGGTCTGTATCGATACAAAAGAGGTCTCTCAGAGACAGAACAACTTCTGTGTATCGAAGCATGCTTGCATGTATCGATACACATCTGTTTGTTCTCAAAATCCAGAAAATTCAATATGATTCGAAGCATGCTTGCATGCTTAGATACATATCAGTCAAGATTTCAAGATTCTGATATTTGCATCGATACATACCCGTGTTTGTATCGATACAAAGGTCAATTTTTCCAATTTTTAACGTTGGTCAAAGCATTTGTATCGATACAAATGATCATTTGTATCGATACATGTATGAAGAATTATGCCTAAATTTGCTCATTCTATTTTCGCTTTAAATAGCAATGTGTTGTGTCATTGTAAAGAAGAGAAGTGAGAGAAAACTAGTGTGAAAGATCAGATAAACGCTTTGGGTACAAATTGAGTGAGAATTTGCATCAAATGTTTGATTCAACACAAGTTCATCATCTTCATCAAGTTTGCAATCAAAATTGGATTCGAGTATGGGATCAATTCAATAGAAATTGCAGAATTGTGTGATAACGTTCGATACGGTTCGCGGTGAATCAGAATCGTGATCGCGTTGAATTGGGTTGAAGGTTCTAGTGTTTCTCTCAAGTGATTCAAGATCGTGCGTGTCTTGAAGGATTCGACAACAAGGAACGAAGGACTCAGCTGGACGATTGGGTGCGGTTTGGCACAAGGAGAATCGTTGGAATCAGAGGGCGAAGTTTCGTTGGGTGTCGAGGTTATTCGCATTAGTTTACATTTTGTCTTGCTATAGGATTATAGATTTCAATTGTAAACTGTGCACTGTTTGTTCATCAAGTTTTTGATCTATAAACTCTCAAATAACCCGTTTGGTTATTTGGGGGGAGACGTACTCGGACAAACGCGTGGACGACGCGCAATCCGGGGAACTCCCTAATCAAATCGCGTGTATCTCTCTTTATCCCTCTCTTTTAATTTCGTTAATTTCGTTAATTTGATTAATCGATTGAATTTTTGTTGTTCGTATTGGTTCACAAAAATTTAATTGGTTCTTGCTTGATTGTGATTGAATTTGTTAATCAAACCATATAAACTTGCTTGGGACTGTTTTTGTTAATCACGTTAAATTTGGATATCTTGCATAAATCGTTCCGTAATTTTCCTATTTCGTTCAAGGCGATACTATCTTTCCTTTGGTCAAAAGGTGCAAAGTAGACTGCCGATCCGGTGGTGCTTCCGCGCATTGTTTTAATCAAATAATCTTTTAAAATTGCCGTTGCTTAAAGAAGCCACTTATTCAACCCCCCCTTCTAAGTGGTTTAGCCTAGTAGTCTAACAAGTGGTATCACGAGTCCGGTTCAATTTTGTTTGCAAAATTCGGAAATTTGTGCCAATTATTAGACAACATGGCTTTTGCACCTAAAGGGGCGTATAATAGGGCTCCTATATTCAATGGAGATCATTTTGACTATTGGAAAAGTAGTATGCGTATTCACATCAATTCTTTTGATGGTGAAGTGTGGAATGCTATTGAGAACGGTCCGTTTGTTCCAACAATCACCGATGCTCATGGCATTGTCACAAATAAGCCTATGGCACAATGGACGGAAGAGGAAAAGAAAAAGGTCAATTACGATGCAAAGGCACAAAATATTTTAATATCATCCCTTGGGATTGATCAATTCTATCATGTGTCACATTGTCAATCGGCTAAGGAAATGTGGGACACATTGGTAACTCACTTTGAGGGTACCAATGATGTAAAGATATCCAAAATTAATACATTGACACAAGAATTTGAGTTGTTCCATATGCTAGATGGCGAGACCATCGAGGATATGCAACAACGATTTATCAAAATAACCAACAAGCGACATGGTTTGGGAAAGCCAATCACAAATCAAGACGCCACTAACAAAATTTTAAGATGTCTTAGTAGGAGTTGGCAACCGAAGGTCACCGCGATTAAGGAGGCAAACGACCTCACTACTTTGAGTCTTACAACTTTATTTGGCAAACTTACGGAACATGAACATGTACTAAACTTGTTAGAAAAGCAAGAGAAAAGGGAGAAAAAGGGAAAGCACAATGACAAGGATAAGGAAAAGGACAAGAGGACAATTGCTCTAAAAGCCTCAAAGTCAAAGTCCAAAAAGATAGAGCATGTTGAAAGTAGCTCAAGCGAAGATGATTCCGATGATGAGGAAATGGGACTCTTCGTGAGACGCTACAATAGGTATGTGAGAAAGAATGGGATAAAGCACTCCGATGAGAATCTTAAAAAGTATCGAAAAGATAGTGGTCACCATCGGAGGAATGAAGATGCTAGGTACTCTAAGAAAGGAGCATGTTATGAATGTGGACAAATCGGTCATTTTAAACCGGATTGTCCCAAGCTCAAGAGAAAGGAGAAAGGGTCACCTTCATTCAAAAAGGGAAGCAAGGACAAAGGAAAGAAAGCTTATGTTGCATGGGAAAGCGGAAGTTCATCTTCCTCTTCATCATCAAGTTCTAGCTCTAGTGATGAAGACGTATTGGCGAATGTGTGCTTAACACCTCATGATCATAAGAAACTTGTTCCCAAAAAGGTAAACCAAAATCCCTCTAGCTCATATACTCTTTTAGAATATCATGAGTTGCAAGTTGCTTTTGAAAAGTTACACAAAGAAACTAAAGAGGCTTTTCAACGATTAAAAGGTTTAATGGAAGTTAATAAATACCTTGAAGCAAAAGTTTCGGAAACGGAGCTTGAGTTGAAAGCCCTCAAAAAGTCTTTGATTCAAAAACCTCTTGTGACTTTTGATAGTTATGGTAACGATAGGACCGGATGTGATGGATGCTTTTACTTACGTAGAGACTTGCGAAAGTTACAAGATAAGCTAAAAGAGCCATCCAAGCCGGAGATTACTTTTGCTATTGATCCATCTAAATTCAACAAATCTTTGAAACCTAAAAATAAAAAGTATAAATTTGTTGAAAAGGATCATAAGAAAAATAATCCTTATATCGTTTGTCATTATTGTTGTGACAAGGGTCATACTATTGCAAAATGTCATGCTAGAAAGGTATTGGTACCAAGAGGCAAATTGCAATGGTTACCTAAGTTAGACAATAATGGTGCTACTAACATACTAGGACCCAACATGAGTTGGGGACCTATTTCAAATGGCTAAGTATGTAGGGAATCGTCTTGAAACCATTGACAAGAGACACCGACAACAATGGAGTTCAAGACCTACGAACAAGGAGAGCAATGAGAAAAGCTTCAACTCGACACGTGCAATGGTGCGGAAATTGATCACTTCCTCCACCTAACACTCAAGGGAAGATTCTATTCTCTACTCTTTCCTTTATATTTTTTTTCTTAGCATTTGTTCTTTGGTTCATATACATACAATTTCTATCTTAATATGATATTGGTTTTGATAGTTGTCTAATCCTCCATTTCCAAGAATTTTCGCTCAAAAATATTGATAAGTTTTTGAGACTCATACGTCTTAAATGGGGATTTGACAAAGATCACTACTACTATCTTATTAAGTTCATATTAGGTCGTATATGTTTTCTTTTTATGTGACTTTATGTGCATTCATAGACATACATTTCTCATATGATTGATTTTGGTACTTTGATTGATTTATGTGATTACCTTATCATGCATTTATGGTTTAACATGTGTTCTCATGTTAAGATATGCTTTGGTATTGCTTCTGTTCACATATATATGCATGTACCTTTGTGATTATATGTGTTTCATACATACGTGTTATTTGAAAGTCATAAAAATCATTTTTGAAACTTATAAATTCATGTGTTTGAAGAAAAATTGAAAATTATGCATTTTGGATCGATACAAATAAATTTTGCATGGATACATGTCAGTTATTTTTCAAATTTTCAAAATAAATTGATATGTATCGATACATATGATCTTGTATCGATACATAGCTCTTCAGTGTGGACAGAACGTTACTCATGTATCGATACATGGCTACATGCTTCGATACATGCTTCGAAACGACTGACTTGTATCGATACAAACATTAATATGTATCGATACAAAACGCGTGAAACAGTTTTATATGACAATTTTCATTCATTCATGCATCAAATCATCAAAATCTCCTCTTCTCCAACATGAACACTCTCAAAACCCTCAAAACCCAATTCTCTATCTCCCTCAAAACTTAACCAAAACTTCCAACATTTGACTTCAAACCACTTCAAATTTGGTACCCATTGATGCGGAATATCTGCAAGTGCACAGATTTACCGTGAAGTTATAAAAGATTATCGTTCCCACGAGGACTATTTCTTCAATACTTCGCTTATGTTTTTAATATGTTGTAAGGTTAAGGCTATGAGTTGATAATTAAATAGGAGACTTTAAATAAATAATTTGTCTTTGTATTAATTAATAAGACTTAAAGAACCGGAATATGAATTTAAGTTGCTTCAAAGGATTCGACAATTAATTTGTGTTTAGAGAAAAAGTTTAGTTTCTAACAAATTAAATATTGATTTAAAAATATGCATCTCACACTCTCGCACTGTTGAATTATATCATATAGAAATAAAATAAATGCTTCACTCTCGCTCTCACATTTACTTATAAAAATACTTTTTGAAAATCAATTTAATTCAATTAGAAACACTCTAGTTTTCACAAAACAGTACTAGTTTAAAAATACAGTCCTCACACCGTCGCGCTATTGGACTGATATTATATTATATAAATCAATGCTTTGCTGTCGCTCACTCATTTATTTATAAAATACTTTTTGAATACTAATATAGTTTAATTAACTTCAAAGAGCTGTCGCGGTGTTTAAAGTTAATGTCCAATTTTTACTATCTAGCATAAAACCTCACACTGTCGCGCTATTGGTCTACACCTTAGTTAATTTTCACTCTTGTGCAAAATTATAGTCTATGGTATTATTAAAAATTGGTACTGAAAACTAGTTTTGAAAATAGAATTACAAATTAACTACCGAACCCAAATCTGCTCCTTATTTCACATTCCGGTTTTATTAAATTAGCTAGACATAATTATAAATAAAACAATCATGATAAAATAATCAACAATTAATTTTAACATGAAAGGGAAAAGCAACGAAACAGTAAAGAAATAAAACAGTACGAATATAAAATTAAATGGAAACTGGAATGGAAATAAGGAAGCAGATAATAAACCTGAATGTAAAACTGGAAATGAAACTTGAATTAAATCTGCAGAGTATGTTGCACTGAGTACTGACTGAAAATAAATTGCTCAAGAATTTTAAACTAATTTCTCTTAATCTCTAAAGTTGCGTGGAAAAAAATAAAAGGAACAGGTTACATGTATTTATAATGCTGAGAAAGTAACTGACTTCCTATGTTTTTTCCCCACGTTTCAATCCTATTTCCACTGGATTTTTATCCGTTGATTTGCCTATTAATGCGTGAGTGCCTTAATATCCGGACGGAGTGGATTGGTACGTGTAGCAAACTGGCGTGTGAAGAGGAAAGCAGTTTCAACTGATACTAAAATTGTGCAAAGCTGGCGGGGGCCATGAGTGAGTGGCGAGCGGCATGCAGCTGAACTAAACATCACGTGATCCTAAAATCAAGTAGTGGCGGTCATCATAGCTTGTATGGCAGTCAACACTCTTATCCAATTGTGTGTGGCGGTCAGCATGCTTTATATGGGCTGCACTTGTGTGGCCCAAGTGGTTGCACTTGTTGTGTGGCCCTTTTTGTCCGGTTTTGCTTCTTTTCAGCCCGTTTTCGTCCCTTTATTTAATCCGTTCACTTTTTATCTGTCTAAATAAAATACCAGGAATTAGCAATTATTTATAAAATAAAATTACGAAATCGAAATAAAATAATTAAAATATTATATTATATAACTAAATAAATAGTGTATTTTTCGGTGTTATCAACTCCCCTCAACTTGAACCATTGCTTGTCCTCAAGCAAAAAGATATAATAATTTAGTGGTAGAGAAAACAAAACAAAATGATATTCATAGAGTCACGTATTTAATTTCGACCAAATCAGGCGAACTAGTTTATTTATCATACTAAAAATATCATGGAAACACAAATCAAAAACGATCATGAATTTCTTCCTTATATAGACCGTTCCGAATTATTTTACTATAATCGAACTTAACTTTCATTTCTTCTTTCATCACCCTCTTTTGACCCATGGTAATCACATTAAGCCCGTTATCTATTCACACACATGGTAGTGAGTCTGTTAGTGATTATGACCTGATTCTTTTTCAATTTACTCATTTTCCTCTTTCTCTTTCGTATCATAGGATAGTTTTACATCTTGAGGTATTTCGCAGTTGGGCTAAATGACCGGATGAGGGTCACCTGACTTAGTGTGCGTAGTCCCTTTTAAGATTTATACATCCTTGATTTTCAATTTTTTTATTTTTATTCAAAGTCATTCACTTATATTCGTCGACTCTACTACTTAGATAGTGATCCTAGATGGTGCCGACTACCATTGGATTTACTCAAGGATTAGTAAAGTGTCAAGGAAAATTTAAGCTCGGGTTCTAGCAAGTATCCAAATTGGTCTACATAATTAAGAAATTTAAGGTGTTAAAATGATATAGCTAGTATGAAAATACACTTATTTTGAAAATTCAGTCTTAATTACGTCCGTGACTCTGGAACTTCAAAATTGAATAGTTTCTCAAAAAATTTGTTATGGCTCAAGATTTTGGAGAAATTAAAAAAAATGCACCGAAAAATATTTATTTGCAAAAAGGAAAATTACTGAAAAGTAAATAAAAGCAATAAAGTCCTCCCCTCAACTTAAATCCAACATTGTCCTCAATGTTGCGACTCAAGAGTAGGATTGGAGCGGTAAACCTGGAGATTCACGCTGGTACGAAGATGATAGGCGTCTAGCGATCAATCTCTTTATTTGCTGAAAATTCAAATAAAAACAAAAACATTAAATTAGAAACTCGTGGGTTGCCTCCCACGCAGCGCTTTGTTTAAAGTCGGTTAGCTCGACTTCTCAATCCTTAAATCAAAAGGGTGCTTCTTTCAGGCTCACATCCTCAACATTGTGCATAACATGCTTAGGGTTCCATTTGAACATATCCAACCATCTCATAGGTGATTTCCCTTGTTGATTCTTTCTTTTGGGAGGGGGTGCTTGTTTCTTCTTCACCGTGTGAATCTTCCCGTGTGCCAGAATTTGGCAATCTTTCTTAAAGATTTGCGCTTGAGTATCAAAAAATCCATCCAGCCTCTTCTCGTAAGTCTCGACTTCTTTGTGTTTTATATCGTGGAGGATATCATGCACTGGGTGGGTTTTTAGTATGTCGGGAGGGACTTGTTCAGAAGGGGCTTTATCGACATGTCTTTCAACTATATCTAGTCTGTTGGAAGAGTTCTTAAAGGTAGGGCTTTTCATGAATTCGGTCATTATGAACTTGATTTTCTCATCACCTACCTCAAAGGTAATTTTCCCTCTCTTTACGTCAATTATAGCGCCCGAAGTAGCTAGGAAAGGTCTGCCTAACAGAATGGGGATATCAACATCTTCCTTTATGTCCATGATCACAAAATCGGTAGGGATAAACAAATGGCCGATCCTGACTGGGACATTTTCTAGTATTCCTACCGGGTATTTGATAGATCTATCAGCCAACTGTAGGGATATCTTAGTAGGTTTTAACTCTCCAAGTCCGAGCCTTTTGCAGAGAGACAGAGGCATCAAACTTACACATGATCCTAGATCACAAAGGACTTTATCTATGACATGTTTACCAACAACACAAGGAATAGAAAAGTTTCCTGGGTCCTCGAGTTTTGGGGCTAGCTTGTTTTCACTAATAGCATTGCACTCCATTGTCCTAGTGTCTTCAAGGTTCCGCTTGTTTGATAGAATGTCTTTTAAGAACTTGGCATACGAAGGTATCTGAGTTATAGCTTCAATGAAGGGTATGTCAATATGAAGCTTTTTCAGCATCTCAATAAATTTCTCAAACTGCCCCGGGATCTTAGATTTGACAAGTCTTTGAGGATATGGGATAGGAGGCTTGTAAGGAGGAGGGGGTACATATGGTATTTCTTTTTCATTCTCCAATATCTCGTTAGCCTTCGATGTTTGTTCATCCTCAACTGCTATCAGTTTTTTCTCAGTGTCTTTCTCTACGCTTTTTACTAGGTCTCGGTCTCTGACTCTTATAGCAATGAGGTCTTCTAACTCTGTTCCACTTCGCAGCGTTATGGCGTTAACATGTCCCTTTGTGTTTGGCTGCGGTTGGCCTTGAAAGGTTCCTGCTGGGGCAGCGTTAACTGCTTGTTGTTGCGCCACTTGAGAGATTTGGGTCTCTAGCATTTTGTTGTGTGTGGCTATTGTATCAACTTTGTTGGCTAACTGCTTGACTAACTCATTGGTATGGATATTCTGATTCATGAACTCTTTGTTTTGCTGAGTCTGAGTTGAGATGAAATTTTCTATCATGAGTTCTAGATTCGACTTTATTGGGGCAGTAGAAGCTGCAGGGGCTCCTCTTTGGTTTTGGAAACCTGGTGGAGTGGTACTAGGTGCAAACATGGCGTTATTATTCTTATAGAAGAGATTCGGGTGATTTCTCCAAGCTGAATTGTACTCGTTAGAGTATGAGTTTCCTTGGGTATAGTTGGCTTGATCCGGAGTGGTTTCTGATAATAACTGACAGTTGGTGGTGAAATGTCCAGGGACTCCACATATTTCGCAGTTAGGAGTCATGGCAGCTACGGTAGCTGCGGGATTGACGCATAAGCTTTCAATCTTTTGAGTGAGTGCATCAACCTTTGCATTCACATGATCGAGTCTGCTAATTTCATACATTCCTTCTTTTAGTTGGGATTTTTCTACAGGAGTGCGTTCATTCCCCCATTGGTAGTGGTTTTGAGCCATATTTTCAATAAGTTGATAGGCTTCAAGGAAGGGCTTGTCCATCAAAGCTCCGCCAGCTGCAGCATCAATGGTCATTCTTGTGTTATAAAGCAGTCCATTGTAGAAGGTATGGATTACAAGCCATTGCTCTAAACCGTGATGTGGACAGAGTCTCATCATATCCTTGTATCTTTCCCATGCTTCGAAGAGTGATTCTCCATCTTTCTGCCTAAATCCGTTGATTTGGGCTCTTAACATAGCTGTCTTACTTGGCGGGAAATATCTGGCCAAGAATCGCTTCTTCAATTCGTTCCATGTAGTAATGGAGTTCGTAGGTAAAGCTTGGAGCCAAACTCTGGCTCTGTCTCTTAAAGAAAATGGGAAAAGACGGAGTCGTATTGCTTCCGGTTCGACACCATTGACTTTTAGTGTATCTGCGTACTGCACAAACACTGACAAGTGGAGGTTCGGATCCTCGGTGGGTGAACCAGAGAACTGGTTTTGTTGCACGATTTGCAACAGAGCAGGCTTCAACTCAAAGTTCCTAGCTTCAATGGTAGGGGGCGCAATGCTCGAATGGGGTTCATCATCGGAGGGGACGGCGTACTCCTTAAGAGGACGATCGCGGTTGGCCATTGGTACGAGATCAAATTGTTTTTGAAACTCGCGGATTCGGCGTTGTAAATGAATAAAACGCTCTACTTCTGGGATAGGCTGTTCTAACTCGTCTTGAGAGCTACGAGTGTTGGGCATACAACCTAGGTAAAATAAGGGCTAAAGGGATTGCCTTAAGCGTCACTAATTAAAAACTTAATTGCGAAATTTTGACTAAATTAGTCCCCGGCAACGGCGCCAAAAACTTGATGCGGAATATCTGCAAGTGCACAGATTTACCGTGTAGTTATAAAAGATTATCGTTCCCACGAGGACTATTTCTTCAATACTTCGCTTATGTTTTTAATATGTTGTAAGGTTAAGGCTATGAGTTGATAATTAAATAGGAGACTTTAAATAAATAATTTGTCTTTGTATTAATTAATAAGACTTAAAGAACCGGAATATGAATTTAAGTTGCTTCAAAGGATTCGACAATTAATTTGTGTTTAGAGAAAAAGTTTAGTTTCTAACAAATTAAATATTGATTTAAAAATATGCATCTCACACTCTCGCACTGTTGAATTATATCATATAGAAATAAAATAAATGCTTCACTCTCGCTCTCACATTTACTTATAAAAATACTTTTTGAAAATCAATTTAATTCAATTAGAAACACTATAGTTTTCACAAAACAGTACTAGTTTAAAAATACAGTCCTCACACCGTCGCGCTATTGGACTGATATTATATTATATAAATCAATGCTTTGCTGTCGCTCACTCATTTATTTATAAAATACTTTTTGAATACTAATATAGTTTAATTAACTTCAAAGAGCTGTCGCGGTGTTTAAAGTTAATGTCCAATTTTTACTATCTAGCATAAAACCTCACACTGTCGCGCTATTGGTCTACACCTTAGTTAATTTTCACTCTCGTGCAAAATTATAGTCTATGGTATTATTAAAAATTGGTACTGGAAACTAGTTTTGAAAATAGAATTACAAATTAACTACCGAACCCAAATTTGCTCCTTATTTCACATTCCGGTTTTATTAAATTAGCTAGACATAATTATAAATAAAACAATCATGATAAAATAATCAACAATTAATTTTAACATGAAAGGGAAAAGCAACGAAACAGTAAAGAAATAAAACAGTACGAATATAAAATTAAATGGAAACTGGAATGGAAATAAGGAAGCAGATAATAAACCTGAATGTAAAACTGGAAATGAAACTTGAATTAAATCTGCAGAGTATGTTGCACTGAGTACTGACTGAAAATAAATTGCTCAAGAATTTTAAACTAATTTCTCTTAATCTCTAAAGTTGCGTGGAAAAAAATAAAAGGAACAGGTTACATGTATTTATAATGCTGAGAAAGTAACTGACTTCCTATTTTTTTTCCCCACGTTTCAATCCTATTTCCACTGGATTTTTATCCGTTGATTTGCCTATTAATGCGTGAGTGCCTTAATATCCGGACGGAGTGGATTGGTACGTGTAGCAAACTGGCGTGTGAAGAGGAAAGCAGTTTCAACTGATACTAAAATTGTGCAAAGCTGGCGGGGGCCATGAGTGAGTGGCGAGCGGCATGCAGCTGAACTAAACATCACGTGATCCTAAAATCAAGTAGTGGCGGTCATCATAGCTTGTATGGCAGTCAACACTCTTATCCAATTGTGTGTGGCGGTCAGCATGCTTTATATGGGCTGCACTTGTGTGGCCCAAGTGGTTGCACTTGTTGTGTGCCCCTTTTTGTCCGGTTTCGCTTCTTTTCAGCTCGTTTTCGTCCCTTTATTTAATCTGTTCACTTTTTATCTGTCTAAATAAAATACCAGGAATTAGCAATTATTTATAAAATAAAATTACGAAATCGAAATAAAATAATTAAAATATTATATTATATAACTAAATAAATAGTGTATTTTTCGGTGTTATCACCCATTCATAATCCTCCATCAATTTAATGGTTCTTAGTCTATAATATTCACATTGGAAGCAAGGAGTATCTCAACTTGGGTTTACACATTCTTCATCTCTTCAAACTTTCAAGGTAACATTTCACTACTTCTCAACTTAAAATGTCTAGCAATAGAAAGAAGGATGATGGTAGGACTAAGATAATCAAGGTTTCTACTCATGATCAAAACTTTAGGAGAGAAAATTTTATCCATGAAAATTACTACAACTTCTTCATTAGAACTTGCATGGAAAAGAAAGTGATTCCCCAAAATGCTGTGAGTATTGAGACACTTGAGGAATTGCATTTGGGTGATGTTGCTGAGATTATTCGGAGAGAAAATCTCACTAACTTTTGCAATCTTAGAAATGCTTACATAGAGGAATTAGTTAGAATCTTCTATTCTGGTATACAAGAGCAAGATGGGGCTGAATTTGAGTTTTGTATAGGAAAGAAGATTTTCAAGGTCTCTAACAATCTTTGGTTTAAACTTTTTGGCTTGAAATCCGATGAGAACCTAACCAAGTTCACTGATGCTGAGGGTCCTAAGTACAATATGACTGAGTTTGCCAGCACCCTAACCAAGAATGGAAAAAGTCCGAATGGTAAAGCCGGAAGACTCAAGCAAGGTCCAAGAGTTCTATTGTGGGTGGTGAATCACATTCTGAGACCTAGAGGTGGACCATACTCTAGACTCGATTGGAAAGACATTGATCTTATGTACAACATGATGGAAAATAAGCAAATGGATTGGCCACACTACTTTGTCAGCTGTATGTTTGCCTTGAGAAACTCTAAGAAGGATCAATTCTTTGGATATGCGAGTATGATTTGTACCATCTTGAAACACTTCAAACTGACCCTTAACTTGGCAGGATCTTGGACTAGCCCAAAGAGAGATCAAATCTTTAGCATGACTCAGATGAAGAAGATGGATTATAAGTGGAATGATGTGATTAAGGACTATGAGTTTTGTGGAAAGGAGGATGAAGATGAGGAGAAAATGCAAGGTAATAGAGAGGAAAGGGGTAAAAGACCAAGAGTGGAATCAAGAGGAGGTGAAAGCATGGAAGGTGACTCCTCGGAAGTTAGCAATAGTGCAATCATGGAAATGCTTAAGGAAATGAGCTTAAGGCAAGCAATGTTTCAAAATGAAGTCACCAAGAGACTTGATGATATGCATGGTTACAATGTCACAGGGTTTGATCATCTCCAAAATCAAGTGGATGAACTCATCAAGCAACAAACTTCCGTTGACCTCTACCTTAACCCCGACCCAAACCCGGATGGCATGAATGAGGATCTTTGATGATTAAATGTCTTTTTGCATTTTATTTCTATCTTCGCATGAACAATTTCTTTTGTTATGTCTTGACTTTTGAATCTTTTTCGATTTGGTTGTACGAATATTTTTAATGTTGCCATGTTTGGGCAACATTCATTTTGGATATGTATGACTTTATTTTGGGTTATTTCGTATGATTGGATGTTTGGATTTATGTTTATGCATTTGTTGCATTATTTTGTTTATTTTCGTCCCATATTTTGATATGTTGGTTGATTTAAAATGTCGATGTGTTTCAATACTCATGAGTTGGTTTATGGTTTGTTGTTCTACATTCCATGTTTTATCATGATATTTGGTATTCGTCATTTGATATATTTTGGCATATCTTTGTATGTATTTATATTGATTAGGAATTTTCATCATATATGTGCATTTCGACAAATGTAAGTGCACGATATGACTTGGATCAAAATTGATTGAACTTGATACTTCTAATAGACCCTCTTCTTCTTTTTGATATTGTCAAAGGGGGAGAGATTTGGATGCACAAGCTAAGGATGAATAGCTAAAAGAATCTTGAATATTATCTACGACAATCGCATTATGGCATCAACTCAGGGGGAGCGTGTTTATTGTTAGCCATGGTGTTTGTAATTGCGTCTGTATACATATTGCTATTTTATTGCATATTAGGTATAGGCTTAGCTTAGCTTATGCATAGTTTTGACAATTATCAAAAAGGGAGAGAATGTAAGTGCACCAGTTCATCCTCATGTTTTAATAATTGTCAAAACACATGAAAATAGGATTGAACATATTTTGGCAATTTTACAAATGACTTGACAACAAAGAACTATTTTCTAAAACCTTGAAAAACTGACTTTTAGGTATTTTGTATCGATACATACATTGGTGTATCGATACAAATGTCCTGAAATCTCTTCTGCTTGATTTTGAGCATTTTGTATCGATACATACATGGTCTGTATCGATACAAAAGAGGTCTCTCAGAGACAGAACAGCTTCTGTGTATCGAAGCATGCTTGCATGTATCGATACACATCTGTTTGTTCTCAAAATCCAGAAAATTCAATATGATTCGAAGCATGCTTGCATGCTTAGATACATATCAGTCAAGATTTCAAGATTCTGATATTTGTATCGATACATACCCGTGTTTGTATCGATACAAAGGTCAATTTTTCCAATTTTTAACGTTGGTCAAAGCATTTGTATCGATACAAATGATCATTTATATCGATACATGTATGAAGAATTATGCCTAAATTTGCTCATTCTATTTTCTCTTTAAATAGCAATGTGTTGTGTCATTGTAAAGAAGAGAAGTGAGAGAAAACTAGTGTGAAAGATCAGATAAACGCTTTGGGTACAAATTGAGTGAGAATTTGCATCAAAGGTTTGATTCAACACAAGTTCATCATCTTCATCAAGTTTGCAATCAAAATTGGATTCGAGTATGGGATCAATTCAATAGAAATTGCAGAATTGTGTGATAACGTTCGATACGGTTCGCGGTGAATCAGAATCGTGATCGGGTTGAATTGGGTTGAAGGTTCTAGTGTTTCTCTCAAGTGATTCAAGATCGTGCGTGTCTTGAAGGATTTGACAACAAGGAACGAAGGACTCAGCTGGACGATTGGGTGCGGTTTGGCACAAGGAGAATCGTTGGAATCAGAGGGCGAAGTTCCGTTAGGTGTCGAGGTTATTCGCATTAGTTTACATTTTGTCTTGCTATAGGATTATAGATTTCAATTGTAAACTGTGCACTGTTTGTTCATCAAGTTTTTGATCTATAAACTCTCAAATAACCCGTTTGGTTATTTGGGGGGAGACGTACTCGGACAAACGCGTGGACGACGCGCAATCCGGGGAACTCCCTAATCAAATCGCGTGTATCTCTCTTTATCCCTCTCTTTTAATTTCGTTAATTTCGTTAATTTGATTAATCGATTGAATTTTTGTTGTTCGTATTGGTTCACAAAAATTCAATTGGTTCTTGCTTGATTGTGATTGAAATTGTTAATCAAACCATATAAACTTGCTTGGGACTGTTTTTGTTAATCACATTAAATTTGGATATCTTGCATAAATCGTTCCGTAATTTTCCTATTTCGTTCAAGGCGATACTATCTTTCCTTTGGTCAAAAGGTGCAAAGTAGACTACCGATCCGGTGGTGCTTCCGCGCATTGTTTTAATCAAATAATCTTTTAAAATTGCCGTTGATTAAAGAAGCCACTTATTCAACCCCCCCTTCTTAGTGGTTTAGCCTAGTAGTCTAACATGATGAAAGGACAAAAACCAAGGATAATCAATAAACCTCTTGATAAGATCAATGATAGGTGCATATGGGTGGGTTGTAGGGACCCATTCTTTAATCAATTTTAATGCCGACTGACAATCAGATTCACTTTTCACATGTCGGCAACCATGACTCCAAGCCTTCTCAAGACCATAGAAGATAGCTTGCAGCTCTGCGTTAATATTAGTAGTAATACCACAACTGCCTGAGAAACCCAATAACCAATTGTCATTTGTGTCACGAATCAAACCTCCAAAACCAGAGCGTCCTGGATTACCAACAGAGCTACCATCAACATTTAGTTTAACCGCTGCACCTGATGGAGGTTTCCAAGAGACCAAACATGCTTCCTTATGATTGTGGACTGAACCGAAACTCCTAATAGTTGCATTGTGATGTGTATTAATCATGGTAGTTAATCCTGCGGGATCCCGCCGGGATCTCGGCGTCTCGGAGCGGAGGTCGACCGCTCCGGGTAGGGTCGGAGCAGAACACCTAACGTGAAGGAACTTAACAAGAGATAAGCAGCGGAATTTAAAATTTTCCTTCGTTGGATCCTTACGAATGATCATGAATCGTGGTTTAAGAATTTTACCTCTTGTAGAATTCTTTTCTTTTCACGAACAGCTGGAGATTAGGCTTTGAATCACGAACAAGTCACGTGCTAATCACCACCACCTTTGATCACGAGCGTTAATGGTATAACGCCTCTAACTAGTCCACACGAACAAGATCCCTCCAAGAGAGTGCTAGCTCCAAGAATGAAGGTTTCTAGTGAGAGGTGGGAAATAAGGATTAGGGTTTTAGAGGCTGATTTTTCATCAAGTAATTTTCTTTCTCACAAGTGTTCTATTTATAGAACCACTTGTCTTGGGCACCAAGACAAACCATTTGTCATTGGGCCACAATTTTACTAAAACCTTTTTAATTAAATAAACCTTTTAAGAAACGCACCCCCCATGTGCTATGTACACATGAGTGCTTTCTATTTCATAACAAATTATGAATTACTTTATTTAATTACCATGATACCCTTATCATAATTCCTTATTTCTCTGAGGTGTACCGTACCTTACGGTGTTCCAATTTTCACACTAGCTTGTTCTTATGTGTGTGACCCTTGTAGGTTTCCATAACGTTGGCAATTATATTAAATCATCTATTTAATATAATAAACAATGAGCGGTATCTAGCAACACATCATTGCTACCCAAGTTATGAGAAATTGACATGTGATCATAACATAACCTTAGTGATAATATATGTGTGTACAATTACCCCTTTGCCCCTTATGTCCATATTGAACACAAAGCATACTCGGTGTCATCTTTGTCCAGTTCAATATTGGGCCCATGACATTTATCCTGTTATGCAGGATTGGCAAATTCCATCTAGGACACTACTGTCCCTCAGCATGCTTTGTGAAGTACCCATTAACTGCCTTTATGGTCATCCTGTTACGGACAACGTTAGATCAGTAACAAAGCACTTGACTCCACATCTAGGGTACAAAGTGGTTTCAGGTCTAAGGGCGGCTTACACCATTATCACCATGAGAGTAACTTATGACACTTTGCATAACTTTGCATGTAGTACTCTCATAGCGGGTCAATCCGGTATAAATATTACTCCTAATATTTCTTATACCTATGTCAAGACTTGATAACTCCTTATCCTATGATCCATGAGATGCGATCATCAGTCTATCTTCATAATAGTCTCTATGTTTTATCATTATCCCAATTCATGATAAAACTCGACTACGGATACTTTAAGAATAGCGTCTTTATGTTTAATGTAATCTCATGATTAAGTCACACTTAATATTAAACAGACTTTCTATTCTAGGGACTTCATTATTTTGAACATACAAACATAATAAAGAAAATGCCTTTTATTATTAATAAAGAAACAATACATTTATTAATAATTTATTCGATACAAGTAATAAAGTCATTGGCCTCTAGGGCTTACACCAACATAACGTTCCCGGCGGGATCCCGGCGTCTTGAGTCAGAGCGGACCGGAGCAGTTCCCAGACGGGTTTCCCGGGTCAAACCCGCTATTTCATTTTAAGGGCAGTTTCAAAAATTTAATCAATTTGGTAAGGGTAAAATTGGTTTTTTGTACCAATTTTCTTTTGATAATCCTAGATTTGCTTGACCACTATCGTATTTTCATCCGAACAAGAGTGAAAAGGTTGCTTCCGGCGCTGTTTTCTGATTGAAGCTCCTACCGCACCGTTATGTTTCTTCTCCAAGCTCTGTTTCTTGACTTTCTTCTCCAGGAACGTTCTTTCTTGCTCTGTTTCTTTTCTTTTGTTTTCTGTTCTTTCTTTTTATTTCTTCTTCTTCTTCTGCTGCTTCTTTCTTTTCTTCTTGCTCTGTTTTTTTTTTTGGTGCAGCTCTGTTACTATTAATGATCTATTTTTTGTTTTTTTACTGGAATATATTCTTTCTTTCTATTTTTTTGTCTAGAATTTGTTTATTCTGTTTCTCCAATTCTCTTTTTATGAACTTGAGTTTTAATTTTTAGTTACTTTATTAATCTAAGTGTTGGAGACTTGAATATTTTCATGCTTCTGTATTTGCTATTTGCTTGACTTTTGGTAATTTGGATGTAATGTTTGATCAAGACTTGAGATTTGTGTTTTGAATGTTTGATTTATGAATGTTTTATGGATTTTGAGATGTTTGTTTAATTTTTCATTCATTATATGTTTATACTTTATAGTATTATTTATGTAATTAAAAATTAAAAAAATAGCGGCATCCCGACCATCCCGCTCTCTGAGATGCCGCTATCCCAGTTTTGGGGCTGGCCGTTCCGCTCCGGGATCCGGGATTAACTACCATGGTATTAATAAGATTCAAAACTTTCCAATCTTCTTAGGATGTGTCAGAAAATAGCTCTTCATTACGAGCTTTCGAAATGTACCAACACGAGATCAAAAAAAGTTGCTCAATCATAACAATTGGATATATACTAGAAAGATTTGAGAACCAGAGAAACGCATCATATCCCAAATTCTTTTGGCTTTCGGACAATCCCTTTTATGTTATTAAAATTATTGTGAATTGTTTTGGTTATAAATTAAATTTAATATATTAAATTTAAAAAATATTTTCTTTCTATATATATTTGGCCCCCTCATAAATAATGTGCTAGCTTCGCCACTAATACCACCCTTGCCTACACTAACCTCATTTTTTATACATAACTTTTTTAAACCTATGTTATTTGCCAATATCATATCCCTAGATTTTTTATTTTTTTTTGTTTGGAACATGTTACTCCCGAGTAAACATGTTACTCACGTTAACACAATTGTAAAAGCAACCCTTACATATTTTGCATATTTATTCTATGATTGTATTGTACATGTGCATGTCAGGATAATATTCATCCTTATATATTTATGCAAAGAGTTCATAAAAAAAACTTAAAAAAAATAAAATAGAAAACCAACGGTGAATTTGATAAAAATTTAAGGGATATTAATAAGTTTTAAGACTATAGAGGATGTCAGTGTTATTTTAATAGACTTCAAACGAGTTGAGTGTAATTTTCTCACTAATTTATCTATCAATCATCTAATTGTTTATGTGTCAACTCAAAAATTCTCATTTCCCTCTATTTATTTTTTTAATCCTCCAGTTTCAAGGCAGGGCGGCCTCAGGTTAAGCCGAAGGTGGGCACTTGCACACCCTCATTTTTTAAATTACACCAATAATCATGTATTTTTAAATTGCACCATTGTTTGTCTCATTTCATTTTCGTGTTGTCCACACTGACCAATTCTATCCTATTTTACCTTTTCAGTGAGAGCAGATCCGTTCCATTACTTGAGGAATCAAGTGGAATCCTGGCCTTTCATTCAAAGATAAAAAATAAATAAAAAATAGAGAAATTGAATTTTAAGAGTACAGATCTCCACTGCTCCCTCTCCAGCGAAAAATTAAAATTGAGGGAATCTTTTTTCTTTACAGTGCATATTGACTGAACAATTGTTTTTCATTTTAATTAATTATATTATATTAATAATATTTTACTATTACTTAATGTTCCATTTTTTAATATTTCTCTTAAATTGCATAGAAAAATAATAATATTTGTCATACCCCAATTTTTAACCTAAGATCCCACATCATATTCTCATCATTGTATTATATGTGTATCTAACAAAAATCCAAAAAATGTGTTAATTTACTTAATTTTGTTATTATTAGTAACTTTATCCAAAAAATATGTCAAATTAGGTAATTTTTATTTTCATTGAAAACAATCCAAAAATTATGTTGAATATTTATTTTTAGTATAACTACTATAATTTTATTTTCTTTTATCACCACTCATCATTAATCTTTATTATTACCATCTTTATTTTTGTTTCCATATTTATTATTCATATTATTATTATATATATATTTTTTTGTTATAATTTTTTTAAAAAAATAAAAAAACAAGACAACAACAACAGCAGCAAAAGCTGCGCCCCCATCCCCCACTCTTTCTTTCTTTTTGTTTTTTGTTTGTTATTATTATTATTTATTATCATCATTATTATTTATTATTATTATTAAAACAAAAAATAACAAAAAAAAAAGGGAGAAAAGAATCCAAAAGTCAGGTACTGTAACATGCAACAACAGTGGCAGAAGCATGACCCCCTTTTTCAACTTTCCATGACCTTCACCAATCTCACATCCAATCACAAAAGCTTCCAGTCTTAACCAATTTCACACTCAAAGCAAATGTAATCATACCTTATCTCTGCAAAACCAGATTTTCTTCCAAAACTTTACAAAAATCTAGTTCATAGTCATAATCAATTGAAGCAAAAATCAAAGAAAAGGGCAGAGGCAGTAGGGGCAAAAAAAAAAAAAGAAGCAAAAAATTACAAACACAATTTTGAAATATCACATAGAAAAATTTTCAACAAAAGAAAAACTTCTCAAAACCTTTTTTTTTCCTTTCTTTCAAATCCCATAAACACACTCACACTCACACAAATCCGGAACATCAAACACACACACACACAAACAAACAAACAAAAAAACGAAAAAGAAAGAGAGAAAAAACAGAGCAAGTGAGAGAGAATAGAGATTTTTCCATTCATCATCCTTTTTTCTTCGATCCGGTCGATTGGTAAAGCTTTTGGAATTTTTGAGTGTAGATTCGGGTTCAGAAGGGTCTAAAATGTTTTTCTAGTTTAAAAAGTTTGATTTTTGGGTGGTTAAGGTCTTCCGGCGCGGTGGTGCCACCGTCGGGCTCCGGCGACCACCGCGCCGGTCTGCATGTGTTCTTGAGAGTGGGAGAACGCAGAGAGAGGAGAGAAGAAAGAGAACTGTTTTCAAAAATAAAAAAAAAGCTTCTGCCATTTTCAATTTATACCGCAATGATCCTGTGTGCGCCTGCTCACCGTAACCTCACGCACCCTCGCTTGGGAGAGCTGTCTGATCTAATCAGACGGTTCTGATCTCCCTCCCCTGTGATTGAATCAGGAGCGTTCGATCTATATCAAATGGCCCAGATCCGTTTTCTGCGTGCACCCCCTGTTACTCTGCGCACCCCCAGCCTTTTTTTTTCCTTTCTGTTTTTCTAGGGACGGACCTTGGGCTTTAGGCCCAGAACTGCTAACTACACCCCTCTGTTTTCTTCTTTGCACCCCTTTTTACTTATTTGCATTTTTATTATTATTTACATATTATATTTAATTATTGTCATTTAGAATGTATTTAAGGACCAATGTAAATATAAATGAGAATCTTGCATTGCATGCATATTTATTTATTCCGCTTTATGTCAAAAAACGAAAACACAAAAAATAATAGCGTAGTAATCCCAAGGAAAACGGGTCATTCATCTTGATCTAATATCATTATGAAATCCCTCGCGTTTAGTTTTTTTTTTCACGCTTAGTTTTTTTTTTAGAATAACAAAAATCACAAAAACATTCAAATATTCAAAAAAAAACTTTAACAAAAATATTTTTTCTATTACTGAACCTTGGATTTCAAACCAAGTGATTCCGTCCTTTTTTCCAAATCAAACTTCAATCAATTTAAATCACATTTAGACTTTTCTTCACAAATTAAAATCAATCAACATCATACTTTATTTTTCTATGCCATTTCGGCCACTTACCTTTTCTAAAACCTTTTTTTTAATTTTAAAATCAATCAAACAAATCACTCGGCTTTTTACCCCGAACTACGAGATTTTGATCCTTAGCGGGTACGTAGTGCAAAAGACTTCGCGTCTTCCCAAATCAAATAAAGAATAACAAAAAGATTTTTCTTTTCTTTTTCAATTATCACTTTAACTTCTCACATTTTTAAATTTTTATTTACAAGTAAATAATTTAGCACAAAGATAAATAAAAACAAGAGGTTCCTATAAAGTACTATAGACGTTTAGGGTGCTAATACCTTCCCTTAACGTAACCAACCCCCGAACCTTTAATCTCATAAAAATAGGGTTATTTCGAACTTTTCCCCTTTTCCTTGGAAAAATAAAAGCTCGGTGGTGAATCATAATTTGTGAGTCAAACTAATCAATAGTTTGATATCCGAAAATCACCGCGACAGAAGTGGCGACTTCACTGGGGACACCCCTAAAGAGGGTTGAGCCTAACTTGTTTAATTTTATTTTTTGTGCTATTATTTTTGCTTATGTATGTAAATTTTTGTTTGGGTCTTTTGAGTTGTGAGATAAGTCCTGTACCCGGGCTTGAGTGAAACAATAAGATAGGATGGTGGTATAATCAAGTGACATGCCCAGAGTAGTTTGGACCATGCTTCACATGTGATACAACCCCGCTCAGCTGAGGCCTCATGACGATGACATTCTGTTGGCACGAGTAGTCGTATTGGCGTTATTACTGCAATATGAGTGTCTGACGACGTTGTGGACCTTTAGAGTTACCTTTAACCCATCTTGACTCTTAGGATGTAGTGCGGTGGCTGGTCAAGAGTAGTCTTGAATTGGTCTTCACGCGAAACTACACTCAAACGAGATTGTCTTATGAATATTATTGGACCAAGAGTAGTCTTGTAAGCTAGTAATATCCAAAAGACGGTTGATAACTTTGGGAACTTTGTAGAACCCGAAATACAGGTACAAATCAAACCATAGTCTTTACCATGTGGGTGGTTCTTACCCTTAACTCCATCAATGTATACCTTAACCCCACCATGTTTTCAGCATAATCATGCATACATGCACTCATTCATAAAAAATTTTCCATCTAAATATCGAAGGACTTAATCAAATTTTTTGTAAACATTGTTGATATGGATCTTATAAGAAGAAACACAAGAAAAAAAAAGAGAATTACTTTGTAATATTTTAGTTATCAAGTGTAAAGATGTTTTCTACAATGGTTACAATTAATTTATAAGTCCTTCGACAAAATAAAACTTTGCATATTTTAGCATACACATGCATCATACTGCATTCATAAGTTTCAACACCGAGTCTCATTTTTTTTTTTTCTCTACCTCAGTCAAGGGAAAAGTGGTCCGACGTATTCATTACAAGTCTACCCGTATCTACAGCACTCGATCAAACATAAGAAAGAAGATGGATCAACTTGAGCAAAATACTCTGGCACTCCGTGAAGAAGTGACATCTATGAAAGGCGAGATAGAGAGGTTAACTACTATGATGACGGATATATTGGCCGCTCAGGCTCAAGCACAAGCATCGGTCCCTCAGCTCACCGACACTTCTTTGGTTCAGCCGACTTCAGCTGTACTAACTAGCACTCCTCAGTTTACTATGCCTGAAGGTTACCCATGGGGCATACCGCTACATGTGTTCAGCGAAGGATTCCGTCCTGTGATTTCTGGAATTCAAGCCTCTTTCGTACAACAGGCAGTGCCAGTTCCTCCGCCTATCCTATCATTTCCTCAAGCTACAATGACTTACTCAATACCCCTTGTCCACACCATTCAGCAAGATCATGGACCTATCTTTCATACTGAAAGTGTAGAAGCGTTTGATAGGGTGGATGACCTACAAGACAAATACAATGAAATGCAACGAGAGATGAGGGCTCTCCGTGGAAAACAATTGTTTGGTCAAAATACGCATGAACTCTGCTTGGTTCCCAATGTTGTAATTCCACACAAATTCAAGGTCCCTGACTTCGAGAAGTATGAGGGGAGCACTTGCCCTAGAGCTCATCTGGTGATGTATGCAAGAAAAATGTCATCTCAAACCGACAATGATAAGCTACTCATCCACTATTTTCAAGACAGTTTGACTGGTGCCGCACTAAGGTGGTACATGGACCTTGATAATACTGATATCTGTAATTTTAATGATCTAGCCAATGCTTTTATTCGACAATACAGCTACAATTCTTACTTGGCCCCAGATAGGGATGAACTTCGGGCTTTGACTCAAAGAGAAAAAGAGTCTTTCAAAGAGTATGCACAGCGGTGGAGAGAACTTGCTGCACAAATCCGTCCACCTTTGGAAGAGAAAGAGTTGTGCAAGCTATTTCTTAACACTCTCAGCCAATTTTACTACAAGAAGATGGTGGCCAGTGCGCCAAACAATTTTACCGAGATGGTAGCAATGGGAATGCGTCTCGAGGAAGGAGTCCGAGAAGGACGTTTGGTGAATGGGAATGCCCCGACTAACAGTGCAAAGAAGTTTGGCAATAATTTTCCGAGGAAGAAAGAGCAAGAGGTTGGCATGGTAACCCACGGAGGACCCCGATCAGGATATCCAGTTTACCCACATGTTGCTGCTATCTCACCCATTCCTCAACAACCCTTCAACCAGCAAAACCGTACCCAAAGAAACCAATCATTTGACCCTATACCAATGAAGTACGCTGATTTGCTTCATGCTCTTCTCGCAAAAAACCTTGTCCAAACCAAACCACCTCCTCATGTACCAGAAATACTTCCTACTTGGTACCGTACCGACCTCACATGTGCTTTCCACCAAGGAGCACCAGGACATGATGTCGAACACTGCAATGCTCTTAAAAAAGAGGTTCAGAATTTGGTCCGTGCCAATCTTTTATCTTTTAAAGATTCAAACTCAGATGTCCAGGTTAACCCTTTGTCAACCATGGGTCCTCTATCTACTTGATTCAAGATTATGAGGAAGCTTGTCCCTAAGATCACTAGGCCTTTTATTTTCAAATTGTAATTTCTTTCTTGCCAAGCATTTGTTTGCTTTCAAAATTGCACCTTTTAATTAATGTTTCTAAAATAATAAGCATGCATTTTTTTGGAATCCATTCATTCGTATTCACTCTTTTCTTGTGCCATCACAAATGGCAATGCTTTTCATTTTACTTTTCATGTTAACAAATTTGAGGGAGAATGATGTAAACTAAATGATTAAATTTGCTGATATATGCTTTCATTAGTAAAACCCGGTTGATGATGTAAGGCATTGTTTCATTTCCTAAACACTGGAGAAATAAGGAGATAATCCGTAGTCAATCCCTTTGAGCCAGAAGTCGGTGTTCTTTCTGCTACAAAAAACCCTTAATCTTAACCCGGGGCAGGGTAATCTTTCAGTTAATTCAATGATACATCTCAATACAAGAGGATCAGTCCGTCTAAAATGGAGAAGCTCATGAGAGGACAAAACTCACAATAACCCGTGGCAGTCACAATTCTCATACATCAAAAAGCCCGCTAAGAAAATTTGGGGCATCCCTGATAGACCACAAAATTCAAAAGAATTGGTCCATGCAAAAATAAGGGATTAAAAATAAAAATTGAAAACAAGCTTGCAAATGAAAAGAAGTGACTGCCACTTCAAGAATCTCATCAAAGCTTCGACTGGAGCGTCAACCTCAAACATCATTGTCGAAATTCTCTTGTCAACTAAGGCGTCAGCCGAATTAGCTGAATCTAGGAATGAAGGACATCAAAGAAGAATGGGTGGGTAAACAAAACTTTGAGCCTAATAAACCTTTTTTTTTCAAACCATGAACCAGGCCACGTTATAACCCTCAAAAGACCTAATTGAAGCTAGGTTCACTATGAAAGCATAATCAGCACAATCATTATTACAAAAAAAAAAAAAAAAAACTGACTCCACCTGTTTGTTGAGTAACTGTATTTTACACATACCACACACGATTCAAAAACTTGCATGTGCATTGCATTAGAAACAATTTTCAAAAGAAAACAATTTTGTTCGCAAATCTATATTTGGCATCAAGGAAATTCGAGCAAATAGTCTAATCAAGGGCGAACCGACTCAAAACGCTCCTAACTTGGGGCAAGTTACCTCAGGATCCTGCCAATCAGGGGCAATTCCTAACATCCAGGGGCATACCCTTCAAGGATTCAGGTCAGTGGCTATGAGTTCCCGCGTTCTGAAATGTTGATGCAGTCAAGATGCATTGTCTAAAAAAAATATAAAAGAACAGCTCGGTAAGTCGAAAACCTGAAAAGGCGGCTTAGGCAAAAAAGAGCGTCCCGGTGGATTGAAAACCCGAAAGGGCGATCCAGGCAAAAATTAGGGGCACACAAAAAAGAAGATATATTCACGGTGGATCGAAAACCCGAAAGGGCGATCCGGGCAAAAGTTAGGGATTAAAAAAAAAAAAAAAAAAACATGACTGCCGAAGTGCACCCATGAGAAAGCACTATCGTACGGTTTGCAAATGGCAACTTCTGTCAGACTTCTGATTAATGGGTTTTACCCCCAAGGAGTGTTTATTTCACCATCAGCTGATACACCGTGTCGGGCCTTGCCCCGATGTTGGCTTAATTCATCTACAATGATGTTATCCTCAATGAAGACTGCCGAGTGGTTGTACTGTTATGTCGGTCCACTTCCCATCTTACTGGACCAATCTTGTCACATCCGTTCTTATACAGTCACACTATCATACAAATACAAATTTCATACATACATTATACATACATACATACATACATACATACATAATACATTTATACCTACATGCATAAAAGCATTCATACATGCATACAACATGCTAACCAAATCATTCATACATGATTGCATTGACCATCATGTGTCTTGCTTCAGCTATTTTACAAAAAGAGTCATCCCCAATGTGTCTCGTTCAAAGATGTCTCCATCAAACATATTTCACAAAAGAGTCATCCCAGTTTGTCTGGTCCAGAGATGCCATCATCAAAAATATTCCAAGCAGCAGGTTTTGCAAAACAACCAATTTGCAAATTCATATTTAATTTCCCCAAAAAGTCATCTTCAGTGTGTCTGGTCAAGACAAATATTTTTCCTTGTTATGTCCTGCTCTCCTACAATGATAGCAGACAATATTTTTCTTGATGTGTCCTGCTATCCTACAATGACAGCAGACAAATATTTTTCCTTGTTATGTCCTGCTCTCCTACAATGATAGCAGACAATATTTTTCTTGTTGTGTCCTGCTCTCCTACAATGACAGCAGACAAATATTTTTCCTTGTTATGTCCTGCTCTCCTACAATGATAGCAGACAATGTTTTTCTTGTTGTGTCCTGCTCTCCTACAATGACAGCAGACAAATTTTTTTTTCCTTGTTATGTCCTGCTCTCCTACAATGATAGCAGACAATATTTTTCTTGTTGTGTCCTGCTCTCCTACAATGACAACAGACAAATATTTTTCCTTCTTATGTCTTGCTCTCATACATTGACAACAGACAATACCTTTTCATTTTATGTCTCGCTCTTCTACATTGACAGCAGACAATCTCTTTATTTCATGTCTTGCTCTCCTACATTGACAGCAGACAATATCATTCCTTGTGGTGTCCTTGCTCTCTTACATTGACAGCGGACGATGTCATTCCCTTTAATTCATGTCCTGCTCTCCTACATTGACAGCAGACAATACCTTTATTTCATGTCTTGCTCTCATACATCGACGGCAGATAATATCTTTACTTTGTATGTCCTGCTCTCCTACATTGACGGCAGACAATGTCTTATTTCTTGTCTTGCTCTCATACATTAACGGCAGACAATGTCTTTTCTTCATATGTCTTTGCTCTCTTACATTGACAGCAGACAATGTCTTTATCATTTTCATTGCTCTCCTACATTGATAGCAAACAATATATTTTCCTATGGTGTCCTTGCTCTCTTACATTGACAGCGGACAATGTCTTTATCATTTGTCTTGCTCTCTTACATTGACAGCGGACAATATTACCCCTTTTTATATGTTGGTCTTACTCTGTCACCTTGATAGTGGCCAACGTCTCTTATTTCCATGTTTTATAGTCAGTCAAGTTACCTTACACTAATGGTAGATAATGACTGTCAATTTGTTCCCCAGTGTTAGTAGTTTACCTCTTGCATTCACATTTGCATTATAAATATTCTTGTCATCTTAGGTCCAAAATCGTGTATTCTATATTTAAGTCCCTTCATCCCGTCAAGACAAAAATTTCATTTTCATATCTCCGGATGAAGAAACTTAAATAGGGGCATCTGTCATACCCCAATTTTTGACCTAAGATCCCACATCATATTCTCATCATTGTATTATATGTGTATCTAACAAAAATCCAAAAAATGTGTTAATTTACTTAATTTTGTTATTATTAGTAACTTTATCCAAAAAATATGTCAAATTAGGTAAGTTTTTATTTTCATTGAAAACAATCCAAAAATTATGTTGAATATTTATTTTTAGTATAACTACTATAATTTTATTTTCTTTTATCACCACTCATCATTAATCTTTATTATTATCATCTTTATTTTTGTTTCCATATTTATTATTCATATTATTATTATATATATGTTTTTTTGTTATAATTTTTTAAAAAAAAATAAAAAAACAAGACAACAACAACAGCAGCAAAAGCTGCGCCCCCATCCCCCACTCTTTCTTTCTTTTTGTTTTTTGTTTGTTATTATTATTATTTATTATCATCATTATTATTTATTATTATTATTAAAACAAAAAATAACAAAAAAAAAGGGAGAAAAGAATCCAAAAGTCAGGTACTGTAACATGCAACAACAGTGGCAGAAGCATGACCCCCTTTTCAACTTTCCATGACCTTCACCAATCTCACATCCAATCACAAAAGCTTCCAGTCTTAACCAATTTCACACTCAAAGCAAATGTAATCATACCTTATCTCTGCAAAACCAGATTTTCTTCCAAAACTTTACAAAAATCTAGTTCATAGTCATGATCAATTGAAGCAAAAATCAAAGAAAAGGGCAGAGGCAGTAGGGGCAAAAAAAAAAGAGAAGCAAAAAATTACAAACACAATTTTGAAATATCACATAGAAAAATTTTCAACAAAAGAAAAACTTCTCAAAACCTTTTTTTTTCCTTTCTTTCAAATCCCATAAACACACTCACACAAATCCGAAACATCAAACACACACACACACACACACAAACAAACAAAAAAAAAACGAAAAAGAAAGAGAGAAAAAACAGAGCAAGTGAGAGAGAATAGAGATTTTTCCATTCATCATCCTTTTTTCTTCGATCCGGTCGATTGGTAAAGCTTTTGGAATTTTTGAGTTTAGATTCGGGTTCAGAAGGGTCTAAAACGTTTTTCTAGTTTAAAAAGTTTGATTTTTGGGTGGTTAAGGTCTTCCGGCGCGGTGGTGCCACCGTCGGGCTCCGGCGACCACCGCGCCGGTCTGCATGTGTTCTTGAGAGTGGGAGAACGCAGAGAGAGGAGAGAAGAAAGAGAACTGTTTTCAAAAATAAAAAAAAGCTTCTGCCACTTTCAATTTATACCGCAATGATCCTGTGTGCGCCTGCTCACCGTAACCTCATGCACCCTCGCTTGGGAGAGCTGTCTGATCTAATCAGACGGTTCTGATCTCCCTCCCCTGTGATTGAATCAGGAGCGTTCGATCTATATCAAACGGCCCAGATCCGTTTTCTGCGTGCACCCCCCGTTACTCTGCGCACCCCCAGCCTTTTTTTTCCTTTCTGTTTTTCTAGGGACGGACCTTGGGCTTTAGGCCCAGAACTGCTAACTACACCCCTCTGTTTTCTTCTTTGCACCCCTTTTTACTTATTTGCATTTTTATTATTATTTACATATTATATTTAATTATTGTCATTTAGAATGTATTTAAGGACCAATGTAAATATAAATGAGAATCTTGCATTGCATGCATATTTATTTATTCCGCTTTATGTCAAAAAACGAAAACACAAAAAATAATAGCGTAGTAATCCCAAGGAAAACGGGTCATTCATCTTGATCTAATATCATTATGAAATCCCTCGCGTTTAGTTTTTTTTTCACGCTTAGTTTTTTTTTTAGAATAACAAAAATCACAAAAACATTCAAATATTTAAAAAAAAAACTTTAACAAAAATATTTTTTCTATTACTGAACCTTGGATTTCAAACCAAGTGATTCCGTCCTTTTTTCCAAATCAAACTTCAATCAATTTAAATCACATTTAGACTTTTCTTCACAAATTAAAATCAATCAACATCATACTTTATTTTTCTATGCCATTTCGGCCACTTACCTTTTCTAAAACCTTTTTTTTAACTTTAAAATCAATCAAACAAATCACTCGTCTTTTTACCCCGAACTACGAGATTTTGATCCTTAGCGGGTACGTAGTGCAAAAGACTTCGCGTCTTCCCAAATCAAATAAAGAATAACAAAAACATTTTTTTTTTCTTTTTCAATTATCACTTTAACTTCTCACATTTTTAAATTTTTATTTACAAGTAAATAATTTAGCACAAAGATAAATAAAAACAAGAGGTTCCTATAGAGTACTATAGACGTTTAGGGTGCTAATACCTTCCCTTAACGTAACCAACCCCCGAACCTTTAATCTCATAAAAATAGGGTTATTTCGAACTTTTCCCTTTTTTCTTGGAAAAATAAAAGCTCGGTGGTGAATCATAATTTGTGAGTCAAACTAATCAATAGTTTGATATCCGAAAATCACCGCAACAATATTTCACTCAACTTCATATTATTTTTTTTTGGTGAAATACTCGACTTCATATTTATATATGGCAAACATACAACTCGGGTTACCACCAAGTCTAAATTATTGCTGTCAAAATTTCCATTTTTATATATCACTTGATAAATTAAATTTTCATCTTGTGGATAATTAATACCGTGCCTAAATAATATGTGTTGCACACACAAAGACTTGAACCATTTATTCTCTTCCTTGTATTGCACACACAATTACTCAAAGACTTGTACTAAAAAAAAAAATGCATGTTCAGTGTTTATATGGTAAAAATTGCAAAAATTGCAGAGATATTTGATGTGTTGAAGTATGGGTTTGAGTTTGACTAACAATATTTTTCTCTTTTTTCTATTTTAGCTTAGTAACAAAAAAAAAACAATATTTTTATTTTACACATTCAATTTTAATTTAAAAATCAAAAGATAAAAAATTGACAAATTTATAAAGTCTGAAAAAATAGTAAGTTAAAAGTAAATTTCATAAATTTTTAAGAACTAAACTAATATAACTATTTTATTCCACTTATTATTTAGTAGTATATTTTTTTATATATTTTGAATTATTAATTACAGTTCACATTTCGCACCCCCGACCAAAGGTCCTGGATCCACCACCGTTTCTAGGAAAAAGATATTATATATAATAATTTGAAGTTCGGTTGCAAAATAAATAAAATATAACTAATAAATTATTCCATCCAAATATTAAACTCGAATTCTTCTAAACAATCCATCAAAATGTAGATTAGAAGTACAACAAGTGTGTTTTCAATGTGAAATCAAATATGGATGTTGTTGACTATTGAGTGTCCCTCAAATCTAATGGATATGGTTGTTGTGTAAAGACTAGAAATATTTGGTGCTCTTTTCGCAAAATTTTGGCACTTTAAAACACTTTATTTTAAAAAGAACAACATATATGACACTTAGTTTTGTTCCTAAAATGTCAAAAACGGGGAAAGTAACACGAAATTGTTTTACACGGTTGCTTCACAAAACAATGTTGCATAGTTGATATAGTTTTTATTTTCTAAAATGTGAAAATATAAAAGTCGTGTGAAGTTGAATTAATTGATGCACACTCGCACTCATTCATTTGTGTTACATATAACAATTACTTAGTCGTAGCAAATAACTATGGTTGTATAATTGACTTTTAATTGAAAAATAAATTATGATCATGATGGTCTATTTGAATAAGGAGTTAAATTTGGCGATGACTTTGGTGTTAGAATTGTGATTAGCCTTGTCAAAGCCTAATTGAAGATTAAATATCTTTCTTTTGGTAAATTCTAAAATTGACCACTTCATCAACTAGTTCATGGTGGACCACTTATGAATAATCCTATAATGAATATGAATTTTACAAAATCGACCGTTAGATTGAAAGTTTGTTTCATATAGATTATCCATACAAATTTTTAGAAAAATTGAAAATCATTTGATATGTTATTGAGACATATTAAGATTAACGGTTTATGAGTTTTTATTTAATACCGTTAAACTTGATAGATTTCAATAACACATCAAATGATTTTCAATTTTTCTAAAAATTTGTATGGATGATTTATATGATACAAACTTTCAATCAAACGGTGGATTTTGTAAAATTTGTATTCATTATACATTATAGGGAAAATTTTAACATGGACCACTTCTTCAAGTGGTCCATGGTGAACCAGTCATGAATAACCCTATAACGAATACAAATTTTACAATATCCATCGTTGGATTGAAAGTTTATATCATATAGATCATCCATAAAAATTAATGAGATATATCAAGATTAACGGTATTAATTTGTTTTTCATAAACCGTTAGTCTTAATGTGTCTCAATAACATATCAAATAAATTTCAATTTTTCTGAGAATTTTTATGGATGATCTATATAATACAAATTTTCAATCCAACGGTGGATTTTGTAAACTTTGTATTTGTTATAGTAGTATTGATCACTGGTCCACGGTGGACCACTTGTAAAGGTGGTCCACCGTAGCATTAGCCTACATTATAGTAGTAATGATCACTTCACCACGGTGGACCACTTGTGAGGTGGTCCACCGTAGCATTAACCCATTCTTTTACTCCTCCGTCCTATTTTATAAGAGCTAGTTTAACAAAAAATATGTCCCTTTTTATAAGACCTTTTTACAATTAACAATGACATTACTTATTTTTTTCCAAACTTACCCTTATTTACTTTGCATAGTTTTTTTAATAGCATTAAATTCTCTTTTGTTTGATACAAAGCACTACAATTAATTGTATGGGTAAATATGTAAAATCAATATAACTTGTCGATTAATTAATACTAAAATTCACTTTATTAATATCTGTGTTTTGTCAAACTAGCTTTTATAAAGAGGGACGGAGGGAGTATTTCTTAGTTTCAATTTTAAAATCATGTACTCCGTCCGTTCCTTTTTATAAGAGACAATTGACTTTTTAGATTCATTCAATAATAAATGTATATAAGCTATAATATAGACCACATACATCAATTATTGAATGAATCTAAAAAGTGGAGTGGAATGGAGGGAGTATGTGTAAAGATTGTTTAACGAGTTGATAAGCGTGTACACTTGCCGTACAAGTTATTGTTTACCATACATTAATGAGAACTATAATCAATTATACTGCCTCTTAGGTGAAATGGGAATGCCTTTACTTTACATGGTTGACAAAATTTAAATTAATTTTTTGGTGGTAGCTGAAAGCTAAGAAATCAGAGGCATTTTTCGAGTTTAGTAGCCTTTGATAGTTAAATTATTTAGTTTGTCTTACCATGTACAATGGTTTGTAATTTCAACACCCTCCATATTATCTTCTCTTTCTTCCACCTACTCATTCAACACTCATTCAACTTTTACTCTTTCCAATGGTTTTTATTCAACACCCTACCCCACCACTCTTTATTTTATATTCTTATTTAAATTTATATTTTTATTTGTATGATTACATAAAAATACAACTATCGATTAAAATTAAATTAAAATTATACGATACCAATCGTCGATTAAAATTACAATTATCGACTAAAATTTAAATTTAAATTATACGATACAAATCATCGATTAAAATTATAATAAAAATTACCGATAAAAATTAAATTATACAATACAAATCATCGATTAAAATTATAATAAAAATTACCGATAAAAATTAAATTATACTCCCGATTGCAATTATAATAAAAACAAAATTTATTTAAATAATTGATACGATACAATCATCTTAACTTGAAATTAAAATACGACACACAAGTAGTTAAAACGATACAAATAATTTAACATGCAATAATACACACAAGCAATAAAACGATACAAATCATCTTCAACCACGTCTCATTCCAAACTTTGTCCATATGTGCTTCACTAGATCTGCTTGCAATTGTTGATGACCTTTTGGATCGCGGAACTCGGATCTAGCACGCACATGATTTGCAAAAGCGGGTAACACCTCGGTCGAGAATGGTTGCGGTGCACTAGATCCACTTTCCTCAGATTGCTCAAAATCGGTCCAACGTTGAGAATATGAATCTCGTTCATCCTCAACAATCATATTATGTAATATGATGCATGACCTCATGATGATACCCAAATCCTCTATGTCCCACAAGCGAGCGGGTTCACGGATAATTTTAAATCGAGCTTGAAGCACTCCAAATGCACGTTCGATGTCCTTCCGACATGCCTCCTGATATTGAGCAAATAACTTATCGGGTTCACTTTGAGGAAGTCTAATTGATTTGACGAAAGTTGGATAAGAAGGGTAGATACCATCAGCTAGATAGTATGTCATATCATAGCGACGTTGATTCACAAAGAAAGTCACACTTGGAGCCTTTCCCTGTTCCACGTCATCAAACACTGGTGACCGGTCTAGAACGTTTATATCATTCAACGTTCCCGGACATCCAAAAAAGGCATGCCAGATCCATAGATCATGAGATGCAACTGCTTCAAGAATAACTGTTGTGGTTCCCTTATCCCCCCTGTTAAATTGACCTTCCCATGCTTTTGGACAATTTTTCCACTCCCAGTGCATGCAGTCAATACTCCCAATCATCTCTGGGAACCCCCGCATTTCACTAACATTCAGTATTTTTTGCAGGTCTTCTTCGTTTGGTGCTCTCATATACACTGGCTCATACAATCGTATGATTCCTTTACAGAATCTACGTAAGCACTCCAATGCTGTAGAACCTCCTATTTTGATGTACTCATCGACTGCATCTGCTGACATACCATATGCTAACATTCGCATCGCTGTGGTACATTTTGCCAAGGGTGATATACCTTCTTTGTTGGCTGCATCAACTCGTTGGGTGAAGTAGTTATCACTACTTGAAAGGTGCCCAACGATTCGAAGGAAAACATGTTTTTGCATCCAGTACCGACGACGAAACATTGTATCGTCGTATGTAGGCTCAGTGGCAAAGTAGTCGTCAATGAGTCTTTGGTTCGCCGCTGCATGATCTCTGTTGATATATTTTCTAGTACGAGGTGCATAAGCTTCCAATATTTTCTTTTGATGCTCTCTAAATCGATTGGTCATAAAAGCTTCTTCAATTTCAAGATTTTGTTTATAAGCTTCGACATCAAAATAATCAAACTGATCTTCTGATGGATCCATTTTTTGTGAAATTAGAATTAGATTGGATGAGATTTGAGATATTGGTACATAAAATGGAAGTATGAGTCCCTATATATAAATGGATTTGATGGATTCGAAATATTTATTGTATAGAGTTAATTATCAGACAATGATTCAATTTGAGTGGTGGACCACTGACGGATTCGAAATATTTATTGTATAGAGTTAATTATCAGATAACGACTCAATTTGAGTGGTGGACCACTGACGGATTCGAAATATTTATTGTATAGAGTTAATTATCAGATAACGATTCAATTTGAGTGGTGGACCACTGACGGATTCGAAATATTTATTGTATAGAGTTAATTATCAGATAACGATTCAATTTGAGTGGTGGACCACTGACGGATTCGAAATATTTATTGTATAGAGTTAATTATCAGATAACGATTCAATTTGAGTGGTGGACCACTGACGGATTCGAAATATTTATTGTATAGAGTTAATTATCAAATAACGATTCAATTTGAGTGGTGGACCACTGACGGATTCGAAATACAATAATCAAACCAAACAATACACTGACATATTGAAACACAACAATCAAACCAAACAATACACTAACATATTGAAACACAATAATCAAACCAAACAATACACTGACATATTGAAACACAATAATTAAACCAAACAATACACTGACAAATACTTGCTTGAAATTAATTACCAAAAAGTTCTTCTTCCAATTTTTTCAACATCTCTTTCTTACGATCATTGAGATGCACTTCAGAACTTAACTTTATATACATTTCCATTTTCTTCAAGCGGTTAGCCTCTTGTTGCGTCTCCCTTATCTCGTTCAATCGTTCAAGCTCTTTCTCCTTGAATTGTTTGAAAGAAGACATTTCATTGTTGAAATTCTCCAAGGCAGCTTCCTTGCTCTTCTTTTTGCCCTTTTTTTTAGCTGCATCCCTACCCATGGGACGACCACTAGATCCTATAGTGTTTGAGCCACATGCATCACTATCGCGAGATCTCATAGATCCACTACTTTCTGAGCCATTATTTCCTCCTACTTGACTACTATAACGTGGTTGTTCACGGAGAGCGTCCCATTCTGCAATTAAAGTAAATTGAACATTCTTCCCACCCGCATATAATTCCTGCGCTTTTGCCAAAACATCATTGTCTGACCAACCGCTTCCTTTCATTCGCATCGCTTTATCATAAGCACCAATCCATTTATTAATTATTTTACTCATATAATTAAAACGGTTTCGGCATGCACCAGCATCACGTGGAGGATCGAATGAGCAATGCTCATTACAGTAGCCAGCAATTTTACCCCAATATTGTTCACTTTTTTGGTTTTTACCGACAACACTGTTTGTTCCAAATTTAATCCACCCACTAATTAACACCAAATTTTGTTCAGTGTTCCATGCTGGAGTATAGTTTTTCCTGCTCTTAGGAGTTGAATCCTCTGAATTTCGAGTGTCTTCATTAGCAGTTGTCATTCCACCAATAGTCATTTGTGTTGAAAATCCGGGAAATTCAGGTGCACCACCACTCGGAAAACTTTCATTAACCATCGGCAAATAACCATTAAACGGTGTTTGAGATGGATTTCCCATCATAGATCCATAATATGGATGAAAGTTTGGAGGATGTTGGTTTGAAAATTGATTTGGATTTTGAAAATAGTTGGGATTTTGATAATAGTTGGGATTTTGATAATTGTTGGGATTTTGATAGTTGTTGGGATGTTGATAATTGTTTGGATTTTGATAAGGGTAAAATGGTGTTTACCCCCCTGCAAAGTAGGCAACTTCTGGATTACCCCCCTGGAAAAAATTTCGTTTAGATTCCCCCCTTACAAATTTTGATTTTCTAGATTCCCCCCTCCAATTCACTACGTGGCAGCTGACTGAGCAAGAATCTCCACGTGGCAGAAGGAATCTCCACGTGTCAGCTGCCACATAGGAAAATCAACATTTTTTTTAAAAAAATGCCACGTCACTTACTTTAATTTTTTTTTTTTACTGAAAAAAATTAAATTAAGTTTTTTTTTTAATGTTTAAAAACAGAACAAGTACATGTGCTCTTCTTCATCTCCATCACAAATTTCATCTTCTTCTGAGAAACTGAGAAAGAAGATGAAATTTCATCATCTTCTTCATGTGCTCAGTCTCTCAGAAGAAGATGAAATTTGTGATGGAGATGAAGAAGAGAAAATGTACTTGTTCTGTTTTTAAACATTAAAAAAAAAAAACTGAATTTAATTCTTTTCAGTAAAAAAAAATTAAAGTAAGTGACGTGACAATTTTTTTAAAAAAAAATGTTGATTTTCCTACGTGGCAGCTGACACGTGGAGATTCCTTCTGCCACGTGGAGATTCTTGCTCAGTTAGCTGCCACGTAGTGAATTGGAGGGGGGAATCTAGAAAACCAAAATTTGTAAGGGAGGAATCTAAACGAAATTTTTTCCAGGGGGGTAATCCAGAAGTCGCCTACTTTGCAGGGGGTAAACACCATTTTACCCTTTCGATAATTGTTTGGAGTATTAGAAGAATTTTGGGTGTTGAAATGATTATTGGGATCCATTTTCACTAAACAAAGACTAAAACTTAAAAATAAAGACTAATAGAAAGATAATAATAAGATTAAGAGAGTGAAAAATGTGGTTTTTTTTTCTGTGTCCAAATCAAATGAACCAAGTCTCTATTTATAGAGAAAAAAAAATCATGAATTTTGGTATAAAAATAAAAAAATAAAAAATTAATTTGCAATGAAATAATTGAGTTTAAAATTAAGATGAGATAAGAATATCGTTGGCCAATCACAGCCGGCCACTTGTCCCACTCATTTTTCGCTCTCCGCGTGAAGCATCCGTCACACGCCTTGTATGCGCGTGTTTACCACGCGCCTGATGCCAGCCAATGCAGCACATCCGCGTGTCCCTCTGTTCAGATTTCAACCGTGTTGAAAATTTTCAACACCCCCATCTGCCACATCATGCTCAACTCCCTCATTGCAAGTAGGTTCATGTGTTGAAATGGGTTTCAACACCCCCATTGCACATAGTCTAAGTATTAACGTATTGTACCAACTTAGTTTGTATTATTGTTCTGTTTTGTTCCCTTTGATTCTTTTGTACTAATTGTTCATTTATTTCGGACTCGAATACTCCTTGTGTTTGAGCAGATTTCTTAATAATACTTGGTTTATTCTTGGGTTAATAGGCTTTTATTCCCCTGCAAAGTAGGCGAGTTTTGCATTATCCCCCTGTAATTTTATTTTCCTGCAAAGTTTTTTTTTATTTACCCAATTTTGCTGACGAGGCAGGCAAAAAAAAAAACAGAATAACCGATTTAAAAAACAACATTTTTTTAAATTGGTTGAACAAAATAACCGATTTAAAAAGTACATCCAAGGGGGTAAATCAAAAAAAAATTGCAAGGGTAATCTAAAAAAAAAATAATTACATGAGGTAAAGCAAAATTCGCTTACTTTGCAGGGGGTAAAGACCTATTAACCCTTTATTCTTTTATTGTTGGTTTTAAGTTTTTACTAATTAACTATTTCTTGTGTTTGAACAAAGTTTTTTTTTTTTTTTACGTTAACCTTGGTTAAAAATTGTTTTTAACAAGAATCGAATTCTAGTTTTTCAAAAAGTTTGTTCTAAAAAGAATTTAATAACCACTTAAGCTTAATATTTTAAAAAGTAAGTGTGTTAATTTCGAGAATTATGCTGAAATCAATAAATTGGTGAATAAAGTTAGGAATCCATTCCATTATTTACCGAGGGTAATGAATAATTTGTAAATCCTTATAATAAATTTTCCATGTGAGAATTAGACGTGGAAATAGGCTAGACCGAGCTAAGTTTTGTCAAGTCTGAGTCTGACCTGTTAAAAAGTTGATCTAACCGTTATAAACAACTTGTCCATGATGGGAAAGTTTATTACATTCCCATGTTAAATGTCACCAAAATATTTAGGCACACTCACAATAAAGGATAAAAATTAAAGAAAAATTGAATAAAATGATAGTGATTACTGTGACCATTTTATTTTTCTTTTAATTTTTTAAATTTATGTGTGTGTGCCTAAATTTATGCCTAAATATTTTGATAAGAAATTAAGAGAAAATTGGAGGAAAAAAAAATGAAAAGTTTACATAAATTCTATCGGTATTTTAACTAAAGATAATGCACACGAAAAATATAATAATTAATGAGCTTGTCTAGATTTTTTTTTTTATAGATAAAGTAATAAATACACATGAAACTCATACATATCTTAAGTTTAAATCTTAAAGACACTATTAAGCTTAACAATTTTTTTAGCCGTGCCTCCAATTTTCCTTTTCACCCAAAATGTTTTACGGGTCTTGCTAAAGGGTGTTACTGGGCACTCTTCAAGAAAATAATTTATTCAAAAAGTTAAATATTTTAATTTTCAATGCGTTAGATTGTGTTTGCCTAACTTCTGAGGCAATCAATCTTCTCCACAACAAATCTTATGGAGGAAACCTTGCTCTTAAGATTGATATTTCTAAGGCCTTTGACACACTACGTTGGGATTTTTTGTTAAAGGTGCTAAAATGTTTTGGATTCAATGATGTTTTTTGCAATTGGATTCACACTATTCTTCATTCTGCAAGATTATCAGTCTCTGTAATGGAGGGGTCAGGCAAGGGGACCCTCTTTCTCTCCTCTTCTTTTTTGTATTGCTGAAGATGTTTTAAGTAGAGGTTTGTCTAGACTTGTTGATCAAGGCAAATTTGAGTTGATTAAAGGCACTAGGAACTCTTTTGTACCTTCACATACTTTATATGCTGATAATATCATGATCTTCTGCAAAGGGAAATTGTTAAATATTGAAGCTTTGTTGACTTTATTTAATCAATACTTATCAATTTCTGGCCAACATATTAATGCTAGCAAGTCCACTATTTATGCAGGATCTATTTCACAAGCTAGACTTGCACACCTTGTGCAGTTGCTTGGTTTCCAAGTTGGCTCTCTTCCTTTCACTTATTTAGGTGTCCCTATTTTCAAGGGTAAGCCTAAATAATCTCATTTGCAGCCTATCTTAGACAGAGTCAAAATAAAGCTAGCTTCATGGAAAGCTTCCCTCTTATCAATTGCTGGTAGAGTACAACTTGTCAAATCAGTTGTTTATGTTATGATCCTTCACACTATCCAAATCTATTCTTGGCCAGTTAGTTTAATTAAAGACTTGGAAAGAATGATTAGAAACTTTATATGGAGTGGTGACATAAACAAAAGAAAATTGGTCACTGTGGCTTGGAGTAAAATTTCTAAGCCAGTCAATGAAGGTGGTTTAGGTCTAAGATCCATATCCAATCTTAATAAAGGTGCTAATTTGAAATTGTGTTAGGATCTTATGAACTCTAAGGAAGATTGGGCAAAACCAGACAAGCTGGTCTGGAGGCCTTCTAGTTTTGGTGATCTTACTTTTAAAGATGCTTATTTGTTCAATGTTGAACTTGGTAACCAGTTATCTTGGGCTAAGACTATTTGGTCCATTGATATTCCTCCTACAAAATCATTGCTAGTGTGGAGATTAATGCATGATAAAACTCCTACAGATGAAAATTTGATGTTTAGAGGTTGCAATTTAGCTTCTCAATGTTCCTTACTTCCTCCGTTACAGTTTATAAGCAAAAAAATTCAAACTTAATTGTTACAAAATATAAGCAAATTTGACTTTCCTCCTCATATAAAAGCATAGAATGGCAGAAATACCCTTGATTAAATGTGAGGATTAGTTGTTTGATTTAGTTGCCTCCAAATTCGATAAATAACATCAATTGAAACTTGATAGGAAGAAGCCAACTGTTTAACAACACCCCGATTAATTTTTCGACCGCTGCTTGAATTGATCAAAACCACGGAGATAGTATGGCGCTGGTTATTATTCAAAAAAGAACGTTTTTTGATTGATGGTTGTGTCTCACTAGAAATAATGCTTCCTGTATAAAAGTAGAGTCACATACTTATATTTGGACTGATATGTAAAAAAGTGAAAAAACACACTTAGATAAAATAAAATGACTGTAAGTGTAACATGGAAGAATAAGATGACATAATGATAAACACAAACAACTACTATGACTAATGATTCATGTAACCTGGCATAAGATTTTAAACACAAATTGAAAATTAGATTCCAAAGTTTAACATGTCTTCAACAAATTAATTTAAAAAAACCTGTAACCATGTTGCCAAGATTATCAATGTTATTGTCAAAGAATCCAAATATATCTTCTTCTTCTTAGCTTCAAACTCAATTCCAATATCTTCTTCTTCTTCTTCTTCTTCTTCTTCTTCTTCTTCTTGAGAGAGGTTAGCTTCAAACTCAATTCCAATAGCATCATCTTCTTCTAGTGGATACAAATTGGTGCTTGAATTAAAAGAGGTGTTAAAGTCAATATTAAGAGGCACATTTGTGCGGTGGTTAGATGTGTTCATATCATTCAAAGGAATGTTCAAATCAATATTGAGAGGCAATGTGTTCAACTCATTCAAAGGGGTGTTCAAATCAATATTCAAAGGCATCTTGAATTAACAAACTCAAAACAAAGTTCAGTATTTTATTAGTACTATGTTTTTATCTTGAATTTATAGAAATCAAATTGAATCAATATTCTTAAAATTTTAAATTTTTCACAAACACCATGAGCGCCAAATTTTTAAGTAGATGAAAATGAAATCTTGCGCCAATTTGTTTAAGTAAATGAAACTGAAGGGTTGTATTAAAATACTGATTATTTAGCTTTAACCTTCATCACAGGAGTGGTAGGCATTAATTCAAATTGTCGGCTGGTTATTTAGCATAGTGTTTGCTTTTTACATTAAACTAGGAGTATCAATTATCATGGTGTTTGGTTTTTATAAGGGTAAAAATGACTAATTACTAATGTGATGAGGGTAATTTGGGTATTGCAATTGAGAATAAATAAAGCTGACCATATTTCTTAAACTGTGTGAAATGACGGTTTTTGCTTATAAACCGTAACAGAGGGAGTATGTGGCAAGCAATCTGAATCTTCCTTGCATTTGTTTTTAGAATGTGACTTTGCAGTGCATATTTGGATGTGGTTTTCCTCTATCATTAATATCAATTGCAATTTTGCTTCATTTTCTGATATTTGGAGTGTTTGTGATAGAGGCTGGTCCCCTCAATGTAAGACTGTCATCTTATCTGCTCTCATCAACATAATCAATGGGATTTGGTTTTGTAGAAACCAAGTGAGATTTAATAACAGAAAAATCTCCTTTCACTCAGTGATCTCTTCCACAATTTCTGCAAGTTATCTCTCAGGTACTTTCACTAAGAATTTCTCCAATAATTCCATGAGAGATTTCTTGATTTTGAAAACCTTCAATGTTTGTACTCATCCTTCTAAAGCTCCAGTGATTAGAGAAGTTTTGTGGCAGCCTCCTTTGTTGGATTGGATAAAGTGTAACACTGATGGTACAGCTCATGGATCTCCAGGTTTGTCTGCTTGTGGTGGGATTTTCAGAAATTCTAGCTCTATGTGTGTTGGTTGGTTTGCTGAAAATTTAGGTATTCATAATGCATTTTATGCTGAGCTTGTTGGTGCTATGAAAGCTATTAAGCTAGTTGCTGCTCATGATTGGAACAACTTGTGGTTGGAAACTGATTCAAAACTAGTTGTCTTAGCTTTTAAAAATTCTTCTATTGTGCCTTGGCAACTAAGCAACATGTGGAGTAACTGTTTAGTCTTGACTTCTCATATGAACTTTGTTGTATCTCATATTTTTAGAGAAGGTAATCAAAAGGCTGATGCCTTAGCTAATCTAGGCCTTTTGTCTCTTGAACCTTTGTGGAATGTTGATTTATCTAGCCAGGTTCGAGAGTTTTTTGTCAGAGAGCTTGTTGGCTTTCCTAACTTTCGTTTTTCATCTTAAAGGAGGTTTACGTTTGGCCCCCCTCCTTTCTTGTACAGTTCTCACTTTTTGATTTTATATACTTGAGTGATCAGCTCTTTGCTGGTCCTCTTTGTTTAAAAATAATAATAATAATAATAATAATAATAATAATAATAATAATACATTTATATATGTGAAAAACTAATTTAGATTAATAAACTTAAACTACTGAAAAAGTTAACAAATTTATAATTTAATGGAAGTATAAATTTTAATATATAAATAATAATAGTATTAAAAATATTATTTATATTAACTTAAATCGGTCGACCTAGTAGACTAAAAAGTTTTTTAATGGCTTGTAGCATGGTCTATTTAACTAAATAGGCTTATAAAAAAGCCTTAACCTACTTTATTTATAGAAATAGACTGATCTGACCTAAACCTATGTAGGCTGGATGATAAAGCCCCGTAGGGTGATCTAGTCGATTCCCATCTCTAATGAGAATTCATGCTAATACAGTTTAAGAACTATAAATGCATGATAGATAAATCAAAGCAACTCAAATTAATATTCGATTAATTTCCAATTGAAAATTCAAATGTTGATTTAATCCAATATTTATGATCAATCACACGAACTATATTTGTAAACAACATTGCTATATCTCCCGAAAAAACATTTCACGAAAAACACGTGAGCATCCTGCCTAGGAACGTTTGAATTAATGCATACAGTGCAATGGAAAAAATTTCTTAATTTCGTTATCGTGAAAAATGGTCCCCGACACTTCTGAGATGAACCTAGGTACGTATATGTATATTGATTGTGTGTATAACAAAGAAATATTTATATGGTCACAAACTATCTTAGACACATTTACAACAAAGAAAAAATAAAATTCGAAAAAAATTAAAGTGATATATATTGATGTAACTATTTTATTTTATTTTTAATTTTTTAAATTTATGTATGTGCATTGTGCCTAAATCCTTTGGAGATACGTAAGATTGCTTCGTGTATAACATTCTCGAGACATGAGCCAGGGGTATTTCCACATGTTTTACAACATACTCCGTCAGTTCTAAATTATAAATCATTTAATATATATATATATATATATATATATATATATATATATCAGGCCCGGTTATTAGGAGGTGCAAACAGTGCTTCATATCAGGGCCCCCAAAATTTTGGGGCCTCAAATTTTTTTTTGGGTAGTAAATAGGGGGTATAGTAGTAAAATGGAGGCCCAAAAAGCAAATTTCTGTAACAAAAAAAAAACGTAAGAATGAATCAGAAAATAGAAACACGCGTGCCTTCACTGAAACGCTTTCTCCCTTCACTGATGATATTAAAAAAAAAAAATTGAATATATTATGTTTTTTTATTAAAAAAAAATATTTATTAGGGGTCCATTATTATTATTAGCACGGGACCTCGAAATATTCGGAGACGGCCCTGATATATATATATATATACCTCATCCGTTGAACTATACCGGAGAGAGGATCCATGATACAAATTAATCCCCACATCAGCACTTATTATGAGTGCTAATTAAATTCAAAGGCAGAACAATTTTTGTTCTATTTTTTATTTCAAAACTATTCCTGGGACTGAACAAACTGTGTGTTAAGGGATTGGACAAAAAACTAATTTTTTGTCATCCACTAAACCACAAGACAACTTTTTATCATCCGCACAAGTTGTCTAAAATATAAAAATAACCTTTTGTCAACCACACATTGTACAAATACAAAATGTGTTCAACACCTTAAACTTTGTCATATGTTGTTCTATCTTGTACAATTTTGTCAAATACTTATATTTTGCAGATCAAATGAATCCATAACATTATAACAAGACGAGACTATCACAGTGCAATTAAACATGGATTGACTAAATCAAGTCGTTGAACTTAAAAGATTAATGAGGGTAAAATGATCAATTGTTCGCAAGAACTCGAGTTCGATTCCTAAATAGAACAATTTCTTAATCAGATTTTACTTAACACGCGGCCGATTTTTGGATTACAGATGCCCCTTTCCCTTTGGAACCGGAATTAATACAAAATAATGAAATGCATAACTAGAGAAATTATCCAATGAATATAAGTGTTGGAAATTATCTATTTTTTTAAGACAAGAGGGAAAATATAGCACAAAAATAAAAACATTCCAACTAATCTAATAGCTGAGAATTATCCAATGAATTTAGCAAGCAAGGAATATTGAATTTGAACTTCAATTATTGTATATATAATATGATATTTCTGCCAATTGAATTATGATTATGAAAATTGATTGAATTTCTTTTTATTAATTAGACGCAAAACTCACTCTAAAGTTTTCCAAAAAAAAAAAACTTATTCTCAAAATTATGAGAAATGAATATATAGCATTGTTTATATTATTCTTTTAAAATAAATGCATTATTTATATTTTTATTCTAAAGTACTAGTTCGATTTTTTTTTCCTGACACAAGTTCATTTTTGTTTTTAAACATCGATTTGTTGGTACTTGATACTTCAATGGCTGAATCTGAAGGAAACATGATGCGCAATAGCTTTTAAAATTCATTCATATTCACACGTCCAACATACGCGCTCGCATTTTAATTTCAATTTTCCCTTTAAATACAAACACGTAAGTATTTGTAAAATATGGAAATAGTTCAAGGCCAGTAAAACACAGTTCATCGGGACAATGATCAAACATGATTCTTAGTCAAGAAAACAAAAAAAAAAAAAACATGATTCAAATGATCAAACATGATTCGCACATTGTATCCCGCGAGGTTATTCAGTTAGTAAAGACATCACATTATATATTTAGAAGTTAGAGTACAAATTTGAACATTACTTTTATTTATTTGTAAGATGAAATTTTTAACCACTATAAACTACTTAATAAAAAATAAGAAAAATAAAATGATCAACAAAATAAACTATTAAATCCGTCTTTAATTTTGCAACATAGTATTCTATAATTTAAAAATATTTTTTATTTTATCAAATATTATTTATTTTAGTCCTTTTGTATGTGTTTACGTTGGTTTTTCATAAACAAGCACTAGTTTAATATTTAAAAATTTGCAGGATCAACTAGTAAATAATCCTAGGACATGTTTGTGCTTAGTTTTTCAGAAAAAGTGTTAATGTTCATCATGTGGTTAAACATTTGTTGTTCGATTTGTAAAATAACTTGCAAGTAACCGTTTGCTTTGAATTAAAATGATTTGAAAAGAAGATAAAAACATTAAAATGGCTGAAAATGTAAAGATTGCATTCAACGTAAATGACAATTACATGTAAAAGGTGATCAAATCATACATTTGCCTTCTTGCACTCCTTTCGTTTGATCGTATGAGTACTCAGAGTTTGGAAGGTTTTTCTTTATTAAGTTTGTCACCCCGTTTTCCTATCGAAAACTACCCTATATACTTGGAGGAAACTCAACTACTTAGCAACCTCCCTCGCCTAAGATCTTCACGCGTGTCTTCCCACAATCTTCTAACTTCGATTACTCTTTACTTGCGCCTTGAGCCCTCATCGAACTCGAATCCATTTTCTTCTGAAAAATATTCTAAGTCCACAGACTTAAATATTTAGCAGTCTTCGACTAGCAATCGAAATAGGCTTTTGAGATCATCTTTTTCTCTTCTTTATGAAAATATTATTATTCCATATTTTAACATCCAATAAAATTGTCAGCTCATCTATCACTTAATAAATAAATAAATTGTCAAAAATACGAGCCAACAGTATGTTAAATAGAGATTAAGTTAATATAGTATTAAGTTATTAAATACATACAGTAATAAGTTATTAAATACTCCCTCCGTCTCTATTTATAAGAGCTAATTTGACAAACACGAGTTTTAAGAAAGCTTGTTTTAATATTAAATTGGTTGATAAATTATATTGATTTTCCATGTTTACCACAAGTCCAACCACAACATGTGTGTTTAGATCTATGTTTTTAAATCTGTGTTTTTTTATGATATCAGTACCATATTCATTTTCTTTTCCTTCTTGAATCAAACAAACTTCCATCATCAATTTCTTCTTGCCGGATTGAGATGTTTCTTCTTTTTGCTTCTTACTTTGTCATAACATAAACATATGTTTTTTCTTCTTGTTTTGTCATGAGTTGATCTGAAAAGAAATTGTTGATGGTAGATGTGATATTGAAGAGTGAAAAAAGTTTATGGTTTATTCATGGTTGTTATCTCTTCTGCAACCATGGTGGAAATCACTTGCGGTTTACTATCTCACTCACCACTCTCTCATCAAACAACAAACATAATAATAATAATAATAATAATAATAATAATAATAATAATAAATTTAAAGATAATAGTAATAATAATAATAATAATAATAATAATAATAAACAAATAAAACTGACAGAAATAGTGGTTCAGGCAAAGTTGGCGTGTGTCAGTATTAAAATCTTTAGTCAGTCATTTTCTGACGGCTCAGTGCGTCTATAAATTTTTGTTCTTACTTTTTGACGGTTTTAGCCGTCAATAAATTTACCGGCGAGCAATTTATTGACGGATTTTGGCCGCCAGTTGGCCGTCAATAAATTTAAACATACTGACGGTTTTTGGTTGTTACTGAGGGTTTTTGGCCGTCAATATATTGTTATTTTCTTGTAGTGTTAGTAATTACACCCACTTACAAAAAAGAATTAAATACTATTAAAAAAATATATGTAAAGTAAATATGAGTAGTTTTGGAAAAAAATAATCAATGTCATTGATAATTACAAAAAGGTTTTACAAAAGGAGACAAATTTTTTTATCAAACTAGATCTTATAAAAAAAGACGGAGGGAGTATAATAATAAGAAAATTGATAGACATAGTTAAAATATAAAGATATGATGGATAGTAATTAGTTGTTGAATATGAAAACTAACGTGATAATTTAATAAAGTACTTAATGATCATATTGATAAGAGTCAGAACACACTTTTTCTACATAGTACATATATAAGGGCAGTTTAGTAATATTTTATCTCTTCATCGTCTTCTTTTTTCTTTGTTTCTCTATCATATGTGTATGTATTATGTAACAAAAATTGTATCAAAATATCACTCATCAATTGATACATTTATACGTGTGTTTTATAAAGTAAAAGACTAATTTAATGGTTTAAACATAATAAACACTTGCAAAAACACAACACATAAAGGAAAAAAACCTTGTCATATTCACATTTATGATGGACTAGGCAAACAACCAGAGATCGAAAAAGTTCTCTGTTTTTCAATATTCACACTCATTGTTTTAGCTTTGCTAGTATACAATTTCTTTACATTAGAACTTTGATCCTGCATTAACCTAGCCAAGCTTCTTTTAGCATTGGCTCTAAAAGGACAATTTGAAGCTAAAAAACCATCAACTAAATGTAGGTAAGCTTCCAAGTCATGACAACATGCCATGTCAGCATCCGGCTTTAAAAACGGCGACATCTTTGTGTCCACGCGCAACTCGACTCCCACATGTGAGTAAGCCAACGGCGTGTTTTCGCTCACGGCCTTAAAGTTTCTCAATTTTTGTTCAAACTCTTCGCTCACAAAAATTCCAGGAACTCTAGTAATCACGTCTTGAGAATTTACTATTCTTAAAACTTTCACATTTTGGGCTGTGATTTTGTTTCCATAAGCCTTGTTACCAACTTTGGGTCCACCAAAGGAAAAAACAGCTACGGGTGGGACATTTGGGCTACAAGAAGTGATATCATCAGCTACTAATAAAGCTAAAGCCGCACCGAGACTATGACCGGTAATCGTTACGCTTAGTGTTTCACCTTTGTAAACTTCCATTAGCCGCTTTACTTCTTCGATTACCGACTGAGCTAAGCTTGGAACATGAGTCCCTTTGGTTTTATATAAGCTAAGAAACCCACACCCAACTTTGGAGGTTTTGCCATGTTGTGTATGTGTATCGGTTTCTATTAAATGGGCTCTCATATTCTCGGCCCATTCAAGACACGTAGCAGTTCCGCGGAGAGATATAACAATATCTCTTCTACCTAACCGTGAAATCTCTCTTTTATCATCACAAACTGCAACGTATCCAATCCAGCTGGATCTCTGGGTCATCCACCCAAGATCTGGAGCCACGTCATCAACCCATTTAGGCAACCCAATTGATGACGTGGCATATAAATTTTTTGTCACTCTATACGACTTATCAGGAAGTGACACATGGCGTGATTGTGGTGGTTCGTTTTGTGATGTGGCGGGGTCGGAGTGAAAGCAATGATACGCAGCTTGTACAAATTCACCATAACGAACAACCTCTCGCCGGAGATTCTCATCTAGAGGATCTAACATTCCTTTCCAATCATTGCAGCCGTGGTATTGTTTCCAGTGGCTGCCGAGCGTGTTCCGGGGAGAATACTCCGCTGTTTTGGTGAGGAGACGTTGAAGGTTTTTCAGATGGCGCGGCGATATTTGATCGTCGGACGTTGTTTTCTTGTCTGACCATATAAGGTTAGACAAGTCAAGACCCTCCAGAATGTTCTTTGATTTCTTTTCAGTTATGGTTTTTGTTGTTGTGGTTGTTTGGATTGGTGATTGTGGTTGTGATTGTTTTTGGAGGAGTTTATCAAGATTCGAGAGATGTAACATGGTGGTGGTGGTGGTGGTGGTGGAAGAAAGTGGTTTTCGTGGAGGAGAGATGGGTGGAAGATGGTTGTTGATGGAAGAGGCTCTACATGTGTGTTTGGTTTGGAACATGCGGAGATTGTGTGGTGGCAAAGTGGAATTCATGGTTTGCATAATTGTCGGAGAATGGAGACAGACAGCAAAAAGAATGAGAATGTGTTGTGATGTGCTGTCTTGTTCTTCCTGAGGTAGCTAATTGAAAAATTTAGCAACTAATTTGAAATGGAATGGAGGAAGAGGTGTATATAAAGAGGAGTGTTTGGTTGGTTAATGTTGATTTTTGTGAAAGAATAAAAAAATCCATGATTGTGACATAATTCTTGTGATAAAATAACTAAAACGGGGGAAGTATTTTATGTATGTTTGAGTTTGAGTCAACACGCCGGAATTTGTTTTTTCTTTTCAAACAAAAACTAATATCTTACTCGTCTTGTGTTGTTTATAGAGCAATAACGTTTTCAATGACAAAAGCAATAACATGAGATTTTGACATTGGTTTATTGGTTTTTTTAACATAACAATCATTGTTGTCAGAATCGGGATTAAAATCGTAAAATCCATGGATTTTGCGATTTTGATCAGCCTAAACGATTTGGATTTTGAGTAGAATCCTAAAATAGAGCAAAATCCCAATAAAATCGCACAAAATCGCTAAATCGCAGCAAAATCCAGGATTTTATATGGATTCCACCGATTTTCGGGTTTTTTTTTTTGGGTAATTTTGGAATGGGTAAAGACGACCTGTTTTCAGTTTTGAGTACTTTTATATTTAAGATTTGGGACTTGGTTGTTTTATGATTTTAAACTTTGAGTACTTGCACTTGATAATATATAGTTATTATTATGAGTTGAATCCATCGATTTTGATTGCGATTTTCGATTATGCGATCTTGATTTCCCCTTTCGATTCAACAAATCGATTTGAGTAGAATCCACCGATTTTGGTTGCGATTTACGATTTTTCGATCTTACTAAGCTCTTTCGATTCAAAGTAAAATCCCGATTCTGACAACCTTGATAACAATACACTTTGATGAGAATAAATCCTGTTAATTTATTTTTTTTTAATTTTTATATCTCAACCATCAATTTTTTTTTTTTCATTTCTTTTAAATTTAAATATTGCTCTATATTTATAATCTAATGATTTAAAAGCCTACATTATTTCCTCAATTTTTTTCCCACTTGAGTGAATCATTTCTCCACTTTGATAGTTCAAGATCGATCTATCAAGGACAGTATAGTAAAAATATCATTTATTATTTTTCATTATTTTTTTTTTTAACATTATTATTACATTTTTTAAACTGCATAAAATAGTCGACTTGACAATTATATGTTAATATGATAGTTTGAGAGGTTTTCTTTCTTTGACATAGTTTAATGAATAAAATTTCACTCTTAAAATGTATAAGTGAAGTGTTCAAGGTTCAGACACTAGCTCTTACAAATAATATACAATGTTCCTACTAACTAATCGATTAATCTCATTGGTACAGTTTGAGATTTTTTTTTATTACTAACACTGTTTGGGTGAACAAGGTCTCATGTTTTATTTTTTTTGCTAATATAGCCATTAATGTATAGATTTTTTTGTTTGTTTTTACCACCAGTCAAATCTAATTTATAGGTAAGTTCTGGCATCAAATGGTTTCAGCCTATTTCCAATCGCAGTTGCGGGGAATCGGACTGTGGTTCTTTCTACAAGTTCAACGTCAATCACTAATAAACCAACTATCAATTGGTAATTTATAGATATTTGATTTTAAATATCTTATTGACTCAATCAATACAATGAAATTGAATACATTAAATACTACTACTGTGTGGATGGAAAAAATATTGAACTAATTAAACTTTCACCCGAAAATGAAATGAATATGAAACCTTGTATTGTAGTAGTCATGTTCCAAGAATGTCTACGACCAATATGAAACGGTATCACTGATATTTAGCCTGAATTGACTGGTTTTATTCATTCATTCATTCATTCCTCTTGGGAAACAAGATTCCACAAGTACATAATATGTTGTGTTTGGCATTAATTTTTGTATCACCTAACTACTTTCAACTGTTGGAAAAGTTTGTGTTTGTCAACTTCGTATACAGTCTGGCACTTTATTCTTTGTGGAAAATTAACGTTAATATTCATGTCTTGGCCTAGTGAAATTAAATTCTAGTATATATGTTACTTCCATTAATTTTCTCATTTATTAGATTGTTGCACATGAGATTTTATGCCAAAAGTATTACTGTACTAATTCAAATATTTGATGTATATTAATTGATCTTGACGGTTAATTATATGGTGAACGTGAACCACTTTGATAAATGTATGTTGAATGACATATATATATATATATATATATATATATATAAATATTTTTTTTAAGCATGTTGAATGATATATTAACACTCGGAAAATATTAATTTAAAAGTTATGTTTAGAAGTTGAAACATATTATTAAGTTCTTGTGTGTATTAGACGATGATTTGGTCCATTTCAATTTAACAAAAAATAAAGAATATAAATTTGAATTTGGTAACATTCATTTTTGTATAATATATAGTTTTTATTTTTGAATGAATTTCATTTCTTCATTATATATAAAAATGAATTTGGCTTGATCAATTTCATTTTTTCTATTACATACAACTATTATACGAGAATAATACTATATAAAACAAAAATGAATTTTCGTATAATGTGGCTAAGAATAATATACTCTATAATGTGTATACATGCGTGGATAAGAGAAAAAAAGTGAAAATTCTTTTGAAGTCAAGACACATGTTACTCTCACCTAATTACTTTAGATCTCTATAAAACGATTTGGTTAAAAGTTTTCACATTTGGAGATGAACTTGGAATTTACATACATTTTGCTCCAAATTATATTATATCGTACTTGTATATGTAGACCTCTTTGATTAATATATTTTAAACAATAGATAAAGTAAAATGTACGTTGATCATTTCCAAATTCAAGAGCCCAAATAGTCTAAAATGTTTGATTGAAAGTATTTAATTTGTTTTAAAATTGTTTCAACATTGAATTATAGCTAGGCGTTCAAGTCAATTTATACCTTACTGGAAAAAATTCCTCAACTTAGACATTTTAATTAATATTTATCTTCACTTTATAGGTGATTTATACTATATTTTTGTTGAAATCGAACCGGTCCAAGTATATATTTCACGATTTCTGACGCAATCTTACTTTGGCCCTAAGCTATAATTTAATCAAAATTAGCTTTTAATTTTGTAAAAGATTCAAAACTTTTAACGAGCCTTACCACACCAAGTCAGAACTATAATATTAGTTAAAAAAAAAAGGTCAGATTTATAATAAATACTTCTACAGTCCCTAACTATTACATGCTATTCATTTTAGATGGGTTTCGTGACAAAAAAGCATTCAATCCAACTCAAAGTTTAATTCGATATGAATTATCACTAAAAATATTTTATCCTCAATTCAATTTAATGTGATTTAATTTGAATCAATTTTTGAATACTTCAATTATAATTGCATATAAAATATTAATAATACAATCACACGAATATGATAAAGTCAAAAATAAATAAGTGGTTTTTGAATACTTCAATTATAATTGCATAAAAGAAGTGGTTTTTTGTGTTTTTTAATTAAAAATAAATAAAAAAAATTGTTTTTCAATTAAAATAACTACCTCTTTGCGAGAGGAAAAGTAAAAACTGCTTGTATAGCAATGCATATAAGTTTTGTCCTAATTTTAATTCTTAACTTTTTATCTTTACATAAAACATATTTGGTGACAATATTTTTTCAAAGTCGTTTGTTATAAGTAGGGACGGGGAGTAATTATGTTCCATTTCAAAAAATAAAATAAGAAATACTATACGTGTGTATCATCCTTGTCTAAAAAACCTATAAAATAACATGCAGTGCCATAAAAAATGTATCTGATCGATTTAAGTATTTTCAATAGCAAATTATTTTCCTACGGTCTAATGAAGCGTGTACATGATCTAGAGGTTTTGACCTTCCGAAATTGCCGCCGGATGCAAAATTTAATTCCAGTCAATAGTAATGCTATAAGAAGTAAGCATGACAACAAAGGGTGGTAGAGGATCTGAATTTATTGTTGTAACTATTTTACACATAGTAAAGGATTATGACCACAGATTGTTAATCGTGTATATTCTGGCAGATTTTATTTAATTAATCATAACCATTTATTTTAATTGAGATCAGAAACAATTATTGCATCACACAGTAACTATATTAAATCCAAACCTGGATGGTAGAGATGAGTAAATTTTAGAATTATGCATCATACAATATCTTTCAGTTTTATATATAAGTAAATTTTAAAATTTTAGATTCATTGAAAGGATAATGTATCTGATCAGTAACATGGATCAAATACATTATTTTTTTAATATATTTAAAAAGTTGAAATTTGCTTATATATAGTATCGGAAGGAGTACATACTCAATTAAATTTGGGTATCTATATTCTTTCTTCACTTAAATTTATACTGAATTTGATATTTTTTTAATTAAAAAATATAGTAAGGGTGTAAATTAAGTAATTTCAACATATTGAATTTTTTTAAAACAAAATATAGAATAAATAACTTATTTAAAACTCCTTTAATTAAAAAATAATGAATGCAATTTAAGAGCTGATTTGATGACCCGTAGAGAATGGATTCCGGTGTCCTCATTATTTATTCCATATTTGTCTTTGAAATTGCAAAAATCACAAATCCAATACATTTTTCTCCATGGCAAATATGAATTTTGTTGGTATATCTAAATTTAACAATTATTATCGGACTGAATTTTTTTTTTTTGTCAAATAGTCTAATAATTAGAATTTTACTTATTAAGATAAAATAGTAGAAATACCAGAGTTCGAACTCTAATTTTTATATTTTACATATAACTAGACTTTTTACCCGTGCTCGCACGGGTTCAATCATTCAATTCAATTATATAATATAAATGTTGATAATAAGTGATTATTTATAGTAATAAGCATTTAGGGTCCGTTTGGATAAATAACTTATACAGGTGCTTATAACATTAGAGCTTATAGTATGAGGCCTTACATCATAAGCTCTTATACTCAATAAGCCTTTTGTGTTTGGATATGTACACTAAAAAGTACTTATATAAATTAAAAAGTACTTATATAGAATGTTAATATGATTTTAATTTCAAAAAACAAAATTAAAAAATCAAACCATGATTAAAAATATAATTATTTATATATATATATATATATATATATATATATAATAATAATAATAATATATAAAGGGGATACAAATTTTTGGGATGACTTTTTCAATATTCCTATTTTACCCTTAAAAAAACTACAAAAAAAAAAACTAAGCACAACTTCCACATAAAAGTAAGTTTTCAGTATTTTGTATAGTAAAAAAAAATAGATATTTTTTTCTTCTTAATAAGTAGCCACAACAAAAAAGGAGGTTAAGTAGTTATCAATTAACTAAGTCCAATAAAAAAGGAGATTAAGTAGTTATTTATATTTGCACAATAGAGAATATCGATCACAACAAACAAAAAAAAAATATCGATCACACAAACGGGCACGTGGCAGCTAGTATATATAAAGTGAAAAAAATCATTAAGCTATGTTACCAAAAAAATAAACAAAAAAAAATAACTTAAATGAAAAACAGAAAGTTTCTGTCAAAAAAGAAAAAGAAAAATAGAAGTGTGTAGATAAGATGCATAAACATAAAAAGACAAAAATAAAATAAAAATTAGTTAAAATAAAAGTTTAAAAACCATTATCTTCAGGTGGTGTGTAATAGAGATCATTAGGCATGGATAACACTTCAATTTCATTGATGAAAGCATAGTTATTAGAATTTCCATCACTTGGAATGAAACTCAAATCAAGCCTTTGATGATCATCACCAACGTTAATAACATATTCTTTCAACAAAGTATCAACACCTTCAACATCAGCGTTTAATGAAGCATTAAAATCCTTAAGAAGTGTGAATCCGTTGGAAATAACAGTGAAAGAAGCATCGTGACGGTTAAAACCGTTGGTATAAGTAGAAAGGTAGAAAAAAAGACGGAGGAATTTAGGACCTGTAGCAACGGGAAAAGAGTAATTGAATATTGTGTGTGATAAACGTGCTGATGAATAAAGAATTTTGCATCTATACATAATTTTCGTAACTGATTATTAGTTATTTTTGTTTTATTAATGTTTATCCATTTTCTCTTTTTTGATAGATCTCAATTTTTTTTAAACACATGACGTGTCACATTCATTAATTGATGTGACAACATAATATTGGTTTAAAAATTGATTATTTAAGTTTTTATCATAGCCGTTGATATAATTTTTTTTTCCAAGTGTCAAAATCTAGATCATTCATATTAGGATTAGGGTTTAGAGTGCCTCTAGTTACTCTCGTTTTATTATATTAAGATATTTCTACAAACTGAATTATACTCCCAAGACACTTTGCAAAGTGCTTTATTACATGTTATTGATACTCCACCACGTAATGTTATGGCCGGCCAATTAATAAAGCTATAAAGCAAAATTTCAAATGAAACACTTCAAAACTTATCATTAATAGTAAAATCGAAGGCCTTTTATGTCTAATTATTTTTTACAACATTAATTTTTTTAATTAATTATTAGAAAAATTATTCTCTCTATTCCTAATATTATAATCCTCTTCTATAATAGTATTGTCTTTAAATATAGCTCACGTACAAATTTCTATATACGTTTATTTTTGGCTCTGTTTATATGTCTGCCTTAAAAAGGAGAGGCCTAAAAACTTATATGGTGGTAATGGTATTAATAAATGATAATACAAAACAAAAAATTATTTTTTAATTTGCTAATTTTAATCACTAATTATTAATAATTTTATTTATCGGTTCAACTTTTAAAAACTTATATAAATTTATATTGTGTATCTGGTTCAACTTCTTTTATGTGACTAATATGCCTCCTATTATACATCCTATGAGTAGGAAGTTTAAATTCCGATGTGATCAAAGAATAAAAAAAATAAAAAATAATGAGTTTGTTGGGGTTGATTGCAATGTAAGTTCCACATTGTTAAGGAAGAAAAAAAAAGGTCAAGAAAATTATAGTGGAGAAGTCTCATATCGCTTAGAAAAGTGAAGAGTGGAAGAGCTCAATATTATATATAGAGACCTAAATTTTCTTATTTCAACACACTAAGCAGTAACACTTGTAAACATTTTAAGTTTATATTTATGTTTGTTTCTTTTTCTCTTATGCTCTTGTTTTAGAGTATTTGAGATGTAGTTCAAATATTTACTTTGGAGAGTGTGAGTGTATTGGGGTCATGCGGTGGTTGAGAGTGAAGTCTATATGTTGTAACAATTTTCATATAGTGTTTATTCCCTGGTTGTCGGTTTAGACAACGGTCGTGGTTTTTCCTCCGGTTTTGGAGTTTCCACGTTATATTCTTGTGTTGTTGATTGTGTTCTTTTATTTTCTCTATGTCGGTTATTTCCCAAAAACTGGTATCAGAGTTTTTTGGTTTGATTCTGAGAGGGAGTTCCGCTGTGAAGTTTAGGCTAGAGAAAATTGGTGGATGAATCATGTTTGGCTTGTGGAAAATAAAGTCAAGGATGTGTTTGAAGATGTGAAAAACACAAGAAGGGGGGGGGGTTGAATTGTGTTTTTGGTAATTTGAAATTTTCTTCTAAGTTATGGAAAACTTATCAGAGTTTGCAGCAGTTTAGAAAACAAAACACAATCAAGAGTAACTTTGAAGGTAGAGAGAAAGATAGAGACAGAGATTTTTATACTGGTTCCCCTCACAAACCGAGAGTACGTCCGGTCCTCTTGTACTTCCAAGAGAGTTCACTATAATCACCAAAGATTACAATTGCTCGAGCACACAAGCAAGAGACTTCCAATGCTCAAGTATACAAACAAGAGACTTCCTAATGCTCAAGCATGCAGGCAAGAGACTTCAAAACACAAGTTTAAGAAAAACAGAGTCTGAACAATTGATATAAAGATCAATGTTCAGTTACAAAATAAATACAACTTTTGAAACAAGACTTAACTTAGAATCTTAATACAAAATTCTAAGGTTCAACTAATGAATTAACAGAAGCTGAAGCTGGAGTCTTGGATTTTGAATATGAGTTCAAGTTGTATTTGCAGTTTCGTGCTTTAGGATGATTTTAGCAGAGTAACAGCTCTTTTCAAATTGTTCAAGTGTCGTATCCCAAAGCTTCAAACTTGCTCCAATTTATAGATGAAGGTGGAGCGTGTTTGATTCGAATTTGATGCAGTGAGATTGCGCCAGCTGTAGATAGTACCTTTGTTAACCAAATCAGGTAACCTTGTATACAATCAATCTTGGGGAAAATGTTTTATCCAAATCAAGTAAAGAGTTCATACAAGCCAACATTCACCAATGCCTTTCTCAGAGTCTCTGAGTAGCATAGGGTGTGTTGGATGGACTATCTGATCATTCTTCACCAGCCATAAGTACCTTAAGGTAGTACTATTCACAATCTTAGAACTTAGCAGAAAGGCACTTAATCCCGGAAGATAAGGGGTGATAGCATCCAACAAACCACACTGTGCAAACATGTGGCTAAGTAGTCTTGAATGTCAAACAATAGCTTTGCTAGAGATAATAGATACACATAGATGATCAAAAATAAGCTTACCAACATCCAGAAAGCTTCCTTTAGCAACATGATAAGTGAACAGCTTCTGGAGACTAGATATTTGACCAGTACCTCCCAATTTGGGCAAAATACTGTCAATTAAAATCCTGTAGATTATCTTGCAGTTGTTGGTCCATTCAAACTTGTCCTTAGGGTTAGCCTTAGGTTTGAAAATGTATTCCTCCACATCAGGACCAGCTTCATCAGAGTGTTTGAGTACTAAACCACCACGCACTAGCTTCAGAGCCTCAAGAATGTGGCAAAGTTTGATGGAGATTCTGAATCCAGCCACAAATGATTCAATCTCTGTTCAGGGTTTCGTTCGACCATCTCCCTGATCCTCCTATTATGAACATCTCTTGTGATAACAGAAGCTTTCATCCAGAATTCCTTAACAAGCTCTGTGTACATTGGTCCATTCAACGCATCAAAGTAGTACTCCAACCCTTGTCTCTTGTAATGATGAACAACTTCAGGAAAACCGTTTACTCTAATACTTTCAAGATCAACGGGATTCTCAATCGCAACCATTAGTTCATCATATTTGTATGATCGTTGATCCTTAGCAAACTCAGTGGGGTTGGATTCTTTTGGTAAAACCATGCATGCTTTAACACTTAAAGTAGATGAAGAGGCCATGGATGAGATTTGGAAGTTAGGGTTTCTAAGGAGGGAGAAAGAAATTTCTCTGTGTTTTAGAAGAATGAAAGTGTAGGTTGTGAGAGTGCAAAAGTGTGAATGTGATCAGTTAGTGTGTTTAAATAGAAACTTACGCGCAAAAACAAGTACACATACACAGGGGTAGTAGAGTATTTTACCACAAATGGGAATTTGAAATGCTAATCATCATTAACCAACTTCTTTATCCTCTTGCAACAAGACATGTGTATTAGAAGATTATTTAACTAACTGACACGTAAGTTTGGGAAAAACGAAAGGGTTTTTACAAAAGATTTTTACTTACGCGCCAGAACCATTTACCTTCTAATCAGATTCTGATAGCGTGTCAGAAGATGTTCTCATCACAACTTCTGATACAGAAGGTTCTGATGACTTCATCTTCTAATACCATTAGATTCTTACAAACACAAATTTTTCATCAGAGTCTAAGTTAATCAGAGATTTCCATCATATTCAGATTCTTTTTGATAAAATCAAAACGTTCAACAACTAAAGGTTTTGTAAAGATATCAGCCCATTGATTTTCAGTTTCAATGAACTTGAGATCAATTACACCTTTTTGAACATAGTCTCTGATAAAATGATGTTTAATCTCAATATGCTTAGCTCTTGAATGTAAAATAGGGTTTTTAGAAAGGTGAATAGCTGCAGTATTATCACAATATAATGGAATATTGTTACTGCTTATTTGATAATCTTCCAATTGATATTTCATCCAAAGTAGTTGTGTACAACATTTAGCTGCTGATATGTATTCAGCTTCTGCTGTTGACATAGCTATGGTGGTTTGCCTTTTACTAGCCAATGAAATTAAATTCTCACCAATGAACTGGCAGTTACCACTGGTGGATTTTCTTTCAATTCTATCACCAGCATAGTCAGCATCACAGAATCCAATCAGCTTGTAGTCATTGGATTTCTGATACAGTAATCCAATGTTACAGGTAGCTTTCAAATACCTAAAGATTCTCTTCACAGCAGTGAGATGAGATTCTCTAGGATCTGATTGAAATCTTGCACACAAACATATACTGAATAAAATGTCAGGTCTTGAGGCAGTTAGATAAAGAAGAGATCCAATCATCCCTCTATACAGCTTCTGATCAACCTTGCCTTCAGACTCTTCTTTGCCTAGACTTGATGTAGGATGCATTGGAGTATTCATGGGTTTGCAATCTTCTAAGTTGAACTTTTTCAGAAGATCCTTTATATATTTGGATTGATGAATGAATGTTCCTTTCTCTGTTTGATTTATTTGAATACCAAGAAAGAACTTCAATTCTCCCGTCATACTCATTTCAAACTCATCCTGCATAAGCTTAGAAAAGTTCTTGCAAAGAGTGGCATTAGTTGATCCAAAAATGATATCATCAACATATATTTGAATGATTAAAATGTCTTTCTTAAGGGTCTTTTTGAAAAGTGTATTGTCAACTTGTCCTTTTTCAAAACCATTGTCAACCAAAAAAGTACTCAGTCTCTCATACCAAGCTCTGGGAGCTTGTTTGAGTCCATAGAGTGACTTCTTTAGTCTAAACACATGATCAGGATTTGTTAAATCTTCAAATCCAGGAGATTGTTTGACATACACTTCTTCAGAGATGACACCATTTGGAAATGCACTTTTCACATCCATTTGATATAAAGTAATACCATTATTGACTGCATAGGATAAAAGTAACCTGATTGCTTCCAGTCTTGCTACTGGAGCATATGTTTCAGTGAAGTCAATTCCTTCTTGTTGACTGTATCCTTGTGCAACAAGTCTGGCTTTGTTCCTAGTGACTTCACCTTGTTCATTCAATTTGTTTCTGTATACCCATTTTGTTCCAATAATGTTCTTATGCTTTGGTTTGGGTACCAGATCCCACACATCATTTCTCTTGAATTGATTTAACTCTTCTTCCATTGCAACTATCCAAGCATCATCTGAGAGAGCTTCATTTGTTGTCTTGGGTTCAATCAAGGAAACTAATCCAAACAATGATTCTTCAACTCTGAAGTTTGACCTTGTTTTTCTTGGACTGTTCTTGTTTCCTAGAATGAGCTCTTCAGGATGTGATGATTTGTATTTGAATGTGTTCCTTGGAATATCAGATTCTTCAGAGTTATCATCAATAGTTTGATGTTCTTGAGCAGCATCAGAAGGTGCATCTTCTTGAGCTTCAGAGTCTTCTACAGATTCTATGTTGTAATCATACTCTGGAGCTTCATCTTCTGACTCATCAGATCCTGACAAATCTTTAACAGACTCTGACTTTTTATCATCAGGCTCTTTATCATCAAACTTTACGTGCATTGATTCTTCCACTATATTAGTTTCAGAATTATACACCCTGTATGACTTAGAGCGTTCAGAGTATCCAATGAAGATACCCTTACAGGCTTTAGAGTCAAATTTCTTAAGATGGACTTTGTTATTCAGAATGTAACATGTACAACCAAATTGATGAAAATAAGAAATATTGGGTTTTCATCCCTTAAAGAGTTCATATGTTGTTTTGTTCAAAATAGGTCTTATATAGATTCTATTCTGAATATAACAAGCAGTGTTAACAGCTTCTGCCCAAAAGAATTTTGCTAAATTATTTTCATGCATCATGGTGCGTGCCATTTCTTGTAAAGATTTATTCTTTCTCTCTACAACTCCATTTTGTTGTGGAGTTCTAGGAGAAGAGAATTCATGGAGAATTTCTTGTTCTTCACAAAATTTTTCAAAAGGTTCATTTTCAAACTCACCACCATGATCACTTCTTACTTTCAAAATTTTGGAATCTTTTTCATTTTGAATTTGGGTACAGAAGATGCTAAACACTTCATATATATCATCTTCATTTCTCAGAAATTTAACCCAAGTCCATCTACTATAATCATCTACAATGACTAATCCATATTTCTTACCATTGATTGAAGCAGTGCTAACTGGTCCAAAAAGATCAATGTGTAAGAGTTCCAAAGGTCTAGTAGTAGAGACAATGTTCTTGTTCTTAAAAGAACTTTTGACAATTTTTTCTTTTTGACAGGAACCACAAAGTGAGTCTGAGTGATATTTTATTTTTGGAAGGCCTCTGACAAGATTGTCCTTGCTAAGCTTAGAAATTAATCTCCAATTAGCATGACCCAATCTTTTATGCCAGATCCATTTTTCATCACTCAGTGTCAAAAGACAAAGCACTTGTTGTTCCTTTAAATCAGAAAAATTGACTTTGTACACATTGCCTTTTCTATTTCCCTTAAAGACAATGGATTGATCAGAGTTTCTGATTACAGTACATGAATCCTTATTAAACATAACATCATAATTACTATCACACAATTGACTTATGCTAAGTAAATTATGATGTAGTCCATCTACTAACCAAACATCAGAAATTGACAAAGAAGAATTACCTACTGTACCTATACCAATGATCTTTCCCTTCTGGTTGCCACCAAACCCTACTGTTCCTCCCTCTTGCTGATTCAGGGTGTGGAATAAGAGCTTGTCTCCTGTCATGTGACGTGAGCAGCCAGAGTCCAGATACCATGAACTTTCTTTTCTTCTTTGGGTGCATACCTGCAGCATACACTATTTCAGATTTTGGTACCCATACTCTGATGGGTCCTTTTTGGTTAGTTTTGAGAGTCTTATTCTTCTTGTTAGAATACTCAGAAGATCTGGAGTCAACAGAGCCTTTTGAAAAATGTTTAGGCTTATGTTGTCTCTGAGACTTTCCTCTTGAGTGTGTCAGAGAACCAGTTACCAAGTTTGCTTTAGAAGTACTAGTGCCCCGCATATCAACAGGCTTTGGTACTTTGACAGCTTTAACTTGAGTAGACATGGGTACTGATGTGAGGGGAACCTGAGTTTTAGAAGACTTAGATTCAGAAGATGAGTCATCTTCTGATACCTTATCTTGTGGTTCCAAGCTCGCAAGAGTACCAGACACAATCAGAGGTTCTGATGTACCCTTAGTAAAGTTTGAATAAGATTCTGATGGTGACTTGCTCAACAAGACAGGTTTACTTGATTTTCCTACATCAGGACATGTAAGAGAACCAAGTCCTTGTCTTTTGTAATAGTTGCTAAGTCCACCATGAATTACGGAAGTTACCCTAGTTTTATCTATGTTATGGTGAACAAACTCTTGTAGAGAGATTTCATACTCGTCATAAGGTTTGTGACATGTTCTGCTTCCAGTCTCAAGCACCTTAATTGTTTTAAGAGATTTTTTATAGTTTGCTTGAGTCTGGGTGAGATTTTCATTGAGTAGTTTCATTTTTTGTTTGCAAAAATCTAACTCACTCAACTTTTCCATGTACTTCACCATTACATCTTTCAAAGCTTTGCTCATTTGAGTACTAGACATTTTAGATATTACCTCATCAATGTCGTCAGTATCAGACTCTGAATCATTTTCATCGTCTGACTCACCAATGGCCATAAGTGCTAGGTTTGCTTCCTCAGAGTCTTCATCCTCAGATAGTTCATTAATATCCTCTCATGTTGCCATCAGACTCTTCTTGGCTTTGTTCTTGATCGTACTCTTTCTTCCTTTACCCTTGGAGTTGAGTTCAGGACAATCAGCCATGAAGTGTCCAGGCTTATGACAATTGAAACAATTTTTTGTGTCATCCTTCTTCTCTTTGCTGGTGTTGTTTCTTGATCCAGATCCTCTGCCTTGAAAATTTTTGCCCTTCCTTAGTGGCCACTTTTGAAAGTTCTTGGACAAGAGTGCAAAGAAATCATCATCTGATCCTTCCTCTTGATTATCTATGGAAGATTCCTCTGCTTCAGATTCTACAACTTTGGCTTTCAGAGCCTTAGATGAAACTGAAATAGATGGCAAAGCCACAGCTTTAAGCTTTTTCTGAGGCTCATCAGAATATAGTTCAATCTCATGACTCATGAGTGAACTTATCAATTCTTCCAAGCCAAGTTTGTCCAAATCTTTAGCTTCTTGGATAGCTGTTACCTTAGGCCTCCACCTTGAAGGTAAGCTTCTCAAAATCTTCCTTACATGATCAGAGGTTGTATAACTTCTCTTTAGAACTTGGAGACCAGCCACAAGAATTTTGAATCTAGAATACATTGATTCAATATTCTCATCATCCTTCATTCTAAAGAGTTCATACTATTGGATCAAAAGAGTAGCCTTTGCCTCTTGAACCTGTTTGTTCCCTTCATATGTGGAACACAAGGAGTCATAGATGCTCTTGGCTGTGGATTTGTCTGTGATCTTGAGGTACTCATCATGAGTTATACACCCAATGAGAAGATCCTTAACCTTGTGATGTTTCTTGTAAAGCTTCTTGTCTGTAGGAGTGAACTTCTTTCTTTCTTCAACAGATAGCCTTCCCTTTTCATCTAGTCCTTGGAAAGTTACCCCTTCTTCAACTAGGTCCCAAAGCTCATCATCTAAACCAATAAGATGACTGTAGATTTTATCTTTCCACCAGGAAAAGGTAGAAGCATCTCCATTGAACTTTGGTGCCTTGTTGCTTGACTTATCCTCAACATCATAGTCATGAGGAACTGCTTTCATGCTCACACTTGGAGTTCCTTCAGTCATAGTGTTTTTCAACTAGAAACTGTTTCACTGTTAGGTGATTAGAAAACAGAACCAGGCTCTTGATGCCAATTGAAGATGTGAAAAACACAAGAAGGGGGGGTTGAATTGTGTTTTTGGTAATTTGAAATTTTCTTCTAAGTTATGGAAAACTTATCAGAGTTTGCAGCGGTTTAGAAAACAAAACACAATCAAGAGTAACTTTGAAGGTAGAGAGAAAGAGAGAAAGATAGAGACAGAGATTTTTATACTGGTCCCCCTCACAAACCGAGAGTACGTCCAGTCCTCTTGTACTTCCAAGAGAGTTCACTATAATCACCAAAGATTACAATTGCTCAAGCACACAAGCAAGAGACTTCCAATGCTCAAGTATACAAACAAGAGACTTCCTAATGCTCAAGCACGCAGGCAAGAGACTTCAAAACACAAGTTTAAGAAAAACAGAGTCTGAACAATTGATATAAAGATCAATGTTCAGTTACAAAATAAATACAACTTTTGAAACAAGACTTAACTTAGAATCTTAATACAGAATTCTAAGGTTCAACTAATGAATTAACAGAAGCTGAAGCTGGAGTCTTGGATTTTGAATATGAGTTCAAGTTGTATTTGCAGTTTCGTGCTTTAGGATGATTTTAGCAGAGTAACAGCTCTTTTCAAATTGTTCAAGTGTCGTATCCCAAAGCTTCAAACTTGCTCCAATTTATAGATGAAGGTGGAGCGTGTTTGATTCGAATTTGATGCAGTGAGATTGCGCCAGCTGTAGATAGTACCTTTGTTAACCAAATCAGGTAACCTTGTATACAATCAATCTTGGGGAAAACGTTTTATCCAAATCAAGTAAAGAGTTCGTACAATAGTACAAACGTCACTATTTTGTGGATAAGATTGATTCCTTCAGCTTTTGGAATGTCAGAGTATAATCATTGATGCAGAGAATGTTCTTCTGACAAAACGGCTCTCACTGCTCTTATCAGAGTCTGATATGCATCTTCTGATGAATAGTACTTGCATCCTCTGATGAATCACATATGCATCTTCTGATGTCTTCAAGTTATGATCAGAGTTTGCTTTGCCATATCAGAGCTTCCAATGTGCTTTTAATGAATATAAAAATTAACTTGAATATCTGCACACTTGGAGTAAATAATTAGTATACCCTATTGTACATTAATACTTTTGTTATCATCAAAACTTAATTGGGTCATATCAGAACCTCTTTTGTTCCAACAGTGTTGATGCAATTAGGGTTACACAAGGCATTGGTTGACATTGATGTAAGGTACGCGGTTATCTCGTTGGCTGATGAACTTCCGGAGAAAGTCAACAAGGAAGTTGCACCATAAACTTTCAGCAACATTTTGAGATGAATTCTTGGGATGGCCTGATTCCAAGTGAAGGAAATTCTTGGGATGATTTAGTTTCAAGTGAAGAAAATTTTTGGTATGGTTTAGTTTCAATTGCAGTGTACTTTTTATGGTGGAGTATGATAATTTAATTTGTTGGTATAGACAATGAAAATTATGATTGTCGGTGAAGACAATGATTGTCGGTGTGGACAATGAAGATTGAAGACCATTACAATCAAGGTGGAGATTGTTGGGGTTGATTGCAATGTAAGTTCCAGATTGCTAACGAAGAAAAAAAATATCAAGAAAATTATAGTGGAGAAGTCCTACATCGCTTAGAGAAGTGAAGAGTGGATGAGCTCAATGTTATGTATAGAGACCTCGATTTTCTTGTTTCAACACACCAAGCAGTAACACTTGTAAACACTTTAAATTTATATTTGTGTTTGTTTATTTTTCTGATTATGCTCTTGTTTTAGAGTATTTGAGATGTCGTTCAAATATTTACTTTGGAGAGTGTGGGTGTATTGGGGTCATGGGGTGGTTGAGAGTGAAGTCTATATGTTGTAACAATTTTTATATATAGTGTTTATTCTCTAGTTGTCGGTTTAGACAACGGCCGTAGTTTTTTTTTCGATTTTGGAATTTCCACATTATATTCTTGTGTTGTTGATTATGTTCTTCTATTTTCTCTATATCAGTTATTTTCCCAACAGAGTTAACTATAAGAGTTAGAAGGGCTACTCTTTATTTTTGCTAAAAAAGGAGGGCTACTCTTTTTAAGTAGCTAAAAGCTTGGTAATAATATTAACTTTGAAGTTGTATTTTGATATATTATTGATTAGTATATATCTCTTTTAGATGTTATTTATAATGATGCATAATTTTGATGTGTTTCTTTTAAGGATTAATTATATGATTTTGGTCCCGACAAATATAATTCATTTTGATTTTGGTCTATGAAAAAAAAGTTTTGATTTATACTCCTGAAAAATTATAAAAAAGTCCCTAGCTAAGTTGAATTTTTATTTTTTTATTTATACTCCTGCAAAATTATAAAAAAATTTATAAAGTCCCTACGATGAATTTTTTTATAAAATTTTTTATTTATACTCCTATAAAATTATAAAAAAAAAATTAAAAAAGTTTTGATTTATATGACTGCATAGATTAAAAAATAAATAGAAAGTCTCTAAGTTGTTTAAACTAATATTTGTTCTGAACAGATTAAAGCCCAATAAACTGAGGCTCAAACGTGAAACATAAAATATAATATGTCACCCCAAATACAACTACAGAACGAACACAGAAACTCTCCCATGAACACGGTGCGAGTCCATGGCTCAAATACAGGTCATTTACACCAAATAAATGTCTCTTTAGGAAATTTTTGTGATTGATTCTCTCCACATGGAGGACCCCATAGAAATAGTTATTCCTTCACTATATATGCATGCACCTACTCTCAATGATATTTTCTACCCAAATTTAACATTTTTCCCACATCTTGCAAATACTAATTTGAGCGTTGTAGTGCTAACATTCTTGCAGGTACATTTTCTCAATTGGTATTTGAAGATCCAATCACCATTCACACTAAATACAAATATGATCACCCTCACCTTACAGAGAATATTTCATTTCTAAGCACTTGGTCCAATATATTGCTATAAGTGTTTTTCTTTTAAATTTTTTTTTAAAAAAAGAACAATACTCCTTCTGGTTTTGAATATAAGCAAAAAAAACTTTCTAAATTCATTGATTAAAGTATATATTTAGACAATAAAATAGTTCAAATACATTTTATTTTTTTGTTTATATTCAAAATCGAAGTACTAAGTACTATTCATTTAGATCGCAAAACTATAGTATCATGTCACTATATAGCAATCAATCATTTCATATGCCTTTTTTCGGGACAAATATTGCATGCCATATGAATCACGTTATAGGAGTGGAAAGTAAAAAAGTGTTAGTGTTAACACTATAACACGCATACTAAAATCCTATCCTATAATATCAACAACATATTTGAGTTGAGAAAGAGAGACCACCGTCCCACATCGTAAACGTGTAAAGCGAAAACGACAACAAACACGCGGAATTGGGAACACGATTCTATAATTTGAATTTGAATACAAGAATCTATGATAAAGACAAAGAAACAATAATTATAAACGTAAGTAGGTGTTAATTTTTTAAAAGATTCAATTAGTTTACATAACATTAACATTATACAAGAAGTACTTTTGTAAAATAAAGATTAAAGTTGTTGTTGTACTAGTGTTCAGACCGGCGGCACACCGTACATGCATTCAGAATGCCACTGCTATATGTCTAATGTTTTTCATTGTTATTTTTGCCCCATTTTGACTATACATGTTATCTGATCCGATCAAAATTTATTGATTTGAATTAGATCATGTATCTTAATTATTATTTTTTACTCATATTCAAACCAACTCAATTCGATAACAAGTGGATTGATTTGAATTTGGTTACCGGGTGATTTGAAATCGATAAGATATTGATAGAAAATGATATATATAATTGTGTTAATTGTTCCAATTCGAGAAAGAATATATGTCTTCAATAAAAAGAAGAAATACTAGAATTTTTTTACTCAATCATTTTTTATCTTTTTCATTCACATTGTATAACCTATAAATAGAATATGCAAATACCTTTCAATACTAACTTCCTAAAATATAAAGATATAATTAATAAGTTATATTCCAATTTTTGTGGCTAAGTGAATAACATCAAGACATCAAGGGACAAAACAGACTTCACTTCCATCATGTACCTATAGCTCCTTATTATATTAATAAAAAGAAAAACGAAAAATATACAAAAATTGGGGTACATAAACTTAATTCAGTGAGTTCACACAAAAGCACGTAGGACAAAATACTAACCATATCAACTTCTAGTTAATCCTAACAGACAAAATAGAAGTCATAGAAATTTGAGGCGAATGAATTGACCATTAACACAAAAACAGGCAACGTACCCGCTACTCCCTACAACAAGCGATGGTAGCTTTTTCAAGGTAAACGGTTCGAATAAGGAATGATACGAATATTAAAATAGACCCAACACAATAGCTCTCTTTCAACCTCTGACGACACAATAGCTTGGTACACCATAATTCAAGACAGATGAGATACTTGCCCTAAATAAAGTTGGGTGTCATAACACTTCAAGCCATAAGAGATGAAAAAAAGAATGAATAATTGCATCTGATTTTCTGTTTGCGTAAATCAATATGGTTCTACCATCATACATACAACTGTCAAAATGAGTTAGTCCGAATGAGCCGATCTGAATAGCCCAAATTTTTTCCGAGCTTGGATTTTAAAATTTGAGCCTGAATTTTTCCTGAACTTTTTAGCCCGACCCGTTTAATAATCTATTTTCATTCACATTGTATAACCTATAAATAGAATATGCAGATACCTTTCAATACTAACTTCCTAAAATATAAAAATATAATTAATAAGTTATATTACAATTTTTGTGGCTAAGTGAATAACATCTAGACATCAAGGGACAAAACAGACTTCACTTCCATCATGTACCTATAGCTCCTTATTATATTAATAAAAATTAAGAAAAACGAAAAATATACAAAAATTGGGGTACATAAACCTAATTCAGTGAGTTCACACAAAAGCGGGTAGGACAAAATACTAACCATATCAACTTCTAGTTAATCCTAACAGACAAAATAGAAGTCATAGAAATTTGAGGCGAATGAATTGACCATCAACACAAAAACAGGCAACGTACCCGCTACTCTCTAAAGCAAGCAATGGTAGCTTTTTCAAGGTAAACGGTTCGAATAAGGAATGATACGAATATTAAAACAGACCCGACACAATAGCTCTCTTTCAACCTCTGACGATACAAGTCTTATTGAAAATCAGCAACCCAAAACCAAACGAAAGCCAAATTGAGGAATGGTCAATCGATGGGACCGAGTACCACACAAGCGCAAGAATCACAAAAAATCATTGACCCATTAGCACGACCAACGACCACTACCGCCAACACGGAGTGTCTATGCACCTATAGCCCTTTCGAAGATTATCAGACCGAATCAGGTATTGATGAATCCAAATCGTGGAAGACTTCCAACAAAACCGCATACAAAGATGAACAACCCAAATTGAATTTAAAGGCAAGGCCAAAAAAAACCACCATTGTTGTTCTATGCAGCAGAGTGATTAATTCTCCCCGGCCTCTATCGGTCAATGAGGCAAGCCAATATCATTAAATCAATCATGCGATCTTTATTTCTCTCGACCTACACTGATCGATTGCGACTTTAGAAATCAATCGTGTGATCATTATATGGTGTATTTTTTTGCGATTAATATCATAATCTCATTTGGTCTAATTTAATGCGATTTAGTTTTAATCATTTTTTTATATTGGTATATTAAAAATTTATAATTATAAATATTAATATTAATATTATAAAGGCACTTTTTATACATTATAGTTAATCTCTGTAATTATAGAGAATCCAGAAAGAAAAGTAAACATAAAAATCATATAATAATTAATATTTATTAATATTAAATTTAAAAATTTACACCATAATAGAATATATTACAGGATGTACAGTATTATTTTTGAAGAACAACCAAGTGTCCATCCTGTTTAGCATGTTATTTTCTCCATCGAACTCAAGAAATTCTGTCATACAAATCACAAGAAACAATATTAATATTAATACCAAAAGTAACTAAATTCATAATAAAAGAGAATAAATTAATACATTACTAACTATTCGACAAAATAATAAGTAATAAATAAGTACTTATTGGTTTATTTTGAGAAAATTATATTTTAATATTTTTTAAATATAGTAAACAATATTGTTGATTAATGTAGGTAATCAAGAGAATACATAATTAATTATTTTAATGCAATTTTTACAAGAAAATTGCGGCTTTGTAAAAGTTGATTTTAAATTTTTAAAAGAAATATCATTTTCATAAAGGACTGTGTATATTTTTCCTTTTAATAAAGGTGTATAAATATTTTTTTTTTTAGTTTATTTTATAAAGAAACACTACAAGAAATATGATTTTAGGCAGTGTTTTTTTTTGTTAAAAGTTGTTATAAGTCGATGAAAAAACTATGTTTCTTTGATAGTTTTGTCAGCGACTTGTAATAACTTTTAATAAAAAAAATCGTTGTCAAAAATTATATTTCTTGTAGTAAAAAGATATTGAGAACTTACTTCTTGCAATCAATGTTTTTGCTTATGGTAAAACTTATGTCCACACAGCAGAGTTCTGGAAGTGAGGCAGCTAAGTCTTCTCTTATGTTAGGGAAGTGACTAGCCGCTTCTTTAAGGCATTCACATGCAGCCCGTCGGTCTTCTACGGTGGGTGTTGAAGATTTCAAATTTGTTACACCATTGCAACAAATAGTTGAAGGCTCTGCAGCAAGACCAATGAGGAATATCCCACAGGGAAATACTGATGTTTTTGCTTCTTCGCAATCAAAAGCATTCCCATGCTCCACAGCGAGAAGAAATAGAATCAGAAATACTGGAATCGTAATCAAGTTCTTCATCTTGTAGTTGTTGAACTTGTGTTTTAATGAATGATATGAAGATTGAATGGGTGGGGGGCTTCTATATATAGTTGGAGAATTTTGATTTTATTGAATTATTTTAAAATCATCAATTTGATGCTTCATCGTAACTTTGACACTACAAAAATTGAAAATTTTGTTTCATCTATAAACCATAAACTTTGATATTTCAACGTAACCATCAATTTTGATTCATCAACTGTGTTGGCACTACTTCTTGGTATGCTATTATGTGATGTTACTATTTGAATAAATGATTTTCCAAGATTGACATCCTTTTTTGGGTAGTATTGAGAAAAAATCACTAAAGATTATACATCTGTTAATATTTTGTACTTTTATTCATAAACAGATTTAGGAAAACTTGACGCAAACACATAGCTTGGTACACCATAATTCAAGACAGATGAGATACTTGCCCTAAATAAAGTTGGGTGTCATAACACTTCAAGCCATAAGAGATGAAAAAAAGAATGAACAATTCCATCTGATTTTCTGTTTGCGTAAATCAATATGGTTTCTACCATCATACATACATAGAGCTGTCAAAATGGGTTAGCCCGAATGAGCCGATCTGAATAGCCCAAATTTTTTCCAGGCTTGTATTTTAAAATTTGAGCCTGAATTTTTCCTGAACTTTTTAGCCCGGCCCGTTTAAGTCCGCTTAAAATATGGGATAGCCCGAATGAGTGGCGAGTAGCCCGAAAGCCCGAATAAATTATAATAAAAAAAATTATAGAAATAAATATGAGTTAGTATGTTGCATTTTAAGTGTGATTTTTTTTTTATTTGAACCAAGTCAATCTAATATGTTGTTGATTTTTTTTTCTATATGAATTAGTATTTTTAAGTTCTCTTGTGTTGAATTTATATATAAACATAAGGAAAATGCTATTTAGCAAGAATTTTTTGATGCAAGAAATAGAAGAATGTTAGGTGGCAATATTTAATTGATCAAATTATAATCACTTTCTCTCATGTATAGTTAACCAAGTTTTAATTGGTCAAATTTCCTAATTTTATGGATTATTTTTTTTCTTGCATCAATATTTCTTGTAAAATAACATTGCTCTAAACTTAAATATGAGTAAGTCTATTTCTCTGATTTTCTCCGATTTCTTTTTTAATTTAAATATGTTGAATTTATGGAAAGAAAAAATCAATATTAGCAACATATATTTTAATTGAGCACAAATAGCTAAAAAGAATTTATTTTTTTTAGAAAAAAGGGCTGGCCCGAAAAGCCCGACCGCCCGTTCCGGACCGAGCTCTATTTTTGGAGCCCATATTTTATCCAGACTTTTAACCCGGTCCGATAAAGCGGCCCAAAATAAACCGGGTCGCCCGTTTTAACAGCTCTCACAGACATGGGCCAGACCGCCCATTTTGACAGCTCTCATAGACACCAATAGAAGTCGATTTTATTGATTTAAATAAGATTAATTACCAGTAAACGCAAATATTAGTTTTAAATAGTTTAATAATTTTATGTAAGAGAAATCTAGTGTTAAATTAAAAACATATTGAGTTAAAAACTTGAGACACAATACAGACTTCACACACCATAATTCAAGACAAATGAGACATCTAACACATAATTAAAGTTGTGTGTCATCACAATTCAAGTTAGATGAGATGAAAAAAAGAAACTAGATCCTCTCCAGTCTGCCCTCTCCAATTTTCTCTTATGTGTAGATTTGAACCGTCCATCAATAATATTAAAATACTGACTGCTACAGTGTAATGGTAAGCAATGGTCGAGATCACACAACACGGTCCTGTGCTTGGAGAGGATCCGTGTGAAGAAATAAATATGATTCCCTATTCATTGCGTAAATTAATATGCTTTCTTATTTTCGTACATGATAACCACCACCGCCACCATTCAAATTTGATTGTACTGATTTAATTAAGAACATTGCTATATAGCAAGAAATTTTTACACAAAAAATGTAAGAATTAACACATGACCAAATCTTAATAGATTGTGTCATTTAATCTACTTCTTTTGTGGAAATCATGGGTAATTGTTGATATAATCAAGGGTGGAGATTTATTCTTGTATTTCTTCTCCTTAAATTTTCTTGCCAAATTAGTATGGGTGTATGGGACATGGACCACACATAGCTTGGAAAAAAAAAATCATGTGTAAATTGTTAATTGAGAATTTCTTTTCGCACCCCCTGCACTCTTTTTCACCCCATGACTTTCCTCTTTTGTCTTTCTCGCTACTTGTGAATCGAGTGTGTAAATTACATAAAAGTTGAAAACACCATTTGCTGTATGCGTAGCGAACAAATGTGGATGGTGTGTTCGCTATCTACAGAGCGAACCCGTCGGCAGTAAAAAAAACAACCCCCCATTCAGTCAAAAGTGGATGACACGTGGCCAAATGTGATTGGCCACGTGAGCCACTTAGAATTCAGCAAGAATTCTATAAGTAGGCTGATGAAAGGAATTTCTACAGTATTTTTAGTATTATTTTTAGTAGTAAAATGACCAAGACAGACCCAAATACGAAGGAAAACCTACAAAAGCAGGAAAAAGCATCAAGACAGAGTCCAAGATGCCAAAAGACAAGAAAAAGCCCAAAAAGTGAAGAAAATGAGCATTCCATCGCAGCACGATGTCTCCCATCATGCCACGAAAGTTAGAAAAGTAGAAAAACAAAGATTATATCAATTAAAAAAGTAGTGCTAAAATATTTAACCAATCTAAGAATAACCTAAGTCACTATATAGAAATTAATAATCAATGAAGAGATGATGAGAAAAAACTTATATAGTACCATACTGTGAGTGATATTTAATAGTGGCTTGAGAAAAGTGTTGAGGTCTGAAAACTCAATTTTTTACTACAAATATTTAGCATTTTTGTACAAAATCACATATTTATACACAATGGTTAAGAATATGAAAAATTGGAAGTTCAAAGGTTTTTATGATAAAATTATCATTAAATTATATTATAATAAAACTATAGAATAAATAACCACAGTTATAGTTAAGGAATATAAAAGAGTAGTAGTTTAAAAGTTGATGTGACAATTGACAAAGTTATTTTAAAAAAAAAATATTAGGAGAATATATGGTAATTAATTAATAAAAAATGTAACATCAAAAAATTAATTTTTCTTAATTCATGTATCAAAATATAATTCAATTTAGTGGAAAGTTAAGACAAATGCATAAAGTATGTAAATTATACGGTCTCTTGCAATGATATTTTTTTATCGATTCTTATCTCATCATGCATTAAATTGATTTAGTCGAGAGTTGGGAGCTTAATGGGCAGCTTGTAACCGTTTTCAATTCTTCTTTTTTTAACCAATTCAATTCGACATGTTATATTGTTCTCGTATCATATAAAATTATATTCATGTAATATGCCAACTAATTTGTTAAGGATATTCTTTTTTAAAGATAGAATTTTTTACTAAAGTTTGACAGACTCAAACTGTAGTCTACACATAGAACCAAAAATGTCAATATATATGTGACATGGAGATCTTCAAACAACTTTGTCTTCTTTGGCGATATACCATCATAGTTGTATGTTAGTTCTTCCTCACCAAGAATGATCCTGCAACTATTCCACTACCCCACACACACACACACACACACACACACACACATATATATATATATATATATATATATATATATATATATATATATATATATATATATATATATATATATATATATATATATATATATATATATATATATATATATATATATATATATATGTTGGAGTAAGCCCTAAGAGCCAATCTATTTTCATAGTATTTGCTTTAGGAGTTTGAATATAAATATGGCATTTCTTTATTATGTTTGTAAGGTTGCAAAATAATGAAGTCCCTAGAATAGAAAGTCCGTTTAATAATTAAGTGTGACTTAATCATGAGATAATATTAAACATAAGGACACTATTCTTAAAGTATCCGTAGTCGAACTTTAAGGTAAAGGGGATAACCTTAAAGCATAAAGACTATTATGAAGATAGACTGATGATCACATCTCATGAATCATGGGATAAGGAGTTATCAAGTCTTGACGTAGGTATAAATATTAGGAGTAATATTTATACTGGATTGACCCGCTATGAGAGTACTACATGCAAAGTTATGCAAAGTGTCATAAGTTACTCTCATGGTGATAATGGTGTAGACCACCCTTAGACCTGAAACCACTATGTACCCTAGATGTAGAGTCAAGTACTTTGTTGCTGATCTAACGTTGTCCGTAACAGGATGATCATAAAGGCAGTTGATGGGTACTTCGCAAAGCATGCTGAGGGACAGTAGTGACCTAGATGGAATTTGCCAATCCTGCATAACAGGATAAAATGTCATGGGCCCAATATTGAACTGGACAAAGATGACACCAAGTATGCTTTGTGTTCAATATAGACATAAAGGGCAAAGGGGTAATTATACACACTGATATTATCACTAGAGGTTGTGTTTTAGATCACATGTTAATTTCTCATAACTTGGGTAGCAATGATGTGTTGCTAGATACCGCTCATTGTTTATTATATTAAATAAAGGATTTAATATAATTGCCAACGTTATGGAAACCTACAAGGGTCACACACATAAGAACAGGCTAGTGTGAAATTGGAACACCGTAAGGTACGGTGCACCTCAGAGAATTAAGGAAATATGATAAGGGTATCATGGTAATTAAATAAGCGTATCATAATTTGTTATGAAAAGAAAGCACTCATGTGTACATGACACATGGGGGTGCGTTTCTTAAAAGATTTATTTAATTAAAAGGTTTTAGTATAATTGTGGCCCAATGACAAATAGTTTGTCTTGGTGCACAAGACAAGTGGTTCTATAAATAGAACACTTGTGAGAAAGAAGAGCGTTGTTGAAAATCAATTGCTAAAACCCTAATCCTTATTTTCCCACCTCTCACTAGAAACCTTCATTCTTGGAGCTAGCACTCTTTTGGAGGGATCTGTTCGTGTGGACTAGCTAGAGGCGTTATACTATTAACGCTTGTGATCAACGTGGTGGTGAATTGTTCGTGATCTTGCTCGTGATACAAAGCACTAATCACCAACTGTTCGTGAAAGAAGGGATTTTCGTTAAGAGGTAAAATCCTAAACACGATTCATGATCATTCGTATGGATCAATTAGAAGGAAAAATTTTATATTCCGCTGCTTTATCTCTTGATTGTTCCTTCAATATATGGGTTAGAATTTTGAAAGACATACGATATTTTAAAAGAAAATTAGAACCAAATAACATGTTGTTAAATCAAAGACATACGATAGTTTATTTTGCATAACATACAAATCCACAAATTAAGTATAAATAAAACTTACATATAATTAAAATGACATATTGCTAACTCAACATGTTCGTTCCAACATATGTTCCTTTGTCATCTTTGGAAAATTTGATCCCTAAAAAAGTAAGAAAAATAGACATTGAAATGATACTAATATTTATACTTGAAAAGATAAGATAATAATTGACTTACTTGTTGAGATTCTCAACTTGAGAATAAACTTGGTTTGCTAATTGTTAAAAGTGTAAAATTGGTATATAGAAAACATGTAAAAAAACAAAACTATGAAAATGAGAGTGTGGCTAAAATGTTGTGGTTAGTGAGTATTGCTTATAAAGATTATAGATGGTTACACTTTCTATTTCTTTTATTGATTAGAAAGAATTTCAACCATCATGAGGTTTAACTACTCTTCAACCAAAAGATATAACCATGACTTTGGAGAATGAATAGACAAATACAATAAATTGTGGGATAAAAACAATGAAGAATTTGAGCTTTTTTAAATCAAAAATTGGAGCTCATTTAGATATGCCACATAGGCACAATGGAGACCTAAGAATAACATAGGAGCTTCCTTTTATTAGTAAATAAAAGATAAAAGGAAAAACGAAAAATATACAAAAATTGGGGTACATAAACCTAATTCAGTGAGTTCCCACAAAAGCGCGTAGGAAAAAATACTAACCATATCAACTTCTAGTCAATCCTAACAGACAAAATAGAAGTCATAGAAATTTGAGACGAATGAAACCGACCATCAACACAAAAATGGGCAACGTACCCGCTACTCCCTGTAGCAAGCGATGATAGCTTTTTCAAGGTAAACGGTTTGAATAAGGAATGATATGAATATTAAAATAGACCCGGCAAAATAGCTCTCTTTCAACCTCTGACGATACAAGTCTTATTGAAAATCCTCAACCCAGAACCAAACGAAAGCCAAATTGAGGAATGGTCAATCAATGGGACCGAGTACCACACAAGCGCAAGAATCACAAAAAATCATTGACCCATTAGCACGACCAACGACCACTACCACCAACACGGAGTGTCTATGCACCTAGCCCTTTCGAAGATTATCAGACCGAATCAGGTCTTGATGAATCCAAATCGTGGAAGACTTCCAACAAAACCGCATAAAAAGATGAACAACCCAAACTGAATTTAAAGGCAAGGCCAAAAAAACCACCATTGTTGTTCTACACAGCAGAGTGATTAACTCTCCCCGACCTCTATCGGTCAATGAGGCAAGGCAATATCATTAAATCAATCATACGATCTTTATTTCTCTCGACCTACACTGATCGATTGCGACTTTAGAAATCAATCATGTGATCATTATATGGTGTATTTTTTTGTGATTAATATCATAATGTCATTTGGTCTAATTTAATGTGATTTTGTTTTAATCATTTTTTCATATCGGTATATTAAAAATTTATAATTATAAATATTAATATTAATATTATAAAGGCACTTTTTATGCATTATAGTTAACCTCTGTAATTATAGAGAATCCAGAAAGAAAAGTAAACATAAAAATCATATAATAATTAATATTTATTAATATTAAATTTAGAAATTTACACCATAATAGAATATATTACAGGATGTACAGTATTATTTTTACTGAATATAATTTTTACAGGATGTACAGTGTCCATCCTGTTTAGCATGTTATTTTCTCCATCGAACTCAAGAAATTCTGTCAAACAAATCACAAGAAACAATATTAATATTAATACCAAAGGTAACTAAATTCATAATAAAAGAGAATAAATTAATACATTACTAACTATTCGACTAAGTAATATATAAGTACTTATTGGTTTATTTTGAGAAAATTATATTTTAATATTTTTTAAATATACTAAACAATATTGTTGATTAATATAGGTATACAAGAATACATAATTAATTATTTTAATGAAATTTTTGCAAGAAAATTGCGGCTTTGTAAAAGTTAATTTTAAATTTTTAAAAGAAATATTATTTTCATAAAGGACTGTGTATATTTTTCCTCTTAATAAAGGTGTGTAAATAATTTTTTTTTTGTTTATTTTATAAAGAAACACTACAAGAAATATGATTTTAGGCAGTGTTTTTTTTTTATTAAAAGTTGTTATAAGTCGATGAAAAAACTATGTTTCTTTGATAGTTTTGTCAGCGACTTGTAATAACTTTTAACAAAAAAGATCGTTGTCAAAAATTATATTTCTTGTAGTAAAAAGATATTGAGAACTTACTTCTTGCAATCAATGTTTTTGCTTATGGTAAAACTTATGTCTACACAGCAGAGTTCTGGAAGTGAGGCAGCTAAGTCTTCTCTTATGTTAGGGAAGTGACTAGCCGCTTCTTTAAGGCATTCACATGCAGCCCGTCGGTCTTCTACGGTGGGTGTTGAAGATTTCAAATTTGTTACACCATTGCAACAAATAGTTGAAGGCTCTGCAGCAAGACCAATGAGGAATATCCCACAGGGAAATACTGATGTTTTTGCTTCTTCGCAATCAAAAGCATTCCCATGCTCCACAACGAGAAGAAATAGAATCAGAAATACTGGAATCGTAATCAAGTTCTTCATCTTGTAGTTGTTGAACTTGTGTTTTAATGAATGATATGAAGATTGAATGGGTGGGGGGCTTCTATATATAGTTGGAGAATTTTGATTTTATTGAATTATTTTAAAATCATCAATTTGATGCTTCATCGTAACTTTGACACTACAAAAATTGAAAATTTTGTTTCATCTATAAACCATAAACTTTGATATTTCTACGTAACCATCAATTTTGTTTCATCAACTGTGTTGGCACTACTTCTTGGTATGCTATTATATGATGTTACTATTTGAATAAATGATTTTCCAAGATTGACATCCTTTTTTGGGTAGTATTGAGAAAAAATCACTAAAGATTATACATCTGTTAATATTTTGTACTTTTATTCATAAACAGATTTAGGAAAACTTGACGCAAACACATAGCTTGGTACACCATAATTCAAGACAGATGAGATACTTGCCCTAAATAAAGTTGGGTGCCATAACACTTCAAGCCATAAGAGATGAAAAAAAGAATGAACAATTCCATCTGATTTTCTGTTTGCGTAAATCAATATGGTTCTACCATCATACATACATAGAGCTGTCAAAATGGGTTAGCCCGAATGAGCCGATCTGAATAGCCCAAATTTTTTCCGGGCTTGAATTTTAAAATTTGAGCCTGAATTTTTCCTGAACTTTTTAGCCCGGCCCGTTTAAGTCCGCTTAAAATATGGGATAACCCGAATGAGTGGCGAGTAGCCCGAAAGCCCGAATAAATTATAATAAAAAAAATTATAGAAATAAATATGAGTTAGTATGTTGCATTTTAAGTGTGAATTTTTTTTTTTATTTGAACCAAGTCAATCTAATATGTTGTTGATTTTTTTTTCTATATGAATTAGTATTTTTAAGTTCTCTTGTGTTGAATTTATATATAAACATAAGGAAAATGCTATTTAGCAAGAATTTTTTTATGCAAGAAATAGAAGAATGTTAGGTGGCAATATTTAATTGATCAAATTATAATCACTCTCTCTCATGTATAGTTAACCAAGTTTTAATTGGTCAAATTTCCTAATTTTATGGATTATTTTTTTTCTTGCATCAATATTTCTTGTAAAATAACATTGCTCTAAACTTAAATATGAGTAAGTCTATTTCTCTGATTTTCTCCGATTTCTTTTTTAATTTAAATATGTTGAATTTATGGAAAGAAAAAATCAATATTAGCAACATATATTTTAATTGAGCACAAATAGCTAAAAAGAATTTATTTTTTTTAGAAAAAAGGGCTGGCCCGAAAAGCCCGACCGGCCGTTCCGGACCGAGCTCTATTTTTGGAGCCCATATTTTATCCGGACTTTTAACCCGGTCCGATAAAGCGGCCCAAAATAAACCGGGTCGCCCGTTTTAACAGCTCTCACAGACATGGGCCGGACCGCCCATTTTAACAGCTCTCATAGACACCAATAGAAGTCGATTTTATTGATTTAAATAAGATTAATTACTAGTAAACGCAAATATTAGTTTTAAATAGTTTAATAATTTTATATAAGAGAAATCTAGTGTTAAATTAAAAACATATTGAGTTAAAAACTTGAGACACAATACAGACTTCACACACCATAATTCAAGATAAATGAGACATCTAACACATAATTAAAGTTGTGTGTCATCACAATTCAAGTTAGATGAGATGAAAAAAAGAAACTAGATCCTCTCCAGTCTGCCCTCTCCAATTTTCTCTTATGTGTAGATTTGAACCGTCCATCAATAATATTAAAATACTGACTGCTACAGTGTAATGGTAAGCAATGGTCGAGAACACACAACACGGTCCTGTGCTTGGAGAGGATCCGTGTGAAGAAATAAATATGATTCCCTATTCATTGCGTAAATTAATATGCTTTCTTATTTTCGTACATGATAACCACCACCGCCACCATTCAAATTTGATTGTACTGATTTAAATAAGAACATTGCTATATAGCAAGAAATTTTTACACCAAAAATGTAAGAATTAACACATGACAAAATCTTAATAGATTGTGTCATTTAATCTACTTCTTTTGTGGAAATCATGGGTAATTGTTGATATAATCAAGGGTGGAGATTTATTCTTGTATTTCTTCTCCTTAAATTTTCTTGCCAAATTAGTATGGGTGTATGGGACATGGACCACACATAGCTTGGAAAAAAAAAATCATGTGTAAATTGTTAATTGAGAATTTCTTTTCGCACCCCCTGCACTCTTTTTCACCCCATGACTTTCCTCTTTTGTCTTTCTCGCTACTTGTGAATCGAGTGTGTAAATTACATAAAAGTTGAAAACACCATTTGCTGTCTGCGTAGCGAACAAATGTGGATGGTGTGTTCGCTATCTACAGAGCGTACCCGTCAGCAGTAAAAAAAAACCCCCCATTCAGTCAAAAGTGGATGACACGTGGCCAAATGTGATTGGCCACGTGAGCCACTCAGAATTCAACAAGAATTCTATAAGTAGGCTGATGACAGGAAATTCTACGGTATTTTTAGTATTATTTTTAGTAGTAAAATGACCAAGACAGACCCAAATACGAAGGAAAACCTACAAAAGCAGGAAAAAGCATCAAGACAGAGTCCAAGATGCCAAAAGACAAGAAAAAGCCCAAAAAGTGAAGAAAATGAGCATTCCATCGCAGCATGATGTCTCCCATCATGCCACGAAAGTTAGAAAAGTAGAAAAACAAAGATTATATCAATTAAAAAAGTAGTGCTAAAATATTTAACCAATCTAAGAATAACCTAAGTCACTATATAGAAATTAATAATCAATGAAGAGATAATGAGAAAAAACTTATATAGTACCATACTGTGAGCGATATTTAATAGTGGCTTGAGAAAAGTGTTGAGGACCGAAAACTCAATTTTTTACTACAAATATTTAGCATTTGTGTACAAAATCACATATTTATACACAATGGTTAAGAATATGAAAAATTGGAAGTTCAAAGATTTTTATGATAAAATTATCATTAAATTATATTATAATAAAACTATAGAATAAATAACCACAGTTATAGTTAAGGAATATAAAAGAGTAGTAGTTTAAAAGTTGATGTGACAATTGACAAAGTTATTTTTAAAAAAAAAAATATTAGGAGAATATATGGTAATTAATTAATAAAAAATGTAACATCAAAATATTAATTTTTCTTAATTCATGTATCAAAATATAATTCAATTTAGTGGAAAGTTAAGACAAATGCATAAAGTATGTAAATTATACGGTCTCTTGCAATGATATTTTTTTATCGATTCTTATCTCATCATGCATTAAATTGATTTAGTCGAGAGTTGGGAGCTTAATGGGCAGCTTGTAACCGTTTTCAATTCTTCTTTTTTTTAACCAATTCAATTCGACATGTTATATTGTTCTCGTATCATATAAAATTATATTCATGCAATATGCCAACTAATTTGTTAAGGATATTCTTTTTTAAAGATAGAATTTTTTACTAAAGTTTGACAGACTCAAACTGTAGTCTACACATAGAACCAAAAATGTCAATATATATGTGACATGGAGATCTTCAAACAACTTTGTCTTCTTTGGCGATATACCATCATAGTTGTATGTTAGTTCTTCCTCACCAAGAATGATCCTGCAACTATTCCACTACCCCACACACACACACACACACACACATATATATATATATATGGGTTAGAATTTTGAAAGACATACGATATTTTAAAAGAAAATTAGAACCAAATAACATGTTGTTAAATCAAAGACATACGATAGTTTATTTTGCATAACATACAAATCCATAAATTAAGTATAAATAAAACTTACATATAATTAAAATGACATATTGCTAACTCAACATGTTCGTTCCAACATATGTTCCTTTGTCATCTTTGGAAAATTTGATCCCTAAAAAAGTAAGAAAAATAGACATTGAAATGAGACTAATATTTATACTTGAAAAGATAAGATAATAATTGACTTACTTGTTGAGAATAAACTTGGTTTGCTAATTGCTAAAAGTGTAAAATTGGTATATAGAAAACATGTAAAAAAACAAAACTATGAAAATGAGAGTGTGGCTAAAAAGTTGTGGTTAGTGAGTATTGCTTATAAAGATTATAGATGGTTACACTTTCTATTTCTTTTATTGATTAGAAAGAATTTCAACCATCATGAGGTTTAACTACTCTTCAACCAAAAGATATAACCATGACTTTGGAGAATGAATAGACAAATACAATAAATTATGGGATAAAAACAATGAAAAATTTGAGCTTTTTTAAATCAAAAATTGGAGCTCATTTATATATGTCACATAGGCACAATGGAGACCTAAGAATAACATAGGAGCTTCCTTTTATTAGTAAAAGATAAAAAGAAAAACGAAAAATATACAAAAATTGGGGTACATAAACCTAATTCAGTGAGTTCCCACAAAAGCGCGTAGGACAAAATACTAACCATATCAACTTCTAGTCAATCCTAACAGACAAAATAGAAGTCATAGAAATTTGAGACGAATGAAACCGACCATCAACACAAAAATGGGCAACGTACCCGCTACTCCCTGTAGCAAGCGATGATAGCTTTTTCAAGGTAAACGGTTTGAATAAGGAATGATATGAATATTAAAATAGACCCGGCAAAATAGCTCTCTTTCAACCTCTGACGATACAAGTCTTATTGAAAATCCTCAACCCAGAACCAAACGAAAGCCAAATTGAGGAATGGTCAATCAATGGGACCGAGTACCACACAAGCGCAAGAATCACAAAAAATCATTGACCCATTAGCACGACCAACGACCACTACCACCAACACGGAGTGTCTATGCACCTAGCCCTTTCGAAGATTATCAGACCGAATCAGGTCTTGATGAATCCAAATCGTGGAAGACTTCCAACAAAACCGCATACAAAGATGAACAACCCAAACTGAATTTAAAGGCAAGGCCAAAAAAACCACCATTGTTGTTCTACACAGCAGAGTGATTAACTCTCCCCGACCTCTATCGGTCAATGAGGCAAGGCAATATCATTAAATCAATCATACGATCTTTATTTCTCTCGACCTACACTGATCGATTGCGACTTTAGAAATCAATCATGTGATCATTATATGGTGTATTTTTTTGTGATTAATATCATAATGTCATTTGGTCTAATTTAATGTAATTTTGTTTTAATCATTTTTTCATATCGGTATATTAAAAATTTATAATTATAAATATTAATATTAATATTATAAAGGCACTTTTTATAATCATTTTGTTTTAATCATTTTGTCAAAAAAAAAAAATTATAAAGGCACTTTTTATGCATTATAGTTAACCTCTGTAATTATAGAGAATCCAGAAAGAAAAGTAAACATAAAAATCATAAAATAATTAATATTTATTAATATTAAATTTAGAAATTTACACCATAATAGAATATATTACAGGATGTACAGTATTATTTTTACTGAATATTATTTTTACAGGATGTACAGTGTCCATCCTGTTTAGCATGTTATTTTCTCCATCGAACTCAAGAAATTCTGTCAAACAAATCACAAGAAACAATATTAATATTAATACCAAAGGTAACTAAATTCATAATAAAAGAGAATAAATTAATACATTACTAACTATTCGACTAAGTAATAAATAAGTACTTATTGGTTTATTTTGAGAAAATTATATTTTAATATTTTTTAAATATACTAAACAATATTGTTGATTAATATAGGTAATCAAGAATACATAATTAATTATTTTAATGCAATTTTTACAAGAAAATTGCGGATTTGTAAAAGTTAATTTTAAATTTCTAAAAGAAATATTATTTTCATAAAGGACTGTGTATATTTTTCCTCTTAATAAAGGTGTATAAATAATTATTTTTTTAGTTTATTTTATAAAGAAACACTACAAGAAATATGATTTTAGGCAGTGTTTTTTTTTTGTTATAAGTCGATGAAAAAACTATGTTTCTTTGATAGTTTTGTCAGGAACTTGTAATAACTTTTAACAAAAAAGATCGTTGTCAAAAATTATATTTCTTGTAGTAAAAAGATATTGAGAACTTACTTCTTGCAATCAATGTTTTTGCTTATGGTAAAACTTATGTCTACACAGCAGAGTTCTGGAAGTGAGGCAGCTAAGTCTTCTCTTATGTTAGGGAAGTGACTAGCCGCTTCTTTAAGGCATTCACATGCAGCCCGTCGGTCTTCTACGGTGGGTGTTGCAGATTTCAAATTTGTTACACCATTGCAACAAGTAGTTGAAGGCTCTGCAGCAAGACCAATGAGGAATATCCCACAGGGAAATACTGATGTTTTTGCTTCTTCGCAATCAAAAGCATTCCCATGCTCCACAACGAGAAGAAATAGAATCAGAAATACTGGAATCGTAATCAAGTTCTTCATCTTGTAGTTGTTGAACTTGTGTTTTAATGAATGATATGAAGATTGAATGGGTGGGGGGCTTCTATATATAGTTGGAGAATTTTGATTTTATTGAATTATTTTAAAATCATCAATTTGATGCTTCATCGTAACTTTGACACTACAAAAATTGAAAATTTTGTTTCATCTATAAACCATAAACTTTGATATTTCTACGTAACCATCAATTTTGTTTCATCAACTGTGTTGGCACTACTTCTTGGTATGCTATTATGTGATGTTACTATTTGAATAAATGATTTTCCAAGATTGACATCCTTTTTTGGGTAGTATTGAGAAAAAATCACTAAAGATTATACATCTGTTAATATTTTGTACTTTTATTCATAAACAGATTTAGGAAAACTTGACGCAAACACATAGCTTGGTACACCATAATTCAAGACAGATGAGATACTTGCCCTAAATAATGTTGGGTGCCATAACACTTCAAGCCATAAGAGATGAAAAAAAGAATGAACAATTCCATCTGATTTTCTGTTTGCGTAAATCAATATGGTTCTACCATCATACATACATAGAGCTGTCAAAATGGGTTAGCCCGAATGAGCCGATCTGAATAGCCCGAATTTTTTCCGGGCTTGAATTTTAAAATTTGTGCCTGAATTTTTCCTGAACTTTTTAGCCCGGCCCGTTTAAGTCCGCTTAAAATATGGGATAGCCCGAATGAGTGGCGAGTAGCCCGAAAGCCCGAATAAATTATAATAAAAAAAATTATAGAAATAAATATGAGTTAGTATGTTGCATTTTAAGTGCGAATTTTTTTTTATTTGAACCAAGTCAATCTAAGATGTTGTTGATTTTTTTTTCTATATGAATTAGTATTTTTAAGTTCTCTTGTGTTGAATTTATATATGAACTTAAGGAAAATGCTATTTAGCAAGAATTTTTTGATGCAAGAAATAGAAGAATGTTAGGTGGCAATATTTAATTGATCAAATTATAATCACTCTCTCTCATGTATAGTTAGCCAAGTTTTAGTTGTTCAAATTTCCTAATTTTATGGATTATTTTTTTTCTTGCATCAATATTTCTTGCAAAATAACATTGCTCTAAACTAAAATATGAGTAAGTCTATTTCTCTGATTTTCTCCGATTTCTTTTTTAATTTAAATATGTTGAATTTATGGAATGAAAAAATCAATACTAAGAAACATATATTTTAGTTGAGCACAAATAGCTAAAAAAAAATTATTTTTTTTAGAAAAAAGGGCTGGCCCGAAAAGCCCGACCGCCCGTTCCGGACCGAGCTCTATTTTTGGAGCCCATATTTTATCCGGACTTTTTAACCCGGTTCGATAAAGCCCGAGCGGGCCGGCCCAAAATAAATCGGGTCGCCCGTTTTAACAGCTCTCATAGACATAGACCGGACCGCCCATTTTGACAACTCTCACAGACACCAATAGAAGTCGATTTTATTGATTTAAATAAGATTAATTACTAGTAAACGCAAATATTAGTTTTAAATAGTTTAATATTTTTATATAAGAGAAATCTAGTGTTAAATTAAAAACATATTGAGTTAAAAACTTGAGACACAATACAGACTTTGACACACCATAATTCAAGACAAATGAGACATCTAACACATAATTAAAGTTGTGTGTCATCACAATTCAAGTTAGATGAGATGAAAAAAAGAAACTAGATCCTCTCCAGTCTGCCCTCTCCAATTTTCTCTCATGTGTAGATTTGAACCGTCCATCAATAATATTAAAATACTGCCTGCTACAGTGTAATGGTAAGCAATGGTCGAGATCACACAACACGGTCCTGTGCTTGGAGAGGATCCGTGTGAAGAAATAAATATGATTCCCTATTCATTGCGTAAATTAATATGCTTTCTTATTTTCGTACATGATAACCACCACCGCCACCATTCAAATTTGATTGTACTGATTTAAATAAGAACATTGCTATATTGCAAGAAATTTTCACACAAAAAAAGTAAGAATTAACACATGGCAAAATCTTAATGGATTGTGTCATTTAATCTACTTCTTTTGTGGAAATCATGGGTAATGGTTGATATAATCAAGGGTGGAGATTTATTCTTGTATTTCTTCTCCTTAAATTTTCTTGCCAAATTTGTATGGGTGTATGGGACATGGACCACACATAGCTTGGAAAAAAAATTCATGTGTAAATTGTTAATTGAGATTTTCTTTTCGCACCCCCTGCACTTTTTTCACCCCATGACTTTCCTCTTTTGTCTTTCTCGCTACTTGTGAATCGAGTGTGTAAATTATATAAAAGTTGAAGACACCATTCGCTGTCTGCGTAGCGAACAAATGTGGATGGTGTGTTCGCTATCTACAGAGCGAACCCGTCAGCAGTAAAAAAAAACCCCCCATTCAGTCAAAAGTGGATGACACGTGGCCAAATGTGATTGGCCACGTGAGCCACTCAGAATTCAACAAGAATTCTATAAGTAGACTGATGACAGGAAATTCTACGGTATTTTTAGTATTATTTTTAGTAGTAAAATGACCAAGACAGACCCAAATACGAAGGAAAACCTACAAAAGCAGGAAAAAACATCAAGACAGAGTCCAAGATGCCAAAAGAAAAGAAAAAACCCAAAAAGTGAAGAAAATGAGCATTCCATCGCAGCACAATGTCTCCCATCGTGCCACGGTGGGAGCTGCTTGCTTGCCAAGAAAACAGAAGAAATAAATCTGAAGAAAATCTGTTCATCGCAGCACGATATAGCAAATCGCAGCACGATGACTTGACTTGGCGCCCAAGCTGATGAAATGCACAGGATCAGTTATAAAAATGAACTGAATCTTCACATCGCAGCACGATGACTCCATCGTACTGCGATGAACTTGCTAAGGCCCATTACGAAAACTATAAATAGAGCCTCCCATTCATTGTTAAAATCATTCAGAAATAGTAGAACACTCTCTACTATAAGGAGAGGTTCAGAGGAGCTCTATTGGGCATAGTTTTCTCCCCTTACGGGAAAACTAACTCAGCAAGGTATGTTTTCTTTAGGCTTTTGTATTTATAGGTTATAATTCTTGTAATTTAAATATGTAGTCTTTTGTAATTATGCCTTAGGTTGTGATGGAGACGATGAACTCCCCTATGAATATTTGGAATTTGTGGTTGAGTCTAAGTTATGATAAATGATATTTAGTAATTATGTTTGTTATTTACTTTCTTGCACTTTAATAATGTTTCTCGTAATCTGGCCGGATAAGCGGGAGCGCCCTTAGAATTGATATAAGGTTTTGACTTAATATGGTCCGGAACTAGTAGTTAATAATGCTAGGTGTATATAGACGGTAACATCCTGAATTAGTCGTGAACTGATCGGTTAGAGGAGGAATCATGAACTAAGTGTGAACTGAGCACTTAGAAGATGAACAGCCCGATACCTAGGACCTAGAGGTTGATTGGTGAAGATAATAATGCGTGTTTATAAACAAATCACTTAGTAATTAGGGTATGCGACACATCGAGGTTAGGCTCTCGTAGGTACCTTAGTTACTAACGTAGGGAAACTTTAATAGACATAGTGTAATAGTAAGGTATTACTACAACAAGGAGAATTCACCGCCGAACATAATCTAAGTAACTATGTTATACACCGATCATGCCAAATATGAAGAAGGGAATAAGTCCAACCACCATACCTAGACTCTATATTTCTTGAATCTATATTTATACATTCTGCTTATTTAAATTTATGCAAAGCATTACGCTTCCTTTTATAAAACTTTTTTCAAAAACCAAAGCAAATGCAAACTATCAAGAACGTAAATAACGCTAGTGAAGCTTCGGCACGATCCCTGTGGATACGAACTCATTCTAGACACTTAGAGTGTGTATTATTACTCGACGACAAACTGGTGCACTTGCCAGACCGCAGTCAAGTTTTTGGAGCCGTTGCCGGGGATTGTGTTTACAAAGCATTACTAGATTTATTTAAGTTTGTCAAAAAATTTCAAAAATACAAAAAAATTAAAAAAATCTTGTTGATGATTGTGGATTTTGATCTGTGGCAATTCTGGCTAAGGATAAGTCAAGGTCTCCGAGCGATCTGTTGTGATCCACCTCACTTACCTGGGAATTTTCATAGCGACAAAGACACATGAGACAAACCAAAAATAGTTTTACCATTTAATATTCCAGTGCTACCGAAAGTATTCATTTGTTGTACTTGATAACAGGTATCCTGGAGTTTAAGTACGATCCTGAACCAGAAAGAACGCTTTGGAAAAGAAGGCAAGCACAAAGGCTTGCAAAATCCAGTAATCTTAACACATAAGAAGAGCCTACCACCGAAGCCATGGGGGACGAGCAAAGAGTTACAATGGGAGATTACTGCAAGAGGACTGACACAGATCAGATCTCACTAGGGTTCAAACCGGCCAACCCAGCTATCTTTGATATTAAGGGTAATGTTCTTACAGGTTTGCGGGAGAACCAGTTCGACGGACGTGCCAACAATGATCCCTGGGATCATCTCTCAAAGTTTTCAGAGACATGTCAGATCCAAAAGGTGCCGGAAAACGTTTTAGAGGACCAGAAGAAGCTGCGTTTGTTTGCTTTTTCTCTTACAGGTCTAGCTAAAGATTGGCTTCAATGCTTGCCAAGGGGAACGATTGCAACATGGAAGGAGCTTGAAGACAAGTTCCTAGAAAGATTCTTCACACACACACACACACTATTCCAAAAGAGGAAGTCTGAGATTCTAGTTTCAAACAACATGAATCTGAAACGCTGTGTGAGGCTTATGAACGCTTCAAACTACTCATGAGAAGGTGTCCTAACCACATCATTTGTGCCATGGAGCAGATGCAACTATTCACTGCTGGTATGAAGATGCAACACAGCATGATACTATATGCCTCAGCTGGTGGGTCCATCAAAGTAAAGACCTATGCAGAGACTAAGGATCTGGTTGAGCAAATGTGCCATAATGAATACAACATGAGTCATGATCGAGCTGAAAAGACGCCTGAAATTCTTAAGGTGGACCAGGAGATTGCCTACAAAGTAGAGATCGAGTTACTGAGAAGGCAACTTGCTGATAAAGAGAAAGTTGTGAAGGAAGCCACTGTTAAAAAGGTAGAAGAAGTCTGCGACTTCTGCCTGGAAGATCATCCTAATGGGCATTGTTTGCCAGGAGGAAGCGAGGAGCAGGTAAATTACATGGGAAACAACTACAGCCCAGGTTGGAGCAAGCACCCAAATTTACGCTGGGACCAAACAGGGAATCAGGCTCAAGCTGCACCTCAACCAAGAAAGTCATCTCCATTGGAAGAGTTACTCAACAAATTTGCTAACATGAGCAAGACTAACTTTGAAAACATCCAGACTACAGTAGCCAACCAGGGGGCGACAATAAAAAGTCTTGAAACCCAGATTGGTCAACTCTCAAAACTGGTAAGCACTCATGTTTCTAAAGATATTGCAGGTAACACGGTGGACAATCCAAAGGAGGAGTGCAAAGTCCTGAAAGACCAGAAACCAGAACAGGAGCAAAGAGAAGAACAGATAAAGGACTACGAAGAGTGGTACAAGCTGTTCGATATGACATTAGATGAAGCCTATGACGAGTTCATGAGAGAGCTTAGGGAGTACAGAGAAAGCCGAGCAAGACTGCCACCCAAGAAGATAGATCCTGGAAGCGTCACCATACTCTGTGAGGAAGCAGAAGTCCGAGCATTATGTGATGTGGGTTCAATTGTTAACGTAATGCCATTATCTCTGGCAGAAAAGTTAAAACTCTCAAAACCGACTGCAGGTACAGAAAGGGAACTCGTATTAGCAAATCAGTTAACCATCTACTCAGCAGGTACAATAGAGGATGTCTTGGTGAAAGTCAGAGACCTGGTATTTCCAACACACTTCATGATCCTGGATATCCAAGAAGACGAAGAGCACCCCATCATTCTTGGAAGATCATTCTTAGCAACTAGAAGGGCACTCATTAATGTGGAGCTCGCCGAGTTGACTCTAAGGAGTGGAGAGAAGGAAAGAACTATCAAAGCTTCCAGAACTAAGAGGGAAGTATGCTACATGCTCGAATGGAAAGATAGAGAAGCTACACCACCGACTTCAGTTCAAGAAGTACAGGTAAAGGTAGAGATAGAGGAGCTGGAGAATGAAATGGCACAACTAGAGATAGAGACAGCTCAGAATGAAGAGATACCCAAAGAACTCACTGACAAATTGAAGAGGCTAACTATTGAAGTGGACATCCGAGCAACATGGGTCAAAGCATGGGGTAGAAACCGAAAAGTGGCCAGAAAATCTATGTTTGGGGTTAATACGCCACCTCTGAAGAAGCTTGCTGCTGAAGGAAAGAAGTATAACTGGGTTGGAGCTGAAAAAGAACAAAAGAAGGAACATCCACCGAAAGGCAAATGGAAGTCCATCATAAAAATAGTACCTTCAGAAGATGATGGACGACTCTGCTTTGCTACCTTCAAAGAGAAACAGAACCCAGAGAAGTATGAGAGAAGCAATAAGAAAGAGGGGGAGCTAAGGCGAAAGCTCCTACAGAAGAGAGAGACATGCGAACTTATCCTCTGTAATGGAGGAAATGCCTCAAGCTAATGAGAGGCTAAACAAGCGCTACTTGGGAGGCAACCCAAGGATAAGTATTTTTAATTCAGTATTTCAATTCAGTATTTTCAATTCAGTTTTTTCGATTCAATAAAGTATGGCAAAGAATTTCGCATGTCATCTTCATCTGTTAACAACCCTTATTCAAACTTAGAAAAAAATTAAATAACTGTTTTGTTGTTTATTATCTAGTGCATGACTAACTGTTATATGTAAGATTGCGGCGAGATGAGTTATAAATTTTGATAAGCCGAATTTCACGCCTTCATACAAATACCAAAGGTGATTGCTCCGAAGTGCGAAGTTCGGGAGACAGAGAGACGAGTGATGAAGCTGATGTCTTTGAGATAAGTGTTCAACTTTCAGATATACCTAAGCCATGTGAGGATTTGAGCCAAATATTTCCAAACGGTATTACTACTTTCTTTCGAATTTCTATGAGAGTACCGTGGCACTTGTTTATTTTCTAGAACTTGCTCTAATTCTCTGCTGACTGCTTAGTTTGATATTATATGCATTGAGGCAATTGTTTGTTATAACCCAGAGCCTTTTCAAACCACCCCTTATTATTATTATTATTATTATTATTATTATTATTATTATTATTATTATTATCCTTTGCTAGTCAATTTTGAGCCGTAAAAAAATTATCCCTTTTGTTTCGGTGACAAACCACATTACAAGCTAGAGCCTTTTGTTAGTTTGATATTATATGCATTGAGGCAATTGTTTGTTATAACCCAGAGCCTTTTCAAGTCACCCCTTATTATTATTATTATTATTATTATTATTATTATTATTATTATTATCATTATCCTTTGCTAGTCAATTTTGAGCCGTAAAAAAATTATCCCTTTTGTTTCGGTGACAAACCACATTACAAGCCTATAGACCTGAAAAACAAAGATTTACCCTCTTTGGAGTTAGGTAATAGTTCTCAAAAAGTCTTGGCAACAAAACAAGTTTGGGATTGCTCATGGAACTAGCAACATCTAAGTTTGGGGTGGGTATACGGAGAACTATCACTACAAAAAGAAAAGAAAAAAAAAGAGACAGGAAAACATCAAAAATTCCCTAAAAAAATAGTTTCTTAAAAAAAATGAATGAAAAAGAAAGAGCCAAAGGACAAAAACAATGATAGAAAAGAACCACACAAAGACACTTCCGGTTCTTAATCTCCGATACCAACACAAAAAGGCACCCTAAGGAATAAGGTTGCGTACACAAAGAGGAACAACAAAGTAGAAATTAACTCCAATGTTTAGCCTACTATTCCCAAAAATGTCCTACCTTGACCTAAGCCACGTTATAACCCTGAAAAAGATCACCAATAATGCATATATATTAAATTTTGACTGGTTGCTTAGAGTTCTTGCAAGCCTATGGTAAAATGGCAGGTTGTACGATGATTGAGAGATAACTCTTTCAATTATGAGCGGAAAATACAAATGTGAGAGAGAGAGAGAGAGAGAAAAAGTTGGACATGGACTCTTGCGGGCATTTGTCCGATTTGCTACTATTGACGTCTCCTGAGCCTAGCAGGACTGAGCATGACCGCTGTGGTAAGAAATCAGCGGTACCATTGTTGAAAGGCTTAATTAGTCTATAAGTCCCTTAAAGACTTTTTTGGTTTCACTTTGGTCCCTTAAAGAAAATAAGTTTCACTTTGGTCCTTATCGATATCTCCATCAGTCAATTTGGTTATTTTCGTCCATTTTTTTCAAAAACCGTTAATTTCTGTACAGGTGCCACGACACAACTTATTTTGCCACATGTACAGAAGTTAACGGTTTCTGATAAAAAATTGACAAAAAGGACCATATTGACTGTCGGAGATATCTATAAGGGACCAAAGTGAAATTTATTTTCTTTAAGGGACCAAAGTGAAACTAAAAAAATCTTTAAGGGACTTAAATACTAATTAAGCCTTGTTGAAATATAAGCAAGGTTGTGAAATTCCTATCATTATTATTTATCTCTTAGTTCTCTAACGATCTTGTCTGACAGCATGTTACTTGAGGACAAGCAACAATTTAAGTTTGGGGTTGTGATGACAGGAATTTCTACGGTATTTTTAGTATAATTATTAGTAGTAAAATGACCAAGACAGGCCCAAATACGAAGGAAACTTTTACTACTAATAATAATACTAAAAATACCGTAGAAATTCCTGTCATTAGTGACACATCGAGGTTAGGCTCTCGTAGGTACCTTAGTTACTAACGTAGGGAAACTTTAATAGACATAGTGTAATAGTAAGGTATTACTACAACAAGGAGAATTCACCGCCGAACATAATCTAAGTAACTATGTTGTACACCGATCATGCCAAATATGAAGAAGGGAGTAAGTCCAACTACCATACCTAGCCTCTATATTTCTTGAATCTATATTTATATATTCTGCTTATTTATATTTATGCAAAGCATTACGCTTCCTTTTATAAAACCTTTTTCAAAAATCAAAGCGAATACAAACTATCACGAAGTTAAATAACGCTAGTGAAGCTTCCGCACGATCCATGTGGATACGAACTCATTCTAGACACCTATAGTGAGAATTATTACTCGACGACAGACTGGTGCACTTGCCAGACCGCAGTCAAGAAGCCTACTGCCGAAGGAAAGAAGTATAACTGGGTTAGAGTTGAAAAAGAACAAAAGAAGGAACATCCACCAAAAGGCAAGGGGAAGTCCATTATAAAAACAGTACCTTCAGAAGATGATGGACGACTCTGCTTTTCTACCTTCAAAAAGAAACAAAACCCAGAAAAGTATGAGAGAAGCAACAAGAAAGAGGGAGGAGCTAAGGCGAAAGCTCCTACAGAAGAGAGAGACATGCGAACCTATCCTCCGTAATGGAGGAAATGCCTCAAGCTAATGAGAGGCTAAACAAGCGCTGTTTGGGAGGCAACCCAAGGATAAGTATTTTAATTCAGTATTTTTAATTCAGTATTTTCAATTCAGTATTTTCAATTCAATAAAGTATGCCAAGAATTTCGCATGTCATCTTCATCTGTTAACAACCCTTATTCAAACTTACAAAAAATTAAATAACTGTTTTCTGTTTATTATCTAGTGCATGACTAACTGTTATAGGTAAGATTGCGGAGAAATGAGTTATAAATTTTGATGAGCCGAATTTCACGCCTTCATACAAATACCAAAGGTGATTGCTCCGAAGTGCGAAGATCGGGAGACAGAGAGACGAGTGATGAAGCTGATGTCTTTGAGAGAAGTGTTCAATTTCAGATATACCTAAGCCATGTGAGTATTTGAGCCAAATATTTCCAAACGGTATTACCACTTTCTTTCAAATTACTATGAGAATTCACCGCCGAACATAACCTAAGTAACTATGTTATACACCGATCATGCCAAATATGAAGAAGGGAGTAAGCCAACCACCATACCTAGCCTCTATATTTCTTGAATCTATTATTTTATACATTCCGCATTTATATTTCTGCAAGCATTACACTATTTTTATAAAAACCTTTTTCCAAAAACCAAAGCGAATGCAAACTATCACGAACTTAAATAATGCTAGTGAAGCTTCGGCACGATCCCTGTGGATACGAACTCATTCTAGACACCTAGAGTGTGAATTATTACTCGACGAAAGACTGGTGCACTTACCAGACCGCATTTATTGGCACACTTTGTGCCATTTCCTTTTCACCATTCAGGGGCGGAGCCAATTGTGGGTCGAGTAGGGCCATGGCCCGCCCCAAATTTCTAGTTTTTTATATATTTATAGGTGTGTGTATATATTTTTGTTCAGCCGTATATGATATATATATTAGCGTTTGCATATATGTATCAGCAATGTACCTCGCTCTAGTGGTTGTGATGGTCGTCCAGTATTCTGAGTGCACGAGTTCGATTCTAGCGTGCAACATTTTTCCATTTTAATCCTATTTTAAACAAAAAATACCATGGAATTGCAATAAGTGGGACTTGAACTCTGGTCTTTCAAGAAAAACTAATAAGAACAAACCACTAAATTACTAGTGGTAAAAAATATATATGTTCAAAATATATATATATATATATATATATATATATATATATATATATATATATATATATATAAATGCTCATATTATAAACAAGAAAATATATATAAATTTTTCTTTACAAATAATATATGTATAAAAAAAAATTACGCCCCCTCCCAAGAATTACTGCTAGCTCCGCCACTGTCACCATTCACTTCTTCTCCCTCATTCTTCTCACATTTCACTTTTTTTTTTGCTTTTTTAGTTGTTATTTTGTTTATTTTGTAGTTAGTCTAGGGTAGTTTTGGTTATCCTTCGGCTGCATGGTCCGCCGTAGGCTACCCAAATTGATCCTTTCGGTGTTGTTTAGTCACTATGTTTGGGGTCAATATGTTAGTCCGCGGGGGATTTTTGTGACCCATTAGGATCAATATGTTTAGCCCAAATGTGTCCAACCGAGTTTACAGTTTGGACCGCACAAATGGGACTATACCATACACGAATGTCATTGTCCCAAGCCATCACAAATTGGGCTTGTGCACTGAAGCCACAGAACTCGTAGGTGGTACAATTAAACCATTGGTTTTTAGAATGTATTATATTTGTCTACGTTTAATTTACTTTTTCCCCAAAATTGGGGTTAAATTTTGGTTTTTTGTTATAAGTTTTTCCCCTCCTAGGTTTACTTTTAGCCCCCTATTTGGAGGCCGCGAATGTATTATTTTTGTCTAATGTATCCATGTTTATGGTTGTAATAATAATGAATGAAAATTGTTTTAATGAATTTTTTGTTGCATTGCAATTTGGCTATTGCCTTTGTATTGATGTTCTGTAACTGATGTAGTTCGCTACGCAGATAGCGAACCACATATATGTTCGCCACTTGGGAAGCGAACACCAACACCATTCCCTCTGTTGGCAGCAAACCACGTCAATAACAGAAACAAAACATGAATCTAAGAACACTCAAACAGTTTTAATTTTTATCCAAAGTTGTTATATTTAAAAACCATAAAAACAAGACATATCAAAATATCATTTGATATATATTGTATAATCTGAGTGATTAATTACAAAATATACTTTAACCATTTTACATCCAAAAAAATAGAGCAAAGTGGTTAGAGTGTTTACTTGAACGCTTTACAACTTTGAAACATAACTAATCTAATCTTTACTTAAATCTACTGGTTCAACCTCAAACTCATCGTCCGTATCGTGAACGCCTATAACAACCTTAGCACGTGGAGATATCATTTCATCTTCCACAACAATCCCACCGTGAGCACATTTTAAATTGTTGTACTGTTCCATTCGATCCGCATATCTATCGGGCCAACGGTCAGCGCTTTTCAAATGGTGCTTATCCCACATCCTACTAGTTTGAGGTATCGGACTATCCGACTTCAAGTGTATTTGCATGAAGTGATCATTGTTCACCCACCCGATGCACAATAGTTTTTCTCTAATCGGAGGCTCACCCTCTAACGGAAAAAAAGTTTCCGAATACCCATAACGCGTTAGTAAGACAAATATAGTGTTGTGCTTTTGGGCCACTAAAGAACCCATGTCCAGAAACATGAACCGTTTGCTTTTAGGTGCATCACCGGGAGGTCCCGGAATAAGAGTGTCTCCGATTTGGTTAAATCTTGCTTGACTAGCAAACACCTCTAAATATCTTTTTTTTATTTTGCTTCAATTCAATGGACAAATCAAGGCGGACCATGTTGTAAGAATCTACGGAATCACCAATTAGGCCACTAACAGCACGAAATCCGCAGTGTCCGTCTGATGCCACATTGATGACATTTTCAAAGTACTGGTGCATGAAGAGAGGCCAATGGTTCATGTTTGGCCAATTTGGAGCCTGACTAGTTTTTCTTCGACTCTTTTGTCCTGCCTCTGAACAATGGGACTACAACTCCACATGTTCAACTAAAGAAGGAGAATGCTTCGTAGACCTTTCCTCCTGACTATATCTTGGTCTTTTCGACCAACCCTTTGGTGCACCTTTGCATTTGACCTGGCTAGGAGGTGGACACATCGAGGTCGTCTCTGGATAGACAAACTGTCTAAACATTTCTTTCAAATGGACCTTCATGTCGTGGTCTGCACTTTTGAATTTGGACTGAACAGTGAAATAGAATATTTAGAAAGTATTGTAAATTGAATTTGGTCCGCAGTTCATGTCACCCAAACTGTTGTGGACGAATTTTTTCAATCTGGCATGTGCTGACTCAGCCCTGTTTGTCGTGGTATTACCTAGATGCGTTACTCGGTCGGTCCATACCCTCACAAATTTCTCCTTAATTAGACCTAAGATGGTACTCTCAACATACTCAATGAACTCCGGCCAATGTCCATATCTTTCTTTGAACGTGTTCACCGAAGAATTGTATTCTTCCTCTGATGCCGAGTCCACAATGTTTTCCCAAGCTGCTTTCACATTTGTCCACACCTCACGGGATCTCACAATTTTCCCTTCTTTAAAAAATTTGTTTTCACATTCATTAGAATGTGGTATTGGCACAGTAAGGCGGTGCATTTTGGAAAAACATCGTCAACCGCCTTCATAAGAGCCTAGTCCTGGTCGGTGACAATAACCTTCAATTCGTCCTTACACCGGAAGAAATTTGAGACGACTCGCAATGCCCAGACAAAATTGTCCTCCTTCTCCGATGTCAAAAATCCAAATGCAATTGCATACGCCTTTCCGATAGAAGTACAACCAACAACCTCAAGAAACGGGATTCGGTACTTGTTTACCTTGTACGTCGAGTCCATGACAAGCACGGTGGAGAATGTGTTAAAGAGCTTCACGGAGTCCGGATGGGCCCATAAAATATCGTTGAGTGTCTCCGTGCCTGGAAGAACTCTGTGAGTGAACAAGTAATTCCTTTCAACCAAACACTTCATTAGATGCTGCATCTTCGTCCTTCGACTCCGTTCAGCCTTCTTCATTCTGTATAAAAAATTATATATGTGTTTGGAATTTGAACACGATGATTTTCGCCGCTTCTTTAGTGTCGACAAGATATTCCTCAGTGTCGCCATATTATTTGTCATTTCTCGGACTACTTCCAGCTCCTCCGGACGAAGCCTCTCTCCATACTTATGACCCTGAAAATTTTGAGTCATTTCATGATTGTGTTCCCCGTTCACAACATTCAAACTCCAACAACCTACACTCAATAGATAACTCTTGAGTTTGAACGGGCAACCATCCTTCAACGTTGTCATCGCATCCCTTTTCTTCTTCGCGTACTCCCTGTATTCACCGTCTCTTTGACATCCAAGAGCAACATAGTCTTTCCGGCCATTCCCACCGTTATCGGACTTCGTAATCACAGACACGAAACCTAACGTTTCCGACAAGTCACGAACCCATTTTAGCATATCGGCACGTTGCTCAAATTTCCTATTCGTGGTGAATTGTATTCGGAAATTGACATTAGGAGCGAGTACAACAACTACTGGGGGGCCACACTATTGTCAGGTTGTTCGTCGGCCGACTTATCTTCAACATTAATTTCTTCTTCAATCATCTGACGTTTGTCTAACCTAATACCAGCCTTATGCATAACATTTTCGTCATCTTTAGCTCCACTTGAATCGGCCATAGTACTTCCTATATTTCTGGTTAAAAATACAATAGTTTAGTTCTATAGTTTCTAATTATGTGCTAAAACAAATTCATCCAACCAAAAACATTTTCTAGAATTTGCAAAACAGAACATGTCCTGTCCTAGTACAATTCGCTCCCTAGGTAGCGAACAGCCTCAGGCATGCTCGCTCCCTAGAGAGCGAACACAACCAGTTCTAGGTGTTTGACGTGATGACAAGGAAATGCTTACAAAATGGAAATGAGAGGGTTTTAGAATCACATTACCTTTGCATTCAACTCATTTGGACGTCCGTTTTGCACTTAGATGCTTGGATTGACACTTTCTAACACAAAATCCCCCAAAATTGCCGGTTTTTGGAGGGTTTGAAAGAGGGGAAAAAAGGTGGTTAAAATGTATACTGTTTCTGTCTGAAGGTCCATGCATATATATAGGACAACCGTTCGCTCCCTAGAGAGCGAACACGCCATGCTAGTTCGCCTTCCACATAGCAAACATTGTAAATCAAATCTCTCTATGGGGGGTGGCTGTGTCTCTATGTTGACCAAACGCTCACAAAATTTACACGCTCGCTCTCTAAGAGGCGAGCATCGTTCGCTCCCTAAGAAGCGAGTAGGGGTAGTTTGGTAATTTCAGGGGGTACTAGAGGATTCGTGGGGGTGCGAAAAGAAATTCTCTTGTTAATTTAGTTATACAATTGTGTTGATGATGAACCTCTACTCCACAGAGCTACAATAGCTTAACTTAGGTGTGGCAGTGGCGTAGAGGGAAGGAAGGAGGCGAATTGAGGCTGATGTTGCTGCAATGATGGTTTCTTATATAATACTTATATGTTTGATTTATCCCTAAATTGAATGATCTAAATTTGATTTTTGTCATATAAATTTTTTTTTGACATTATTTAATATAATATAGACATGTATAAATTTAACATGATATATAGACATAATATATAGACTCCTTTACATTAACTTGTAACCTTTTATTTTTTAACACTCTATCATACACCAGAAACAAAATAGATTAAAATATGTTTTTGATCCTCAGTTTTATGGGGAATTTTTTTTTGGTCAATATACTTTAAAATCACTATTTTTTGTTCTCAATTAATTTTGTGTTTTGATTTTAGTTTCAGATGTTAGGTCAACTGTTAGTTGACTAACGGATGTCCATATGGCAGTTACACAGTGGACTTTTTTGACATGTGGTATCCTACGTGGACTGCCACGTCAGCTTTTAAAAATAAAATTAATATAAAAAAAAAAAGTCTTCTTCTATTATAATTGTAATTTTTTTGTCTTTAATAAACTTGTATCATCACATTAATAGAATTTGTAATCTTTTATTATGTGTGATGACATTATTATACAAGTTCATATTAATAGAGTTTGTAATTTTTGTTACGTGTCTTTGATGAAATTTTTGTATTATCACATTAATAGATTTTGAAATGTAATTGTTTCATCACACGTAACAAAAATTACAAACTCTATTAATGTGATGATACAAGTTCATCAAAGAGAAAAAAGAGTTTTTCTGAATTTTTATATTAAATAAAAATATTGTTTTTTTAAAAAAAGCTGACGTGGCAATCTATATAGGATGTTACGTGTCAAAAAAGTTCACTGTGTCACTACCACATGGTGACATCCGTTAATTAACTAACAGTTGATCTAACATCTGAAACTAAAATCAAAATACAAAATTAATTAGAGACAAAAAAAAGTGATTTTAAAGTATAAGGATCGAAACAAAAATTCCCTATAAAACCTTGGACAAAAACATATTCTACCCAACAAAATATATTAAAATGGATAAACATTATTGCTTGCTGCTAGAAACTTTGTTTTACTAATTTGGTACTTTACTTGTGCGTCTAATATGTGCTAGATTTGCATGCACACTTCACTTTATGTATAACTAACAAGCAAACTACAAACATTAATTAATATTATTGTAATTTCTAAGTGGAATACTGCCCAACCCAACAAGGCAGCATCTTATTACCAATTCCTTGCTGATCTTTAGTACAGCTATTTATATACAACATTACAAGAAACAAGAAATTGTATTTCTTATCCAATATGTTGAAGAAGTAGGGAGCATTGCGACATCAGTAGTGTGTCTTTTGGTTCAATTTTAAAATATAATAATAACCCTTTATAGTATACTTAGAGATTGGAGATAGAAAATACTTGTTCTAAATATTAAACAAATACTTGCACGGAACATTTCTATATGTTTATTTTTAGGTTAATATTATCTAGTGCCTTTAGAGTATTAGTTAAAAAAGACAAAAAAAAAATACTTTGAAACAAACATTTTTATATTTTTGAAAAATAGTATATTTATTTACCATATTTATTTCTAATTTTTATTTGCGATATTTAGTTTTTCAACCGTGCTCCAATCCAAATATAGGACTCATTTGAATTAACTTATTTTTTAGTTTATGCAATATAAATTAGGTTTTATGCAATTTTATAAATTAATACTAATTAATAAAAATTGTATTTTTATAAGTTATTTTACCTTAACAAACTTATAATAATATACATAAAAATAATTAAGTTGTTTGCACAAACTCAAAAATAAATTAATTCAAATGGACTCATATTAAATAATATTTTTATTTAATATGTATTATCAAAGTGCTCTGTTTCAATCCTAAAGACAAAATCTGACATCATGTTTGTGGTGAGAGAGATGTGTATCTCCTTGCTTTGAATTAGTATTAGTGTTTTCTGATGTTAATGTCTAGACTTTGAACTTGGATTGATTCACAATACATCATAAAATGACACATTACATTATAGCGCGCACGCGTATATGAATTAGGGAAAGACCAAATTATACTAATATACTCTCCTACGTTTATAATTCACTTTTTAGATTCATTCAATAATTGATGTATTTAGTTTATATTATAACTAAAATATATTTATTATTGAATGAATCTAAAAAGTCAAACGTCTCTTATAAAAAGGAACGGAGGGAGTAATATTTACATAAACATCACACTATTTAATAATATTATAACGAATATAAATTTGAGTTTAATGGAGATGCACAAACGGTGTAAAATAGTTTTACACGGTCAACCAATAAAAAATCATCATTTTGCCATGTCATATTAAAAAGGTGGGGGTGTATTGGGGTGATGTGGCGGAAAACATAATTGGTATTGGTTGACTGTGTAAAATTATTTTATACTGTCGGTGCATATACATTTTTCTCTATAAATTTATCTAGTGTTTTTAAATTAAATTTAAAAAAATTATAATGTCAAATGTATTGAATCATTTCATAGTCAAATCCATAGTATAGTTTATTTAGTTATGCAATTTTGAAGGAGCTAAAACGACTTTAGGTAGCCTTTGAGGCTTTGACACTATTTTCTTTAATTCTGTTCTAGAAAGTTCAAATTCTATCTTTATATTCCATTTTGTGTTCTTTTTAATATCCATAAAATTCATGAGTGAAATATTTTCTTTTGTTTTGAGTCCAAAATGACAGATTGATTTCAAATAGTTCCATTTGTATATTGTCTTATAATTTATTAGGTTGCAGAATCGTGCCTACAAAATTCCATGATCCATATTAAAAATAGGAATTGGAGTGAGATGTTTGGTTTCTTTATTAGGTTGAACATTTATTTAAAATCCTTTTTTTTACGCAATAGTTTGAAATTCCTTTTCAGAACTGCAATTTGAGCTAAATATATATCCATTATTTTTATACAAATTTATATTACGTACGAGAGACAAATCATATTTAAAGTCGGAGAGAACCACCGACTCATTAATGATGATTTAATTTAGACAAAATTATATTAGAAAGTCGGATAAAAATTGAAACTCAATTGTTTTGTATATTTATACGAGTGAAACTCTTTTATGATATATATATATATATATATATATATATATATATATATATATATATATATATATATATATATATATATTGTTCTATTTTATTATAGATTTTTTTAAAATTATGAACTTAAATCAAGTTATAATTTATATACAGGATGCTATTTTTATTTGTACCGAGTTTATATTCACATTCATATATTAATATGGAGCAATTTTTTTTTGTAATTTATATGGAAGTACATATTTTGACTTATATATTTATACGAGACTTTTATTTTTATTTTTTTTTTTACGAGACTTATATTTTTAATGATATAGTAATACAACAACTTATTTTTTTGTAATAACTTATTTTTTTGTAATTAATACGGGAGCCTGCTATTATTCAGTTCAAATCTTATTGGGTAATATATTTTATGTTATTGTCATCCTTTTAAATTATGAACTTAAACCAAGTTATAATTTATAACATTTATATATATATAGTTCTATTTTATTATAGGATTTTGTTTATTACTTTGTTCGTTACAGCGGAATCCTATAATTTTGGTTATCAATATTTTAAAGCTTCATTAGTTTTTATCACATAGTGTCATATTTTAATTTATTTTTTTTTTGAGATCAAAAAGGTGGAAAGCTAAGTGTTATCCACCCAAAAATTTATTAAAGTGGAAAGATTGAAATACAAAATGGAGGGGACTAGGCCAAAACTCCACTTAAGAGGAAAATAATCGAAAGCTAGGAATACCAAGTTTGTTTTTCTCAAAAGGTTCCTTAATAAACAAAGGGATCTCAGTTCAAAAAACAAGATCAGGAATAGACAATCCAAAATTAGCAAACAAGTCTGCAACCTGATTGCCTTCTCTATATATGTGAGTGATGACACAATTCATTTGACCAACCATTGCTAAGGCATTCTTCCATCTGTTCCTTAGACCATAAGCAACCTGCTTGTCAGGATTTTTGAAAGCAGCTACCACAGAAGATGAATCTGATTCAATCCATAAATGAGTCCACTTCTTATGAAATGCAATTTCAATAGCTCTCAAAGCTCCACTAAGCTTTGCTACAATAGAAGAGGTAATGCCCAAAGGTTCTGCAAAACCATTAATGAATTCTGCAGCATGATTTCTAAATATACCACCACAAGCTGCAATACCTGGATTTCCATTTGAGGCACCATCTATGTTGCATTTGAGCCAACTTATCAAAGGGGGAGTCCAACAAACTTCTCTGAGAATAGGAACCTTAGGCTGATGAATAGAGATTCTAAACTTCTTAAGGAAAGTAAAATCCCTTAAAGAGTTAGAAGATGGCTTACAAGTACTATTTCCTGCCAAACAAGTGCTAGAAATTATCATTGAGATGGCAGATCTCCAAGATATGTAATTATCATTAAATCTAGCCTCATTCCTAACTGTCCATATAGTGTGCAGCAGATTGACCAAAGCAGCAGTTATTGTCACTTTGCTCTGTGGAGACCAATTCAGATTACACAAGGTCCACATGTCCTCCATGGTTGTAAACTGAAGAGTTAAATCTAAACAACCTGCCAACCATGACCAAAGTTTGATAGCATAGCTACAAGCAAAGAACAAATGAAAGGAGGACTCAACACTGCTCTTGCACAGATTGCACATAGATGGTAAGGCACAACCTCTAAGAATTAAATTTTCATCTGTTGGCATCTTCTCATGCATCAATCTCCATGCCATGAATGATCTAGAAGGTGGAATTGCAGGATTCCAGATCAATTTAGCCCAATGTAACTCCTGGTATTGCTGCATTTTGAACAAATAAGCTTCCTTTAGCTCTGAGTCTCCAGAATCTGTGTGTCTCCAAATCAACTTGTCATCAGTATGGAACATGGGAATAGTGACCTGACTAACAATGGATCTAAGATTGCTGAACATAGCTGTCAAAGTTGAAGGAATCTCCCAAAGGCCATTTTGAATATAATCACTGACAGATGAAGTTAGCATAGGTCTAGTATGAGCAGGAATATTCAATTGCTCCACTAAGGAAGTGCCACACCAATTGTCATTCCAAAAGTTAATATTAACACCATTACCTAGTAACCATGATGAGTTCTCCATAATGACATCAAATTCAGAGATGACACTACTCCAGATAGATGAAAAAATGTGATGAGATATATGCCTTCTGTTTCTAATCACTCTATCTCTCAACAAAACTGCCCAAGAAGATTGAGAATTCAACAAAGTCCAACATAACTTAAGGTTTGAAGCAGTGTTTAGCTTGGTCAAGGATCTGAGATTTAAGCCTCCTTGAGAAAGAGGCCTACAAATCTTCTTCCAAGAGGTAGTGACCAACTTTCTTTTATCAATATCTCCACTCCAAATAAAGTTTCTAATACATTTTTCAATTTTTTTGAGAAGTGAAACAGGCCAAGAATATATAGTAATGCTATAAGTTAGCATACTTTGAATAACTGACCTAACTAACTGGACTCTACCAGCAATGGAAAGAAGAGAAGCTTTCCAAGCTGACATCTTCAACATGATCTTATCAGCAATGGATTGGAAATGAATGACCTTAGGTTTACCTTTAAAAATAGGCACTCCTAAATAATGGAATGGTAAAGAGCCTATATTAAAGTTCAGAAGCTGCACAATAAGATTTAGTCTACCTGGAGTAATGGAACCTGAGAAGATAGTAGACTTTGAATTATTAATGACTTGCCTAGATTCTATAGCATATCTGTCAAAGAGATCCTTGAGATACCTCAAACCAGCAAGATTACCTTTGCAAAATATCATCAAATCATCTGCATAAAATAAGTGAGAAGGGACATTGATATTCCTGGTACCCTTAATCACAAGTCTAGATATACCTCTACTTAAAACCTCTTCAGCAAGACAAAAAAGAAGAGGTGACAGTGGATCACCTTGCCTCACTCCTCTATTACAATTGAAGAAACCATGAGATTTACCATTAATTGAAATAGATAGAAATGCAGATTGAAGGATTACATGGATCCAATTACAAAAAGTTTCATTAAACCCAAAAGTCTTAAGAACCTTAAGAAGAAAAGACCAATCCAAAGTGTCAAATGCTTTAGCAATATCAATCTTTAAGGCTAAGTTACCTTCAAAGGACTTGTTGTGAAGTAGATTTGCAGCTTCTGATGCAGTACACAAGCAATCCTTAATGTCCCTACCATGAATAAATCCCTTTTGTTCTACAGAGATGAGATTTGGCATGATTGTAGCTAACCTATCTGCAATGATCTTTGAAAAAATTTTGAACTTAAAATTAGCCATTGCAATTGGCCTGTATTGATCAATAGAAGAAGCTGCAGGAAACTTGGGCAATAAGGCAATGATATTAGAATTGAAGCCTGGTAGAATCCAGCTGGTTGTAAAAAACTCCAACACTGAGTTAATCATATCAGACTGCACAATGTCCCAATAATGTTGAAAAAAATATGCACCAAACCCATCTGGACCTGGAGCACTGTCAGCATTGAGGGCAAACACTGCTGATTTGATTTCAGAATGTGAAGGCAACATGGTCATTAAAGCATTGATCTCATCTGTGACAAGTTCTGGGATAACTTCCTCCACAAGCAATGATTCCTGCAAAACAGAGTTAGTACTAAATAAATTTTTGTAATAATCTACAATATGCTCAGAGATAGTGTTTTGATCTGTGACAACTGTTTCACCAATTAACATGGAGGATATGGATTTGGTGGTGGATTTGATTTTGGCTAATCTATGAAAAAAATTTGTGTTTCTGTCACCCTCTAAGTGCCAGGTAAGCCTAGCTTTCTCTTGCCAAAAAATCTCTTGTCTTTTTAAAGCCTCTTCATACTCAACACTTGCTAATTTTTCATCATGAAGTAAAGCATCAGTGTGACCATGTAGCTGTATTTGACTCTGAATATGTTGAAGCTTCTGCTCAGCAGAGTTAACCATATCATGAACATTTCCAAAGCAACTTTTATTCCAAACTTTGAGTTTAGTTTTGAGGAGTTTCAGCTTCTGACTCAAAACAAACATAGGGCAACCAACTATAACATTGTTCCAGCAATCAGACACAATACTTCTACAATCTTGATGTAAGGTCCACATTCTCATAAATTTAAATTGAGAAGCATGTGAAATAAAATTCAACTGAGCATTTAGCAACAAGGGAAAATGATCTGATCTTATTCTCGTGAGAGAAGAAACAGATGAACATTGCAAATATCCAACCAAGCCTGATTACAGACTACTCTATCAAGTCTCTTTTCAGTGTGCCTACTGCCTCCCCTTCCATTATTCCATGTAAATTCAGCCCCTTTAAGTAGGAAGGTGAATCTAATTGTAAGCATATGTCCATGACTGAAATTCAGCAATAGGTAGTCTAGCAGGATTAACTCTACCTCTATGCTCATGTGCACCCAAAATAACATTGAAATCACCTAAAAAACACCATGGAAGATCATGTTGTGACTGTAAAGAGTTTAGTGAGGACCAAAGCTGCCTTCTAGACAAGTAGCTGGTGGAGGCATAAATTGCAGAAAAAGCCAAGACTTTATCATTCAAAGATATGGTAAAGGAAACATGTTGTTCTTCTGAGGCAAGAATAGTAGGATTAAGGGACAGTTTACAAAGACACCAAATATTAGGTAAATTATTAGGTCTGGTATTAACAGCAAAAAGCTTGAGATTCAAGTTAACTAACCACCTTCTAGGCAAATCTTCAAAAGCCATCCAAGGTTCAGAAAGAATAATTACATCAGGGTTATATTGATTAATAAACTTCTTTAGGGCTAATCTTGTGGGGGAATTAGCAAAACCCCTCGTATTCCAGTAGATGCACTTCATTTAAAAGGTTTGGGGGGAACCTTTGATCTTGTACTATAAGTATCTCTGCTGAGTTATTTCAACTTCTTTTGAGCTTTTTTCTGATTTTTTGAAATTTGAAGTTGGAAACCATATTCATCTAAACCCTGACCTGTATCCTCCAGAAGTTTCATTGACTCATCTTCTGCATCAAGCATATTAGCCCATGATTGCTTTAGAAAAGCCATATCTTGAGCTACTCTATCTGGTGTTGGAATCTTTCCTGCATCTCCTTCAGGTTGAGAAGTTTCCACATTCAAAGGCTGGACTTGATTTAACTGAGCCACCACAATCTGTCCATCCATTTGTGTTGCATCAACAAAGGAATCTTGTGAACTTGTATCATCATCAATCAAGTTAGCATTCAAATCCTGCTCCAATTCTTTATCTTGTTCTCTAAGCATTGATCTGGGACTAACAGGACTCAAGATAGCAGCATCTGCCAATCCAACTTCAAACTGGTCCACTGGGGAAGACACATGATTCTTACTGGATGAACCATGTGCTTTGTTGCTAACTCCTGCTTGTGGTGATTTACTGCTAGTATCCTCCACATTAATGATTTCTTTTTCAACATTATTCACCTCATTTGCCTTACTCTGCTGAACTCTACCATCTCTGGTTGGAACATAGATTTGCTTTGGCTCATTTGTTGTTTTTTTCTTAATGATATTTTCTTTGATGTTTCGAGGCTCCTCCTCCTTATTCCATCTTTTACAATTCTCAAAGTTGTGCCCTATGATCTTCCATTCATGACAGAAAGCAGGTATATGTTCATATTCCAAGTCTACAAAGAAGGCATATCCCTTCCTCTCCACAAGAAGTTTATACCTGAGAGGCTGCAAAAGATCAATATCCACCAAAAACTGCCCAAAAGTTCACTCAATCATGGGCTTTGCTGTTACAGAATCAATGCATATAGGAGTGCCAATACTACCAGCTATAGTAAACAAAATACTTTTATGCCAATACTCCTGAGAAAGACCAAAGATTTTAACCCAAACCTGGACCGAGGTATTTTGCTGCAATTTAGGGTTAATATCCTTAGTCCAAGCAAACAACTTAAGTAAACCAGGGTTAAGGTTCCACGAAGGAATGGATCTAACCCTCCTAACATCCTCCAAAGAGGAAAAAGTGAATTCAAAGTATCCCTTACCAAGCGAGATCACTCCCCAACGTGACAGATCTTTCCATAACAATGCTAGCTTCTCTTTCAAGGCAACGACCGACAAAGGCGTAGAGCCCTTTGGCCATAGAATCCTACCATGTAAATTGTGCTTGCATGCTTCAATACCAGCCTCATAAGCCGCTTCAGGTATCTCAATAGCCAGACGATCACCTTTTACGACCGGTTGTTGAAATTTTGAAAGTGGAATATCGCAAAGGTTGGTTAGGGTTAGGGCTTGGGCGAAGGTTTTTTGAGGTTTGGGTGGTTCGATGATGGTGTTTTTTGGTTCATTTGAAAGATCCAAGCATTTCCAAGGGATATTGAAGGTTGTCATGTTGAAAAAACCAGGGAAAGGGAAGGCGATGGGATCGGATAATAGTGCAAGGATGATGGTGAAACAGTGTCACGTAGTCGCCACACTTTCTCTCTCTAGAAAACACATTTTTTTCCCAACCAAAAAGGTTAGTGTCATATTTTAATTATTTAAATATAAGTCAATAAATCTACAAACGCATTTTTATCCGTGATTAGCACGGGTCTGAAAACTAGTTATTACGTATGAGAGACAAATCATATTTAAAGTCGGAGAGAATCATCTACTCATTTATGATGATTTAATTTAGACAAAATTATATTAAAAAGTCGGATAAAAATTGAAGAAACAAAACCAAACAAAATATATATATTCATACAATTTTGATTGAACTTTGTTATACATCAGTGAAGAAAATAATGAACATAATTAAGATGATGATGAACAAGATAAAGATGAACTTTGCAATAACTACCGATGCGAGAGAATATAATGACATTTTTAAATTTTTTAGACTTTTAATTAGAATGTAGAGATTTTATTTGAAAAATAATAATAATTGGGCTTTATGTATAAGGAGCTATATCCAAACTGGGTTGGGCTAGAATTACATCAGGTATATCTATCCACACCCTACAGGTAGATGGACATGTTTAGGCAATAAATGAGCTGCCCTAGCAATGGATCTTCAAGTACATGTAAAAAAAATGATTGAATGGCTTTGGTGATAGAATATTAGAATATTCATTTTTCAAACAACAAGCGACTCACCACCTTGTACAATTGTAATATATTGGACAAGGTTTTAGACATATTGTCCAAAGTTTGTGCGCTGACGAAAAACCACCACCTTGTACAATTGTAACACCAATACGCTACGCTAGTCAAGACTGCAAAGAAACTAAGGTTGTCAGATTACAGCGGAGAATGATCCCTAAGCATTGGAGAATGCCCGCGACGAAGCAAAAATTGTCCCTACACAGAAGCATTCATATACTGTGTATTCCGACTTGTCCTATTTCCTGCATTTAATTAACTCATTCATAGTCAATGTAAAACTTAGTAACTCATATTTAAATTCAACGTCAAAATTGTATTAGCCTCACAAAAATATTGATTCTAAATGATAATAATTTGATTCAACAAAATATTTTTTTGTATCAAACAAAGTCAAATTTAATAAATTTATACACTATAAATGGTCACTACTCTGCACAGTACCATCTCCGCCATACATTCACCATATGTACTGATTAAACATTCAAATCCGAGTAAACAGTCATTTTGGTCCCTGAAAGTGGCACTCGCTATCATAGTAGTCCTTGAATCATCGAAAAACATTTTAAAGTCCCTGAATATCAATTTCTGTTAGTCAAATTAGTCCCCGACGTTAATTTTACTAAATAACCGTTAATTTTGCCACGTAATCAGGGACTATTTTGAAGGTTTTATAAAACATAAAAGGTAGATGGATGGTTTCTATACATTTCACTTTTTCAGACAAACATATTACAAAGTCTCACACAAGTTTCTCAAAGTGCCCTAACACACCCACTCGTCTCCTTCTTCATCAACCACTCTTCCTCCATTGATGTTCGCTATTAAGCTCGGTGGTGTGGTCTAAGGTGATCGACAAAGCCTACGATTTATGTGAAGCAAGGTATGTTGCTGTTCATCTTCTCTTTTTTTTTTCGTCACCTTTTTTGGCTTAAAATGGTGTTCTTTTGTTGAGTTTTTTCATTTGTTAAGTTTTGTTGTTGTTGTTGTTGTTGTTCTCTCAAATGCAAAATTTTTAAGTTTTCAGTGTGTTAGTTATTTGATTGTTAACATTGTTGCTATTTTAGGGCTTTCTTATACTTGCTTTTTTTTTGTTTAATATTTTTGTAGAAGTGTATTTGGTTGTTTAGGTATGTTCTATAGTTGTATTTTAACATTAGGAATTTTTTTAGGGTTTCAAAAAAATGTAATGTATTTGAATGTGTTTTTAAATGATTGTTTTTCTATCATTTTTAGGATGCAAGCTGAAACTGAGTTAACACTGATCTTCCACCATGGTGGAGATTTCATTAAGTTTGGAAATGCCGACTTACAGTACATTGGAGGTCAAATGTGTGTGTGTGGGAAAGACTTGAAGCTGATTTCCTCAACAAATTTGACTTAGAAGCAATGGTGAAGAAGTGTGGAAGCTACTTCAACATTAACCATATATGGTACTTGCTCCCTGAGATGAACAACCTTGATGGTTTAAGGGAAGTGGTTAACGATAAAGACTTTATGGACATGGTTTCTGTTGCTAAGGATAACAACAATGAGATTGAATTGTATTTTGAACATGGCATGGAGGTACCTACAATCATCGTACCTGCAAGTGATGAAGACATTGATGATGAGCCTGTGCAAAATGAGGTTGACATGCCTGAGGTGGAGGTGCAAAATGATGAAACTGTGGTGGATGGTGATTATGATGCTGAGACTGAGGTGGATGGTGATTCTGATGTTGACACTAATGTGGATGGTGATTCTGATGCTGAGAATGCAAATTTAGATGCAGCCTTTAATTGGCATAATGATGATGGAAGTGAGGTTCAAGAGAATATCATTCATCAAAATGTCATTCCTTCAAGTAGTGATGAAGAATGGAATTCTTATCATTCAGAAGAGTTAAAAAGCCCCATTAGCACTGATGATGAAGGCGAAGGTAAGGAGAAAGAGGTATTTCCACAATATACTGAAGCTGAATTTGGTCAAGTTCATCTAGAAAAAGGCATGGAGTTTGAAACACTAAAAACCTTTAAAAATGCTGTTAGAGAGTATAACATAGCACTAGGAAGAGTATTTAGGTGGGTGAAGAATGACAAGGAAAGGGTGAGAGCTAAATGCAGGCAAGAAGATTGTCCTTGGGAAATATTTTGTTCATGGAGTAAAGTGAACTTGAGCTTTCAAGTTAAGACATTTGAAACTGAACATTCATGTTGTAGGGTGTTCAAAAATTCTCAAGCAAAAACAAATTGGGTTGTGAGCAAATTAGAGATGAAATTGAGAGTGCAACCAAATATGACTTACCTTGAAGTCTTTGATTGGCTGAAGAGAGACTTCGGTGTTCATGTAAATGAAACCAAATTGTTTAGAGCAATGAAGAAAGCTAAAGAGTTAGTTGAAGGGAGTTTGAAGGAACAATATGGGAGGATATGGGACTATGCTCATGAGCAACAACCCCTGCCATATTTAATGCACACATGGAGAGGCTGAAAAAGAAGAGTATTAATGCATGGGAGTATTTAAACAAGTGGCTAAAAGAAGCATGGACTAAGGCATATTTCAGTGAGTGGAGTAAGGTGGACAACATCACTAACAACACTTGTGAAGTCTTCAATGCAAAGATAGTTAAATATCGCGAGAAGCCAATACTGACCATGCTTGAAGAAATTAGATGTTATATCATGAAAACAATGAGTACCAACAAGTTGAAGTTACAAGACCGTACTGAAAAATTGTGTCCAATGCAACAATCAAGACTAGAGAAGCAAAAGGTTAAGAGCAACAATTGGACACAAATATGGTCTGGTGATGGTGATGGTAATCGTTATGAAGTCCAAAACTGGCAACAAAAAATGGACGTGGATTTAAGTGTCAGGACATGCACTTGTAGATTTTGGCAATTAACAGGTAAACCATCAAACTTTGTGTTTTGTAAATCTTTAAATTGAAATAAACTAATTGTGTTGAGGATTAATTAGTTGTCATTTAATTAATTTGTTGTTATAGGAATGCCATGTGCACATGCTATTGCAGCAATTGCCTATAAGAACCACAAAGCTGAGGATTATTGTAGTGGATGGCTGACACTTGGTGCATACAAAGCATCATACAATTACTTCATTCAACCAACTGAAGGACAAGAGTATTGGACACATACTGAGCATGAGAAACCAGTTCCTCCACCATGTAGGAGGCGTCAAGGAAGACCAAAAAGGCAACGAAGGAAGGATAGCAATGAGGCACATGTAAGCAGGACAAAGCTAAAGAGGAAATATCCTGAAATCACATGCTCAAGATGTGGTACTGAAGGCCATAATATCAAAGGTTGTGGTAATGTTGGTGTACCAACAAGGCCAAAAAAATGGAAATCACCTATTGCTGAGACTGCTCATGTTGGAGGTCAAAATGAAATTGATGCAAGCTCATCACAGCCAACCACTGAACCTGCTACTCAGGAATATGTTGAACATGCCCCTCAGCCAATTGCTCCACCTTCTACTCAAGTTAATGTTGAACATGCCCCCCATCCAACTGTTGAACCTGCTGCTCAAGTTAATATTTAATTTACATGCTGGTTGTTTGGTTTGTTTATATATAATAGTCATGTCAATAATGATATTACATGTTGTTCATTCTTGAAAATGTGCTAATTGATGTTAATAATGATGTTATAGGTTGTTGATTCTGATGGAACTTTTCAGTTTGGCTTTGGACTAGCAACATTTGAAGCCTTGCCAACAGGGGTTAGACCACCACCAATTAGGGCCCCTCCAAACATGTATCGTGTACCATTCCCAGGAGAAACATCAAGTGCTGGACAAGGTTTCATGGCCTTTATGCCAACACCAAGAGGTCCTAACTGAAAATGAAATGCTTAGTTTATGTAATGCTTAGTTCATGCTTACTTTAAGGCATATTTTGAAAATGAAATGTTTAGTTTATGCATAGTTTGATGCCAATGAAATGATTAGTCATATTGGAAGACATATTAATATATGTAATGTTATGTTTATTTATATTTTGATGAATCCTATTGTAGGATGGTTTAATTTGATGTTTGAAGACTTGTAATGTGATGTTTGATGACAAATTAAGTAATGTATGTTTAATTATATGTAATGCTTGGTTTATTTTTACCGTTTTTACTGTTTTTCTGCTGCTGGTTTTTTCTACTGGTTTTTTACTTTTTTTTTACTGGTTTTCAGCATTTTTACTGGTTTATTTTTACTGGTTTTTACTGATTTTCTGCTGGTTACTGGTTTTTTACTGATTTTCTGCTACTGGTTTTCTGTTTTTTTGCTACTAGTTTTCTGTTTTTTTGCTACTGGTTTAATAGTTATTAATTTACTGGTTTCAATTGGTTGGTTGTTAATTTACTGGTTTATTAATCTACTGGTTTATTAATTTACTGTTTTCTGTTTTTAATTTACTGGTTTAATAGTTTTAATTTACTGGTTTTAGTAATTTACTAGTATTAAGCCTTTTGCAATGAAATGATATTAGTTTAAAGTCATAATTCAAAGACAAGAGGAAGAAGATGATGCTTGATAAAATTTTAATGAGTATAGGAAGAAGATGGAGATGACAAGAGGAAGATTGATTTAGGATTTATATTTAGGGGTGATTTATTTTTTCTGTCAATTTAATCCCTCAACAGTCATATTCATTTTTGTTTATTTAACCTTCAAAATGATCCCTGCTTACGTGGCAAAAAAAATTAAAAGTTAACGTCGGGGACTAATTTGACTAACGGAAATTGACATTCAAGGACTTTAATTTTTTTTCCAATGATTCAGGGACTACTATGACAGCGAGTGCCACTTTCAGGGACCAAAGTGACTGTTTACTCTTCAAATCCACATCAACAAGTGGTCTTCTATACAAATTTTTGTATAGTCTTGTGGCTTGAGGAAACATCAACATGTTACATGAGGATATTATTTTCTTCAATTGTCTGATGTTAACCACCTCAAAACCATACTTATCTTTCCACATTTCAACAAACCCCGGACTCGATGGAACAATCAAGTTTTTAATTTCCAGGCCCTACATCATTAAATGGACATAACAAAAAAAAAAGATATTGGAAATTGTTAGAAACTTACTGATTCAATGTCCGCCATTAATAAACGACAAATTCCTTTTCCTCTATGTGCCTCATTTGTTGCAATGAAAGGCATTTCTGCAATCTCTCTCCCATTAAATCTATAAAATCATGAAATAACAATGTGCATCACAATTTTTGTCAACAAAACTATATCTCTGTATGTAAAATATCAACAAGTGGAAACAAGATATACTCATAGTCATATACCTAATAAGAGCTGCAGCAATGACTGTGTCGTCTTCTTCAATAACAAATGTAAAAAATCGGTCAAAATTAAGCCTCGTCAAATTGGACCTAAACAATCAAAGTTTAACATATTAGAGACAAAAAAAAATCATATTATCAATAAAAAAGAATTGAATTAGAGGAATGTTATAGTACACACTGCACCCTCGTAGTGCTTACCCGAAACTATAAACAACATTTTGAACGACATCGGTGTGTGTGTCTACAATTTTCTCAAAAGCTCCACACATCAACTTCCCAGCAAGTGCAATCTTTGAGTTTATATATTTCCATGAGACGATTCTTAGAAACAGGGAGGTTTTTTTCCATTTTACGGACTACTCTCCATGAATACTTCTCATTGATATAGTTTTGGACCCCAAGTGACACCTCCATTTTTTCATGTATCTTTCACAAGACAGTGTCAAAATTATAAATATCATGTGAATATAGAAATCATAAAAACATAAATATAATCTAGTATTTGCTGCACAAATCATAAAAACAAGGGTAAATAGGTTTTTACCCACTGCAAAGTAGGCGAGTTTTGCTTTAACCCTGCGAAAAAATCCTTTAAGATTTCCCTTGCAAAATATTTTTTGTTTGTTTCTCCTCTTGTGTGCACTTTTTAAATCAGTTATTTTGTTCAACCGATTTAAAAAGTGCTCTTTTTCAGTTCAACCGATTTAAAAAGTACACCCAAGAGAGGAAACCAAAACAATATATTTTGCAAGGGGGAATCTTAAAGGAATTTTTTGCAGGGGGTAAAACAAAACTCGCATACTTTGCAGGGGTAAAGACCTATTTACCTTAAAAACAATAATACATACCAGTTTGCAATTTGGCTCACAATATGATTTTGAACAGTTAAGCGTTTTAATTACAAAATCTTTTTCATTAGCTTGTAAGCACTCCCAATGAACTACAAAATCATATGAAAAATAATATTCAGCCATGTCAATGGTTATGGTCATAAAAATAAGCGGTGGCTCGATAAGTTTCAATACGATCATATTTTCACACGGTATAAAACTATTTCAAGTTGAGTTGTCAAATGTATAATGAGTCTGATTTTAAACGATTGATTAAGTTCATCAACTACATGAGTTCAATCATGAATTTATTTTTTGCTTCAATTACATAGTAAATTTTAACTCAAGGTTTAACAAATGTTGCTAATTTGAAATGTTTTAACTTTTAACCAATAAAGAAAACTTACACTTCTTGTGGCATTGGCAGCATGCAACTAAATATTGATTAATTTTTCCACAATATTTGCATATGCAATAAGGACATAACAATTTTGGGGATAAATATTGATTAATTTTTCCACAATATTTGCATATGCAATAAGGACATAACAATTTTGTGGATGTATCCCCTTGCAGTATAAACTATAAAAAGAAAACAAATTATTTATTAGTTAAACTGTATTTATTTATGTGTAACTCCAAAAATACATCAATCTATATTATATTGCTAAACAAATTCTAAAAAAAGTAAATTCAATTACCTGCTTATTGACACAAGAAGTATGATAAGTGGAGGGGCAATTGACACAACCGATAAATTCTTCTTCTCTTCCATCACCACAAACCAAACAAATAGTATCGCGATTCCTGTCTTCCACAATTATTTGTAGGAGATTTTCTATATTCCTTCTTGGTCTGCGAGAATATGGGCGTCGCCTGCCGTTATTTCCCCACTTTGGTAAATCTACCTCTCTTCTTTGGGGAGGCATATGAGTCATTCTTCCTCTTCCTCTTTTGTAACCATTATTTATTGGCGCATTGGTTACACGTAGAGCCAATACTACTTTTCTTCTTTTGGCATTTGAGTCGCTTTCATTTTGGTTGCGGATCCTAATATTGCCTGACATCTTGAGTTGTAGTCCCTGAAATAGTTGTGATAGAATTCTTAAGTAGTGTAAAACCTTGGATGTATAAGTTAAAAGCAGTTGTAGTACATACTTTCATTACTCAGAATATTAGAATTTACCGACTCTACATAGAATAGTTAATTGAAATATTGTTACATGAACACACATAATATGCTTCTTCATAGTATTTGGACAACTCAAAGTGCTTACTTTAGTAATTCAAAAATGCTAACCAAATTGAAAAAACTATAAGAAGGTCGTGTTCCTTCATGCATTTCAATAAATATGAAGAATAAAAAGTCTTAGTACTAGTGAATTTTTATTATTTGACAGAACTAATCAATAAAATAAAAAATGATCAAATGAGAAAGAAATGGTCCAGAAAGAAGAAAATCTAAGAAAAACATAGGACCAAATACAAACATAAGCCACACCTAAATGAATTATAAGTCAAAAAAAAAAATCAAAATGAAATAGATCAGAAAGGAAATATCAATATCGAAACAAATCTTAAAATTGTAAGTAAATCGGCAAAAACCTAATGTAAAAATTCTATGCTAAAAGATTGGGGCTATAACGCAATTGATTTCTGTTAGACTACTAGGCTACCACTTAGAAGGGGGGTTGAATAAGTGGCTTCTTTAATCAACGGCAATTTTAAAAAATTATTTGATTAAAACCAATGCGCGAAAGCACCACCGGATCGGTAGTCTACTTTGCACCTTTTGACCAAAGGAAAGATAGTATAGCCTAGAACGAATTAGGAAAATTACCGGAACGCTTAACGCAAGATATCCAAATTTAATTTGATTAACAAAAACAGCCCCAAGCAAGTTATATGGTTTGATTTTCAAATTCAATCACAATCAAGCAAGAACAAATTGAATTTTTGTGAACCAATACGAACAACAAAAATTCAATCGATTAATCAAATTAACGAAATTAACGAAATTAAAAGAGATGGATAAAGAGAGAGACACACGATGTGATTAGGGAGTTCCCCGGATTGCGCGTCGTCCACGCGTTTATCCGAGTACGTCTCCCCCCAAATAACCAAACGGGTTATTTGAGAGTTTATAGATCAAAAACTTGATGAACAAAAAGTGCACAGTTTACAATTGAAATCTATAAACCTATAGCAATACAAAATGTAAACTAATGCGAATAACCTCGACACCCAACGGAACTTCGCCCTCTGATTCCAACGATTCACCTTGTGCCAAACCGCACCCAATCGTTCAGCTGAGTCCTTCGTTCCTTGTTGTCGAATCCTTCAAGACACGCACGATCTTGAATCACTTGAGAGAAACACTAGAACCTTCAACGCAATTCAACCCGATCACGATTCTGATTCACCGCGAACCGTATCGAACGTTATCACACAAATCTGCAGTTTCTATTGAATTGATCCCATACTCAAATCCAATTTTGATTGCAAACTTGATGAAGATGATGAACTTGTGTTGAATCAAACCTTTTATGCAAATTCTCACTCAATTTGTACCTAAAGCGTTTTCTGATCTTTCACACTAGTTTTCTCTACTTTACAATGACACAACACATTGCTATTTAAAGTAAAAATAGAATGAGCATATTTAGGCATAATTTTTCATACATGTATCGATACAAATGATCATTTGTATCGATACAAATGCTTTGACCAACGTTAAAAAATGGAAAAATTGACCTTTGTATCGATACAAACACGGGTGTGTATCGATACAAATATCAGAATCTTGAAATCTTGACTGATATGTATCGAAGCATGCAAGCATGATTCGATACATCATGAGTTTTCTGGATTTTGAGAACATACAGATGTGTATCGATACACAGATGATGTTCTGTCTCTGAGAGACCACTTTTGTATCGATACAGACAATGTATGTATCGATACAAAATGCACAAAATCAAACAGAGGTAATTTCAGGACATATGTATCGATACAACTATGTATGTATCGATACAAAATACCTAAAAGTCAGTTTTTCAAGGTTTAGAAAATAGTTCTTTGTTGTCAAGTCATTTGTAATGTTGCCAAAATATGTTCAATCCTATTTTCATGTGTTTTGACAATTATTAAAACATGAGGATGAACTGGTGCACTTACATTCTCCTCCTTTTTGATAATTGTCAAAATTATGCATAAGCTAAGCCTATACCTAATATGCAATAAAATAGCAATATGTATACAGACGCAATTAAAACACCAAGGCTAACAATAAGCACGCTCCCCCTGAGTTGATGCCATAATGCGATTGTCATAGTAGATAATATTCAAGACTCTTTTAGCTATTCATCCTTAGCTTGTGCATCCAAATCTCTCCCCCTTTGACAATATCAAAAAGAAGAAGAGAGTCTATTAGAAGTATCAAGTTCAATCAATTTTGATCCAAGTCATATCGTGCACTTACATTTGTCGAAATGCACATATATGATAAAATTCCTAATCCATATAAATACATACAAAGATATGCCAAAATATATCAATGACGAATACCAAATTTCATGACAAATATGGAATGTAGAACAACAAACCAAAACCAACACATGAATATCGTAACATATCGACATTTTTAAATCAATCAACATATCAAAATATGAGACGAAATAAACAAAGCAATGCAACAAAAGCATAAACATAACATGATTATCCATACAAACAAAATTATCCAAAATAACATGTATGTATGAAACACATATAATCAACAAGGTACATACTTATGTATGTGAGCAAAAATAATACCAAAGCACATTATAACATGAGAACACATGTTGAACCATATATGCATGATAAAGCATCCACATAAATGAATCAAGTACCAAAATCAATCGTATGAAAAATATATGTCTATGTATGCTCATAAAGTCACATATATAAGAACCAAACAAACATATACAAACCAAGTATGAACTTAATATGACAATTGTAATGATTTTTGTCAAATCTCCATTTAAGACGTATGAGTCTCAAAGACTTATCAATATCTTTGAGCAAAATTCTTGGAAATGAAGGATGAGACAACTATCAAGTCAAATATCACATTAAGATAGAAGTTGTGTATATGAGCCAATATTCAAATGCTAAGTAAAACAAATATAAAGGTAAAGGTAGAGAATAGAATCTTCCCTTGAGTGTTAGGTGGAGGAAGTGATCAATTTCCGCACCATTGTAAGTGTCGAGTTGAAGCTTTTCTCATGGCTCTCCTTGTTCGTAGGTCTTGAACTCCATTGTTGTCGGTGTCTCTTGTCAATGGTTTCAAGACAATTCCCTACATACTTAGACATTTGAAATAGGTCCCCAACTCATGTTGGGTCCTAGTATGTTAGTAGCACCATTATTGTCTAACTTAGGTAACCATTGCAATTTACCTCTTGGTACCAATACCTTTCTAGCATGACATTTTGCAATAGTATGACCCTTGTCACAACAATAATGACAAACGATATAAGGATTACTTTTCTTATGATCCTTTTCAACAAATTTATACTTTTTATTTTTAGGTTTCAAAAATGGATCAATCGCAAAAGTAATCTCCGGCTTGGATGGCTCTTTTAGCTTATCTTGTAACTTTCGTAAGTCTATACGTAAGTAAAAGTATCCATCACATCTGGTCCTATCGTTACCATAACTATCAAAAGTCACAAGAGGTTTTTGAATCAAAGACTTTTTGAGGGCTTTCAACTCAAGCTCCGTTTCCGAAACTTTTGCCTCAAGGTATTTATTAACTTCCATTAAACCTTTTAATCGTTGAAAGGCCTCTTTAGTTTCTTTGTGTAACTTTTCAAAAGCAACTTGCAACTCATGATATTCTAAAAGAGTATATGAGCTAGAGGGATTTTGGTTTACCTTTTTGGGAACAAGTTTCTTACGATCATGAGATGTTAAGCACACATTCGCCAACACATCTTCATCACTAGAGCTAGGGCTTGATGATGAAGAGGAAGATGAGCTTCCGCTTTCCCATGCAACATCAGCTTTCTTTCCTTTATCCTTGCTTCCCTTTTTGAATGAAGGTGACCCTTTCTCCTTTCTCTTGAGCTTGGGACAATCCGGTTTAAAATGACCGATTTGTCCACATTCATAACATGCTCCTTTCTTAGAGTACCTAGCATCTTCATTCCTCCGACGGTAACCACTATCTTTTCGATACTTTTTAAGATTCTCATCGGAATGTCTTATCCCATTCTTTCTCACATACCTATTGTAGCGTCTCACGAAGAGTCCCATTTCCTCATCATCGGAATCATCTTCGCTTGAGCTACTTTCCACATGCTCTACCTTTTTGGACTTTGACTTTGAGGCTTTTAGAGCAATTGTCCTCTTGTCCTTTTCCTTATCCTTGTCATTGTGCTTTCCCTTTTTCTCACTTTTCTCTTGCTTTTTTAACAAGTTTAGTACTTGTTCATGTTCCGTAAGCTTGCCAAATAAAGTTGTAAGACTCAAAGTAGTGAGGTCGTTCGCCTCCTTAATCGCGGTGACCTTCGGTTGCCAACACCTACTAAGACATCTTAAAATTTTGTTAGTGGCATCTTGATTTGTGATTGGCTTTCCCAAACCGTGTAACTTGTTGGTTATTTTGATAAATCGTTGTTGCATATCCTCGATGGTCTCGCCATCTAGCATATGGAACAACTCAAATTCTTGTCTCAATGTATTAATTTTGGATATCTTTACATCATTGGTACCCTCAAAGTGAGTTACCAATGTGTCCCACATTTCCTTAGCCGATTGACAATGTGACACATGATAGAATTGATCAATCTCAAGGGATGATATTAAAATATTTTGTGCCTTTGCATCGTAATTGACCTTTTTCTTTTCCTCTTCCGTCCATTGTGCCATAGGCTTATTGGTGACAATGCCATGAGCATCGGTGATTGTTGGAACAAACGGACCGTTCTCAATAGCATTCCACACTTCACCATCAAAAGAATTGATGTGAATACGCATACTACTTTTCCAATAGTCAAAATGATCTCCATTGAATATAGGAGCCCTATTATACGCCCTTATAGGTGCAAAAGCCATGTTGTCTAATAATTGGCACAAACTTCCGAATTTTGCAAGCAAAATTGAACCAGGCTCTGATACCACTTGTTAGACTATTAGGCTACCACTTAGAAGGGGGGTTGAATAAGTGGCTTCTTTAATCAACGGCAATTTTAAAAAATTAATTGATTAAAACCAATGCGCGGAAGCACCACCGGATCGGTAGTCTACTTTGCACCTTTTGACCAAAGAAAAGATAGTATAGCCTAGAACGAATTAGGAAAATTACCGGAACGCTTAACGCAAGATATCCAAATTTAATTTGATTAACAAAAACAGTCCCAAGCAAGTTATATGGTTTGATTTTCAAATTCAATCACAATCAAGCAAGAACCAATTGAATTTTTGTGAACCAATACGAACAACAAAAATTCAATCGATTAATCAAATTAACGAAATTAACGAAATTAAAAGAGAGGGATAAAGAGAGAGACACACGATGTGATTAGGGAGTTCCCCGGATTGCGCGTCGTCCACGCGTTTATCCGAGTACGTCTCCCCCCAAATAACCAAACGAGTTATTTGAGAGTTTATAGATCAAAAACTTGATGAACAAAAAGTGCACAGTTTACAATTGAAATCTATAAACCTATAGCAATACAAAATGTAAACTAATGCGAATAACCTCGACACCCAACGAAACTTCGCCCTCTGATTCCAACGATTCACCTTGTGCCAAACCGCACTCAATCGTCCAGCTGAGTCCTTCGTTCCTTGTTGTCGAATCCTTCAAGACACGCACGATCTTGAATCACTTGAGAGAAACACTAGAACCTTCAACGCAATTCAACCCGATCACGATTCTGATTCACCGCGAACCGTATCGAACGTTATCACACAAATCTGCAGTTTCTATTGAATTGATCCCATACTCAAATCCAATTTTGATTGCAAACTTGATGAAGATGATGAACTTGTGTTGAATCAAACCTTTGATGCAAATTCTCACTCAATTTGTACCTAAAGCGTTTTCTGATCTTTCACACTAGTTTTCTCTACTTTACAATGACACAACACATTGCTATTTAAAGTAAAAATAGAATGAGCAAATTTAGGCATAATTTTTCATACATGTATCGATACAAATGATCATTTGTATCGATACAAATGCTTTGACCAACGTTAAAAAATGGAAAAATTGACCTTTGTATCGATACAAACACGGGTGTGTATCGATACAAATATCAGAATCTTGAAATCTTGACTGATATGTATCGAAGCATGTAAGCATGATTCGATACATCATGAGTTTTCTGGATTTTGAGAACATACAGATGTGTATCGATACACAGATGATGTTCTGTCTCTGAGAGACCACTTTTGTATCGATACAGACAATGTATGTATCGATACAAAATGCACAAAATCAAACAGAAGTAATTTCAGGACATATGTATCGATACAACTATGTATGTATCGATACAAAATACCTAAAAGTCAGTTTTTCAAGGTTTAGAAAATAGTTCTTTGTTGTCAAGTCATTTGTAATGTTGCCAAAATATGTTCAATCTTATTTTCATGTGTTTTGACAATTATTAAAACATGAGGATGAACTGATGCACTTACAATTTCAATGTTGATTTGATCGTAGTTGCCCATGTTATTCAAATAGGTAGCTTGAGAAGCCTTATGAGGAACAATTTGGTGAAAAATATTTTGCGCTTATTGAGTTTGAATTGGGATGTTTCTATGGCCCATGCTTACCAGCAGTCAAATCGATGAGTGGATGCGCTGTCAAATTAGGGTTACTCGTTTTTTGACTTTTCTCCTAAATAGCTTATGCACTTAATGCTAGCCGATGTTGTGAAAATAGTACCGCCGAAACTCAATTATTCTATTTCTTCAATTGCATGCAAGATTGATATATGTTGAGTTATATGGAATGTGATATGAGTTTATGGTGATGGTGGTGGAACGAAAGAGAGAGGTGGGAGAGTTTGATTTAGTTTTTTGAAAATGGTCATGGAGAATGAGGGGAAAAATGAGTGGTTTGGGTCTTAAATACCCCCCGCCCCCCCAATGCAAAATTACTATACTGTCCTTTTATTTTTATTCCTTGTTTATTAAAAGTGAGTGGAATCAGGTGTTATTGATTTCGGATGAGTCGTTCACCTAGAAGACTCAACTCATCTCATTCGATTGACTTGTGATTGTGTGTAATCAAAATCCAAAAACATCAATCACATAATAAAAATGCGACCAAAATCATCTATTTAATTTCTTGCATGCAGGTGATTCATATCCCTTTGAAATTTGAGCAACAATCATTGTCAAAGAAAATAATCAATAAATCTAAGAAATTAATGCAAAAATTGAAAATGTTAAAATCAATTCCGGCGTATAATGCAGTGATATCATACATGCTAACAATAATGGGAAAATCAGTGTTGGAGAAGTATGGGAGAATCGGATTTGGATCCTCTCTAATTTTTTCTCTCATGTTCTCTCTCCTTTTCTTGATCTAATGGTTAGCAATTCATTTAAAGCAAAAACACACTTAAGTGGAGAGATAAAAAAAGAAATAAATGGCTAAGGTGGTTGCACGGGTTTGGTTATTATGCATAAGCCATCCTTATGCACCATGCATAAGTTACTTAGTGCACCCCCCAAATTACTTGTGCACCCACCAAATTTCTTGTGCACCCCCCAAATTTCTCGCACACCCCCATATAACTTTTGCCCCCAATTTTTTTTTGTCTCATCCACATTTCTATCTTAAACCATTTTGGTGTGGGAATAGTTTCAGAGATATGTACTCAAAAATCATTAAGTGCATAAGATGATTTTAGAGTAGAACCCTATAATTAGAATAGAAACAATAATTGTGATTTAATGGTTTCGATTGTCTTATATTAGAAACCAAAATTATTGTTAAATGGTTTTAAATAATGATTATAATTGTATCAAAAAAAATAAAAAATAATGATTATAATAAAAAACCATTAAACCATTTTGCTGTGGAAATGGTTTCAGATGGTTGTAATAAAAAACCATTAGGTGCATAAAATGGTTTTGGAGTACAACCCTATAATTAGAATAGAAACAATAATTGTGATTTAATGGTTTAGATTGTCTTATATGAGAAACCAAAATTATTGTTAAATGATTTTAAATAATGATTATAATTGTACCCAAAAAAAATAAAAAAAAATAATGATTTTAATTATAGTTGTACTTCAAAATCATCTTATGCACTTAATGGTTTTGGAGTGAATATATCTGAAACCATTCCCACAGCAAAATGGTTTAGGCCAGAAATGTGGGGGGACAAAAAAAAATTTGGGGGCACAAGTCATCTGGGGGGTGCGTGAGAAATTTGGGTGGTGCACGAGAAATTTGGGGGGTGCGCGAGAAATTTGGGGGGTGTGATATTAGGTGTGACCAATGTTGTTAAAACCGGACCGGACCGGCCGGTTCGATCGGTTCAACCGAAAACCGGATCAGTTACCGGTCCGGACGATCTCCCTAAACCGTTAGTCCAGAGAACCGTGGAAAAAACCGATAAAACCGGTCAGAACCGGTGCAACCCGGAAAAACCGGTGAACCGGTCCCGGTTTTAAGAAATCGGCCGGTCCAGTTTTCTTCTATTTTTACCCAGAAAAATTCCTTTTTTTTTTTACTAATTTATCATTTTTTTTAATAATTTATCAGTTTATATTTTGAAATGTTTGAGTTAAACACTTCTTGTCTTTCTCATACAAGTAATTCTTTTTCCTTATATTGTTCATCCACTCGTTTCTCGTATAATCGATTCTCTCATTTATTTCCCATTTTTTTCTTCTTCTGTTCATCAGAAAAATACCCACAATCAACATATATAAAATATGTTGATTTAAAAAAAAAAAAGATGGAGACAAAGAAATGAAGAATTAAGAAAAGAAGATGGACAATAAGATGAAAAGGAATTTCCTGTAAAAAATAATGAAGGCAAAGAGGAATTAGTTTCCTGTAAAAAAAAGAAGGAAGTATGATAGAGAGGAGGTGAAGGTGACGGCTGCTAGTTTCCTTCAAATAATAATAGGTTTAGTTTTTAGGGTTAATATTAGTAGTGTATTTATATAAGTATATTTGGGCCATATAAACTATGGTTTATTTTTGCTTTACAGCCCAAAAGAGAGAAAAATGAATTCATATTCTTTTTTATTTTTATACAAGGATTCATGTTTTAAATGTCCACTTTATTGATATACTTATGACTATTGATTAATTTCTATATATATATATATATATATATATATATATATATATATATATATATATATATATCTTTTTACAATATTTAGTTTATATTTATTTTTTTGACAATAATTACTTAAAAAAGATATGCTCAGTCAAGACTAGTTGGCTAGACAATCTTGATGCTTTTTTTTTTCGGTAAAATAGCAATAATAATAGATATAATAAAAACTAAATTTTTAACATATATCTTTTTGGATTTATGTATAAGTATTTGGTGAATTATGTATTTTAGATTTATGATTTCTTTGTTTTAGGTTTCTAAATTTTTCTATTTTGTTAATGTTACTTTGCTAATGTGTTTATTAGTTGTGAAATAGAAAAACTATATATGAACGGTTCAATAACGGTTGAACCGGTCTAACCGGTTGACCCTTGAACCAGTAGCCACGCCGGTTCGACCTCCGGTTCGGTTCTTAAAACATTGGGTGTGAGTGCGTGAGTTGAGATTGGCTAGGATTATTACATGTAGATGCTCAATCTAATGGGTGTTATTGACTTATGTAATATGCATAAAGATTACACTTATGTATAATAACTTCTCCTCTCTTGCTAGTTGTGTGTTGCAAACAGTGAGCTAGTGACTAAAATTCGAAACTGCTCTAAAATTTGCAAGGCAATTTTGTAAGGCATGTCTATAGTGTATTTATATTAAAAATATCGTGCTACTTTTTATTGGTTAAATATGCTAGTGGCAAGAATTTAACACATCAAATGTAAAAAAGTGAAAATTGTGAATTTGAACCCGCGCCCAATCAATGGCGTTGCCAGGAACCTGGATCAGAGGGTTCAAATTTTAAAAATTTAATTAATAATTATAATATATATTTAAAAAATTACATAGTAGTCAACAAATAGTAGTGGTGGTCGCAGGCGCAGCTCGGAGGAGTGGTGGACATGTTTGAGCTAGACTCGATAAGAATTGGTTCGATTAGAAAACTAGACTTGAGTTCGACATAAACTCTTTTCAACTCGATTTCAACTCGTTTAGAGTTTGCGAGCAGTTCGGTTCAGCTCATTAGATTCAATTCATTTTCAACTTGAAACTAAAATCAAGAATTTAATTATTTTTGAAGTGTTATTTAAAAATATAAGTCGAACTATATATAGCTCAAGTTCAACTCGTTTAATTAACTAACTTAATATTTAGCTTAAGTTCGATTCGTTTGTTCATGAACCAAGTTTAAAACCAAAAAGCCGAACTATATATAGCTCAAGTTCAGCTCATTTAATTAACGAACTTAATATTTAGCTTAAGTTCGACTCATTTAGTTCATGAACCAAGCAAGTTAAACGAATTAATTGTTAAATCAATCTCAAACTTTATTCGACTTGTTTAGTTTCATTGTCAACCCTAATAAAGAGAGAATACAATTTGAAAATAAGTAAATTAAAATTGTTTTGAGTTTAATTGGGTCAATTGTGCAATATAGAAAAATGAGGGGTTCAAAATATAAATTATATAAGATTATATGTGTATTTTTTTTATGTCCAAAGAGTTCAATTGAACTCCCTCAGCTCTATGTGGCGACGCCACTGCGCCCAACACATCACATATCCTTGCAACTACCATTTGAGTGAATGGAGCTATACTAGGGGTGTTCACAAGTTGGATTTCCTGCTGTGGAAAAATTCTGCAGTAGGGTGAAGTTAAATTTTGTGTGAGAGGAAACTTTTTTTAACAGGAGAGAGAAGATTATGTTTTCAACAAAAATAATAAATAGTGGCCGCTTTGTATGGTAATTTTGTGAACAACAGTGAAATGAAACTGCAGGGAATCTTAATCCGGGTGTTCATGTGTGCAAGTAACTCGGTCAATTTAGTAGCCCAATCCATCTCATCTCATATTTTACCCGAACTCATTCAAGTTGAGGTCCAATTTGAACCAACCAATTTAAATCTAAAAAAAATATTTATAAATGTTATTGGAGTATTTTAATAAAAATTTTGGGATGAAGTCTACACGCGTGGATTTTGGGTTTCCATCATTTGTTTTCTCTCCATTTATTCTCTATTTGGAGAGATAGACACATTAAAAATTAGTGGGGTCCACAAATTAGTGGGACTCACTTTTTAATGGGCCCACTAATTTTTAATGTATCTATCTCTCTTTAAATGGAGAATAAATAGAGAGAAAACAAATAGAGGAAACCCAAAACCCCCACGTGTGAGGTGTAAAATACCGTCTCCATTCCAAACCTTTTTCGAGAAAACTTTCTCCTCCTCCTCCTCCATCCCTATTTCCAAAGGAAAAAAATCTTCATCTTTGAGTCTGCAAACAAGACAATCACCGTGAGGATCCCATTTACAAATAAAATTGACTTCAGCGGTTTAAATAGTATGATAAAAGTTATGGATTTCATCTTCAACTTCAACTTCATTTAAAAATAAAAAATTGAGTGGTATAAATGTTCCTTAGCATCATATTTTGATACTAGCAATTTTTATCCTTCACCAGCTCTACTTCTCTCAAATTACTTGGTTGTTGTTGGAAGAAGCAAAGTTTTGAATTCAATTGATTGATAAACCGACACAATGTGTGTTTTGAGAGTATTGACTAGGCTATCAAGCACCACATCGAAACCCTATCAACACCACACTCGCAGAACTCTTATTTTGGACTCTTCAGCTTCTGAATTCGTCAAGCTTCACAATCTCACTCACTCAGATTCCGGTAATTTCTTTCTTTATTTTCTAGTCATTGAAAAACTCTGTTCTTGATGTGTTTTTGGATTTTGAATTCATAATGAAAGAAGATTTTTAATTTTGTTTTTTTTTTTTGTTGTTTACAGGGATTGTTGAGGTTAGGTTGGATAGGCCTGAAGCTAAAAATGCTATAGGGAAAGAGATGCTGCATGGTTTAAGTCGTGTGTTTGAATTGATTAATCAAAACTCTGATGTTAATGTTGCTATGATCCGAAGTTCAGTTCCTGGTGTATTTTGTGCTGGTGCTGATTTAAAGGTTGATTACTTATTTTTATTTTATTTTATTTTATTAAATCTTAAATGGAAAATGACTTGGTGCATAATGCATAGATAGCATAATTTGTGAGTTAATAAGAGATTTTCATTAGTAGGAAAAATGCTAATAAGCCACCTTATAGCGGATAGCTTATAAGCTAGCTTTTAGTTTATAGCGAATAAGCTAGCTGATTGAATTTGTAGTGTTTGGTAAAATTAGCGGTTGAACTAGCTTATAAGTATGAAATGACATAAAAAAGATATGTTTAATTAATATTTAATTTTTTTCAAGTAAGATGATAGAGGTAAAATTGGAAGAAAAGATGATAAGCTATAAACTATAAGCTCATAAGCTACTTGAAATAGCGTTTGAAAAATAAGCTATAAGCTAGTAAAATAAGCTATAAGCTCTTTTTTTAAAACCGTTACCAAACAGAGCTTTTAGCTTATAAATTATAAGCTAGCTTATTTTCGTTTCCAAACAGAGCCTTAGACAATTTACTAGTTTCTGGAATACTCCCTCCATCCAATATTAGATGACCTGTTTGACCATTTCACACAATTTAAGGAAAATGTAATAATTAAATAGAGAGAATGTGACTTTTACTTAATTGCCCTTAAAAAGTATTGATGACTTACTTGAGAGTCATTAAATTAGTAATAATTAAAGGATATAGTTGTAAAATATTGCATTGAAAGTTGAGTAGGTCAAATATTTTGGGACAAATTTTTATTCTATTTGAGTCATCTATTTTGGGACGAGGGAGTAGATTCTAGCTGTTATTCATACCAATGATGTCAAATAGTGGCTCTATTGTGCCATTAAATACTGTCAAATAGCGGTTATAGTAGCAATATAGCATTATAGTGTAGCGGAATTTGAACAAACATCTAGTTTTTGTGATCCCCGATTGAAAACACAGATTCAAACTAATGGAAATCCGTGTTTATTTGATTACAGGAGCGTAGGACCATGAATCAATCAGACGTTAAGCTTTTCGTGAATTCTCTTCGTTCCACATTGTCATTTTTAGAGGTTAGTTTGGATTATTCAATTATTTAGATTCTAGCTGTGTGCTTATCAACATTATATGATGAAAAAGAATCACATATGAAGCATCATGCTATGCTATAAAAATCTTTAGTTATTTTCACAACCTATTGTTTTTTTTTTTGGAGGAAGGGACCTATGATGTTCATTTTTTGTGGTTTTACTTGCTTTTCACATTTTGTCGACACCACTCCTTGAAACTAGTACAATATTTGTTTCTTTACTCAGGCAATTCGTGTACCAACTATTGCTGTTATTGAAGGAGTAGCTCTTGGTGGTGGACTTGAAATGGCTTTGGCATGTGATATACGAATATGTGGTAGTCATCAATGTTGTACTTTGGTGGATTGCATCTATTTGTTTGTAGGATAGTTTGAATGATTCTGAGTGTGATGCAAAATACTAGTCTTTCTTTTTTAATTGTTTCTTCTTTCATGGCATAGGAGCAAATGCTCTGATGGGTTTGCCAGAGACAGGACTTGCTATAATCCCTGGGTATGCCGCATACTAATTCTCTTTACCTTGTTGCATCTTTGACACCACCTATTTCCAACTTGTGTGTGTCTCTTAAGTTCTGCTACAATATAATAAGTAGAGATAAAATTATACATTATGGGATAGATCAGATCTCATGGAATCTTGTTGTGCACAGGGCAGGTGGAACGCAGCGGCTACCTAGATTGGTTGGAAAAGCAATAGCAAAGGATATTATTTTTACTGGTCGGAAGATTAACGGCATTGAGGCACTATCCATGGGTATGTTGATTAGCCAATTGCCTCATTTCTTTCTCAAACTAGTAAAGAGAGTATCAAACACAGAGATATAGGAGAATCTTCAGAGTGACTATTAAACTTGCAAGAAAACATTCAAGACATTCTGAAGTTTAAGTTTTTGTCTATCAAACTTCCATTGTCTCGGAGTTCAATTCCAACAGTATGAGTTTTTACTCTAAGCCATCTCATGTTGAACTCCTGGAAAGCAAAAAGAACACTAAATTCTTTAAGACAGCATAAACACTAAATTCTTGCTGCTCCATTACCCAAAGAAAGTAGGCCTCATATTTATCTTTCTTCCCAACTAATATCGATGATACTTAGCTCCATTTCACAAATAAAGTATGTTAATTATCTCTCTGCTTTTCCAAACTAATATCAATGATACTTAGCTACATGATCATATGCTCATGCAGGTCTTGTCAACTACTGTGTTGATGCTGGTGAAGCTCATTCCAAAGCACTTGAAATTGCTCGGGATATCAATCAGAAGGTATCTCTCTCAGAAATATATTGTAATGACTCAGCAAAATTAAACTGAATTGAAGAGAATAGTATAAGGATGACTGTGGTATTAAATTTCAATGGCAATTGTTTCACTCTAAGTATAAACCTATGAAGGACTAGTCATCAGATAACACAAAATAAAGGACAGATAGAATCTTCTCACAAGGAGAAGTACCCATAACACAAAATAAAGGGCAATTCACTAAAATTTAATTCAGACTTTTTCTATCCACTCTTAGTTATATAACCATCCAATGTAGTGCTAGGTATCTTCTTTCTCTGACCTCGCCTGCATTCCTCAATTCTTGGATCTATTAACATAATTTATTCCCTCATCCATTGCTGACTCATTTTGTTTTGGCCCCCTTCCAATTATTGGATTCAGTTGTAGGCCCATTTCAATAATTGGTGCCCTTGCAATACCTCCACCATTGAAAGAAACAATAGTAAAAGCCTATGAACTTATGGAGCCAAGCTTGCTGCTCCGGAGTTTGGAGTGTCTAATCAAGCAGTGCCTTTGAGGCTCTTTTGGTCTGCGCGAATAACAAATTTGTGCCCCAATAAGTAGTGGCAAAACATAATTAAGGCTTTGGTAATGGCTCGAAATTCGCGCACAAAAGCAGACTGTCTCTGAGTTGTAGGCAGGCCCCAACTTCTTAGAAAATAAAACTATGGGTTGACATGATTGACTCAAAACTGCCCCGATACCGGTGCTTGATGCGTCTGTTTCCAGAATGAAAGGCTGGTGGAAATCTGGTAGTGCCAGAACTGGAGCAGAGGAAACAGCTTGCTTTAAATTGATGAAAGCTGCAGTAGTAGTTTCATTCCAATTAAAACACTCCTTTTTAAGTAAATTGGCTAGCGGTAAAGCAATAGAAGAGTAGGGTTTGATGAATCGACGGTAGTAACCAGAGGCCAAGAAACCCTCTTAATTGCTCCACATTTTTTGGCGTGGGCCAATCTAAAACCACTTGAACTTTCCCTTTATTCATGGACACACCATTACCCAAAACTGTGTGACCTAGGTAATCTAATTCTGACATACCAAAGGAACATTTAGACAAATAAGACATGCTGTTTGATAGTCTGCAACACAGTTTCTAAATGTTCAAGATGGCTTAACCAAGTGGAACTGCAAATGAGTACGTCATAAAAAAAAAAACAGTACATACTTCCTAACGGTGCCTCGTTCATGAAGCATTGTAATGGCGCGGGGGGTTTGGCAATCCAAAGCGCATCACCAACCATTTGTAATGACCTTGGTGTGTGCGGAGAGCAGATTTATGGCGATCAGCTGGCTCATCAAAATTTTTTGATGGTAACCCTACCGGAGGTCGAGCTTGGAAAAGAACTTAGCACCATACAATTCGTCTAATAATTCGTCCACCATAGGAAGATGAATGCTGTCTTTGACGGTCAAGGCATTCAAAGTGCGATAATAATGCAGAAATGCCAAGTCCCATCCTTTTTCTTAAATAATAGTAACAGAGTCAGAGACTTTTGTCACGTCGGAGCTGCATTTCCGCCAGGCAAATGATCTTGACGGTGCAGTGGGGATTTGTGGGGCCAGGCAAATGATAATTGAATCTGCCCAATCAGCATCGGTGAAGATAGACACATTTCTTTCATTAGTCTTCCTGAAAAATAATCCCTTTCCGGGATTTGCCTTTAGGTATCTCAGTATCCTATAGACTGCCTCAAGATGTTCCTCAAAAGGAGAATGCATAAACTGACTTACTACACTAACCGAGAAAGCAATGTCAGGTCTCGTGTGTGACAGATAAATCAATTTCCCAACCAATCTCTGGTATCTTCCACTACCAACAGGAACACTACCTTTTTCCCAAAGTTTTGCATTAGGATCCATGGGGGTATCTGCCGGTCGACATCCACTCATTCCCATTTCTTTCGATAAATCTAGGATATATTTCTGCTGGGAAACAACAATACCATCCTTTGATCGAGCCACCTCCATACCAAGAAAGTATCTCATGGATCCCAAGTCCTTGATTTCAAAGTCAACTGCTAATTTCTCTTTTACTCTTCCCATTTCATTTGTATCATTTCTAGTAAGAACAATATCATCGACATAAACAATCAGGACAGCTATTTTTCCATCTTGGGAGAACTTTGTGAACAAGGTGTGGTCAGCCTGACCTTGAATGTACCCTTGTTTCTTCATGGACTGAGTGAATTTTTCAAACCAAGCTCTAGGAGACTGCTTTAATCCATACAAAGACTTATTTAGTTTGCATACATTTGATCCAAACCTATCTTCAAAGCCAGGAGGAATGTCCATATATACTTCTTCTTCTAAATCGCCATTGAGGAAGGCATTTTTAACATCCAACTGATGTAGGGGCCAATCCAGATTAGCTGCAAGAGATAAGAGAATTCTGACGGTTTTCACTTTAGCAACTGGAGCAAATGTCTCTGAGTAGTCTATAACATAGGTCTGAGTAAAGCCCTTAGCCACCAATCGAGCCTTATACCTTTCAATTGACCCATTTGAATTATACTTCACAGTAAACACTCATTTGCATCCAACCGTCTTCTTCCCATCTGGTAGTGTCATAACACTCCATGTTTTGTTCTTTTCAAGGGCTTTCATCTCCTCAAGCACAGCTTCCCTCCACTTTAGAACTTCTAGAGCAACCTGTACATTTTTTGGAATTTCTACACTAGACAATTTTGAGGTGAAAGCAGAAAAAGATGAAGACAAATTTGAATATGATATGAAATTGGACAAGGGGTGTTTAGTGCAAGATCTAAGAGGTTTTCTAACAGCAATAGGATCATCTATATCAGGATACAAGACACGACTCTTAGAAACAGAGATAGACTTACTTTTTCTGTTTTTAGGAGGCTGATCATTCCCCGGTTCAGATTCATGACTCTGTTGAGATGTGGACTCATCACTTTCTCTGTGATTCTTTCTCACAAAAACCTTCCCTTTCCAAATGTTGTTTCCTGCTTCAAACCTATTCTCTTTAGATGACTCACTACTTTGTGGCATTTCAAATAGATCATCATTACCATTACTTTCAAAATTCTCATGGTTTTCTTCATGAGGAAATGTAGGCTCAGATTCACCAAGTTCCTTACTCATATCAGGAGTAGGATCGGATAAAGAATCATGGCCATTTTCTGTTGGTGCAAAACTATAAGTCTTAGAACTCTGTGATTCAGGCAAAGATAAATTATTAAAAAAACTCATGTCCTCAGTTTGAAATGAGTCTTCCTTTAAATTCCCCACCTGAAGATGAGTGTCATAAAAAAAATATTTGTTTTCAAAGAATGTAACATCCATAGTGACATACATTTTCTTGTTTTTTGGATCAAAACATTTGTATCCCTTTTGGGTTGGAGAGTATCCAACAAAAACATATTTTATAGCACGTGGTTCAAGTTTTCCAACATTTTTATGTTCATGAACAAAAGTTGTGCATTCAAAAAATTTTAATGTCAAATCAGTTGAAACACTTAGGAAAACATTCTTTTAAAGTATCAATTGGAGTTTGAAAGTTGAGAACCTTAGAAGGCATTCTGTTAATTAAATATGCAGCAGTCAAAACCGCTTCACCCCACAAATAGTTTGGTACTTTACTTGAGAAAAGTAAAGCTCTATCTACCTCCAATAAATGTCTATTTTTTCTTTCTGCAACTCCATTTTGTTGAGGAGTATTAGGACATGAACTTTGATGTATAATTCCATTTTGAAGAAAAAAAATCACCCAAATTAGTGTTAAAATATTCTTTGCCATTATCACTTCTAAAAACTTGAATATTAGTTTGATATTGGTTTTGCACCATTGTACAAAAATCTTTTACAGCCTGACAAACATCATATTTCCCCTTTAACAAGTACACCCAACATACCCTTGAATGATCATCGATAAAGGTGATAAACCATTTTTTAAGAGAAAGTGTACTTGTACGGTTAGGGCCCCAAACATCACTGTGAATAACAGAAAAAGGTTTTGATGGTTTGTAAGGCTGTACTGCAAAGTGGGAACGATGATGTTTTGCAGATTCACATGCTTCACATTTAAACAAAGAAATATCCTTATTACGAAATAACTTTGGAAACAAGTGTTTTAAATAGGGAAAACTAGGATGACCTAATCGTAAATGCCATAACATGATATTGTCATCATTATTATTCAAAACAGAAAAAGACTCAAAGCAGGAACTTATTGTTTCAGAAGGTAGTTGTGATGCAGATCCAATGTCAAAGTAGTAGAGTCCTCCACTCTCCTCAGCGTTGCCAATCATCTTTCCCGAGTTCAAATCCTGAAAGACACAATGAGAACGGAAAAAATTATTTTGACAATTTATATCTTGGGCTAATTTACTAACAGACATTAGACTACAAGACAAGTTTGGAACATGAAGGACATTTTTAAGAGTTAACATTGGAGACAACACAACTGACCCTTTGCCGGCAATGGCTGAAAAAGAGCCATCTGCGACTTTTATTTTTTGATTACCTGCACATGGACTATATGAAGAGAACAAAGTGGATTCACCTGTCATGTGATCAGAGGCACCGGAATCTACTATCCAAGTATGATTAGGACTGACACTAAGAAAAACAGAGTTACCTTTTGTTGCTATAGAGCAAGAAAAAGTTTGAGAATCGAGGAGTTTGAACAGTTTCTCTAGTTGTTCCGTAGTGAGTGGACTCTGAGTTGAAGTAGATTGTTGTCCTTGATCAGAATTACTTGCTTGGAATGCACGACCACCTTTCTTCTTCCAGTTAGGAGTCCAATTAGGAGGTTTGCCTTTGAGCTTCCAACAATCTTCACGCGTATGCCATTCGCGCTTGCAGTAATCACACCAAGGAATTTCGTCTGATTTTTTTCCTTCGTGGGGGTTTCTAGTTGCCAAAGCCGAGCCTTCTGATTCAGAGCTTCGGTGTGTCTTTCCCATCATAATTCCTTGTTGTGACTCCTCCCTTTTTATTACTGCAAAAGTTTCACGAAGAGTTGGCAATGGTACCTTTCCCTAAACTCGACCTCTTACCTCATCAAGATCTTTATTCAGCCCAACAAGAAACATGAACACACAATCATTCTCTTGTCTCTTTAGAAACAGAACACTATCTTCTGCACATTTCCAATTGTCATCATAACAGAGATCCAACTCTTGCCACAAGGTCAACAACTCATTGTAATAAGCAGTTACATTCCTGTCACCTTGTTTAGCATGCCATAACTTTGACTTTAAACCAAAGATTTGAGAGGCGTTCTAGATATCAGAGTATGTTTCCTTGACAGCTTCCCACACATCTTTTGCGGAAGGTAAAAACATGTAAGGTTTGCCTAATCCAGTTTCCATAGTGCTTACTAACCAAGCAATGATCAAGGAGTTTTCAGACTTCCACTGTTTGTAAAGTGGGTCTCCTTGTGCCGGTTCAGCAACTGCTCCCGTCAAAAAACCAAGTTTCCCTTTGCCGTCGAACACCAAGCGAACAGTTTGGGCCCATTCATTATAGTTATTCCCATTCATCTTAGGAATATCAATCTTGAGGGAAGATTTGGAACCCTCGTTGAAATCGTTGTCGCCATAAACACCTTTGTTCTTGTTTCTGTTGTTGTTTCTGCCATTACCGCCACTGTTTGCGGCGAAATCTGGTTCCTCAAAAACGGGGCTGGTGACATCTGGTTTCTCAAAAGCGGGGCCACCACCGCGGCCAGCACCTGCCTGTTGACCATCGTTATTGTTGGAGGATCCGGTGTAGGCCTGGCCGATGGAAGGCCACTTGTTGTAACCGGCCATGAGAGACGAAACAGGTATGGGAACAGTTTTTTTTTTTTTTTTACAGTAGCACTCTAACCCTAACCTAGGGCTCTGATACTATGTGAAAAATTATATGAGAATGCTGTAATAGTTTATTCATCAGCTCAAGGCTGGCTTTATAATAAAAGTACAACTAGCTATCTCCTTGATTTATGGAGGAAATAGTTACAAGGAGAAATAAAAGGAAATAATGATATTTTTAGAATCTCATAGAAATAACAAATTAGGAAACTAAATATATTCCAACAAATCTGAACTCTAGAAAATGGTACACGGATCATTGTTTTTATTAAATTTCAATGTCAACTGTTTCACTCCAAGTACAGCACCAATGGAGGACTAGTGATCAACTGATAACACAATAAAGGACAGATAGAATCTTCTCACAAGGAGAAGTACCCATAGCATGGGTCCAGAGGAAGGAGAATTTACACCTTTTCTATTCACTCTCACTTAGTTATATAACCATCTAATCTAGTGCTAGGTATCTTCTTTCTCTGACCTCGCCTGCATTCCTCAATTCTCGGATCATGCTGAAACTGATGCAGTGTGTTCTATGACATTTATAAATGCGGGTAATCAGAATTTTTGTGCCCTTTAAGTCCATATATAGTAAATGGCAACTTCTGATTTTTCAAAGTCTATTATGAAAAAGACTTTACGTACATGGTTTAGCTTAATAATGAACACATTACTAAATTCTTGTTTTGCAAAACATACATAATGACTTAGTGCAATGGACACCGTAATCTGAATGTGCCAGTAAAAAGTGGATTGTTTGAAATTACATATGATTCACTGAACATCATTTTTATGTTTAATACCTAAAATTAATGTTTATAGAGTTGTTTCGATAGTATAAAGAGAAACTGCTCTTAGGCAGGAATTTCAACAGTTGAAAATTTGACTTTTGAGAGAAGGCATGGTTTGTTCATGTATATATGCTATTCATTTGTAGTAAATTTTTAACAGGGCCCTGTAGCAATAAGGATGGCCAAAAAAGCTATTAATGAAGGTATGGAAACCGATCTAACATCAGCTTTGGCTTTGGAAGAAGATTGCTATGATCAAGTGTTAAATACCAAAGATCGTCTGGAAGGCTTGGCTGCATTTGCTGAAAAGCGGAAACCAAGGTACACTGGTGAGTGAAAGGAATGTTCTGTGGATTATCTAGCTAAGTTGCTAGAGAGCAATTTCTATCATGTATTGATATACAGAACCAGGAGACAAATTAAGTGAGAATTTGTTTTTACTCTTTTCCCCTTTAAGTACTGTTAAAATCTAAATGCTGAAAAGTATCGCTGCATAATCATGCAACTTGAGACACTGTATTCTCCCAATGAAGCAATAGATTTCATCTTTCTTTTTTTCTTCAATGAATTGGCTGTGCTTTTTCTCATACTTTTTTGACTGTCGTAAACGAGTTCGGGTTTGCTCCATTTATTCGCAGATGAGTTGGTTCAGATATGAAGTCTGTATTTTGTTGTATTGGTATTTTTGGTTTAATCAAATTACTCAACAATTATTTTAATAATGCTCAATTTTTGAAATTAAAAATGTAAAATTGGGTATATCACTTCATACATTGGACAATTTATCTGTCATCCGACGCCACTATTTGGGACGTGAGAAATGTGAAAATAATGTTTGTTAAGAAGTTCACATCGGTTGCGAGATAGTCTGAAAATATGTTTATAAAGTGAAGACAATTCTCACCTTACAAGTCAGTTTTATAAGGTTGAATTAGATAGCCGTCCTTACATGAGTATAAGCAACCGTATCTGTTTGTCTCCTAAGTGTCAAGCTATAAACTATTTCATAAGATTATTTATACACATCACAATTGGGTCACAAATCATATTTTTCACTCCAAATAAGTAATAAATCAATCTTTTTTAAAAAGCAAATCACTTTTAATCACTTTTTCACTCCAAATAAGTAATAAATCAATCTTCTTTTTTTTTAAAAAAATCACACTAAATTGTTTTTCCTTTCCTTTTTATTTAAATAAGTGATTTTCACAAATATTTAGTTTTTTTCTTTTGATTTCGTCGTCTTAGTGTGACGTTGTGTTGCTCGGAGACATAGGTATTCCGAGCACTTCAAGTTTGTCATATTTGTAGGCTTTGTCACACTTGTAGGCATTTTGCCGTTATATACTATTAACGTGGATGTCGTGAGTTTGTCTGCAGATTCATCCTTTTCAGTTTTTAGCGATCTTGAATTGTATTATTTGATGTATTCTATCAATTTGAATGAATGAATGTTGTTTTTAGTATAAAAAAAAATATAAAAAAAATCACTTCTTGTTGTTTTTTTATAAGCCACTTTTATTGTTAAATAGCATAATGACTACTACAATCTCACCCCTTGAGACGAATAAGTGGAGAGAATACCGGATTCGAATTTCTACATCTGTATATTACAATATCCATACTAACTAGGTTATGTTTGGGTTGTGTTTAGGTGAAAGGAAAAAAAAAACTACCTTAAACGATACAATATTATTTTAATCCTAAATTATCTTAATTTTTTTTTGTTTAATAACATTTTTTTTAAAGTATTCCTCATCATTTCGTAATTTTATTTTTCTACTTGCAACTTTATCAACTTGAATAATAAAACATTAATTTAGTCCAAAAATAATTACTCCTTTTAAGTATATAAATTATTTCAGTCTCTTAGTAAGATGTTAATAACTAGACACATATTCATATCCTTTAACGACTAAAATGATAAACTTCGAGTGAACCACAAAAGTAATTTTGTCTCTGTAATTCGCTCTTAAATAGGTTTTGATTTTTTTAATAAGGGAGGGAGAGAGAACTTATAAATGGGCTATTTCTTTTTCACAGTAACCATGGGCTTCTAACAGGCCCAAAACGATCCACACAACACAAATCATATATATAGCCTCTGACATTTTCATTTCATTTCTCATCAACAGTTTCCAGCATAAAGAAACACAAACTTAGTACAAAGTTGAAAGTAAAGAATCATAAAATGGCTCCGAAAAGATGGCTTCCTCTTGAAGCTAACCCTGATGTCATGAACCAGGTTTCTATCTATCCTTTTTCCTCCTTCATTTCAATTTTTTCTTACCAATGTTTCAACAATACGTGTAATTATTATTAACATAGTAATTTTAATACATACCCATATAACAAATTTTGCAAAAAAACCATTTTTATGATTTAATTTTGCTTTTGTTGTATAAAATTGAAGTTAATCAGTAGCGTGCATGATTAAACCCTATAGTTATTTTTTATGAGTTGCAGTTCCTTTCGGGTCTTGGTCTTGCTGAGGATCAAGCAGAGTGTCATGATGTTTATGGATTAGATGATGAGCTTTTGGAAATGGTTCCAAAACCTGTTCTTGCTGTGCTTTTTCTTTATCCCCTTACCACAAAGGTTATATAAATATTCCTCTTTTTATTGATTTTTTTAACTGTTTATATTTTTTTTTTTTGTTATTCTGATTTTATGAGGGTTTTTATCTGTTATCAGAGTGAAGAAGAGAGGTTGCGACAGAATAACGAAAAAAGGGTGAGTTTGCATATCTAATTATATCGTCTTTTAATATACTTATTCGATTGATTTATTGAACAATGTCTATAAAATCTGAATTTTAGGTAGCGTGTATCATTTATCATCATTATTAAATGAATCCCTTGAGTATGATTTTCATTTGTCATGGTGTGGGAATAAAGCAAGAGTATCTTGTCTTGATTGTTTTATTGAACAATTTCGATGAATGAAATCTGAATTTTCGGTAGCATATATATCGTTGATTATTTAGATGAAATCTTTGAGTAAGATTTTCATGTGTTGTTTTGGTGTAGGAATATAACAACAAAGTGTATTTTATGAAGCAAACTGTGGGTAATGCTTGTGGTACAATAGGGCTTCTTCATGCTCTTGGTAACATAACTTCTGAAATCAAATTTGGTAAGTTTTCAGCAATCAATTTGCTTCAAATTTTTTGGGTGCCTCAACAATTGAATATCAATATATCATTTAGTTTATGTTGCTTTTGTTGTTATTGTTGTTATCAGTTGAGGAGTCATTCTTTGATAAGTTCTTCAAAACAACTGCAAACATGGACCCAATGCAGGTTACTTCTTCCTACCGAAACCTCCTCTATTTCTTTTTCATATCACACAAATCGAGAAGTTGAGACTTTTGGTCAGATAACCATAATGCTCATTTGACATTTTTTATCTTGTAGCGTGCTTTATTTCTCGAGAATGACAGTGAGATGGAGGTTGCTCATTCTGTGGCAGCCACTGCTGGTGATACAGAGGTATTTTTACTGATTAAATTTAAAATTTTAATGCAACTGTTAATTGGAGTGGAGGATTCTGATGTGCTATCTTAGCAATATAGATGTAACTAAAGATCAAAGCCTTTGATTCAAAGTTTCATTTTAGCTTTCGTATCTTGAAACTTTGATCCTATACGTTTGAAAAAATGTTGCTCTTAGTGTTTCTTGTTTGTTGATACTGTTATTATTCCTTGGATATAATAACCTGATACATATGCAGAAACCTTTATATAATTTAGTTTATATTTATAGGTCGTTGTATGATGAGTAATTCTGGGAATGTGGATTTGGCCCTTTAGACTATAGATTTTAAGTTGTTCTCAAATTTTGTTGTTATGTAACTGAATTTGTACAAATTTGTCTTTGGAAAGTTATATTTCCAGGGTTGTGTTCACCACACCATTAGTCTCAATCTTCTCTCTGTTGTCTCTTACATCTGTAGCACTAGTTTAACACTGCTGTCACTGCTCTTTCAAAATTTCTTGTTCACTATTCAACCGCCACCCTCTAGTTTAGTTTAGCACAGTCCATACCTCATGACTCCCAATGATCTCATATCTACACCCACCGGTCCTACGTTCTTAAGTCCTCTCTTTTCCTCTTCTAATGCACAAAACTTAGCACCTTCATGACTCCCAAAATTAGTATATTAGAGGAAAGGAATACACAAAGTGGCTCAACGATAACTTTTTATGTCCGAACCCACTACGAGTAATGAAGATAGTAAGCTTTATGTTTTTTTCTCTAATTTATCTTTGTTTGATGCGTTGAATATTCCCTTGTATGACTGTAACCGAGACCCAAATAACTGCCTTGAAAAAGTGGAAACGTTTTGTATCAAGTACCCAGTTTCTTAGTTTCTTTTTCCGAAACTAAAATAAAATTGATGTTGTAATTTTATTGATTAAGTTCATACTAGATGCTTGAGAATAAAGGACAAGTGCCTGTGAAACTAGTTGTGAATGGATCGGCAATTAGCATTGCAGATAATCTAGTTCCAGGAACTACACACATTGAGTAATTGGCTTGTTTAGTGAAATTTAGGTGGGAGAGACCAAGCGTTCAAATACCTTGCGGTTTCTATTTTCCAGTGTGAGATTATGCTGTCTCCGCACTTTGGATTATGCTGTCTCCGCACTTTGTAATTTCTACTTTCTGGCCAAAACTTTGCTGTATATGCAAAACAGATAGACTCACTTTATAAAAGAGAAATTGGATAGTTGTTGATTTTTCCATTGTGAGATTCTGTTTTTTCCGTACTTCGGGTTACCTTGATATTTAGATAGGAGGAACAAATTAGTAAAAATGTTTCTTTTTGTAATTGCTACTTTTTGGGGGTATAAATGTATAATACACATTAATTTGTTCTTATTGTGGTACATAAAACAAATAAGTTGCTTATTTCAGTTTTATTTCCTTGTGTATTAACGATATTTTGTTTCAATATTTGTAATGCAGGCAACAGATGATGTCAATACTCATTTCATCTGCTTTGCTTGTGTTGATGGTAATTTCTTTTACATACCTCAATAGCATTTTCTTCTGTGTAGTGTAAGTAAATAGTACTAAACAATATAAGATGCAACAAATAAACTAAATATCTAAATTGTAGGAGCCAACTGTATAAGGCCTTATATCAAAATTCAAAACAAATTGGGATCCATTACACGTCTAAAATCAGTTTTAAGCTCTTCTCATACCTTCTGCAGTTCCCTATGTTTATCTGATTAATTTCTTTGCAATCTTATTGTATGCAGGGGAACTTTATGAACTAGATGGAAGAAAGTCGGCACCAATATCTCACGGTCCATCCTCACCAAGTGCTTTGTTGAAGGTAAATTTCTTGCTATGTTAAGGATTTAATTGTATTGTTCCTGAGAGACATGTATTTTGCTAAAAGATATAATTTATTTGATCTGCAAATGCATATATATATATATATATATATATATATATATATATATATATATATATAGAGAGAGAGAGAGAGAGAGAGAGAGAGAGAGAGAAGATTGTGATTTTGTTGTCAAGTGGTTCTATTGTCGCCTTTTGGATTTGAATGATGCATGAACAATGACCAGAATTCTGTAGGAAAGTTTCTACAGCATTTTACCTGGATTGATGCAAAAACAACTTTTAGGGGATGCTTTATAGGTTGTTGATGCTTTAAGGCTTAGTTCGGATAAACAACTCAATTAACCTCTAATAGCATAAACGCTTATAATGCAAGTGCTTATGTTATGTATAAGTTAATTCTATAACAAAAGCCGTGTTGTTAAATTGCAGCTAAGCAGCACTATAGGAAAGCAGAATTTGAACAAATTGTCGTTATGAAAATGCTATTTAGTACAAAATGTTGTCGAATAACGGCCATAAAAGCACTATAGCATTGTTATGTAGTGAAATTTGAACATATTGCTATTTTTCGCTGTCGGCGTTGATAACAATTAACAAAAGATAAAATAAAATCAAACTGTTTGCATGAGTTATAAATTGTTTTCCTTAGCTATCTTGAAAAGCTTATGGAAATATGCTGAACACTATTTATGGATATTTTATAAGCTCTCTCAATCAGTCTCATAAGTGCTTATGCCAATAGATAAGTTTAAATAAGTTAATCCAAACATGTGTGCATGCCTTTTCTTGACCAATGTTTCATCTTGAGTCTTTGACTTATTTAATCCTTATTAATTCAAGTGGCACAAATGGCCATTTTACAACTGTTCCTAATGGGATTTTAACTCGACACCCTTAGGTTACAAGACTAAGGGCATGTTTGGATTGACTTATTTTTGAGCTAATTGAAAACAGCTTATGCAAATAAATAATTTTTATGTATTATTATAAGTTCGCGAGTTAGTTTATGATAAAATAACTTATAAAAATACAATTTTTGATAATGAGAAGTTATAAATCAACATAAAACTTTATTTATTTGCATAAGTTGTTTCTTAATTATTGAGATAACACCTCAAGTGTAAAAAAATAGTCTTGACTTTCTGAATCATATGTTTTAAGTTACTAGATTTGTTACCTTTCATCTTACACATATCCTTCATTACTTGTATTGTTTTCAATTTACTAATTTATATTAAAATTTATTACAGGATGCTGCTAAAGCCATCCAGAGCATGATTCAGAAGAATCCAGATTCCCTCAACTTCAATGTCATTGCAATATCAAAGAAATCTAGTGATGGATATTAAGGCAATCAATATGATGAACCTTTTAGTGTTAATTTTGATTTTGAAGTAATTTCTTGAAGTATAATCTTCAGGCATTCATGCAGCTTTTTATTAACTATCTGTGTGTATGCTCAGATTTTTAGTTACATTCATAGATCTTGTAAGCTGAGCTTCTTTGGTTAAACCTTGATGTAGTAACATTTTACAATGAAGTATCTGAACGGAATTTTCAAAGCCAGATCATCATTTAAAATGTTATTTATTTATTTATTTGGTGCATTTTTTTAAGGTGTTTGGTTGTGGTGCTGACTGTGCTGATAGAACAACGGTTGTAAAGTGCATCAAACAAAAAGAATAAAAATGACTCTGAATTACCGGGCATTTTTTTTTGTTCTTTTTTCCCTTCGAAGTACTTGTTCTTGTTTTAATGAAGGTTGATTCAATTGGAAAGTTGATCCATATTCTATAAGGGAGTTAGTCCATTTTCGCTGGCAGCGCGAAGACTCTTTAATAGGCGATATCCTTAAAACTCAACTCGCTTGTTCCATAGAAGAAAAAAATGCACCAGTAATTCAGAGTCATTTTTATTCTTTTTGTTTGATGTACTTTACAATCGTCGTTCTAATTAAGCACAGTCACCACCACAATCAAACACCTTAAAAATATGTTCCAAAACTAATTTACTAAACGATTACAAGCAAAAATAAATTGAATATTAACCATCGAATGAAATCTTTATTTTATCAATATATTAGTTTTGTTCATTTTCTTTTAATAAATACACTATTCACGTTGCATAGTATTCGTCCGCACCAGAAGATTTCTCATCTCACCCCCACACCCCCAAAAATCCAATTTTATCCCTGATTTTACCTCCCAAAGTTCGGTTTTTATTTACCGAACTTTTTTTTAAGGGTATAAACATGTGTTTTTAACCATTTAAAAGTTCGGTTCGCATTTACCGAACTTTTTTAAGGGTATAAACGGAAATTCAGAGGGTGAAAAAGAAAAGCATGGGGTGGGAAGAGAAATCTTCTCCGCACCATATAGCACAGCCTCCAGCTTAAAAATCACTTATGGATTTATCCATCCTGACAAAAAAAATAATTATTTTTGGTCTCAATTTATTTATCCATCTTATAGGATGCGTTTGTTTTAACTTTAAAAAAATGGATTAAGTGATTTTTTTTTTAAATTTTGATATCCAAATTTTTTTTCAATAAAATGATAAAATGCCTAAAATAACATTTTAAGAATAACTAGTTTTGAGACCCGTGCATCGCACGGGTCTATTGACTTTTATTAATAAAATTTTGTTAAAATATTAAAATATAAGTTAAGTCATTGTGTTTTTTTATGTAAAATTTATTAAATTAATAATTTTTTTATTAAAGTAATTGTCCCGTGTATGATTTTTGTGTAATATATTTTAATTAATAATAACAAATATTTATTATTCAATTACTTTTTTTATTAAAGCAACTGTCCCGTGTATGATTAAATTTTTTTGATTAAAGTAATTGTCACGTGTATGAATTTTTGATTTAATTCCTTTTATGTATTAGTGATAAATATTTTGTCTTGTGTTTCTTTTTTTATATTTATTATTGATGAAAATTCATTCTTCTGTTGTTTAAAAAAAAACTATTTGTGAAAGTTCATTTCCATTGATTTATTTTATTTTTTTATATTTAAGATTGATATTATACTAAAGTATAAAATTAATTTAGAATAAAATATTTAGGAAAATTTTATAAAATATTATTAAAATATAAATGATGTCATTGTGCTCATTCTTGTAAAATTTATTAAATTAATATTTCTTGATTAGAACAATTGTCTCGTGTATGATTTTTGTGTATAAATTAAAATTAAAATTAATAAATATTTATTATTCAATTCCTCTTTTTTATTAAATCAATTGTCCTGTGTATGATTAAAAAAAATTATTAAAGCAATTGTCCAGTGTTAATTCGTAAGTTTTTTTGACGCATTTTAATCCATAAATTTTCACTAACAAAAATTATATCTTTATAAACTTTTTTCATAAACTACCTTATAAAACATATAATAAGTCAATCCAAATTGGTTCATTTTGTGTAATAAATTAAAATTAATAAAAATTTATTATTCAATTCTCCTTTTTTATTAAATCAATTGTCCCGTGTATGATTAAAAAAATTTATTAAAGCAATTGTCCCGTGTAAATTCGTAAGTTTTTTTTACGCATGGTAATTCATAAGTTTTCACTAACAAAAATTTTATCTTTATAAACTTTTTTCATAAACTACCTTATAAAACTTATAGTAAGTCAATCCAAATGGGTTCATTGTGTTTTTATTTCCATTTTGATGTTCTTTTATTTTTAAGTTCATAAATAAGTATCTTTTTTTATTTTATTTTTTTGGTGAGCATAAATAAGTATCTTCTTTTATTAGGTTCTTCTAATTTTATTTTATATATATATATATATATATATATTGAATATCAATAGTAAATATAAGCCATTTGTTTGAATTGGTAATTTTTGAAAAAAGGAGATGTTTTTTCTAGAGAGAGAGAGAGTGGTGACTACGTAAACACTGTTCATCGTCTTGCTTCCCTCCCTTGTAACCCTAACCGCCGGCCATTTTTCCCTCACCGATCATCATGTCTTCTTTCAATATCCCATGGAAATGTCTTGATCTGGATACCGAGCCAAAAATCACCACAATCGCCTAGCCAAATACCACCGTAGCCCCTAAAACTTTTGCTCAAGCCCTAACCAATCTGTGTGATATCCCTCTATCGCAATTCCCTTAGCCAGTGTTAAAAGTGATAGACTGGCTATTGAAATCCCTGAAAATGCTTATCAAGCTGGTTTGGATGCATGCAAACACAATCTACACGGGAGGATCGTTTGGCCCAAAGGATCCACTCTGTTGACCGTCGTTGCCTTGAAAGAGAAGCTATCCATGATCTGGAAGGGTTTCTCAAAGTGGGGGATCATCTCACTTGGTAAGGGTTATTTTGAATTTACTTTTTCTACGTTAGAAGATGTTAGAAGGGTTAGATCCATTCCCTCATGGAATATCAATCCTGGTTTGTTGAAACTTTTTGCGTGGACCAAAGACTTTAACCCTAAATCACAACGTAACACTTCAGCTCAAGTTTGGGTAAAGTTTTTTGGTTTGTCTCAGGAATATTGGCACAAAAATATACTTTTTGCAGTCGCAAGTAGCATTGGTACTCCTATTTGTGTTGATTCAGTCACAGCAAAGCCTATGCACGAGAGAACTTTTGGCCAATTTGCTAGGGTTTTAGTGGATATGGATCTTAGCCAACCTTTAAGATTTAAAGTGTTGGTTGAAAGAAAAGGTTTTGCTTTCTTTGTGGAATTAGAATACGAAAATGTCCCAGATTTTTGTAACAATTGTCAGGTCATAAGGCATCATGTGGACAATTGTAGGAGGTGGAACATGATAGATGATATGAGGAATATTGACAAGGACATTGTGTCTAAGAAAAAGCCAGCAGTGATACCAAAGAAAATTTATGTACCCACCAACAAGGTACATCAGGGCACAGAGAATGAAAGTACTAAGGAAAATACCATCGAAGCTAACAAGGATCCGGTTACTAATATTGTTAGAGAGCTAATCAATGTTGAGGAATCTAGTGATAGACCACTGCAAGCAAAGGGTAAAGAAGTTATTGTTGCAGAAGGGATTAGAGTCTTACAAGTTGATCAGCAGAGGAATGATGGAGATGCTTTACTTAGCAAGCAAGCTACCAACAATGTCACAGTGCTAAGTCCTGTTGTTAGTCCCAGAGAAATTTTGAAAAATCAAGACCAACAATTGGAAGATGATCTGAATGGTAACAATATGAATGATGAATCTAGTGACTCTGATGCATCTTTTGTGGATACTACTCAATTCCAACCTGTTATCAGTCCTGCAAGTGTTGTTCCAGCTCAACATCAAACTCCTGTATCAAATCCTGTAGTAGCTACACCAGTCCAAAGGCAATATCCTGAGAATGTAGTGAAAGATATGGAATTTCTGAAAGAGTCTTGAGCAAACATGGTTGAGGAAGCAGATAATGAGGCAGATGACAGCACTTTGGTGGCTACTATCCCTGATGAGGGCTTCACTGTTGCCATCTCAAAGCACCAGGAAAAAATTTTGAGAAAGAAAACACAACCAAGCAAGGATTCATATGCAACCAGATCAAAGGTTCCCTCCAGGCCTTTCAAATGAAATGTTTGTATTGGAATACAAGGGGTGTAGCTAATGCTCCAACCAGATTAGCTTTGAAGCATCTCATAAATCTTTATAAACCTCATTTTGTTTTTCTGTCTGAACCAATGATGAATTTTGATGATTTCCCCAAAAGGTGGTTAGTAAACCAAAATTTGAAACTTTTTGCATTGAACCATAGAGATAATCTTTTACCTAACATTTGGTGTTTGTGTAACCTTGACCTTAACCCTACCATTTTAGCCCTTGATGACCAACATGTTTCTTTCACCTTCACTCAAAATAATATAACCTTTGCCTTGTCAGCAATTTATGCCTCTACAACTTATTTGAAAAGAAGAAAGTTGTGGAATTCTCTATCTATCCTCCAAAGCCAATATAACTTACCTTGGTGTTTCATTGGTGACTTTAATGTGATTATTGGTGCACATGAACACAGAGGCAGAATCTCTCCTGCTAGGTTGCCCATGCAAGAATTTCAAAATTGGTCTGAATCTTTCAATCTCATTCATTTACCCACAAGAGGTGCTGACTTTACTTGGAACAATGGTAGAGGTGGTGCCAGGCACACTGAGAAAAGGCTAGATAGAGCTATTTGCAATCAAAGTTGGATTGATGTTTGTAATGTATCTTCTGTTACTGCTCTAGTGAAACATAAGTCTGATCATTTTCCTCTTCTTCTAGATTTTCAATTCACCTCCACTTCTTTTGTCTCTAATTTCAAGTTCATGAGAATGTGGTCTCTTCACCCTGATTGTGCTAATGTAATTGCTGCATGTTGGAATACAAATATTGTTGGTTGCCCTATGTTCATTCTTTCAAAAAAGCTGAAGTTGTTGAAAGATAAATTGAAAGTGTGGAATAAAGAGTGTTTTGGTAATATTCATGAATCAGTTGCTGAAGCTGAGCAAAAGCTTCATGACATTCAAAACCAAATTCAAATTAGTGGTTCTTCTGAGGCATTGTTATCACAAGAAAAGGTAGCTAGTGCAACTCTAGAAGATGCATTAAGCAGGCAAGAAGTCTTTTGGCAGGAGAAAGCTAGATTGAACTGGCACATTGAAGGGGATAGAAATACCAAGTACTTCCATAAACTAACCAAAATCAAAACCTCTACCAAAATCATTACATCCCTGCAAGATGGTGAACATGTGATTACTGAGCAACCACGAATTGCTGAGCATATAGTTTCTTATTACAAAAATTTGTTTTCATCTAACTTTGTTTTGCAGGATTCCAGACTTGTTGATGAAGTCATCCCTCATCTGATCACTGATGATGTTAATAATCTTTTAACTATGCTTCCATCTGCTGATGAAATCAAAGCTGCAGTTTTCTCTCTAAACAAAGATAGTGCTCCAGGCCCTGATGGTTTTGGGGCTTTCTTCTTCCAACATTACTGGGATATTGTCCACAGAGATGTTGTCAATGCAGTTCTAGAGTTCTTCACTACAGGATGGATCATGCCAGGTTACAATTCCAACATTATTGCACTTTTACCTAAAACTCCCGATGCTCTTTCAATTGATCAATACAGGCCTATTGCTATGGCCAACTTCAAGTTTAAGATTATTTCTAAGATAATAGCAGATAGACTTGCCACAATCATGCCTTCTATAGTTTCTGTTGAGCAAAAAGGATTCATCCATGATAGAAATATAAAGGATTGTCTGTGCACTGCTTCTGAGTCTATAAATCTTCTTCAAAACAAATCCTTTGGTGGCAATTTAGCTCTAAAAATTGACATCACTAAAGCATTTGATACTTTGGACTGGAATTTTCTTATCAAAGTGCTAACAGCTTTTGGTTTCAATGAGAAATTTTGTAATTGGATCAAAGTCATTCTTCATTCTGCTTTTTTGTCTATTTCCATAAATGGCAAATCTCAGGGTTATTTCAATTGCTCTAGAGGGGTTAGGCAAGGTGATCCTCTATCACCTCTTTTGTTTTGTCTGGCTGAGGAGGTGCTTAGAAGATCTATATCTTTACTTGTTTCTCAAGGCAGGCTTAATCAAATCAAAGGTACAAGAAACTGCATGATTCCCTCTCATTCTTTTTATGATGATGATCTACTTGTGTTTTGCAAAGGGAATTTGTCTGGCATTAGAGCTCTTAAAGCTTTGTTTGATCAATATGCTCTAGAATCAGGACAGGTCATTAACACATCCAAATCAACAATATTTTCTGGATCCATTACTCCTGGAAGAATTTCTCTTATTGTTCAATTGTTAAACTTCAAGCTTGGCTCCATTCCATTCAATTACTTGGGGGTCCCCATATTCAAAGGCAAGCCTAAAACTATTCATCTTCAGCCAATTGCAGACAGGATAAAGTTAAAACTCTCTGCTTGGAAGGCTTCCTTACTCTCTATAGCTGGGAGAGTTCAATTAGTTCGTTCAGTCATTCAGAGCATGCTGATCTACAGTATCTCCATATATTCTTGGCCTACTGCTCTTCTTAAAGACATAGAGAAGTGCATTAGAAACTTCATTTGGAGTGGAGACATTGATCAAAGGAAATTAGTAACAGTTTCATGGAAGAAAGTTTGTAGACCTTTCTCACAAGGTGGCCTCAACATTAGATCCTTAACTGCCTTAAATGCTGCTTCTAATTTGAAATTGTGTTGGATCATTCTCACATCAGATACCAGCTGGGCAAGGTTACTAAGGGATAGAGTACTAAGGAAAAGAAGAGTAATTCAGCATCACATTCAATCCTCCATTTGGTCTAGTGCAAAAAATGAATTCTCAAATGTCATGGCAAACTCTTTTTGGCTGCTTGGTGATGGAAGGAATATTAATTTTTCGACTGATGAATGGTGTGGTGCACCTCTTTCTACTCAGCTAAGCATTCCTGGCCATATCAGTCAACACTTAAATGCATCAGTCAATGATTTCATTTTCAATGGCTCTTGGTGTTTTCCTCCAGCTCTTACTCGTGCTTTTCCAAACCTGCTCACTATGGTCACTAAAGCCACCATACCTTTGATCCCATCCAGTGACTCTTTACTGGGGAAGCATTCAGACAATGGTGACTGGCAACTCAAGGAAGCTTACTCTTTCAAGTTACAGCAATTTCAAGATCTATCTTGGGCTAAACTAATCTGGAATATTGATATTCCTCCATCAAAGTCCTTCTTAGTATGGAGAATTATGCATGAGAAGGTCCCAACTGATGAAAACTTACTGGTGAGAGGTTGTCACATTCCTTCCATGTGCAGCTTCTGCAAGAGACAGGTTGAAACATCTTTTCATATTTTCTTTGAATGTGAATATGCTATCAAATTATGGTCCTGGCTTGCTGGTTGTATCAACCAAACTATTCATTTTACTTGTATGGAGGATGTGTGGAAATTATGTGAGCATTGGTCACCTCAGGGAAAGATAACTATGATTGCGACCATTGTCAACTTGTTAAACACAATCTGGTTTGCTAGAAATCAACTCAGGTTCCATGACAAAGTTATCTCTTGGAGGAATGCAATATCCATCATCACTACTAATACCACCTTGACTGGTAACAACACAAAGAAGGTAGCTTCAGGATCCTTAAGAGATTTCACCTTTTTGAAATCTTTCAAGATCACAATTCACAATCCTAGAGTGCCTTGTCTGAAAGAAGTCATATGGATGCCTCCTTCACTAAACTGGATCAAATGTAATACTGATGGAGCTTCAATTGGGAATCCTGGTTTAGCTTCATGTGGTGGAGTATTCAGAGATCACAATGCAGAATTCCTTATGGCTTTTGCGGAACCACTTGGTATTGCCACTTCTTATTTTGCTGAACTTAGTGGAGCTATAAAAGCAATTGAAATTGCCTTTGATAATCAATGGAACAACTTATGGCTGGAAACTGATTCTATGTTGGTGGTCAATGCTTTCAAAAACCCTGCTGTTGGAGTTGCTTGGCCTTTAAGGAACAGATGGAGAAATGCTTTGACAAAATCTACTCAAATGAACTTTTTAGTTACTCATATTTTTAGAGAAGGCAACAAAGTGGCTGATTTGTTTGCTAATTTTGGTTTGAATGTTAATCTTTTTACTACTTGGAATTTGGTTCCTAGGTTTATTATGGATTGTTTTCTACATAATAAGCTAGGCTTGCCTAATTTTAGGATTGCTTCCTCTTAATGGAGTTTGGTTTGGCCCCCTCCATTTGTAATCCTTTATCTCTATTATATCTATTTTAGTGTGATTAGCTCTTTGCTACCACCTTTTGATCAATTTTTTTTTATATATATATAAGTTGTTATATGTTAGAATGGACTATCATTCATCATTCAAAAAAAAAAATTACTACTATTTTTTCATTAAAAAAAAAGTTTGCACTATTTTTTATGTGTATCTTTTATATTGATTTTTGTTCCTATTTTTATGCGTAAATTTTACTTAATTAATTTTTTTTTGTTAAATATATTTTATTAATATCTTTTTTTAGAGGTGGTTTCCGATGCTATTTTTATGGGAAGATTTATTTATGTTTATCTTTTTTTTTCTTCCTATTTTTGTTTTGTATCTTTTTTTTTTAGTTTAGAGTTAAAATTACATTTAAGGGCATAAACTCTGGAATATTATTAAACTTAATTGGATAAATTTGGTATTTTAGTAGTAGTTTATTTTAATATATTGTAAGTAGACTATTCAAACTAAATTTTCATTTAAAACTTTTATAAAAAAAATTTTTGTAAAATTATTTTACACGAAATTATATAACACTATAAAAATCATTTTTAAAAAAGCCAAACCATAATCTAAAAAAACTGATACTATTACATCCACAACATAGCAATTACTATACCTTTGTGAAGTTATATCCGAGAAGGATATACTGAAGTTATATCCGAGAAGGATATACTCAAAATTGATCTTTTGTCGGAGCATAAACTTTTACTCCTTAATTCTTTTTACTTTTAGCTTAAACCAATTATTATAGGTATTATAGTCATCTTTTAACAAAGTTATCCTAGTGTTTTTTTTGTTTTTTTTGGTAGTGAGTTATCCTAGTGTTTTAATATGTCGTTTAATAGGTGTTTGTCTTTTCATATAGATCACTATGCTGGAATAAGATTCAAGGCAGAAATGGAATCGTTTGATTATACATCAAAACCTGAATAAATCTATTTTCCACTCTCATTAATATTTTTTTGTTGTGTTTTGATAAATTATTATTAGGCGAGAGGTAGGTTACATTTGATGAATTATGGATAAATTATTATTTTTGTCTTGAAATTATGGATAATTTATTCAACAATAAAAAGAAATGAATCACATGAATAAATTTACAAGTGATACTCATAAATATGGATGGAGCTAGTAGGGGGACCAGCAGAGACCACGGTCCCCCCTAATTTTTCTAAAAAAAAAAATTGTAATGTAACTATATTATCGGTTTAATTTCATTTTTTATTCTCCAATTTTATTAAACACGTAAAAATATCTTCCCTTCTTTATTTCAACTTTCTGAGCTCTATAAATTTGATCTCAATGGATGTTCTCCCTGCCCCATAAAAATGTTATATTTTTTATACAAAAAGATGATTTATTGCTCATATATTGAATTTAATGACAAAATATTTTTTTAAAATTCACCTTTTTATCCAAAATGTCGTATTTTTTAATGACAAAACACATGTTTTTAATGACAAAATAAATGTAAAAATAGATGGATCAAAAAGTTTGGCTAAAAAAAGTGCACATAAAATGCATAATCATAACATTAACTTTAGATTTATCTTACAATTTCTTTTAAATATTATGTTTTTAAAATTTAGTTTTTCTTTACTAAATTATATTTAAATTCGGCCCCCATAAGTTTTATTCCAGGCTACGTCCCTGCTCATAAATTAATATTTACTCCATTTACAAACTTGTTTATGTGACTAATTTTTATTAATATTTGGATAAACTACTTTTTTTTTATTATCATGATATATATATATATATATATATATATATATGGTTTGCTAATTTAGACCCACTTAAAAATATGTGGGTCTAAATTAGCAATGCGTACATTTTCACTTTGGACAAAGAATACCCTTGATATTTACTTATTTAATACTAGCAATTGAGGGTTAGTTAGGTAAATTTAATTAAATAAAGTGCACCCACTTTGCTAATTTAGACCCACTTACTTATAAATATATGCAACCTAAATAAACAACCTAGGAAATCAAAAAAGGAAGAACTCGATAAAACATATATAATCCAAACTTGATAACTCATCAATTATAATTATATTATAACTAAATTGCCAAAATTAGTGATAAATAAGTAAAAGTAGAACTTTTCATTGCACTGCAGGCAAGGCATCAGGTAAAACAACATATGAAAATTCTTTTAAAGCAAAACTGAAATTAAGAAAAAACAATATATCAACGTCGATAATTAATCTTAACAACATAATATGACAAAAACTAATTCATCCTTCTAATCGATTATAATTATACACACATCATTATTATAATAATAAAAAAAGCCAACAATATGTACAACATTATTGATAAATAGATTGAAATATTATGGAAAAAAAAAATCAAACAACAAAAGACAAACAGTTCCAATAAAAGAAACAAAACAAAAGACAAACAGTTATGTTTACATGAACATCTACAAAAAAAAATCAAAATGACTTGATTGCCCTTTATTTGTAAATTAATTAAAGAAGAATAAGTGAGGGTATATTGTCCAAAGTGAAAAGGTACACATTGCTAATTTAGACCCATATATTTTTAAATGGGTCTAAATTAACAAACCTCATATATATATACACACAAAATTTTCCACCGTTCATAATAGTTAATTTTTCCTCTCCTACACAAGGGACTCGAGTCTCATATCACATATTACATGGAAAAACTTTATTAATATTAAAAAAAATGTTTTTCTTTACGGAATAGTACAGATAAGTTGGTTCATGATGAACGATAGACTACGTCATATAATATAAGGCATCTACATTCTACTCTAGAAGCCGCCTCATTGCACTGCACATGTCCTTTTAACATAGAAAAACATAAATTAAAAAACTAATTGACACCTAGCCACATAAGGGATGGATCTTTGCAATTTGTTGTGGCTAATTTATAGTTCATGCATCATACTATACTTATAAAATACTCTCTCCAGTCTCATATATAAGCAACCAAACAAAAAATTGAAAGCCTTAAATATGAGTAAAAGTAATCTCTAATCATTACTCCATCAGGTTCTATATATAAGAAAAGTTTTACTTTTTAGATTCATTAATATAAAATGGATGTATATAGACTATATTATTGTCTAGATACATTCATTTTACAATGAACCTAAAAAGTAAAACTTTTCTTATATATAAGACCGGAGAGAGTATAATAAATGCCATTTTTCCAAATATATCCCTACTTTTTTCACATTCTTATGTTTTTAACGGTTTCCAAGTTAAAAGATAAGGGTAAAATTAGAAAAGTGTATGACTTAAATGCATTTAGATATTTTTTTTAAAGGAATAATTTTTTTGTAAATTTGCTTATATATGAGACCGGAGGAAATATGAAAAGATCGGAGGGAGTATGAGGCTGCCTTTAGCAACCCCTCGTGTGCAGTAATTTAAAATTGATTTTTAATTCTCAATATATACTTCAAAACTTCTGGAAGCAATATTTGGAGACTCAAGTGTTGTGTGTGTGTGAAGATTTATCCACCGAAGTTAAATTATTGAAAAAGCCATAAGACATTTCTTGTTACTTAATATATCTATCACATTAAATTTTCTGGAAAAATGTTCCTTACACTCTAAATCGTTGAAAAATCATATTAGAGAAAAGTCAAGGTCAAAAAATTTGAAAGTCTACGGTTGAAGATAAGATGCTGTAACCTGCAATTCAAGGTCTTCTTTACTGTCGTAAGAACCCACGTGCAGTGTCTTTTGGGAGTTGACGCTATGTCGACTAATTTTAAGCTGGAAAATTTCTTAAGCTTACCCTTTGAGAATTTTAGACCATATTCAATAGTGGATATGTATAAGTAGTATCCTTTAAGAATTCCTAACTCGTTCAAAAAAATAAATCACGACAATTAAAAAAGTTGATTGTGAATATTGACTATTAATATTATTTTTACAAGTTTGTCTTTTATGAGAGAGAATTAGTTAATAAATAATTCATTGAGAGCTTGTTTGGTTCAACCGAGGAGGAGGGGAGAAGAGGTGTGGGAGCGATTTTTAAGGAGAGGAGGCGGGGTAATATATAATTTATTATGTTGACAAAATTACCCTCACTTTTTTATTAAAATTCTAAATTATCCTTGTTGAAATATTAAAATTCTAGGTTTTATTTTTTTTGACAACAAAAGTAATTTATGTTTTCTACTCATTAGATTTTTTTTTGGTTATATATCCATTAGTTTTTTTTTTACGTAATATATCCATTATAATTTAATCCTTAATTTGAGTTTATAAGGTTAAGGGTAAAACAGTAAATTATTTCTCATCTTCCCTCCCCTCGTTAAAAAGTTGAACCAAACATAAAAATTTAAAGAGTAAATAGGTTGATACTGAAGGTGGAAAAACACAAGAAGGGGGGGTTGAATTGTGTTTTTAGAATTAAAACTTTTTCGAAATAAAACCAAGTTTGCAGCGGATAAAACACAAACTAAAAGAGATGCTGAGAGAAAGAGAGAAAGAAGGACACAGAATTTATCCTGGTTCCCCTCACAAATCGAGAGTACTCCAGTCCCCTTGTTACTAACAAGAGATTTTCACTATAATCTACTAAAGATTACAAATTGCTCAAGCACACTTGCAAGAGACTTCTCAGGTGCTCAAGTTTCACTAAACGAGAGACTTCTCAAATGCTCAAGTTAATCTTAACAAGAGACTTCTCAAACAAACTTAAGAATAAGAATGAATGTTAAGAAACACTTGATATACTATCAGAGGTGTTTACAAAATACAACTCAAATTGCTCTAAGACTTAGAATGACAGATTTAAATTATGATGTCAGAATGCTTCTTAGTCTTTGAACGTAGAACAGTCGTTAGAACAGTAGTGATAACAGTTGTAGTAACAGTAGTCATTTCTTCCATTTGAGTCTTCTATTTATACTTGGAGGAAGATGATGACCGTTGCAGAGAGAGAGGTGCCAGCTGGAATTTACTCGTACAATTGATAGCTGTATATTGCCTTCTTTGGTAAGGAATTCCAATTCCACTACCTAGCTATTCAATTTATCACTCATCTATTTTGAGTAATAATAGTACGATAGTACAATCCTCAAATGCGCTCCACTTATGGATAAGGTTAACGTTGTACCAACGAATATTCCTTCCTGTGGATGTGACAGAGCCTTGAAGTGGATTGTTCTTCAATCATTGGTTCTGTATAGGTCAGCTCTTGAGTGACGTAAATTCTTTTTGCTTCTGATGTTCTTGTCATAGCTTCTTAAGATCTTCAGCTTCTGAACTTCATCAGAGCCTAGCTTTTGGTCTTCAGAAGTGCTATCTTCAGCACGCAGAAAATTAAGCTTCTGATGAACAGTGATACTCTTTCAGAGCTTGTTTTGACTGGCTTCTCTGCTACTATTCATAGTGCTTCTGAATGAATTTTAACTTGTAATTCTGCACACTAGAATAATCATTAGTAATACCAATTGTAATTTTAATACTTTGTTATCATCAAAACCACTTAAAACATTAGAGGTTCATGTCGGACCCACTTTGTTCCAACAATCTCCCCCTTTTTGATGATGACAAACCAAAGCATTAAAATTCAATTGTTGTTGATTTAATTTAATTATGATGACTTCAGGTTTCAAAGGTTTGCAATCTCCCCCTGAGTCTGATAATCCATAAGGGTAGGTTTGTAAGCTCCCCCTAAGTTTTATCCATAATTAATTAAAACAGTTTAAAAGTTGATTTATTAACTTAAAATAAATTTTCATATTTAACTCTCAGAAGCATAGTTTTGCAAGCTTTGCTTCTTAGAGTTTGATAATGCTCAGAAGCGGTTTGCAAGCTCTTCTGACATTGTCTATGAATTTTATTTTAGGTTCTTAAATTTTCTCCCCTTTCAATAATTGTTCAGAATGAGAAAGAATCATAAGAGATAAATATTGATTCATAATGCTTTTAACATTACAGTTTCAGATTGAGCAGTATATGAATGAATCAACATTAATTTTAACGCTACTCTTACTCCCCCTTTTGGCATCAGTCAAAAAGATACAGAAAACCAAGCAGTCAAACTCGTCATAACAAGGTAGTCAAGTCAAAAAGTGATGACAACTAAATTCATTTAATGAATTGTGTTGAAAACCGTCCTGACAAGAGAGCTTGATGACACTATAAAAAGGGATGATTCCTCTCATTTTACTCATCCAGAGTAATCAGGTAACATCAAAAGAAAAACATACAATGGAAAGACAGGTTACCAAGGATGCTTCAAGCTCAAAAGGAGAGAGCAAGAAGGGAGCAGAGCCCTGGCGCTGCGAAGAAAACAGGCTACGATATGAGAGAAACAAGGAAGAACTTATTTTAACAGAGTCAGAGGAGGAAGAATTGGGCTCTGATCTGGAAGAGTTCTTATGGACATATGAAGATAATCTAGCAGATTATCCAGCTGAGGTTCAGAAGCTTGCTGATGAAGCACTATCTCTTCTCAAAGAGAAACTGAAGAGTATAGAATCAGAGGCTTCTAAATCTAAGCCTTAGGCTAGATGCAATCATATGTAATAAAGAATCTTTCTATTAATAATAAAAGTTGTTCCTCTACCTATCTCTCTCTCTTTTAAGCTTGCTTTCTTTTTATATACCACATAAGTATTGTCAGAACACCAGTTACCAGACACGCCTCATTCGGTATTGGTGCCCCGTTGTTAAACAGGCTTTAATACTAAGAAGCTATTTCATGAGTAAACAGGAGTACTGATGAGAGGGACTCTTAGGTTTTGAAAATCCTAGGCTTATTAGTTTAAATACTAAGATGCTCTTCAGCATCTTTCACTAGAGTCAGAATTCTCAAGAGTACCAGACAATATTATGGTATATAGAAAAGTTAAATTTTGAAAAACAAAGATAAAACAAACATATAAGCAAATAACAAACACACAAATATGGATAATATAGATATGAATTAAAAGAAAATTATCCAAAAATTACACAAGAACTTAACAATAAAACAAGTGCTCAAACATATAAGGGTTAAGGTTTGGGTTGCTGTTGAGTAAGCTTCAGAAGAAGTTCCATCATTGCATCTATCTTCTTGTTTGTAGCTTCACCAGATCTGTTCATGTCTTCTCTTATATCGGCCCTGAACTCATCCATTTCATTTCTTAGTTCCTCTCTTAAGTCATGCTTGATTACATCCAGAGCTTCTTGCATAACAGAGGGTATAGTAGATGAAGAAGAGCCTTGGACAAGTACTGGTGGAGATCTAGGAGGAGATGAAGCAACAATGGGAGCTTTACCTTTATCAGAATCTGGTTCACTAAGGTTCTGATCATTCATAACAATATCTTCTGCAGCTCCTTGATTCTCAAGAATCTTATTAGTCTCAATGACAGCAATGTGAACAGCTCTATCAACCAATAACTTGAAGGCTTCTTGTTCAGCGAGCCTCTGACGTTCCATTTCAGCAGCTATCCTAGCCTGCTCATCATCCAGAGATCTTGTGATACTTTCATTCACAGCAGCTAAAAAAGCTAACCTCTGACATTCTTCTTCATGGTTGAAAGATGTGAGCCTTGGAGCGTTGAGCTTCTCAACAACCTCAAACAGTTCCTGTACAGAGTTTGCTCCTCTACCCTTAATCTTATCCTTCAGATGAGTACTGAGAATCCTTAAAGATTTACCAAATAAGTACTCTAATTCCCTGACATCAGCATCCATATCAGAGGGGAAGATAAGAGCTTCTTCCTCTCTTTGTTTAAACCTCTTAAGTCTAATACCTATAGCATTATTTAGCAGCTCAAGGTTTGGTTCAGAGTCAGAATTGAAAAAGGGTAAGGATGGGTCAAAGGGAATGGTTGGTTCAGGTTTCTTTCTTTTGAGTTCAATGATTTTGATTTTGCTGAGATTTGGAGGTATGATATCATCATCAAGATTGATGGAATCCTTGAATATTTGATGTTCAGCTTTAGTTAGGTGTTGGTAAAGCTCAAGAACCTCTTCTAAAACTAGAGGTTTGTTGAGTGGGTCAGAGACAGGTTGTGGTGATTGGTGTTGTTGTTCAGTCATGACATTGATTGGTGATGAGTGAGGTGATTTTTGTTGTTCTTCAGAATGAGCAATTGGCTCATTCTGAACAGGGGTGAATGTAGGTGGATTCACTCGTGAGATGTGATCAAGTGAGGGAGGGGGTGTGTGAATGACCTGTGTGTTTTGTGTTTTATGGACGGGTGAATCGTTTGTGAGATTCATGGATGGAAATTGATGTGGTGAATTTGGATTTGAGTTGGTAAATGCAACACCACACATGTGTTGTTCAAGATGTTCTATGACAGAATCTTGATTTGTGGTTTGATTGAGAATGGTTGTGTCTACATAAATAGAAGGTTCTTCATCAGAAGAGAGATGAATGGACTTTATGGTGGTTTTCTTTGTGGTTTTCTTGAAAGAGGTTCTTTTTGGTGTAAGAGTTTTCTTTTGTTTTGGGTTGGATTCTCTGATGAGTGTAGCAATTAACTCATCCGAGGCAGTGCTGGTATCTGATGAAGATGATGATGGTATAGCTTTATGATCAGGTAAGACTACACTAATAGGTACAGTGAAGTCTATGGGTTGAGGTTGATTTGTAGATGATGGAGGTTGAGAAATAGATGGTTTAGTAATAGAGGGTTGAGGTTCAGAACCAATAACCTGAGCTACAGGAATGCTAGAAGTATTAGATTCAGAGATCTTACCTTTTGGTTTAGAAGCTCTGGTCTTTAATCTCTTTGCAGGTTTAGCAGGGTTCTGATCTTCCTCAGAAGCTGAAGGCCTATCATGCCTTTTCTTTGTCCGTTTTTCCTTCTGAACAGCTTCTGTCATCATATTTTCAGCACCTTCCTCAATCTCATCAGCACTAGCATGTCCTTGATCATCAGAGCCTTCATCGATCATTTCTAGCTCAGTAGTTCTTGGCTTTCTTTTGTTCCTTGTTATATCTCTTGGTCCTTTGAAGATATCCCAATTAGGAACACTTACAACCATTTTCCTGGGCACACTAACCCCAGTATCTCTTCTTACTGATTCAAGAAAGTTCTTGATGACCTCCTCATTATCATGTTCTGATATGGTGGGAAATCCATCACACCAGAAGTACTTTTCGTACACTTGCTGTAGAGGTGTTTTCACTTGAATGATTTCTTCCTTGGTTTTTCTCTTCATATTGACCAGAACTGAAGCATCATACTTAGAGGTTTGGAAAACTCTAAGTTTTTCTTTGGCACTCACAATATCTGTGAGTTTGGTTTGCCTTATCAGTTCAGAAATTAACCTAGGGTGATGAATGACTGATGGTATTTTGGTTCTACCCTCATTGATGGTAAGGCACATGTGATCAAAAAGAATCTTAGCCAAATTAACTTTCACCCTCTTGTATAAGAACCAGATGAGATGTTTGTGTGGAATGGAGATGGTATCCAATCCACCTTTTCTGGTGAAGATGGTAGACAAACACATTCTGAAAGCAAATTCAAATGTGTGCTTCATGTGCATTACTTTTCCAAAATCCTTTTGGTTGCATCCAGATTTAAAGAGGTCCTGATGAATTGAATCCAAATGCTTGCTTTTCTTATCATACACTTCTATATCTTCTCCTTTGTTGTCTAAACCCAGAATCTTAGCAATGTGTGCCTGAGTTATCACAACATTTATTCCCAAAATATTTGACCTAATTTCCCTTTCTCTATAAGGTTTAAGACCAAGTTCCTTTCTTGTTTTTCCTCGTAATTCCTTGTTCTTCTCAACCATATCCTTGTATTCTTTATCAGCACTTGCTCTATCGTACACTTTAGCCTTCTGCCAGAAATACTTCACTATGTCATAGTATACAAAGCCATTAAGCATCTCAAAATAATTTTGCCATTGTTGGTTGTAGAACAAGTATTGAATGTCAATCCCATTTGCTTTCAAACTTTCAAAATCCACGAACTTCTCAGTGAAGAAATCATAAGCATCTGGTCCAGCGTCAGTTTGATGATGTTCGTAGACTAGATTATCTTTTGAATTAAGATCGATGATGGGTGGTAACGTAGGGTTAAAGGGTTCTTGAACGATTTCGTTTGATGAACGAGCAGCCATAGTTGCAGAGAATTAAGAAGATGAAGGTTGGGAATTTCTGTAAGGTCTAGGGTTGTGTAGGTAGTGATTTTGTGTAAAAAGTTGTGCAAGTGAGTGAAGTGACTTATAAATAGTAACTAGCACACATACACAGAGAAAATAAACATTGGGAGGGAGCGCGAGCAGTTTTTAAAAATTAAATAATATTCTTAACTGCCATAATCATCATTAACTGTTCTCTGCCCGTCAGGATCTAGACACGTGTTGAAAAAGTTTAAACATAGCTGACGCGTGTATAGACAACTGTTGTACACTTACTCGTACTGAACGTTTCATTTCCAAAAGGTTCAGAGCCTCACTCATTTGTATCTGATAGAGCTTCAGATGCTAATTCTATTCTACTTCTCAGAGCTAATTTTCTTCAGAGATATAGTGCATGTTCAAATTCTTTTTGATAAAATCAAATCTTTCAATAGCTAAAGGTTTAGTAAATATGTCAGCCCATTGATGTTCAGTATCAATGAATTGAATATCTATTGTACCTTTCTGAACATGATCCCTTATAAAATGATGTTTTATTTCAATATGTTTAGCTCTTGAGTGTAGAATAGGGTTCTTAGACAAATGAATAGCAGCAGTATTGTCACAATATAGTGGAATACTGCTTTCAGCTATGTTATAATCTTCCAACTGATATTTCATCCAGAGAAGCTGTGTGCAGCATTTAGCAGCTGAGATGTATTCTGCTTCTGCTGTAGACAAAGCAATAGTTGTTTGTCTCTTGCTGGCCCAAGATATGAGATTCTCACCAATGAATTGACAATTTCCACTAGTGGATTTCCTCTCAATCTTATCACCAGCATAGTCAGCATCACAGAATCCAACTAGCTTACTATCTAGGGATTTTTTATAAAGAAGTCCTAGATTAGTAGTTCCTTTCAGATATCTAAAGATCCTCTTAACAGCAGTTAAGTGAGGTTCTCTAGGATCTGACTGGAATCTTGCACACAAGCATACACTATATAGAATATCAGGTCTAGATGCTGTAAGGTAGAGTAAAGAACCAATCATACCTCTATACAGCTTCTGATCTACTTTGCTTCCTATCTCTTCTTTGCTTAAGCTGCTGGTAGGATGCATGGGTGTAGACATTATCTTGCAGTCATCAAGGTTGAACTTCTTCAGAAGCTCTTTTGTATACTTGCTTTGATGAATGTAAGTGCCATCTTTTCCTTGATTAATTTGGATTCCAAGGAAGAACTTCAATTCACCCATCATACTCATCTCGAATTCATCCTGCATCAGCTTTGAAAAACTCTTGCACAAGGAAGCATTAGTAGAACCAAAAATAATATCATCAACGTATATTTGAATGATTAAGATATCTTTCTTAGATGTCTTTCTGAATAATGTATTGTCAATTTGACCTTTTTGAAAACCATTTTCTAAAAGGAAATTACTCAGTCTTTCATACCAAGCTCTTGGAGCTTGTTTGAGACCATAGAGTGATTTCTTAAGTTTATAAACATAATTAGGATTCTTCAAATCCTCAAAACCTGGGGGTTGTTTAACATATACTTCTTCAGAAATAACACCATTAAGAAAGGCGCTCTTAACATCCATTTGGTACAATGTGATTCCATTGTTAACAGCATATGAAAGAAGTAACCTGATTGCTTCCAGTCTTGCTACTGGAGCAAATGTTTCAGTGAAGTCTATACCTTCTTGCTGACTGTAGCCTTGTGCTACCAGTCTAGCTTTATTTCTTACCACTTCACCTTGTTCATTCATCTTGTTTCTAAATACCCACTTAGTTCCAATGATGTTCTTATGTGCTGGTCTTGGCACTAAGTCCCATACATCATTTCTTTGAAACTGATTGAGCTCATCTTGCATAGCTACAATCCATCCATCGTCAGTAAGTGCTTCATCAACATTCTTTGGTTCTATCATTGAGATTAGTCCCAGAAGTGAATCAAGTTGTTGATAGTCTGATCTTGTTTTTCTTGGACTTTCTTTGTTTCCAAGAATTAAATCTTCTGGATGTGATGATCTATATTTGAACTTCCTTCTTGGAGCTTCATCAACATCAGCACTTGGTTGAGTGTCTTCTTCTGAAGTTTCATCATGTTCTTGTGATGCTTCTAATTGAGATGCTTCTTCAGCATCTTCTTCCAGTACAGCTTCTGAAGCTTCAACAGCTTCTGATGCTTTTTCAGGTTCTGAATCGATGTATTGGTATGGAACACCTGCATAACTATTATCTTGCTCTGACATTTTACTGTCAGGCTCTTTATCATCAAATCTAACATGTATAGATTCTTCCACTGTATTAGTTTCAGAATTATACACTCTGTATGCCTTTGAGCGTTCAGAGTAACCTATAAAGATTCCCTTACAAGCTTTGGCATCAAATTTTCTTTTGTAGGCCTTGTTGTTTAGAATGTAACATGTACATCCAAACTGATGAAAGTAAGAGATGTTGGGCTTTCTTCCTTTGAAGAGTTCATATGTTGTTAGATTCAATAGAGGTCTTATATAGATCCTATTTTGAATGTAACAAGCTGTGTTTACAGCTTCTGCCCAGAAGTGCTTAGCAAGTTTTGTCTCATGCATCATGGTTCTTGCCATTTCTTGTAAAGACCTGTTCTTTCTCTCTACAACACCATTTTGTTGTGGTGTTCTAGGAGCAGAGAACTCATGGACAATGCCATGATCTTCACAAAAAGTTGCAAATGGTTCGTTTTCAAATTCACCACCATGATCACTTCTAACCTTTAAGATTTTGAGACCTTTCTCATTTTGCACTTGAGTGCAGAAGATGCTGAACACATCATATGCATCATCTTTCACTCTTAGAAACTTTACCCAAGTCCATCTACTGTAATCATCAACAATGACTAATCCATATTTCTTCCCATTGATTGAGGCAGTACTTACTGGACCAAACAAATCAATGTGAAGTAGTTCTAAGGGTCTTGAGGTAGAGACAATGTTTTTAGGTTTAAAAGAAGTTTTTGAAATTTTGCCAATCTGACAAGGACCACACAGAGCATCTGAATGATATTTAAGATTTGGCAGGCCTTTAACCAACTTTAGTTTGCTAAGCTTAGAGATTAATCTCCAGTTAGCATGACCTAAGCGTTGGTGCCAGACCCACTTTTCATCATTCAGAGATAGAAGACAAACTATCTTCTGCTCAGTGAGTTATGACAGATTCACCTTATAAACATTACCTCTTCTTAATCCTTTAAACAATATGGACTTGTCAGAATCATTGATTACTGTACATGCCTCTTTATCAAATTTAACAATAAATCCGCTATCACAAAATTGACTAATGCTAAGCAGATTATGTTTGAGGCCATCAACTAACCAAACATTTTTAATTGAAAGAGAAGAGTTACCAACTATACCTGTACCAATGATCTTCCCTTTTTGGTTTCCTCCAAACCCCACAGTACCTCCCTCTTTCAGAGTCAGGGTTTGGAACATATGCCTTTCTCCCGTCATATGTCGTGAGCAGCCACTGTCCAGGTACCAGCATTGCTGCTTTGGCCTTCTTAGTGTGCAAACCTGAAGCAAATATTATTTGAGATTTTGGTACCCATATCTTTATGGGTCCTTTTGTGTTAGTCTTTACAGGTCCAGGTGGTCTTTGTTTGAAAGACCTATCAGAGCCTCTAGAGTTAACCACCCTTGTTGAAAAGTTTTTGGGTTTAGTATAGCTCTTGAGCTTTGTTCTTGAATGTGTCAGAGATTTTTTAGATTTAACATTAGCTTGAGGCTTAAAAATCTTAGGTTCTGAGGTTTTATCCTTCAGAGTCTTTGACTTTTGAGCCTCTGGCTTTGATGTTCTATTAGAAGCTGACTCATTTGGAACCTCTGATTGACTCTTTACAAAGACATCCTTAGGTTTTGATTTATCTATATTAGAGGACTTTGAAGATAATGGATTATCTTTAAAACGTGAGAATCCAAGACCTTCTCCTCTATTTCTACTTACATGATAAATCAAAGAGGCTATTTTACTTCTTTTCATTCCATTGATAAGGAATTCCTGAAGAGCAAATTCATGTTCTGGAGGAACCTTATCATCAAGAACATAATGAGTTTCCATAAATTCATTTCTTGATTTTAGAGACTCATTTTGTTCAATTATTTCATTTGCCTTTTCGGTCAGGTTGTTATAGGCCTTTTTAAGGACCTTACACTCACCTGCCTTTTTGGTTAAAAGTTTTAAGGCATCTTTTAAGGAATCTATTAATTCAGAACGAGAAAGTTTAGCAAGTACCTCATCTTCATCTTCTGAATCTGAGTCAGCTTCGTGCTCAGAGTTCTCTTGGTCAGAAGCGGTTGCCATCAAGGCTAGGTTTGCTTCTTCTTCCCCATCAGAATCTGATTCCTGATCCAAATCATCCCAAGTGGCAAGGAACCCCTTCTTGAGCTTACTTTTGTATCTTTCTTTGTTAGAGATTCTCTTGGATGTTTTACTCAGGTTCTCTGGGCAGTCAGCAATGAAGTGTCCTGGTTTGTTGCACTTAAAGCATTTGTTTTGTTCTTCCTTTTTATCCTTAGAAGCACCAACCTTCTTGGAAGAACCTCCAAATTTACCAGCATACTTCTTGCTTCTCTTAGCCCATTGCGATACTCTTGCAGCCATCAGAACCATTTCTTCTTCTTCATCAGAGTCCATCTCGTGACCTTCTTCAGAAGCTTCTTCATCAGATACTATAACCTTCGCCTTCAGAGCCTTAGAGGAACTCTTGGTGCTCAGGGCTATCCCTTTTAGCTTCTTAGTCGATTCATCAGTCATAAGTTCCATCTCATGACTCTTTAGAGAACTAACCAAGCTTTCAAGAGACACAGTATCTAAATCCTTAGATTCCTGAAACGCTGTCACTTTTGGTCTCCACTTTGGCGGCAAGCTTCTGAGTACTTTCCTTACACGATCAGCCTCAGTATAGCTCTTATCTAAAACTTGAAGTCCCGAAACAAGAATTTGAAACCTAGAGAACATTGTCTCAATGTCCTCTCCGTCCTTCATTTTAAATAATTCATACTGATGTACTAACAAGTTGGCCTTAGCCTCCTTAACTTGTTTATTTCCTTCATACTTGGATTTAAGAGAATCCCAGATAGACTTAGCCGTTCTCTTATCTCCAATTATCAAGTACTCATCATGAGAGATGGCATTTGTCATCATCCCTTTTACACTGTGATGCTTCTTATATTCCAGCTTTTGAGTGGGTGTAAAAGCCTTTCTGTCTTTAGAGCTAACAACGCCTTCTAAGTCCATATTTTCAAAGTTCACTCCATCTTCTACCAAGTCCCACAGATCACAATCAATCGCCATGATGTGACTGTACATCTTGGTTTTCCAGAATGGATAACCAGTCTCAGTTCCATTGAAAAAGGGAATTTTGTCAGAAGACCTTCTGTCTTTGGAATTAGAATCATAGTCAAATGGAACTTCATTGAGATTCTTCTCAGCAGACATGTTTTTCCTCCCTGAATCTTAACTGTTTCACTGATAGGTGAGAGTTAGGCAACAGCCCAGCTCCTGATACCAATTGAAGGTGGAAAAACACAAGAAGGGGGGGGGGTTGAATTGTGTTTTTAGAATTAAAACTTTTTCGAAATAAAACCAAGTTTGCAGCGGATAAAACACAAACTAAAAGAGATGCTGAGAGAAAGAGAGAAAGAAGGACACAGAATTTATCCTGGTTCCCCTCACAAATCGAGAGTACTCCAGTCCCCTTGTTACTAACAAGAGATTTTCACTATAATCTACTAAAGATTACAAATTGCTCAAGCACACTTGCAAGAGACTTCTCAGGTGCTCAAGTTTCACTAAACGAGAGACTTCTCAAATGCTCAAGTTAATCTTAACAAGAGACTTCTCAAACAAACTTAAGAATAAGAATGAATGTTAAGAAACACTTGATATACTATCAGAGGTGTTTACAAAATACAACTCAAATTGCTCTAAGACTTAGAATGACAGATTTAAATTATGATGTCAGAATGCTTCTTAGTCTTTGAACGTAGAACAGTCGTTAGAACAGTAGTGATAACAGTTGTAGTAACAGTAGTCATTTCTTCCATTTGAGTCTTCTATTTATACTTGGAGGAAGATGATGACCGTTGCAGAGAGAGAGGTGCCAGCTGGAATTTACTCGTACAATTGATAGCTGTATATTGCCTTCTTTGGTAAGGAATTCCAATTCCACTACCTAGCTATTCAATTTATCACTCATCTATTTTGAGTAATAATAGTACGATAGTACAATCCTCAAATGCGCTCCACTTATGGATAAGGTTAACGTTGTACCAACGAATATTCCTTCCTGTGGATGTGACAGAGCCTTGAAGTGGATTGTTCTTCAATCATTGGTTCTGTATAGGTCAGCTCTTGAATGACGTAAATTCTTTTTGCTTCTGATGTTCTTGTCATAGCTTCTTAAGATCTTCAGCTTCTGAACTTCATCAGAGCCTAGCTTTTGGTCTTCAGAAGTGCTATCTTCAGCACGCAGAAAATTAAGCTTCTGATGAACAGTGATACTCTTTCAGAGCTTGTTTTGACTGGCTTCTCTGCTACTATTCATAGTGCTTCTGAATGAATTTTAACTTGTAATTCTGCACACTAGAATAATCATTAGTAATACCAATTGTAATTTTAATACTTTGTTATCATCAAAACCACTTAAAACATTAGAGGTTCATGTCGGACCCACTTTGTTCCAACAGATACCCCATGTAATGTGGCGAGTTTTGTTTTTCCCCCTGTAACTTTTTTTTTATTCACCCCTTGCAAAGTAAATTTTTTTGATTTCCCCCTTTGGGTGCAAGGAATTTGCACTTTTTAAATCGGTTGAACAAATTAACCATTTTAAAAAACAACACTTTTTAAATCGGTTTGAACAAAATAACCAATTTAAAAAGTGCACTCAAGGGACGAGTCTAAAAAATTCAACATTGCAAGAGGCGAGTCAAAAAATTACAGGGGGGAAACAAAACTTGCCCACATTACTGGGGTATCAACCTATTTACCCAAATTTAAAATATCACATCCTCTCCCGTCGTTAAAAAATTGAATCAAACATAAAATTTAAAATATTACCTCTTCTCCCCTTCCCTCCTCTCCCCTCCAAAACCCCTGAACCAAATAAACTTTGAAGCAAAACACAAATAAATGATGTTGCATCTAATTTTTGTTTGACTATTTTTTTATTAAATAAATGATATTCATTTATTTAAATTGCTAGAATAAATGATATTCTGAATAACACAACTATTTTTGCTAGAAAACTATGTGTAGCTGGAATACATGTTTGAATCAAACTTCCAAGCCTTCAATTATTGCTTTGATTCATTTTGTTGTGAACAACCAAAGTACCGTTGAACAAAACGCAGAAATGTTTTACTTCTAACGTTCAGGAAATTATTAATATATTTGTTTTTAATTCAAAAATATTATCAAGGATAATATATCTTTAAAATATATTTGTTTTTTAAATGAAAATATTTTTTTTAACAAGCAAAAATAGAAAATATATAAAAAGGGTTTTGCTAACTAGTGCCCTGGGGGCACTAGTTAAGGATACCAAAACAATTTTTACATTAAAAATGATGTTCTTTATATTTCTAAAAAGTCAATTGCACACCACAATAGTTAGTAGGCCTCTCAGTACAAGACGTGCCAAGATGCACTACACAAGTTTACAAGAGGAACCAAAAGTACATCAAAAAGAAAAACTACAGTGAGTTGATGTCCAAACAGAGCAAAGAGTTCGACCACCAACGGTGGAAGTTAGTCATTAAAATAAGATTTGTTGTCCGTATCCACGATAAAAAAATAGTTTATAAAGGGTAGGTAAAATATCTTTTAAGAAAATTCCACTTTTTTAAGCTATTAAATGCTCACATCATCATATGATGTTTTGATGTAATAATATTATGGGCCCGTTTGTTTTGGCTTTTTATAAAAATTGATTCTATAGTGTTACGTAATTTTGTGTAAAAAAATTTACAAAGAACTTTTTATAAAAACTTCAAATGAAAATTTGGTTTGAATTGTTATTTTTAAAATGTCATTTTAGACATTTCATCATTTTATCGAAAAAAAAAATTTGGATATAAAAATTTTAAAAAAAACACTTAATTTGAAGCTATTTCAAATAGATTTTCATAAAAATCATTTTTGAAATGTAACTTTTTGAAAAAATTGCGATTTTGACTATGTTTTGATCTTCAATAATGTATGTTTATGTTATATAACGTCAAAATTAGTGTTTCAATTTAGAAAAAATGAATATAAAAAACTTATAATATTTTAAAAAACGGTTTTGCAAAATCTATTTTCAAAAATACAAAAAAAAAATCCATTTTTTTAAAGCTCAAACACTATATTGCATCTATACACTTGACAAAAAAGAACCATAAAATTACTACTGTAGATTGATACCAATAGCGCCACCTCATGTTCCTCTACCTTTTAATTTATATTTAATTTTAATTGCTTTTTATTTGTTGTTGTTTATTGGTTGGAATAAACTATTTTCCTTAAAGTTCATATTCACCGTATGCAACCTACAAGTACAAGGAATGAAATTAATCTTTAATTCAATATTTGGTCCTTTATGTTTATTTTAGGATTCAATTTGGTCACTTATGTTTTAAAAATTTCAATTTGTCCATTATGTTTTATTTTAGGTTTCAATTTGGTTCTTTCGATAAGTTTTGTCACATGTGGCAGACAATAGACGATTTACTTATGTGGACAAACATGTGGACACCTTGGCACTTGGACACGTGTCCAAATTAAATGGTGTTAATGACAAAATTGGCGGAAATGACCAAATTGAAACTTTTAAAATATAAGGGATCAAATTGAAATCTAAAATAAACATAAGGGGCCAAATGTTAAATTAAGCCTGAAATTAAAGATCAGATACAACGTACACCCTAAACATGCAATTCGACCAGATGCAATGAGCCAATATTTTACACTCTCGACACCCGACAAAACTGAAATTTGAAATGATCAATGGTGAACCAATAGATGATCCATTTTGAAGCCGCCCAATACTCTACTCTATACAATAGTACAATATATTAAAAAAAAAAAAAAAAAAAACCTTCATCCGTGCATCGCACGGATATAAAACCTAGTACTGATATCATTTTTATTATATTTTATATAGCATCGTACCTACATCCTAGTTTCATATGTGTATTATTAAGTACTAACATATTATTTGGTAAAAATAAAGTATAACACATTATATATTATATATAGTCTCTTTAGTCCTATATAATAAATATTGGTAAATTTTTATATCACAATTATTGATACAAAACATTTTTTTTTTTTACAAAACAAAACTATTAATTTTAAGGGGTATTAATTGCTGGAACTTTTTCTATATTTTTATTAATTTATGCTTTTTTATAGAAATTAGATCTTATTATTTTATAATTGTTAACTTGTGTCCTAAGTATACAGGTTAAGCAATTCAAAAATAGGAATGAACGGTTATGGGGTGTCGGTGGAAGGAGAAGCGAGGTGGGAGGTGAGCTAGACTTGTGTTGTTTGGGTTTCCTCATGTTGATCAAATTGAGTTAGTTTGATTTAGGCTATGTTTGGAAATATAAATAAGCTAGTTTATAGCTTATAACTTTTAGCTTATAAGCTAAAAGTTTTGTTTGGTAACAATATTTACAAAAGAGCTTATAACTTATTTTACTAGCTTATAGCTTATTTTTCATACCCTATTTCAAATAACTTATGAGCTTATAACTTATCATCTTTTCTTCCAATTTTACCCATATCATCTTATTTGAAAAAAGTATTAATTAAACATATCTCTTTTATGTCATTTCATACTTATAAGTTAGTTCAACTGCTAATTTTACCAAATACTACAAATTCAACCAGTTAGCTTATTCGCTATAAACTAAAAGCTAGCTTATAAACTGTCCGCTATAAGCCAACTTATCATCTATCCGCTAGTTTTTACCAAACAGAGTCTTACAAAAAATTGTCAAAAAACTTAATGAACCAACTCATATATGATTTGGATGGTTATGCCTTAATATTTTAATACTATTTCCAGTCCTTTTTTATAAAAAAATAGTTGATATTTTAGATTCATTGAATAATTAATATATCTAATTTATAATATAGATTAAATACATTAAATATCAAATAAACCTAAAAAATAACTTATTTCTTTTAAAAAAGAACCAAAAAGAATGGTTAAAAAAATAGAATAAAGTTTCCGAGAAAAGGGTTCTAAATATAGGATGTTGGAGGATTTATCTCATTCTCGTTACTAGGGGAATGAAGAAGTACAATGTTGGATTAGGGGTTAGAGGTTGAGGGCAGCACATCATCAAAAAATTGAATAAGGCTTGACACATGTGATTAACACCAACATAGATTGTTGATAAGAGCTAATTGCTTTTACTTGGATGAGTTTAGACGTTTGTGATCTCAATGGATCTAATCACAACAATCCTCTACTTGACACACATGTGATTAAAATGCAACAAAATAAAATGAGTCACATACATTGAACCTCAACGGATAAATATTGAAGAGTATAGGATGATAAAAGTTAAAAGTGGGTCACATATCTTATCTCATTTATCACAATTAACACATTCATAATGTTAATAAAAAAGAAATAACAAATCATAGTAACCTCACTTTCATTCACTATCCGCCAAACATCATAATTTCATTTCTCATTTTTCAATCTTCATAATTATTTCTCTCCCAACATTTTTGTCCTCCTCACGACATGTCACCATCTTGCTACATTTTTCACAACTCATCTTTTTCCTAGGTTCCAAAATTGTATAGATAAGTGCCACAAAAGAAGGGGAAGTGCTATACACAGTACACACATGTCTTGAGATAATTACAATTTACAAATTGCATTGAACAAACACAATACAACATTAACCTAAACATTTCCTAGTACGGAAGAACAAAACAATATTAAGAAACTAATAACTGTCCTCCACGTGTACATTGTTCCACTTGATTTCCCACTTGTCTTGTTTTCAATCCACTCTGACTTGTCATCACCTTTTTCCTCTTTGCCGGAGAATTACTTTCCGACGACGAAGATGAAGAAGAACGTTCCGGCGAACCACGTTTTGAAGTAATCCTAACCGGGTCGGGTTCACCGGAGTTAACCCGAAGTGGAAAATTCAACAAAGCTCTTGAACCTCTCATCCTATAAGCAGCTCTATCATAAGCCAACGCTGCATCTTCAGCAGTTTCAAATGTTCCGAGCCAAACTCTAGCTCCGTTTTTTTCCGGGTCACGAATCTCGGCTGCAAATTTCCCCCACGGCCGTTGTCTTACGCCGCGGTAGTGTTTTCCTTTCACCGGAGCAGCTTTTAGCACCTCCGGAACCACTTGCTCCGTTGTAGACTCCACTTTAGGAATAATTTCCACTGGCATAACATCCAGTTCCGGTTTAACCGTTAATTCTAACGGAAAAACCGATGAGATACTTTCGGGTGACCCGACTTCAAGAGAAGGAACCCACCCAACATTTACCGCATCACGGAGAACGCCGTAAAGCACCATATCTTCCGAATCATCTTCCTTGAGAGGTAATTCACCCCAATTATCACTCAAACATGGGTATAAACTACTGAAACTGGAGCTCCGAGAGAAAGCCCGGGTATTACCCGAAGAAGTTAATGGAGCACCGAATATTGATTCGGACTCACCCAACAAGTGGCGGCGAATAGAGTCTAAAAGGGCAAAATCGGAATCAAAATTATTGTTTCCGTACATTTTGTAGCCTTTATGATTTTTGTGTTTTAGGTGAGAGTGTGGAATGAAAATGTGTTATTTTTTGAGAGAGGGAGATGAATATTCGAACTTTGAAATGTTAAGAATAAGTGAGGTATTTATAGGACTACAAGGTTCATGCATATGAATTTATGGTATTGAATATTTGGATTTGATATTAAAATAAAAGTCTAAATGGGGATGGTGACAAATTATTTTATTGGGGTACCATAATGAATTGATGGGGTATAATGAACTTACTTAGCTTCGGTGAAGTTTCGCATATGTTAAAGTTTGCAAGTGGTAAGGGATTTATATCACGTGGTTAATTTATCTTGCTTTTTTCTCGTTTTTTAAGTTTTGTTTTTCTCCGTTTTATGCAATGAAAATGCATGTATGACGTCATTCGTCATAAACCCGCTTACAACTTGCTTCATGCTTTGTCCTCTCTTCTCTCTATTGTCCCTTTCCATGTTTCCTAGTAATCTTGTTTTTGGAGATTACTATAGTATTTCCATATTTTTATGTGTTAATTTAGTAGTAAGTGTTTATCCATGTAATCTTAGTATTGAGTTGTTACTTAAGGATTAAAAAAAAAGTCAATTTTATATTGAAAACAACACTTTTAATATTTTATTAAAATTTATTATATAAGTACTGATTATATTTTTACTATATGATTTTTTTTGAACTAATACTCCAAAGACATCATTTAACATTTTCCTATATACATATTGAAATAAACACAATCGGACAACAGCTAGTGTAGTTAAAAATATCGACTTTTTCAATACTCGAAGAAAAAAGACAAGCCACCAAGTACTTTAAAACTATAATTTTTGTTTTTGTCCTTGTTCTTGATTCTGTAATTTTCTTTGCCTAACTTTGCAAAATGAAAACAATAAAAAACATATTAGTTTGATCTAATATATAAACAATTTTTATTTTTAAGTTTATTAAATAGTTGATGTTTTTGGTCCATATTTATTTCTATATGAGATTGGAGAAAATACACTATGTTCTATTTTAAATTACCTTTCTTGTCTCTTTGTTTTCTCTCTCTAGCAATCAAGATGACAAAATCGAGCAACTTCGACAATGCAGCAACAAAAATGTGATGTGAGATTGTGCGACTTGAACATAGTGTGGCAACGATAAGGCGCCCTGTCAATACACTACGGTAGAGGTAACATATAGTGACAAGACAACATCGAGAGATTCTAAGGGATTGAAGCCTACTCACGAACTAGAAGTTCAAAGAAATCATCCTTTTTTTTTGTCAAGTAGCCTAGTGCTTATAAATTTTACCTTAAGGTGAATAAATTGAATATCCGAGATTCAAACCCCAACCTCTACATAATGAATGTCATTATGTCACTTTGAGTGACAGAAAAAGTTGAGATATGAAGATTAATTAATATAATCTACTAATTAAAGATTACTGTAAATTTATTTAAAAAAAAATAATATCATACATTATAATCAAAATTACACACATGTTAGGGCAATAAAAAAGCGGACTGGCAGGCACTCTCGTGCCCGTCTGAACACTATAGTACATAAATGGAGCAAATACATACGGATCAAATTTCATACACCCATTCACAACACACACAACAAGAAAAGTGGAACAAATAATAATGACAATCAAACCAAATACTTTAAGCAAATAATTATTCAACACAATCAAATCAAAGACAAAACATAAAGGGAGTATATTAGAGAAAAACACCAAAATTATTTATCTAATTTGGCCCAAATTGCGTTTTCAAAAGATATACAAAATAGTTAGAAAAAAAATTAACTTTCAATCTTCAACACGAACAAACCCTAATTTTTACCATTTCTCTTCCTCACAAAGAGTAACAAAAGAGACAAAAAAATATCACCAATTGTGCAAAAACTCACTAGAGAAATCTTGAATCATTTACCTAATGATTTCTAATTACCCAATATATTTACAATGTTTTCAGAAACTCACTAGAGAAAGCTTGAATCCTTTCCTTCGCTTTCTCTTCTGATCTACACTTCACCTTCATGCTCGGCATAACTCATTTTTTGTTGAAAATTTATCAATATTTTAAAACCTTGAAATATTCAAGTTCTGTATTTAGCGCAAATTATGCAATGATGTATCGTGTTCGTGGTAAATTTCAAAGCATTGGAGTAGTGACCTTTCATTTTGGATTGCAATTACAATGAGCCAGTGTTAGTAATTTTTGTGCCCTTGTTTTGGGGGTCATTAATTTTGTGTCTTTGTTTTGTATCGAAACTTGTGTATTTTATATTAAATAGATAACTTTTTAATAAATATTTGTTTTTCCAATATAAAACACTGGTTTGACATGTGCAATAAAGCGCATGTTAGACAAACCCTTTCTAGATTTAGAGCCAGAGAATTACACTGGTTTTTTAAACTAAGTTGTTGTTATTTGTTTACTTTGGGTTTGAGTTCTGAGACTGCAATGGATGGAGGAAATTGGAGAATAATCACTTATGCATTTTCTCATATACGTACACATCACCTGATAAAAATCTTGATTGGATTTTTAATTTTCTAGGCTGAAGTGTTTTTTTCCTTTTAGGTTTTGTTTGAAGATTTTTTAGTTTATTAAATAAAGAAGAAGGTGAAGAAATGAAAATGCACCACTTTAAAAAAATGGCACAATCATTAGGCTATTAGCTGCATGATGTTATTTTTATAAATAACTAGTACTTTAATATTTCTAACAAATATTTAGAAATATTTAACAAACACAAAATTTTAGAGCCCTTTTGAAGTCCTATGTGGAGGATCATGATGCCTCTGCACGGGGTGGATCCCGCTCGGATCCCCTTTGATCCGTAACGCCTCGTCGGCTAATAATGTCTCAATGGTCAGTAGATCGAATTGTTGATGAGGCATTATTTCTAATAATTCCTTTCATCATCCCTCAATGGCTCCTCTTCAAAGACTACATTTAAACGCCTCTTCACAAGCGACAAAGGTATATAATTTCTATCTCTAAAAATCTCACATTATTTTCTCTTTTACTAACTTGAATGTCAAGGTATTTACAAATACTCCCTCCTATTATAATTAAATGTAAATTAAATTGATTTTCTTATTTATGATGAAACAAATAGTAAAGAGGAAAATGGGAAACGGAGAAAGGAAAGTCGTGAATGTAGAACAACAAGTTATCAAGCAAAACGGATACAAAGATTGTGGACACATTTGCAAGTGTTGGAATGGATAAGTTTCTATCAAATTGAATAACCCTTCCACCAACAACCTATATAGGAGGTCCCCACAATGCTAACAATTTGCATCTATGCTTTATACTTTATACTGCCGACACCAAGGATGCCCACGAATCGCAATTCCACAAACTTACCTTTTGATTTTGTCATCATTTGCTGTTAACAACACTATGCACATATATGATCAATTTATTTATTTTTTTGGAAAATATATATGATCAATTTAGTAGCCAAATTGATCAATATTTTATTGCATTATTAGGTGTCGACAATGACTAAAAACAGTTACTAGTATAATCTTATAGAGTTGCATTAATTATACTCATGTGAACGGGTTGAGTTGAGTTTTCTGCGGATATGGCAACAACTTAGTCCACGTAAATGACATTAGGTAGATTAGATATCTAACTTTTACGGTTCTAATTTTTTCATCAATTTTGTTGGAGAGTCTGGAAAAGTGTCGTGAGAAATAGCCGACCAATACTCTTGTTAGATTTAGAGATACAAAGTAGAGAAATACACAATGGAGACTAGTGTTTTATTAAAATACCAATAGCTTAATGAGTACAAGAGTTAACTAATTACAATATATAGAAAACATAATGGACTATACTAGTAACTAAGAAACTTAATAAACTCAATAGCATACGCCCATTAACTTATTATCTAACAACTCCCTTAAAACGTATCTCCATTTAAAACTTTAAACTATCAGATATATGCATCATTTTTCTTATATATCATCTAATAGTAAACTAATTTGTAATTAATGTGAAACTTAATTATTTACACTTTTAAATAATTTTTCTTCAAGTGAGTCTTTCACAATCTATACTTGATTTACCAATAGGTTTCACTCCCGTTCCTCCTCCATGATAGAATGCACCTGTCAAATTATACTCTTGGCGATGTAGGGGTATTATTCTATTGAGGATCATGAGGTGTTTGAGTGTAGTATATATACGTCGTAACAATTTTCACATAATGTTATTCTCTAGTTGTAATTAGACATAAGATATGATTTTTTCCTTCCATTTTGGAGCTTCTACATATTTTTGTCTTCTGATTATGTTCCTTTTTTTTTACTCCAACAACTATACAAAACATCTATGGTTCCAACTTTGTTTTTAAGCGGTCTATTGTGACATATCTCACTTTTGTGTAAACTTAATTATCTTGTGCACAATTTGCAATCCTTCTAACTACACAAATGCAATTCATCTTTAGGGTTGATTTTAACACATGTCACCACCACATGAAGCTAGAGCAAAATCCTATGTGGACTAAACTCCAAAAATCATACTTCTTTGGGAAATTATTTGAATTTATTTTCCCTCCTTTCATATGATGCAAAGTTGGGTCAAAAAACAGGAGACCATTACACTTCGGCCCAACAAAGCCCAGTCCAGTTCTTGGAAAAGCTTGAGGCCAAACAAATAAACAACCATGTTTCAGAAGCATGCATGTGTTGTCCCTTTCTTTCTCAGTAACAGGTTTGACTACAGCTGTACAGGGCCGGCTATGGCCATGTGCAAGCAGTGGTACAGAACTGGGCCTCACAATTTATGGGACCTCAATTTTATTTTTTTTCAAGCCCATCATTTAAAAAATAGATTAAGGATTATTTGATGGTACAATCTTACATGAAGTTGAAGCTGGCGCAGTGGAGCGCGTATTATTGGTCATGTGGTCACTGGTCACACGGACTTGGGTTCAAGTCCCAATGGTGTTAGTTTTTGGTTTTCTCTTATTTTAAGAAAACAGAAAAATGGAAGAAAGTGATGAAGGGAATGAACACACTACAAACAACAAATAATTGAAACACTACATGATACATTTAAATAATATATATATATATATACCCATTAATATTAAACATTACATAAATTATTTCAAAATTGTATTTCTTTTTATGAAATAATATTTATTTTTTTCTATAATTGATAAATTATTTCACTACTTTATACTTCTTCAAAAACTTCACTACTTTATTTTTATTTTTTTAAAAAAACTACATTTTATTTTTTTGGAAAATGAAGAGTTAATTTCTAATATTAAGTTGCAATTTTTATTAAAAACACTATCAATTTTTAATGATATTAGCTTGAAGGTGTATTTTATTATTATTGATTTGAAAGTGATTATTTTTTTACATTATTGATGTTTATATTTTAAATAAAAGATTACTCTTTTTAAAAATTATCGGTTTATTTTGAATGATATATCGCTTAATTTTTATTTATCGGTTCATTTTCAACATTGTGGAATGACTTTTTCTTTATGTTAGTTACATGAATAAATAACTATTTTTGTTGTTGTTGATGCTATTTACAATTTAAATAAATGACGTTCTTTTTTTTAAAAAAAAATCATTAGGGGTCATTTTTATTATTTGTTCCGGGCCTCCAAAATCTTGGGCCCTGCAGCTGTAAAGATTCTCCCATCCTTCTCCATACCCATTCCGGATGAAATTCAAATTCAAAAATCTTCTCTTTGCAATTCTTTCTGTATATCCCTTCTCTCCACCTCTCTTCCAACCTTTGAGTTGCTTTCTTTCAATATTGAAACACCTTATCAAAAATGGCGGAACTCAGACAAAACACAAGATTGTGATGCTGATGCAGTGAGAGCAAAATCCTCCGACCAGTTTCAAGACCCACGGTAATTTCAATTTTTTTTTTTTTTGAAATCCCTAATTTTCTTCAATCCTTTTTCTGGATTCTCTTTTTTTTTTTTTTTTGTAATTGAATGATTCATTGGGTGTTTGCAGGTGATTTAAGCTCAAGTTGTTGTCCCATAAGCCATATTACGGTACTTTCTATTTCTCTACACCATCTACAACCTTTGAATGGTTTTTCTCAAGTTACCAATACTTTGAAATCCCTAATTTTCTTCAATAGTGTTTCTTATCTATGCTGATATCAAATAATCCTCTTACTATTTTTTTTATTTTTTTATTTTTGAAAATATTATTGCTTTGTTGTCATATTTATTAGGATTTGTTTATATTTTTTTAGTTAAAAATCCCTACTTTTTAGGAATTATTAGTGGGATTTATATAGTTTTATTTTATCCATTGATTTGTTTTTGTTAAATTTCAGATTTTTTGTTTTTAGATTTGTATCAATTTTAATTTTCTTTTCTCACTGTTCTGTTTAATGAGTTCTATATTTTTTATGGTCAATTGTTATGCAGGTATCTTCATAAAGGAATGTTCAAAGGGCTTCTCAAAAAGCAAATAATCTTATTGTTTCCAAATCTATTCTATTTTTTTGTTCTCTTCAATTTACAGGGAAGTGATGTTGCTTCTTCATTCCTCACAATTTTTTTTGTTTGTTATCTGCAGTTAGAGATTGCTCCTCATGAATCTGAGAAAAAAGGTGTTTCATTTAAAAATCCCTACTTTTTAGGAATTGTTAGTGGGATTTATATGGTTTTATTTTATCCATATTGATTTGTTTTTGTTAAATTTCAGATTTTTTGTTTTTAGATTTGTATCAATTTTAATTTGCTTTTCTCACTGTTCTGTTTAATGATTTCTATATTTTTTATGGTCAATTGTTATGCAGGTATCTTCATAAAGGAATGTTCAAAGGGCTTCTCAAAAAGCAAATAATCTGATTGTTTCCAAATCTATTATATTTTTTTTCTCTTCAATTTACAGTGAAGTGATGTTGCTTCTTCATTCCTCACAATTTTTTTTTGTTTGTTATCTGCAGTTAGAGATTGCTCCTCATGAATCTGAGAAAAAAGGTATTTCATTTAAACATTAGGTTGTTTTACTTCTCTTTTCATTCTTTAGTTTGTGCAACTTGGCTTATCATTATTTCTTGATTTACTTGGGACCAACATGATCCTTTCATATAACTTATGTTTAGAAAGAATAAAACTTTCAAGAGAAGTAAAGAATATTCACATAGTCAAAATTTCTGCTTAAGCATCAAGTTCAGTTTTATTTAATTTTTTTGTTCAATTTTTTCAAAATCTCTAATTTTTAGTTAAGTTTTAAGTTAAATTTCTGAAATTTGAATTTCCCCTTCTGATTTTGAATTTCCTCCCTTCTGGTTTTGATTTATTTTCAAAAATATTGAGTAATATATAGCTGGTGCTTTGGGTTCAAAAGGGGCTATGATACCATCATGGTGAGCTTGACAAGAAAAGAAAGAAACAGGGAATCAAGTATTCAATTAATAACTATCATTCATCGGATGCTCCTTACCCATTAGAGTTTTTATAGTTCAGCAATATTGATTAGAACTCTTTTTTTATGCTAAAATTGTTTCCTTTGATGAAATAATTGTTGTTGCAGTTTATGATTGCTTATCTAATTGATTAACTATTAGGGTTATTGTTGCAAGATACCATAAATTTCGGGCTAATATCTAATCACAATGGTTATTGTTACTATTATTATAAACATAGAGCATATGCAATATTAGGTAACACATTATTGAATGTTTCAAAAAAATGAGTTCATGACATTAACCAAAGATTTATAATTCCACTATATCAAAGCATAATAGAACACACTTTAACTAGCATGCCTTATTAGTGAACACACTTTTCGTTCAGCCCACTCTACCTTGATCACACAGATTCAAGACTCATCCTGCAGATAATCTCATTCTCAGTATATGAAACACTATGAATTAACTTTGATTAGATTTCATAAAATTAGGGATTTCAGACAGAAAAAATGCAAATTAAATATTTCTTGAGTTTTATGTCCTAAATTCGGAGATGTTCCATTAGAGTAACTCTTATTGTTTAAAAGATTCTAAATGATATGTTCAAGGTAGAGAATCAATTATGTTTTGTTTCTCATAAGCTACTTGGACGTCCATTATTATATCAGCATATGTGCGAAATGGGTTTAGCGGTGAGGCTTTAAACTTTTTCATATGCATGACTTGATACCATCTATTAGACTATAGGAAATTCTGGACTTGATACCATCTATTAGACTATAGGATATTGCACGCAATATGGTATATTATGAAATCCACACCTGTAAATTTGGTTTCTCAGTAAGCTTTTATTTAATTATGTTTCTTGGAACTAATAAGATATTTTTTAATTTTATGATATGTATCAATTTTAATTTATTTTATTTGTTATTTGTAAAGGAGTTGCCATGAGTCAACAAAATTGCAGACCAAGGTTTCCTTAATCGAAGCTCATAATTCCCTTCTTATGAATTTGGGTTATAAGGTGTTCATGCTCATTTATAATATGTGATTAGAATGAATTGTATTTGTCATGTTTGTTTTGGTTTGTGTTGCTTTTGATATGATTTCTATTTAGATGCATGATTTAAAGTTTATGAAGGAAGATCATGCCAATATATAACTGAGGTATTAGATTTTTTAGTTACTTCAAACATGATAGTCTCCATAAATTAAGAACTCTTACTTTAATAATTTATCACGTTTAAGTTGTTTATGTTGGTTTGATTTCATGTAACTAGATTAATATTAATAAACATCCCTATATTTTTTAGATTTGAAGACAAATCTTTGAATAGCAGTGCTCTCTTTGCACTAGAAAATTGGGAGTCTAAATTTGAAATTTTGATCAAGCAATGTTATCTTTATTTACTTTCACAGGCAATTGCTAAAGATGCAGTCTTGTTAAGATGTAAAGTTATTGCAGAGCCTTATGACTGTGGAGGCCCTATCTTGTTGGAAGTTTTCCAAATTGGGACTGGTAGTACTTTTAATGATCTTTAGGAAATATGTTTATTTTATTAATAATCTTTGTTATATTCCTGAATGTTGATGAACTTAATGCCTGATTTTATGAATAATCTTTGTTATAATCATGATACTTTTTTGTTTTAAAGCATGAATGGTCACTCTAGCATATGATCTTCTGAACCACATCAATATGATTTTATTTAAAATGACAACAAGATCATTTTTTAGGATATAAATTTCTTGGATATTTGTTCATCTATAGGGAAACTAATGTATGCTAAAATGAAAAACGTGTTTCCTCAATCAATATTCAGTCCAGTTTGCATTGTATTTGTCTTTGATGTAGGTGGACTGAATGGAATGGGATATATCGTGATGACGTGTAGAAATTTATTAAGGTAATTTTAATACCAGATTGTCTTTCTATTGGCTGGTTGTGTTGTAGTATGATTTGCATAAGATGGATGACATGCTAGAAAGATTAATATTTTCCCCTATAGTGTCTTTGGATACAAGTGAAAGCAAAATTTTAAATTGTTTCTAACTTGCACTTGCACGATTTCAATAATGAACTTCAGAGAACAAGTTAATATGTGTGTAATCTCTCTTTCTCTTATATAAGATTAATGCTTGGCCTAGCATCTTTCTTATAGAGGCACTATGCAACCGGCAATGTCACAGGTACACAACGCATAATTTTTTATGATGAAATTGTTGCTAGTATGACGTACAAGTAGTCTTGTTGTAAAAATCAACGGTATCTTGACTAACTCATTAGCAATGCTTGAAGTGGATATATATATATATATATATATATTCATCAATTTTGGATTTACTTTAGTAACTGACATATTGTACATTATGGACTTTGTGATCATCAATGATATATGCCATTTTGATCAATTTTAGGAAATTGTATTGCCTATTAATTAGTTTGCCAAGGTGCCAGATCCACATTTTCTCTATACTATCATATAAGTGCTTACGTATAAGCTAGTTTATAAAAAAAGATAAATAAAGTCAAACTGTATTCATATATAAGCTATGAACTACTTTCATAAACTATCTTGAAGAGTTTATAGAAATTGTAACACCCAAACCCTTTATTTAATAGAAATACCATTCTTAATAAAATTTGATTCAAAATGCGCAACGGAAATAATTTATATTACATAAAAATTGATGGTTCAAGTATTACATTCTTCATCAAAATAATTACTAATAACTTCATTAGCAAAATACCGTTTATTACAAAAGTATGCCGAAAAAGATACATCATTAAATACATTAAAATAAGGGACAAATACTTTATTTACATATATATACATATATAAACCCTTTCCCCGTGTCATGATCAGAGCGGAACCGTCAACCTGGGAACCTGAACCCCAAAGTTCAGAAATTAACACAAAATAAGATAGTTAGATCACATAATCCACAAAATCATAAGTATAAGGTACACTTACTACTCCAATGAAATTATAAACATAATTCAATTCTAACTCATCAACATAGTCTTAACACATATACAAATATTCAAGATTCATCACACAAGCACAAATAATCACTTAACACATAAATGCACATTGTCCTAATGCATCTAATGTCACAACCAATGTCATGTCACCCTAGACACGACTAATGCATGTGGTACCATTCGTCTTTATTAGAGTATCTCACCTCTAATATTCTCCATTATCAGTTACATATAACCCGATAATTCTCCATTTTTAGAATATATAATTCTAACTCCATATACAATTCATGAATGCATGTATGCTCATGAATACTCACACATAGTCAATACACTAGGTATTAGACATCTCCATAAATTAAGTAGAACACAATCCACTTACTCCATCACCAAGATAATTTATAATCTAGGTACACATATTCAATACTCCATTCAACAATAATACCAACAATTAATCATGGCAAAAGAATACCAATGAAACATGTTATCATACTCCAATCACATGTAAAACTCAAAGAAAATAAAATAAATGTCAGGGTTGGTCGCTCAGCGAAGACTGGCGAGCACTGGCGAGCATAAGTCAGACTAAAAAGCTAACTGGCGAAAATCAGCGAGTTGGTCGCTACTGGTCGCTAAGCGAGCAACACCAGTTCATGAAAAATCAGCATTACAGGTTGAACTCAAAATCGACCCAAAATTCCATTTTTCATGCTATAACTCATAAATGAGCTTCATTTAAGTTAACATACATGATTATACACATAAAAACACCAATAGATACACAGATCTACACCAATTCATACCATAAAGCAAGATTTTACACATTTACTCAAAACTCATAAAACTCAAGAAAACTTGATTCAAACATCTACAAATTCCCATTTTTCCCTTTAAATTCGTACATACATCATGAGTGTTATTTGGAACAACAATTTCAACTTTCTTTAAGAAAATCTCCCACCCCCAAAAACGAAAATGAGTGGAGAAAGTTTGGGTACGGAGAAATCGACACTTTCCCCTTTCTCGGATCACTCATGATTAAGAATCTACTCTCTTACCTTAGATCGGTTGAAAACTTTAGTCCTTCCTCTTGAAATCTCTTCTCTTCCTCTCTTGCCCTAGCTTTCTCTCTTCTCTTCCTTCTCTCTACCTCTTCCAAGAACATGAGAAAATGAGTTTCTCTTTCTAACCAAGCCATTAAGTGGCGCCCCACTATTGGTCTTAGGCCCAATGGGCTTAAGACCTATTAACACTGTACACTCGCTTGTTAACTAATATTTCGCGGTAAAACTAATTATTCTACACTATCGTCTAATAAAATATTCTACCTCACTAAAACATAAATAATTAAACTTAAAACGACTAATAAATAAAATGGGATGTTACAACTCTCTCCCACTTAAAAGATTTTTCGCCCTCGAAAATTACACAATTCTAACAACTCAATAAGACTACTTCATCCAATTTTCCAACTAAAATTCCGAACTCCACACATTATCAAAATTTAACAAAACTAGTTTATTCAATCAACACAATTTTCGTTTACCATTAACAAGATATTAAGGTTGATCAATTCCTTAATTTGTTAATAAATATCCGATAATCATGATGGTAGTATAAACTATCTTTGCCAACTTCAATTATGTTCTCTTATCAAGAACTTTCCATCATAAGTACTCTACAATCTTCTACACTCCAAAATAATTCTCATCTACAAAGGGACCTTCACAATTTCCAACATAACTATGTCACTGCCAAATTATCTCTTACCTAACTCTTATGCCACTTACATAAAATATTCGCTTCTTTAAACTACTACCGTCGATGTATATTCATTTTCCATCTCTTTTATTACTCCTTAGTTGTCCAACATCACTCCTCATATTGAGATACTTACATCCAATACATCTTAAGTCATTCATCAAGTCATACACTAATGCTATGTCTATTTTTCTTACACTACGCACAACTTTTAATCCTTCTATTCCTCATCATCTCTTATATACTCAATCCTTTTCTCGATAGACAATCACCTAACTATTTCTCAACACGTCCCTCTAAAGGTTAACTTGCCTATCTCATATCTTTAGTTAATAACATTTCGCACTTAACTTTGTCTCGGCTTCCAAAGTCTCACGAGGACATTTCCAACATATCCTTCTACTTAACGATCTCATCGTTTTGATTCCAATGACAACCTTATCTCAAAATTTCCTTTTGAACTCGATAAATCTAACTCGCAAATTCTACCCTAGAATTTCATTCAAGTTCGACACTAATTGTCCGGTCATTATCCAAATTGAATTACTCTATCTTTGACAAGCCTCTTACAAAAACTCTTTGAAATATTATTCCACTCACAAATCCTATCTTAAAATCTTATAATTCCATTCTCATCCATTTGAGGTTCGCTTATTCAACTTTGACTGATTCACTTCTGTCGGTCCATTAAATTCAAATCCACCTCATAACTTCTCAAACCCCTTCGAGACTATGTTTGTCAACTTCGTCATACTCAACTTACATTTCTAAGTGTTAACTCTTATATCAATCTCACATTCCGAACGGTTCACTTAACTCAATCCTTTCGTCCTAATTGCCGACATCTTGCAAAAACCTATGTTTCTAAGTATCTGCCATTACATTAACTCTACTCGGATGGTAACACAATCCAAAATATTAATCCTTCCGATCGCTAACTACTTCCTCATGCGACTTATGCATCCCCCCTTGATTAACTAATACTTCGAACTCTTGCGATCACCGAACACATCACATTCCAAGCCATACAAGTAATGCCTCCAATACATAAACACACTTGTGACTGCTAATTCCAAGTTCAATTGGTCACACCCACTAACTTAGAGATCTCTCACCAAAACAAGACATCTACTTCCGACGGTTCATTAATCATTCCTCCTCTCGACCAAGACCCACAATTCATCAACTTGTTCCTTTCGTTCAATCAATTCTAAAATAAACTTCGCTAACGTATAAACACTCTCCTTCGAGCATCTCTACCTATCACATCCTCCTATACTCAAACGTATCCGAGGATTATAACCTTCTCCCCACTTATTTCAAACCCACCTACAATCATCTATTGGAACTCCCGATTCTCACATCTAACTGTAGTCTTCTACGGTTCTAACCTATTCTTCCCAAAAGAATCTAGCATCGACAATGTTCACACACACATGTCGCATACAAGGGGTAACTACAATCACGACATCTATCTGAGATTGCATCAAGCAATTTAAAACATTTCACATGGACATTCAAGTAACATACATCTTCTATAAATCTTAAAATTAAGAATCAAATCAAGACAACAAAAGATGAATATCATATAACGACAGATTCCAAACAGTCCAACAGTTCACATGTATTAAATCATATCGTGCAAGAAATAATTAACTTAGCATGATAGTTAACATGGTAAAACAACCAAATATGCACATCATATTTATCAAATCTATCATAAAGAAATGATATAATCACTTACTATCACTTATAGATAGCAAAAGAAACAAATCAAGTTTCATGGCAACAATCTAATACATGTTATCAACAAAATCTATACCAACACATACTAGAATGAGCTACATTCTACTCTCCTTACTCTCATGAAAATTTGATTTTCACATACTCAAAAGAAAATAATTTTATATTAGTTCTTAAAATGATTTCATGTTATAAATAATTACTCACAAATGTACACATGTAAGCATACAAAACAATTTCCATAAACTCTACCACGAATAGTTGAATTAACTATTAACTCTATTTACATACTCAAGTCATATTTGAATTCTACGTCGTATAAAATAAATTATATTATTCCATACAAGTTCAAATAATCAAAATGATTCATCTTTGCATTTTAATTTTACTCACAGTAAAATACAAGAAAACAAAAATCTCGCGTCAAACGATTTAAAATAAAACATCATCAATGTCTAACATCCATATTTATCTTCCATACAAACATGAATACACATTCATCATCAATTATATGTAATTACATCATGTCATAAGTGTTTAATTTTACTTATAACATCAACAAAATAAAATTCTGGTCTGACTCCCTCGCTTAGCAAGAGAAACCGAGTTCTTGGCGAGACAAGTCAGAAACCTTCCCAGGAATTAATGAGACTTAGCGAGACTCAGCGAGGTTAATCCTTCGCCTAGCGAGCACATCCAGAATCCGGGTGCTCTGCTACGGTTTTGAACTTACGCTCACTAAAATCTCGTTTTCTCGGCTCACCGATCCCTAAAATCCAAAACTTCAAGCATACAACATCATTATAGACTTGAAAGTACAATATAGAATCATGCATCTACAATCACAACATAGAATTATGAGATCTTCATGTTTTTACTCATAAAACGCATAGCAATTCAAGTTCTTAGTAATCATCTAGCACATGCTATAAACAAAAATATAACAAACACATACTAGGATAAACTAATATCCTACTCTTCTCACCATATTGAAAATTTAAAATTCACTTACTCAAAAAAAAATAATTCTACATTTTCACCAAAATATTCATCATCAAGAAATAACATTAGTTTTTCTTTTAAAATTAATTCAAATCATTACCACATGCAGTTTTATATCATGCTGGATCATCACATGCAGTTTTATATCATGCTGGATCACCATATGCAGTTTTATATCATGCCGGATCACCACATTCAATTTTATATCATGCCGGATCACCAACAATCAACAATAAACATCAACCAACCAAGTTTAAACTACACAAAGGTTAAACTCTAAGCATAACAACTATTATAACATAGAAGTATAACACTCACACCATCACTCAACAAAGAACGGATCAATTAATCCAATTCGCACCACTCATAGTTCCTAAATGAACAACATAACCGGTTTCACAAAACACACACAACAAAATCGTTAGACAAACACGACTGACACACAATACTCACTTGGTCTAACTGCACAAACCTGCTCTGATCGACACACAACCCACACAGTCCGAAGACAACGGGGCTCTGATACCAAATTGTAACACCCAAACCCTTTATTTAATAGAAATACCATTCTTAATAAAATTTGATTCAAAATGCGCAACGGAAATAATTTATATTACATAAAAATTGATGGTTCAAGTATTACATTTTTCATCAAAATAATTACTAATAACTTCATTAGCAAAATACCGTTTATTACAAAAGTATACCGAAAAAGATACATCATTAAATACATTAGAATAAGGGACAAATACTTTATTTACATATATATACATATATAAACCCTTTCCCCGTGTCATGATCAGAGCGGAACCGTCAACCTGGGAACCTGAACCCCAAAGTTCAGAAATTAACACAAAATAAGAGAGTTAGATCACATAATCCACAAAATCATAAGTATAAGGTACACTTACTACTCCAATGAAATTATAAACATAATTCAATTCTAACTCATCAACATAGTCTTAACACATATACAAATATTCAAGATTCATCACACAAGCACAAATAATCACTTAACACATAAATGCACATTGTCCTAATGCATCTAATGTCACAACCAATGTCATGTCACCCTAGACACGACTAATGCATGTGGTACCATTCGTCTTTATTAGAGTATCTCACCTCTAATATTCTCCATTATCAGTTACATATAAACCGATAATTCTCCATTTTTAGAATATATAATTCTAACTCCATATACAATTCATGAATGCATGTATGCTCATGAATACTCACACATAGTCAATACACTAGGTATTAGACATCTCCATAAATTAAGTAGAACACAATCCACTTACTCCATCACCAAGATAATTTATAATCTAGGTACACATATTCAATACTCCATTCAACAATAATACCAACAATTAATCATGGCAAAAGAATACCAATGAAACATGTTATCATACTTCAATCACATGTAAAACTCAAAGAAAATAAAATAAATGTCAGGGTTGGTCGCTCAGCGAAGGCTGGCGAGCACTGGCGAGCATAAGTCAGACAGAAAAGCTAACTGGCGAAAATCAGCGAGCTGGTCGCTACTGGTCGCTAAGCGAGCAACACCAGTTCATGAAAATTCAGCATTACGGGTTGAACTCAAAATCGACCCAAAATTCCATTTTTCATGCTATAACTCATAAATGAGCTTCATTTAAGTTAACATACATGATTATACACATAAAAACACCAATAGATAGACAGATCTACACCAATTCATACCATAAAGCAAGATTTTACACATTTACTCAAAACTCATAAAACTCAAGAAAACTTGATTCAAACATCTACAAATTCCCATTTTTCCCTTTAGATTCGTACATAGATCATGGTATAAGTTCATTAAACATATTAAGAACAACAATTTCAACTTTCTTTAAGAAAATCTCCCACCCCCAAAAACGAAAATGAGTGGAGAAAGTTTGGGTACGGAGAAATCGACACTCTCCCCATTCTCGGATCACTCATGATTAAGAATCTACTCTCTTACCTTAGATCGGTTGAAAACTTTAGTCCTTGCTCTTGAAATCTCTTCTCTTCCTCTCTTGCCCTAGCTTTCTCTCTTCTCTTCCTTCTCTCTACCTCTTCCAAGAACATGAGAAAATGAGTTTCTCTTTCTAACCAAGCCATTAAGTGGCGCCCCACTATTGGTCTTAGGCCCAATGGGCTTAAGGCCCATTAACACTGTACACTCGCTCGTTAACTAATATTTCGCGGTAAAATTGATTATTCTACACTATCGTCACTAAAACATAAATAATTAAACTTAAAACGACTAATAAATAAAATGGGATGTTAAAAATAAGCTAAATCAACTTATGAACATGTCAGGTAAGCTATGCAACAAATTCTCTCTTGGCATGTAAGCTTCCATAAGAAACTCTTAAATTTGTGTGCTTTGTATCATCAAATTCAAATGATTTTAAAAGCACAATATATCATATGACATCATAACATTATTAGGGAATTATAGGTTGATCAAAGAAGAATGTATACTTAGTTATTTACAATTTTGCTTATGTTTGTTTGTTATTAAGTTTGAACCATTCTTCTTTTGATTTCATGAATTTAGGAAACAGTAGCATACTAAATTTATGTGCATATACAAGACTTTCTCTTGATACTTTAGTCATGCAAAATCTGGATTCCATTACTTATATATTGTTATGCTGAATTTTTGCTCTATGTAAAGCTATTGGAGCTCATTTGTATTTGGAATTAATGTATGCACTTCCATTTAAATTTGAACCGTTGTTATTTTATTTTGAATGCTTGTTATTTTTCTAAGTTTTTGGTCAATATTATTTGCAAAAAAGAAAAAAAATATTAAAAGTTTGTGGGAACAAGAAAAAAAAATAGTTTTTTTTTTAAAAAATTTTTAAAAAAGAGAATAGCGGCGGTTCCAACCGACGCTAAAAGCTAAGAAAAATGTGTGAGGTAATTGCATTTAGCGGCGGTTATGAACTGCAGAACCGACGCTAAAAGCTAAGAAAACGTGTGAGGTAATTGCATTTAGCAGCGGTTATGAACTGCCGCAAATGTTAACAGAACCGACGCTAATTGCCTAGTGACGGTTATTCCGACGGTTTGCTAGAACTGCCGCTGAATGACCTAGCGACGCCGCATTCGTCGACGCTTCCCAACCGCCGCACTTGGCATTTAGCGGCGGTTTGAACCGCCGCTATTTGCCTTTTTGAACCGCCGCCGCTTGCTGTTTTCAATGTAGTGAATGTTATTTGTATGGGGCATATGTTGATGTACTTAATGCTTTTCTTGGAGCTGGACATGTCCAAAATGTTGCTGTCGTTATGATGTTTGCCAAGGCCGTAGCTTTTCAAGGTTGTATAATCTTTAACTTTTTGTTTTCTATACTTTTGCTTTAACTATCATACTGAACGTTGAGTTATTTGCATGGACTTTGTAGGCAAGATTTATATTCAAAACTGTCTCAACTTTACCTATTTGTCCTTTAACCATTTCTAATATGAAAATGACTAAAAGATATCAAGGTGTGTTTTTTTTTTAACTTCATCCGTTTTGAAAGTCAATGAGTTTTCTCAAGTAATAACACTTAAATTTTGTATATATTTCTTTATTATTAGGTTATCAATGGATATTGAAAGGGAAGAATATAGGTAAGATGGAAATAATCTCCGACCTACACATGAAGATGAAGATTATAATGCTTTTACCAAGATATTTAATAGGACTATTCATGATGGACAAGCTTTGATACTATGTTATCCAATATGTATTTAGTATTTTGTTAAGCAAACATTGATGTGTTTTTTTAACATATGTAAGATGCTTTATCATCAAATCTATATGTAAAATTTTATATTTTGGGATGATATGAATATATTAAGGATTCAATAAAATGTGTATATATTGTTGTTGTAATTAATGATTGAGTAATGTATTAATCAAGTTTTCTGTTTTCTATAATATTGAAATTTAGGTAACAATATTGATAATTGAAATATCATAATATTTCATTAACCTATTTTTATACAATTTTCTTTTAATAATATTTAACTTTATTAATGACAAATGTAAATCGCCCCCGACCCCGTGCGTTGCACGGGTCGAATACTAGTATAGATACAGTTGCCATCAAGAGTTCCATTGTAATGTTCGGGCTAGATAAATCTTGAATGTGGGAATATTGATGTTTCCGGTTGTTTAGTACATATAAAATTTGATTAATTGCTATAACATTTTAAAAAGTTGATAATCATAAAAAATTTTAATTTAGTTTAATTTGTAAGATCTAACTCAATTATTTTTGGATTGAACATCTTTACCTGAACTTAAATTTAAAATATCACAATTATATATGTGAATTTCAATCATACTTATATATTTTCTAAAAAAAATAAAATAGAATTTTCAACTCAACATCAATAATGAATAGATAGATTTATACTACACACGCTCTCAAAATATTGTTTGTTGTGAGTGATTAAGTTTTTCTTTCTTTACTCAAGCAATAATGTAAACACAACTTTTAAAATTCATCCTATAATATTTTGGATCTTGCTAGCTAATAGGTACTCCTTAAATACGCTTTTAAAGTTCTATTTGAAGATATTCATTTTTTTTTAAAGAAATTATTTATTTTAAAAGTTAAATATTTAAATTTTTAATATATTGATCTCACACATTTTCATAAAACTTATCATTTAAAATTCTTAAAAGTATTCTGAAAGCTATCTTCAGCATTTCTCTAACATTTTTACATGTTTTTTCCTTTAATTTTTTTTAATATTTTTCTTAAAATTTTAAGTTTTCTTTTCTTTCTATCTATCCTTTTTTAGGACTAAATATTCGTTCAATCTTATTCAATTATTTTTTTTCTCTTTCTCATAACCATTTATGAACAAGAGGTATACAACATTGTTTTGTCTTCTATAATCAATTAAACTTATTCAAAAAATATTTTTTTTATTAAAGGAAAATAATCATCATTCAAGTGTTAAAATACCGAAAGTACTGGCCCCGAGTTTTTGGAGATCATGTGCAAATAAAAAATATGACCCTTTTTAATAAATAAAAATGCAATTTTTTTAAAAAAATTATCCCTGATTTAAATTTCAAATAGCATAAAACATAAGCATCCCTATCATTAATATAAAAAGATTCATAGTATAATCAATAATAATAAAATATTTCCTAACTACTTAAGTTGAGTCATTTATCGAATATTTTTGCAGTAAATTCATTAATTAAATAATGTATTAAATTTTACACCCCCTAATTAATTAATACTACTACTCAGTAAAAGAGATTATGGATATAACAATTGGACATTTGCAATTTGCTGTAATATATTAAATATTACATCCCTTAATTAACTAATATTACTACTATATAAAAAAAATCGAGATCTTGTTTTTAGTAGGCCCGATGCCATGGTACATGTTGCAAATGTGTTTGAGCCGGGCCTCAGTACACTCAGTTGACCATAAATCGAGATACTATCTATGTTTTAAGAGTGACGAAAGATTCACAATTTTTAACCGCATCTATCTTTAACTACATATACAATATCAAATTTTTTATATATATACAACATCAAACTTTACTACGATCTACCCTGAAAAAACAACCACAAGTGTAACATTTTGCATCAAACACAAGAGTAATTTGATCAAAATATTAAACCAAAAATTATTAAACAGAAATACAGTCCACATAAAATAACATAAACCAAACAGAGCCCTTTGAAGCTGACCATTGACCGTAACAAAGTGAGACAATTGACTTTGACTTGAAAAATTCTCCAATAATATTATTTCCAAGCCAAACATGTAATTAGTCACTACGTGCCAACTACCAGCTCGTGCGGATCACCGCAATCTTTGAGTATTTACTTTTTTTTCTTATACTACTATATAAAAATATTATAAAGTCTTATGTAAAAAAATAATATTATAAAGTCTCTAAAAAATACAATATTATTTGGAACATGAGAGGCCCACAATGGATTTACTTTCTTCTTTTTTGTTTTTCTTTCTTTACCTTATGAACTTTGAAATTGAAAAAATAAAATATATAGAAATAGAAACCTTCACGTGCGTGTAGAAGTAGCAATTGAATTCCTAACTTGATTGAATGATGAAAAATATAATATCTTTTCTCCTCTATTGTTTGCATTATTATTAATTTAAGAGCAAGTTGTTGAATATTTCCAACTAAACAGTTTGGCCATATCTTTGCACGGTTACGTAAAATATTTTCATTCAAACAAGTTGAAATTCTTTTCAATATAAAAATATATCTTTAGATCAAGTTGCATATTTTATAATAATTTATGTTGTTGTCAAGATTCTAACTGTGTTTTGAAAGCTAAATAATTGAGGTGGTGCATGTGTTTTTCTCCATAAGTAGACAGATTTCAAAGTAATTGCTTGCAGCAGAACTCATAATGCAAATCGCTAATGGTCAAATAAATCGTATTTTAAATCTAGCTAATTGAACTCTGTTAACAAAATAAATAATAATAAAAAATATGATAACTAATGAAAGAAATATTATTGCACTTGTAGTACTAATATCTGCTCAGCATTTTTTTAGTATTAATTCTTTGATTCTTAAAAGAATGAGGTTCTGATAATTTAGAGTTTGGGCACGATGTAAATAAAGTTTAGCAAAAGGTTATTCCTACTAAAATCAAATTCAAATTCTATCGAATGATCTGTTTTAGAATAAACTTATTAACCATTTTTAATTGAGCTCGAAGAGAATGTTATCACCTTATTTCGATGTTCTTAGGTAATAAATGATGTATTTTCAACATTACAAATACAAAGTAAGAAATAATATATAATAATAATTGATATGATTACAAGTTACAACAATGCTAGTTAACTCTGATGCTGAGGTTGAGGTGGTTATAGTCATTGCGGTGACGAAAGTACCCACAATATAGGTTAATTAACATTTTGATGTTAGTATAAGGTCAAGATGGAGCGAAAGTGAATGAATCAGATTGTCTAGTTTATACTGAATTCTTGACTAATTTTTTTTTTAGAGTTTATACTTATTCTAAAAATTATATATAATTAATGGAAATATTGTTTAGGATGAGAAACTCTAAAATAAAATTAGTTTTACACTAACAAAAGATTGCCCACATATAACATATGCATATATAATAAAAATAATTACAATTAATATATTAAAATCATTTGCAGGAAAAAAATACAAGGAGAATATGATGCTCAAAGATGCTACTGAGTACTAGTACCTGTTTTGATTGGTAAATGCATATATATATAACTAATTTTGTTACGATTCTATTGTATTTTTTACAATTTAATGTAAAAAATCAGTAATAAGAAATTATGACTTATAAGAAAAATATGAGGTACCAAGTTCATAATTCGAATAGGACACTCAAAATCTTGGAGACGACCCTGATTAAGATCAAGATCAAGTTTATGTGTCTTCTTCATATATGTTTGTTCAACGATTACTCAATGTGCATTTTCTAATTTACACTTGATAGCAACAATTTTTTCTCAAGTGAGTTCATCAATTTGCCTAGGTATGCTCCTCCTCAAATAGAAACTTGTTCATGTATATACACATGCATCATTGTTACTGCACTGCTCCATCAATGTACATGTTTTTTGACCACTATTATCAAGAAAATTTTCAATATAAGGATTCAATCATGCATTTTCAGTCAAGTATCAACTTTGATATCAATATTGGCCATTAAAAAAATCCAAAGATCATTACATTGTACATAAAACAACTGCTTAAACCATTATTAAATCATAAATGGAGGCTGAAAATAATCACATTTAACTAATAACAATTTTTTAAAAAATAAAATAAAATTTGACACCATATTTTTATTCAAAATTTTAAGATTTACACATGTTGTTTAAAATTTATTTTTCATTCAACTTGTGACTTCTATAAATTCTATCATATCATGGCTGTTGAAAACAATCAAAGCATATTATTTTTAGTGTCCTTTTCGTAGGCCATACACCTTTAAGGTAGGGTTGCTCTGTTTTCTTATAATTATTAATTTCATCCTTTTATCTCAAAAATAAACAAAAGATATAATTGATTAATCCTCCCTCCTCCTGGCTATGGGTATGCGCAGCCTAAAACTAATATTTGCGGCCAAAAGACTCCAAATTTGTAGTGGTCGAGAGGCCGCAAAATATCAATAATAATAATATAGTAGTAGATGAGTTATATACACTTCAAATTACTAGCAAAGTCGCACTCAAACATAATAATTCTATTATTCTAAATTATTTTGCTTCACACTGGCATAATCATTGTGTAAGCATAATATCAAGAGGATAATTTTCATGTGACATAAAAAAGTAAATATTGTATTTTAAACTTTATTGAAAGAAAAAAAAAATATAGCGAAGATTGCAAGATAGATTTATAGTATGACTTTTTAAGTGATTATATTACATAAAAGTCTATATACTTTAAATTTTGATAGAAATTATGTAAAATAACGATATTTAAAACCAAATTGTGTTTAGCAATGATGGAACGGTGGTTCATGGTGGGAAAAGGTACCTGCAAAATAGGTTAATAGTCACACGCTCGAGTCAGTATGTGATCAAGGAGGAGTGAAATGTAAAGTGCTTGAATTGATCAAGACCTTGTCACCAAAGTCTTGTTCTTATATCGAGAGAGACAGTTATAATCGTTAGTGACAGCTGACATATAAAAAGGGAAGCAGATAAGATTTATCTAGCGGTCCTAACGGAGTTGCAATGAGGGTATTGCGGGAGGAACACGAAAACTATGATGTTCAACAACAATAGCTCACATGAGAAGCCACAGGGACAAAGGGAAATTGGACAAGTAAATCTTATGAGCATATTGTGCAATGTTTTTTCAGAAAAGATTAATTGTTCATCATTGTTTTATCAGTTTGATTGTGAAATATTAAGTTTGAAAATCACTTCGACTTAGTTGAAGTAATGTTTAAAATGAAATAAAAAGAAGTAAGCGGACATAATTTAAAGGTAATTGTAACCGAAAAGCACTGAAATTAACAATGCAGAAAGTAAAAAACAATTGAATGTAAATGACAAAAAGGTAAATACTACATTCGATTAAAAGAACATAAATGAATCGGTGCACATAATCATACATTGGCCTTCACGTTCACTCGTTCCTAGGTATCGTTTGGGTACCTAATAGTGATTTTGAGACCCATAATTCGTACATGTAACCTCTATTTATAGACTAATAGAAAAAAAATTGATCCTAACGCCTATTCCCAGAAGCTTTCATGTGTGTCATGTAGCGCATCCTTGATTTGCACGTGTCTTTGGCGCTTCTGGCGAGTATATTCGTTCCTTCTCAGATCATTTGAATTTGAATGTATCATGTCGAGTTTGGATCCTTAATTTATGTGAATCTGGAAACTCGCCAAATCTATAATTTCTGTCGAAATAAGGGTTAGTCGAATTCTTAGCAAATTTAAGAATTTCTTTCAAACTCTTAGTTTCAATACCCAGTTTTGGCCTATCGAATTTTATACGTAAAATTTCAGCCTATATATATCAATTTCATTTTCGTGCAAGTAAGTCTCCATTTAATTTGATTAAGCGACAATTTCAATCTTCAGTGTGTTTTGAAAGTGTCAACTAAATTTGAGAAAACACTAAATGCCATCCTCCAAAATTCTAGGTCAACTATAGTAAGAAATTCGAGAATCATGTATATGATCATGAAGACATAGTCGACACTAAATTTACTTTGATTATATATTATAACTGCTCTTTATCGTATTCAAGACATGGCAAGAACTCTAGAAGTCTAGCATGACTATAACCACCTCAACCTCAACGTCGGAGTTAACTAGCATTGTTCTGATCATATCAATCATTATTATAACTGTTTTTTTGTTTTTTGTTTTATAATAGACTTGGGAAGAACTTAGTTATATTATATACTATTAGTTTCTCTTTAATTGCTACTCATTCGGGTTACTATGATCGTAAGCAAAAAAAAGTAGTATTCAATTTTGATCACTTTGATGAACAAAAATTATTTTTTACTAGCCACCAACGTGCCCGTTTGTGTAATCGATATTCTTTTGTTTTTTTTGTGTGATCGATATTCCGTATTGTGCAAATATAAATAACTACTTAATCTTCTTTTTTATTGGACTTTGTTAATTGATAACTACGTAACCTCTTTTTTTTTGTGGTTAGTTATTAAGAAGAAAAAAATATTTTTTTTTACTATAAAAAAAACTGAAAATCTACTTTTAGGTGGAAGTTGCGCTTAATTATTTAGAAGAAAAAAAAATTATTTACTAAAAAAAACTGAAAATCTATTTTTATGTGAAAGTTATTTTTTAAGGGTAAAATTGGAATAATAAAAAAGTCATCCCAAAAATTTGTATCCCCTTTATATATTAGTATAGATATCATATAATTCATTTGGTTTTAAAATATTAATGAAAATTAATCCAAAAAAATATTGCTGCAAATGAAGTGAGTTTTTCACTAAATATAAAAATTGACATTTCCTTGACCAAAAAAAAAATTGACATTTTTTTTTTCCAATAATTAAACTTATATATAAAATTAAATCTATGAATTTAACTATACCTAACTAAATTTCTTAATAATCATAAAATAGAAATTGGTTATGATGGTTATAATAATGGAATATCTTTCTATAAGGAATATAGAATTTCAAAAACGAATAATTCAATATCATCCAGTAGTGGCCCATAATAGCTACAAATATACATAGAATAGTATTAGAGTGGTTGAGTTTGGGACAGGCGCTTAGAAGCAAACAAATATGTGGGACTTAACGATCAACCCTCATAATCCATTTGAGTTGGTTTAGTGATGTTGATTTGGGTCCTTAAAGTTTATTTCTTTCAAGGTTTCAGGTTTAATTTTTTATGATGTCAATTCTGGTGGGATAGTCCATACAAAATAAAAAACTTTGACTTTAAATGGGCCCTACAAGTAAATGGTGAGATTGATCCCCTCAGATTATTCGGTTTTTGGGCCGGATACCGAACTTTAAAAAAAATTCAACCCTCATCGACTTCTTCACACCTTCGATTTGTGTTAAAACTTAATTGACAATGTTATATACTCCTTCATCTGTGTTCGAATTTATAATTTAACAGTTGTGCATAAATTATAGTAGGGTTTTCCGTTTTATCTATTAAATACAATAAGAGAAATTCTTGCATGAACTCTCACCTAACACCTCACTCTTACACATATTCATTTATTCTCAAGGTGTTGTTGGGCATTGGATAGGTGATCGAGATATATCAGATCACTGTCCGATTTGGTTAACGGCCTCCGCCAACAATTGGGGCCCTAAACCGTTCAGGGTAATAAATGGCTGGTTAGAGCATCTTGATTTTTATCCTTTTGTTGAGAAGTCGTGGAAGAGTTTCAAGGTATATGGGAGAAAAGCTTATGTTCTGAAAGAGAAATTAAGGCTACTTAGAGACTGTCTGAGAAAGTGGAATAGAGATGTTTTCGGCATTCTCGACCTTAACATTGATAAGACGGTCAAAGATTAAATGATATCGAAGGCTTATTGGGAGGGGAGGGGGCTGATGTGGAGGTGATTAGAAGAGATGGTTTGAAGAAGGAGTTTTGGAGACAACTTCATCTAAAAGAGAGTCTTCTAAAACAAAAGTCTAGAATGCGGTGGGTGAAGGAAGGTGATTCAAATTCGAAATACTTTCATGAATCGATCAAATCTAGGAGAAGAACGAACCAATTGGTGGCACTAAAAGACGGTGATCAATGGGTGGAGGGAGTTGACGAGGTGAAAGGTTTTGTGAAGGGTTATTTTGAGAACAACTTTAAGGAGCGTTGGGATAGTAGGCCAAATCTCGATGGGGTTCAATTTCAGTCTCTTTCAATGGAGGATAATCTAGTTTTGACAGCGCCCTTCACTTGTGAAGAAGTGAGGGAGGTGATATGGACTAGTGACGGAAATAGAAGCCCAGGTCCAGATGGGTTTAATTTCAATTTCTTGAAGACGTGTTGGGAGATAATCAAAGGTGATATTATGGATTTCTTTTTTGAATTTTATAACAATGCTATCCTTCCGAAGGCTATTACTGCTTCCTTTTTGACTCTCATACCTAAAAAAGATCATCCCCAAGAGCTTTCAGACTATCGGCCTATATGTTTGATTTCGTGTGTGTATAAGCTTTTGTCAAAGGTTTTAGCAGCAAGGTTGAAGACGGTTTTGGGAAAGGTTATATCCCCTATTCAATCGGCTTTTCTTCCCAATCGGCAAATATTGGATGGAGTTCTAGTGGTTAATGAGCTACTTGATCTGGCCAAAAGGAGAAAAGACAAATGTTTATTTTTTAAGGTTGATTTTGAAAGGGCCTATGACACTGTGAACTGGAATTTTCTAGACTACATGATGATTAGAATGGGATTCGCGGAGGGGTGGCGGCGGTGGATTAGAGCTTGTATATTCCAAAGTTCTATGTCCGTTTTGGTGAATGGGAGCCCTACTGAAGACTTTATGGTGGGTAAAGGGTTGCGACAGGGAGATCCTTTATCGCCATTTCTATTCTTGATTGTTGCGGAAGGTCTCACTGGCCTTATGTGCAAGGCGATACAAAATAATGTCTTTCAAGGATACAAGGTTAGTAATAATTTATTGTTCCATACTCGTCAATTTGCGGATGATACTATTATTATGGGGGAGGGTAATTGGAATAATCTTTGGACAATAAAAACTGTATTGAGGAGTTTTGAGATTGTGTCCGGTTTGAAGGTGAATTTCTATAAGAGTAAATTGTATGGGGTTAACCTTGATGACAACTTTTTACGTGCCTCGTCGTCGTTTTTACATTGTGAAGTGGATTCAATTCCTTTCCGGTTTCTTGGTATTCCGGTAGGAGCCAATCCGAGGCGTAGTGCTACATGGTCTCCCATTTTGGAGTCAATAAAAAAGAGACTTGGTGTGTGGAATGGGCGTAATCTTTCTATCGGAGGTAGAGTCACTCTCATTAATTTCGTGTTGTCGAGTCTCCCACTTTATTTTTTCTCTTTTTTTAAAGCTCCGGTGTGTGTTTTAAAGGAGATAGTGAGTATCCAAAGAAGATTTTTATGGGGGGGTGGATTGGATAATAGAAAGATGTGTTGGGTTAGTAGGGACCGGATTTGTCAACCCAAAGAAAAAGGAGGTTTGGGCATAAAAAATCTTGCTATCTTTAATTCTTCTCTCTTATGTAAGTGGAAGTGGCGTTGTTTGAATGATCGATTGGCACCGTGGCAAGAACTTTTGAGGTTTAGATATGGATCCTTAGTAGCCAATTTTATGTATGGTGAAGGAAGACACGGTCTCAAGCAAGCGTCTATTTGGTGGAGGGATATGTGGAGTTTGGGAAGTGAGGAGGACGGGGGCTGGTTCGGTAATAATATTAGTAGTTTATTGGGCGATGGAAAGGATATTTGTTTTTGGAAGGAAAAGTGGATAGGCACAACACCGTTGAAAGAATTTTTTCCAAATCTTTTCACAATTTCTTCGCAACAAGATTGTACTATTTCCGCAATGGGTGTTTGGGATAGCAATGATTGGTGATGGAAGTTCGAATGGAGGACAGAGTTATTAGGTGAAGCAATTGATTCGGCCCATGAGTTATGGTTATTATTGCAGCACATTCGGCCAACACAGGAAACTTGTGATAGGCGGAAGTGGATCCCCCATGCAGCTGGTTTGTTCTCGGTGAGTTCTGCTTACGTTTCTTTGTTGAACAGGTTTGAGATGGATGCCATTGATCCCAACACGGCGCAGGCCTTGAAGAAGTTATGGAGCACTAATATTCCATCGAAAGGTAGTGTTTTTGGGTGGAGGTTGGTGCTTGAGAAATTGCCAACCAAAGAAGCTTTGTTTAATAAAGGTATTATTACTAGCAATTTTGAAAGGTGTTGTGTGTTCTGTTCCATTGAAGAGGAAGATATCCAGCATGTATTTTTTAAGTGCCATATGATTCATAAGTTTGGGATTACATATTCAAGTGGATGGGAGTAAGCTTCATTGATTTTTCTTCGGTTACAGACCATTTTCTTTCCTTTGGTAGTATTATTAGGGGAAAGAATTCTAAAAAGCTTCGCCACATTTTATGGTTGGCCACAACTTGGTGCATTTGGAGAACTCGCAATAATATTTTGTTTAGAGGAGACCATATAAATTTTAATTCTTTGGTAAACCAAATAGTGTATATTGCTTGGCTTTGGTTTATAGGTAGACTAAGGAGAAATGTTGATTTTTCTTTTTCTGATTGGTGTAATAATCCTTTAGATTGCTTTCAACGAATCTAAAGTGGCTTTTCTCGAATTGTAAGGGCCGAGTACCTCTTGTACTCCTTATAATTCCATTCTTTGTTTATCAAAAAAAAAAATATTACACCTCATTAAAACCTAACACCTCACTCTTTCATACATCCAATTAAAATATTACACCTCATTAAAATTAAAATAAAATTAAGATCCTCTCTCTTAATAATTAATGATTCTCTTTCTCCTATCCCCAATTTTTCGATTTTGACAAAACTTCCTTTTTTATCAAATTGGTTGCAGCCATATTATATTCTTCCTACCTCTTCTAAGTACTCTCATATCAATTTTGAAGGTAATTCATTTTGTGGATGTGATACAAATTGATATTCTATACTAATATATAAAGGGGATTCAAATTTTTGGGATGACTTTTTTGTTATTCCAATTTTACCCTTAAAAAATAAATTTCACATAAAAATAGATTTTCAGTTTTTTTTAGTAAATAATTTTTTTTTCTTCTTAATAACTAAGCACAACTTCTACATAAAAGTAGGTTTTCAGTTTTTTATAGTAAAAATAAAATATATTTTTTCTTCTTAATAACTAACCATACCAAAAAAAGGAGGTTACGTAGTTATCAATTAACAAAGTCTAATAAAAAGGAGATTAAGTAATTATTTATATTTGCACAATACAGAATATCGATCACACACGAAGAAAAAAAGAATATTGATTACAAGTTATGGCGACTAGTATTGAATAATTGTACTATAAGTTATAATTAGTTTTTGTTTTTAGTTGAGTTTTTATCTCTCTTCTCCTTGTATATAAATATCCCTTCAGGAGAATACATCGATTGAAATAGAAGAATTTCAATTTTATCAAACTCCTTTAAGGTATGGTGGTGATTGTGAGGAATACATCGTAATTGATGCATCAGTGGTGATGCTTAGTAGTTAATGATTTTGAGAGTTTGCTTATGGTTAAAGACAATGCAGAGATTTGGTAAAAAAAAAATAGTGAGGTGTTAAAAAAAAAAGTGGTGAGAGAGAGAATCTTAAACAAAAATGATAGTTTTGCGAAAATGGAAAATGGGGAGAGAGAGAGAGGGAGAGAGAAAATCACTAATTATTAAGAGAGATGATCTTAATTTTATTTTTAATTTTAATGAGGTGTAATATTTTAATTGGTTATGTGTAAAAGTAAGGTGTTAGATGAGATTCCATACAAAAATTTCTCATAAAATACACCAACAATTTCAATGATCCTGACAAAAGAAAAAGTTAACAGTTGGTGAGATATTATTCTAGTAACATATTTCATATATAATGGATTCCCTCAATTAATTATCAGTATAATTAAGGGCTGATCAATCCAAAGAAAGCCAAAACAAAAAAGCTTATGATCTCTTTAAAATAAGCATAATTTGTATACTACGTACTCCATATATGATCATCAAGGAGGACAATATATTCTAAACCTTTTAATTAATTATTCTTTTGCACATGGAAAACATATGTCATGTCATGCATTAGCATATGCAAAACAAATTGTAAAGTAGTATCAATTTAGAGGCATGAATAATTCATATAGACATACAAGTTAAAATTAGTAATTGTAATAGAAAAGTTACAATTAAAATTTAGTATCCGACACTTTTGACTTCCTAGCATCAGACACTGAGACACTGTGGATCTTCTCAAAAGAGCTCAAAGAATCGTGCATAACAATATTGTATTTCCTAAGTTTATGGATATAGTTTTCTGGAAGATTGATTTTACTATACAAAAAGATTTAATAGCGCAGTTTGTTGTCCGTCTACCTTTTGTTTATATGCAATTATCTTAAATATTTATTTCACATAATCAAAATCAACCAAAAAATTCGTATTAAAGAAAGACATCTACTGCATTATCAACTTGATATATATTTTAAGGCTTGGAATGATAATGTATAGCCGGCTGACAGAAGAGCAAATAATAGAATGAAGTTTATAAGAAGACGAAGTCAATTTACAAAAGAAATAAGGAATCAACGGTGGTGGAGCCAGTGCAGTGCTGTCTGAGGGACCTTATGTTCGTTTGATAATGATCAGTTATACATCATTATCAAGCATTTAAGTCCTGTAACTATCTTCCAAAATACTAGTAGGGATACCGGTACTCTTTTTATTTTACTCTCTTTGTAGTGTATATATACTTGTCAAAATTGTTAGATTTAACTTAGAAATGTTCAGTTTTAGAATCCTTCTTTAGTAGTGTCGAAGTCTAGGTCTATTTCATTTTTTTTTTTTTCATGGATAAAATACTTGTCAAAATTGTTAGATTTAACTTAGAAATGTTCAGTTTTAGAATCCTTCTTTAGAAAAGTATCCGGCATACTAGACGGTTTAATTTAGTTCGGGAGTTACTTTTGGCATCAAGTGTTCCAACTCTCTGCCGGATCGTAGTTACGGGGATCAAACTGTAACTTTCTCTACCAAATTCAGCGTCAATTACTACTGAACCAACTAACAATTGGTGTCTAGGTCAAAATTTTTTCAACAAAAATTAATTGTTATGATTGTCTGGTTACAAAAAAAAATGAAGTGAAATAAATCAATAAATAAATGGATATAAGTAATTAAATTATTTAAACTAGCAGCCAAACGGGCACGGTTTGCGTGATTCGTCTTTTCTATTCCACTGAGGTATATAAATTGTAAAACTATATTTTTTGTAACTGGTTTTGTTATATAAGAATTTGTTAAAAAAAAAGTAAACCATAATTGGTGGTTACTTTTTTTTGTTGGTAGTTTTATTGAAGGGCAAAATAAGAATAATGAAAAAGTCATCCAAAAAATTTGTATCTTTTTTATATATAGTTATTTACTTTTTTTGTTGGTAGTTTTTTTAAGGGTAAAATAGGAATAATGAAAAAGTCATCCAAAAAATTTGTATCATTTTTATATATAGTAATAGATATTGAGTTTTTTATTTACAAAAATATGGTATATATTCATTCAAATAAATAGAGTAAATCGATACATTATAAATTTAAAATCATAAATACAAAACGGATGAATCTCTGAAAAAACTCACAACATATGTATTAATAGCATAAAATGACCAATTGTATTAGCCTACATATTTAATTTCACTATATTAAAGTGTCTTTGTATCTGTAGCGTTGATGACACCAATGTCATTTATTGGATCTGCATTTGATCGAACTTAATCCTTCATCCTAAAACAAATTAAACACCGCATGAAGAGGGAAAATTAAAATAAACTACACTAAGATGAAAAAACAAAATACACCACACGGTGACAGGAAATCAAACCAAATAATGTCGCACTATAAGAAGACAAAGTCACAAAAAATAAGAAAGAAACACCAAAATATGTGGAAGCCACACTTATTTAACTAAAATATAAAGGAAAAAAAAGCCATTTTGAAAGGGTGATTATTTGTCTAAATTGATCCTAAATCACCCCTCTCTTTGATAGATCAAGAAGTGAAAAGTTGTGAGGTTAGGTTTAGAAGAATGAGAAAGAGTGATAAACATTCAAATAGTGAGTTGAGTTATAATATAATAATAATTGTTTGATTTTGTTTAATATTATTTGAGTTAACATAATGAACTTGTTAAGTTCGGTAAAAATGATTTCTTAAATTGGTTATGTGTGGACTTAAAGAAGGTGACAATAAGTTTGGAGTTGTTAAGAAAATTTTCAGTCGACTTCGAAAAAGACTTCTTAAATTGGGCAAACATTTAATCAACCGACTTAAGATGCATCTCTTTAAATTTTTTTACAAAAAGGTTGTTTAGCCACGGCTAAATCATGGCATACCGTTATTTTAAGGGGTTTATCTAACATTTGTAATATTGCACATGTTAAAGTAACCAAAAATAGTAATTTTTTATTAAAAAATAATAATTATTTATTAAAAAATTAATTATATATTTAATATAAAATTGACAAGTTTCAATAGATACTTTCTATTTTAAACATTTTAACATGTGCAAATTTATATATGATTGAAAAACCTTTTTTTAAATAATAAATAAATATAGCTCTATCTTATTTTTTGTTGTATTAATCAAATATGCAAATTCTAATAAGGACCACTTCTTCAAGTGGTTCATGATGGATCAGTCGTAAATAACACACAAATATGAATTTCACAAAATTTACGGTTGAATTTAAAGTTTATATAGCTCTTGGCCATACATACAAAATAGGGGATTTGAATTTACCTCAGACAAACTATTCTTATCCGAAGTGCGATCAATACCCTTTCATTATATATATACAAATAGTTCAAACGTGACAAAGATTCTGAAATAAAATACTTTTCAAGCAAAATCGTATTTGGGTAAGTCCTAATTCGCGTTTCAAATCGTTGTTGATGAAAGAGTTGCAAGCTACACCGACTGTTGGCAGGCAAGATTGGTGAAAATGATGAAGAAGTTATTTGAACATTTTTTGTGATGCTATGAAAAAAAGGTAAAATGTGTTTTTGGTCATATAATGTTAGTGAATTTGGATTTTAGACTTTGTAAAATAATTCCCTTATTTTGCCCATAAAATTTCAAATTACTTTGATTTTAGTCCTTAATGTGGCTATGTTACACAAAAATGCTGACATGGCTAGAATATGCTGACTGGACCACTGACACGTGTTCAGAGGATGCTGACTTCACAAATTATAAAGACGAAAACCAAAATTTACACAAATTAAATGGACGTAAACCAAAATTTGCCCAAAATTCGCTCAACTTACTGGGACCTAATTTAAAATCCATAAATGTAAAAAATTCATTCACTAATTCTATTAGCCAATAAGATCCTAGAATAATTCGTTACTTATAGCATTGTACTTGCATCTATGCATTTTATCCATGAAATTGAATATGTTATTTTCTTCTTAGGAAGTTAGCTCCGAACTACTTCCTCGCCACAAATATAAATAAAATTTATCACTTGTGCTAAAAAATGCAATTTTGTTTATAATAGTAACCGAATGAAGTATATCAGATTACTATCATTACTTTATCACTTGTGCTACCATAGTTGACATTAAACTTTTAATGTCCAAACAACATTTCTTTTAAATAATGTCATCACTATTAGTAGAATTTTGGCCAAGTTAACCGATAGACATGGCTACTCAAGGGTAAGTATTTTCAACGCCAAAATTGCCCTAGGAGGACCGTCGCTACTTTAATTTCCAATAGTTTACCAAAGTTTTTTTTAATCAAAGTTTACCAATAGTTTTTTAAAAATTTGGATTGTGGTCAAAGTCAAATGTTTCTTTTTTTTTTTTGGTAACATGTGCACGGATGCTCATTATATTTTTATAATCCTTACTTGCTTAGATCAATTATTACTCTCTCACTAGAATATTAGGAAATAAAAAAGAACGTTATTTATGTAATTTTTTTCACACAAAAAATACATAAATTAATCTCTCAAACTTTTTAAGATTCAAATAAGTGATAAACTTTTTTTAAAAGTTTTAACAGCGTTGCATAATCAAATCAAAGATCGAATAAAAAATGATTTAATTAAGTGGCTTTTGAAAAGAAATAAATTTAACATGCCAAGATTGCTCCCAAAAACCTTAATTTAATTGCTCTCTTCCCTTAACCTAAAACCGCGCCGCCGCCTTATTTCCCTCAAATCCAAAACCGACGGCGAGATGTAGCCGCTGTAGGGGGTGGTGCGACGAGCCCATGCTCCGTATCACCGGTTCCAGGGCTCGTGTGGGTTGTTGGTGTCCGCCGCCGTTTTGCTCGTGGGTGTTGGAGTTAGGTAGCTTTTGGTGCTACTGGGTCGGTTCTGGTGTTTTGGTTTTGGTGTTGCTGGTTGCCTCCGCTTGCTGCAGTGTTTGGTCTTGTTTTCACGGCGTTTGCATCTCAACCTCTTCTCCGGTGGTGGTTGTTGGTGTTTCAGATTTGTAGCTTTGCAGCACTGTTCTTTCGGCGGTTCCGGTGACCTCGCCTCCCTTGCTCCAGCTTCGGTTTCCTGGCCCAGATATGGTTTGTTGGTATCGATGGTGTTGATGGCTTTTCCTGCTGCTCCGACGGTTTTAGTTTTTGGTTTGTGTGTACTGTTTATTTACGTATTGTTCGTTTGATGTTTTCTGTGTTTATGTTCCTGGTCAGAGAATGAAGGGCAACGGATGTGGCTAGTTTGCGGTGATTTGGTTTCGAAAATCCGAAAGGATCTGTGGTTCTTTTACCCGTTTGGGTTGTTTGGTTTTTATTGTGTTGAACTCATCCCTCGATCTGGGTTTCACACATGTCTGCTCTTGGTTTCCGGATGGGTTGGTGCTCCAATGCTCTTTGTTTCTCTGTTGCTCCAGGTCTGTTGAGATCTGCAGGTCTCAAGGTGTCTGGTCTACCTCCATTCGGACACCGTTTGCTTATCCGTCTCAGTTCTTATGACTGTGTTTGGATTGTTATGCTCGAAAGAGTTTTTAGCCTGCTGCTTTGTTCAGGGGGTTGTTGGTACGTGGATCATTTTCCGTGTTGGCGGTTGGTCCATTCGCCAGTCAAACCCTTCTTGATCCTAGTTGATGCCCACTCCTCATCTTTTTTGTAACTTAGTTTCGCGCCCGTACGCGGGTTCGCTGAGTTGCGCTCGTGTTGAGTGCTAATTAACGTAGGATTGATTAGGGTTGGTCTGCTTTGTATGTACACGATGTATTCCCGTTTGGGTTGTAACTGGGTCAGGTCTAATGCCCCCTCAGTCTCTGTATCTCTTCTTTTTATTTGAATATATTTTCCTTTTAGCTAAAAAAAAAAAAAAGATGTCATTTAAGTAAGACAACTTGCTATTAGAAAACACTAACCACAACATAAAAGACAAAAAGAAACAGTGAAGAATGAATTAATATTAACCAGATACACTTGACATAGACAAAGATAAGAAACGATTTTACAATGATGTTCCCTCTCGTAGAATATTCAAACCGCAAACAAAGAAAAAAATTAACAAACAGGAATAATTGAGAAAATGACATACGATGCTTCCTGCTACCATCCTAATTTCTTCAGTAGAAAGTCGCACACTCTCATTATTTCATCTTTCACCTTCTCATCCTCTATATATACCCATTTTTCCACTTAACTTAGACAAAACAAATACACAATCTTATCCTCTCTTTTTTCTTCTCTTAAAATTCTAAAACAATTTAATTAATTATTATCTAATTACAATTATGGCTAATTACGATGAAGTTTCAGCTCTAAAACGCATCAAATTACATCTTCTTGGTGAATTTTCTCCACTTCCATCTCCGATTTCACAACCTTCCTTAAATTTCGATTTCGATTTTGATTTTGATTTTCAATTTCAAACTGAACAAATTCAATCTCAATCCGAATCAAACTCAAACTCAACCAATTCCGATTCATCAATTTCTATGGATCATTATTTGACACAGATTCCCGTCTTTGAATTTGATTCAAAGCCACAATTAATTGAAACTGAGAGTCCAAAACCTTTCATTTCCCATCCTGTTAACAATTCTCAACGAACTGTAGAGAAAAAGCCACAACTGAATCGAAAACCGTCGCTGAAAGTTGATTTACCGAAGAAAACAACCGAATGGATCCAGTTTGGGAAACCCGAACCGAAACCGGAGGTGGTTTTACAGAAGCAAGAAACGGTTGAGAAACAGCACTATAGAGGAGTTAGACAAAGACCGTGGGGAAAATTCGCCGCCGAAATCCGTGACCCGAACAAACGCGGGTCAAGGGTTTGGCTTGGAACATTTGAAACTGCTATTGAAGCTGCTAAAGCTTATGATCGTGCTGCTTTTAGGCTGCGTGGATCTAAAGCTATTCTCAATTTTCCTCTTGAAGTCAACGCGGCGGTGATGGCGGCGGCGGAGAATTCCGGCGACGGTGAGAGAAAACGTTGCCGTGAAGAGGAAGATGAGGTAGTAGAAGTGAAACCGGTTGTGAAAAAAGAGAAAATAACGGAACTTGATGTGAATTATTTTAAAGAGATGCCGTTAACGCCGTCAGCTTTTACTGGGTTTTGGGATAGTGATGTTAAGGGGTTCAACGTTCCACCGTTGTCGCCGTTATCATCCTTTTGTTTGTCACCTCTAGTGGCTGTGTGAAATGTCCAAAGGAAATGGATTTTTTGCGGCAATTGTGTGACGCTCAATCTGAATCAACAGTCAAAATTATTTACATGTCTATTTAATTAGAACCCTTTGATATGATTTGAATGATTGAAATTGATTGTGGGAAACTTCGACAATAAGGAATTCTGGTTCCTATTTTAGGGATGCTTTTCTTAAGGTTGTGTTATTTGGATACATGATCTTGGTATCTCGACACTGAGTCCAAATACAATTTGATGTGGAAGAGATAAATATAAAATTTGTATTTAAAAATACTCGTTTGTAATTTCATCTTGGTTAGAAATGTGGAATGTAAATTTTATGAAATTATTTAATTTATTCACTAAATTTCTTTTGAGATATATTTCAGTTGCCTATTTAAATTTTTAAATTGCTAATTTAAGTCTTTCTATTGATTTAGATTAATGTGATTTTAAATTAACAATGATTGATTAAATTTTGTTTATCTTTAGACCAAAATCCTAACAATCAAAGTTTTTTCTTCTTAGAATTGGAGAATCAAAGACTAAAGACTTGAACTATAATCAAATTTGTTGTTGAGTTGAGGTTATATTTGACAATGAATCTTTTATAGATTTTATTAGTGTTCTATCTGAGTCAGAATTGGAGAATCAAATGTTTCTTTGGATGATTTTTTTTTGTTGACAAATTTCTTTGTATGATTATGAGATCTCTAAAAATGGTTATAGACCTCTTTATCTAAAGAGAACAGATAATTAAGAGGTTACTTGATAGTGGAGGATTAAGAAAATCATGGGTTCAGATCAGCTCCAGTTGATGATTTTTCCAGTTCCCAGTTCGTTTAACCGATGCATGACATGTGGAATACATCATTTTAATGGCTGAGATTAAACAAATGAGAATAAGCATTTTTCCCTTCTCTCTTCTCCGTCAACAACAGTACTTCCGACGACGCCTCCTCTACTCGATATCTCTTCTCTATTGTCAATCAACGCTTCAACAACAAAACAGTAATAACAAGCAACAAAACTGTAATAACGCCGTCAACTTTTACTGGGTTTTGGGATAGTGATGTTACGGGGTTCAACGTTCCACCGTTGTCGCCGTTATCGTCCTTTTGTTTGTCACCTCTAGTGGCTGTGTGAAATGTCCAAAGGAAATGGATTTTATGCGGCAATTGTGTGACGCTCAATCTGAATCAACGGTCAAGATTATTTACATGTGTATTTAATCAGAACCCTCTGATATGATTTGAATGATTGAGATTGATTGTGGGAAACTCCGACAGTAGGGAATTCTGGTTCCTATTTTAGGGATGCTTTTATTAAGGTTGTGTTATTTTGTTGGAACAAAGTTCACATTGGTGTGTGAATTGAAAATAAAATTGAGTCTCATATCGGGTAGTAGAGCATACTAGTGCGTTGTAGCATACTAGTGTATATTTTGAGAATTTAATTAAATTAAATTCCACATTTATTTATATAATTGTGATTTATTTTCCATCAATTTGTAACCGTTAAGTTTATGGGAAATAACTCTAATTGATGGCTACTTAATAAAAACCAATGCTCTATTTACTTGAGATAAGCAGCTACTCATTGATGGAAAATATATAGAAGAGCAAATTGAAATGAGCACCGTATTTTTTTTGGCTGAGTATTAGACAATGGTCATTCATAAGGTTAGTAAGGAATTTTTCTTACAATCCATGAAGATCGTTTCAAAGGTAATTATATATTTGTCTAATATATTGATAGCATGCATTGCTAAGTAAATCCGGTTGGCAGGCTTTATGTCTTTTGAATTGCCTTTGCTACGTGATACCTTTTCCTTCATTGTATCAATTTGTTTGCATGCTAACTTTTTGGTGTGTTGATTAATAGATATATATTGATCTATGAGTAGAATGACATTGCATAGCTTATTTAAGTCTATATCAAATTGTTAGGTATAGCCTTGAAATTGATATATATAAATAGATTGTTATGTGCATATTGTTGCATCACCGAATGTTAGCTAATCATTTTCTACTTGGGATTAAACATGTTTCATGTAATTGTCAAAATAATGTAGTATGCATACTAAGTGTTTCTTTATTTGATTATGCAAATTAGAAAGATTTGCATTATGTTTTGTTCTTAGTTGTTTAGAGAAAAATAATGTTTATCCTATGTATTCTGTGATACTAATTTTAGCTTATGAAAATGAAAACATTGTTGTTTATGGCATTTTCATGTATTATATGTTGTGCGATACTAATATTTATATTAGTATTAATTTGGTTTAAGAGTGATTGAAGTATCACTAATTCCTTCAAAATTAAGAATGGTCGTAGCACCATATCCCTTTGATTAGAATGGTCTTAGTTACCATATGAGAATAGTATCGTAGTACTATTATTGATTGATATTGTAGTATCACTACGGATATCGTAGTACCGTTGATTCATCGATTGATGTTGTAACATCAATTTGAGTGGTTTTCTAGTACCACTGAATCGCCGATGAATCATAGATTGATGTTGTAGCATCAATTCGAGTGGTATTGTAGTACCATTCAAGAAGGTTTATTTCTTGACCGATTTCTATAGTGCAGTAGAAAATTGGTATACAGTTGTAACTGGGTTGTTTTATCCTGGAGGCAGCGTGGTTGATAGTCTGCTTGCACAATTTTGGGCAGTGCCACGAAACGTCTTAAAGAGAGCGACCTAGTCCGCGACTCAACCCAGTAATTTCTTCAGTGGCTTATTTTCGAAAACTATTTTCAAATATCAAAAACAACAATTTTAAGACGTTTCTTTCTGCCATGACTACCAAAGAAATTACTGGTTCAGATTATAATGTCGCTGACTATGACAAACCAATTTGGTTTGAAGGGAATCACTTCTAACATTGGCAACAAAACAATTTTTTAATAAAAGAGCTGCTAATGTGTTGAAGGATGATATTTCAGTTGTACATAAAATAGATGTACAAGTCGGAAAGGATAAATAAAAAGTCTAAAGAATATATACCTTTGGAAGTCTGAATTCTTGTCTCCTTTTAAAAGAAAAAGTTGTAAAGCAAGATCAGAAAAAAAAAGGAAGTGATTGTTGTCTCGAACAATAACACTAGAAATAGAAACAGATACTTCATCAATTTTGTTGATGACTGTTCAGATTATTCTTTCATAAATAATATGAAAAAGAAAAGTGATGTTCTTGACATGTTTCAATTCCATGAGAGGAAATTGAAAATTATTTCAATAAGAGAGTCAAGTAACTTCATTTTGTTAAGGCACAAAATATGATTTCCACATTTTTTTAATGAGAATGAAATTATTCATGAAACAACTACGAACTCATTGTTACAGTCATGTTTAATTTCAGCATTGCATCTCATTAGTGGGGGAAATTTAATTAATTGATTGTTTTTGCTAAATTGGGTGTCGAAGCACTAGAACAAAATTTCTACTCATGAAATTTTGAAGAGAAGACAATTTAACTTGTCTTATTTTTGAACTTGGAGTAATTTGGCGTGTGTTCAGATTCTCGGCCCCAAGAGAGTTAAACTCACTAGTAGAGCCTATAAATGTGTATTTGTTGATACACAATTAACACCAAAGCTTATAGGTTGTATGCCTAAATGCTAAAAAGATAATAGAATCAAAAGATGTTGATCTCTACGAAATTGAATTTCTCTTTAAATTGAGAAATAGTGGGGGCACTAGTGGGGGCATTGTAAATGTTCACATTTCAGTGATCAGGATCAATGATGAGAACATCGAACAAGATGTAATAGAACCTCAAAGAGGTAAGATAGCAAGAGTTGCTAATATATATATATATATATATATATATATATATATATATATATATATATATATATATATATATATAAACCTGATTAGATGGTTTATAAATTAGAAGAGGATCCAACGAACCTCCAAGAAATTGTCTTTCTTGAATGTTGATTTATGGTGGTAGCCGTAAATGATGAGATGGATTCTCTATGTTGATTTATGGTGGTGGCCGTAAATGATGAGAGTGATTCTCTAGAGTCTAATAAGACTTGATTTTTAGTAGACCTGCTTCATGATTGCCAAATTAATGGTTGTAAATGATTTTTAGAAAAGAAAAAATTATAGATCTTTTCAACATCTTTTTTCAATCCCAAGAATAATATCCATAAGGCCAAATGGATATTAAAACTGTTTTTCTAAATAATGATCTGGAAGAAGAAATTTTTATGGAACAACCTAAAGATTTTGTAATTCATGGGCAAGAAAATTCAAGTCGATAAGGTATATAAGACTTTGCAGAGTCTTAAATAAGCCATAAGAAATTACATGAATAGTTTGACAATTTGATGATGTCAAATGAGTTTAAAGTGAATGGAAGTTAATCCATAATGGTTATAAATGAAAAAATCACATTGAAGTGTGAATTGGAAAAAAGTGGGATTGAGTCCCACATTGGAAAGAAAAATGAACAGTTTTAAAGGCAACTCACACCAGTGGAAATTTAGTGTAAATTATGACTGCTGCGAATTTACAAGCAACTTGCACCAGTGGATGTTATGTTGGTTTTTGTGTCATTTTTCGAATTTCAAAGGGTCTGCATTGGATTCTTGCTGACTCAACATCAGCTAAAACCATTCTCCTAATTTAGTAAACCGAATAACGAGCATTGGTGTGCTATTGAAAGATTCATTAGATACCTTAAAAGGACCATGAATCTCAAATTTTCTGTTGTACCTGACGGATACAGTGATGTATATTGGAATACACTATCATTTGATTCCAAAAGAACTTGTAGCTATATATTTATATGTATATAGCTAGAGAAACTGTGTTTTGAAAATCAAGGAAACAGGCCATGTTGGCTAAGTCCACTATGGAGTCTGATATGATAGCATTAGCGTCAGCTAGTGAAGAAGCAAGTTGGTTGCTTGCTATTTGAAATTCCTTTGTGGAAAAACTTATGACAGATGTGTTGATCCATTGCAATAGTACCGCAGCTATTGCATAAATTGAGAACCGTTATTATAACGGTAAGAGACGTCAAATGAAAAGAAAGCATAACACAATGAGATTGTTAGTCGCTAAAGGTGTTGTAAGAATGGGTCATATACATACTGATGAAAGTTTAGCAGATCCTTTGACGAAATGAATAGCTAAAGATGAAGTCCATAATACATCCTAGATGATGGGACTAACGCCTAAATGAATTTATCATGATGGAAACCCAACCTAAATGACTGGAGATCCCAAGAAATAGGTTTAATGGGTAATAACAAGTTGTGAAGAGTTAAAGTTGATCATGCAAGTATAAATAAGAGAAGCATGCATCCTGAAAGCGAAAGGATGAGATAATAAAACTCTTAATGAGATCTATACTCTGTATGAGTGGAGTACCGAGCTTCAGGAGTACTCTTGATAGACTCACCTATATGAATGTGGAACTTAGGCCGGTTCCTATGGAATTTTTGAGGCGGAATTCCTAGAGCGTTCATGAAACCGGGATACACGTGCAGGGCTATTAAAGCACGGGCTATAAAGATACACCTTAAGAAAAGGTTGTGTGCGGGTATGAGAAAAATCCGAGATAGAGTTCAAGACAAGTGTCACTCTTACTAAATCGGACTCTTACTTGCTATGAAAAGGTTCAAGTCATAGACACCTTTGCTTATGCACAATCTTTAAGAATCATCCTACGATATTTTGGAATTTTCTTTTAAATTCAAGTGGGGGATTGTTGGAACAAAGTTCACATTGGTGTGTGAATTGAAAATAAAATTGAGTCTCATATCGGGTAGTAGAGCATACTTGTGTGTTGTAGCATACTAGTGTGTATTTTGAGAATTTAATTAAATTAAATTCCACATTTATTTATTTAATTGTGATTTATTTTCCATCAATTTGTAACCGTTAAGTTTATGGGAAATAACTCTAATTGATGTCTACTTAATAAAAACCAATGCGCTATTTACTTGAGATAAGCAGCTACTCATTGATGGAAAATATATAGAAGAGCAAATTGAAATGAGCACCGTATTTTTTTTTGGCTGAGTATTAGACTAAGGTCATTCATAAGGTTAGTAAGGAATTTTTCTTACAATCCATGAAGATCGTTTCAAAGGTAATTATATATTTGTCTAATATATTGATAGCATGCATTGCTAAGTAAATCCGGTTGGCAGGCTTTATGTCTTTTGAATTGCCTTTGCTATGTGATACCTTTTCCTTCATTGTATCAATTTGTTTGCATGCTAACTTTTTGGTGTGTTGATTAATAGATATATATTGATCTATGAGTAGAATGACATTGCATAGCTTATTTAAGTCTATATCAAATTGTTAGGTATAGCCTTGAAATTGATATATATAAATAGATTGTTCTGTGCATATTGTTGCATCACCGAATGTTAGCTAATCATTTTCTACTTGGGATTAAACATGTTTCATGTAATTGTCAAAATAATGTAGTATGCATACTAAGTGTTTCTTTATTTGATTATGCAAATTAGAAAGATTTGCATTATGTTTTGTTCTTAGTTGTTTAGAGAAAAATAATGTTTATCCTATGTATTTTGTGATACTAATTTTAGCTTATGAAAATGAAAACATTGTTGTTTATGGCATTTTCATGTATTATATGTTGTGCGATACTAATATTTATATTAGTATTAATTTGGTTTAAGAGTGATTGAAGTATCACTAGTTCCTTCAAAATTAAGAATGGTCGTAGCACCATATCCCTTTGATCAGAATGGTCTTAGTTACCATATGAGAATAGTATCGTAGTACTATTATTGATTGATATTGTAGTATCACTACGGATATCGTAGTACCGTTGATTCATCGATTGATGTTGTAACATCAATTTGAGTGGTTTTCTAGTACCACTGAATCGCCGATGAATCATAGATTGATGTTGTAGCATCAATTCGAGTGGTATTGTAGTACCATTCAAGAAGGTGTATTTCTTGACCGATTTCTATAGTGCAGTAGAAAGTTGGTATACAGTTGTAACTGGGTTGTTTTATCCTGGAGGCAGCGTGGTTGATAGTTGCACAATTTTGGGCAGTGCCACGAAACGTCTTAAAGAGAGCGACCTAGTCCGCGACTCAACCCAGTAATTTCTTCAGTGGTTTATTTTCGAAAACTATTTTCAAATATCAAAAACAACATATTTGGATACATGATCTTGGTATCTCGACACAGAGTCCAAATACAATTTGATGTGGAAGAGATAAATATAAAATTTGTATCTAAAAACACTCGTTTGTAATTTCATCTTGGTTAGAAATGTGGAATGTAAATTTTATTAAATTATTTAATTTATTCACTAAATTTCTTTTGAGATATATTTCAGTTGCCTATTTAAATTTTTAAATTGCTAATTTAAGTCTTTCTATTGATTTAGATTAATGTGATTTTAAATTAACAATGATTGATTAAATTTTGTTTATCTTTCGACCAAAATCCTAACAATCAAAGTTTTTTCTTCTTAGAATTGGAGTATCAAAGACAAAAGACTTGAACTATAATCAAATTTGTTGTTGGGTTGAGATTATATTTGACAATGAATCTTTTATAGATTTTATTAGTGTTCTATCTGAGTCAGAATTGGAGAATCAAATGTTTCTTTGGATGATTTTTTTTTGTTGACAAATTTCTTTGGATGATTATGAGATCTCTAAAAATGGTTATAGACCTCTCTATCTAAAGAGAACAGATAATTAATAGGTTACTCGATAGTAGAGGATTAAGAAAATCATGGGTTCAGATCAGCTCCAATTGATGATTTGTCCAGTTTCCAGTTCGTTTAACCGATCCAGACACATGGAATACATCATTTTAATGGCTGAGATTAAACAAATGGGAATAAATATTTTTCCCTTCTCTCTTCTCCTTCTCTTCTCCGTCAACAACAGTACTTCCGACGACGCCTCCTCTCCTCGATATCTCTTCTCTATTGTCAATCAACGCTTCAACAACAAAACAGTAATAACAAGCAACACTTCTCTCCATTGCTCTCCTGAACTTAGAACGATACTTCCGCCGCTGATGCCGCCTCTCTCACTCATTGCTGCAATCAACTCCAACCACCGCTCCATTATCCACCCTCACAGCCTGAATTCGAATATTGTTTGATTGAAAATGAAGATGGTTTGTTGTAATCGATTTTATGCTATAATTGTAAGATTCAATTTTAGGGATGGAAGGCTTCTACAATTTTATGTTGTAATTTTAGGATTGTAATCGACTGCCATTACATCTCCCTACTCCTATGTAAAAAATTTGTTGTGAAACATTATATCTGTCTGAAAAAATTATGTGATAAACTTCGTTGTGAATATTATGTTGATTTAACATCTGATGCAAATTAGTTCTTGGTGTGTTTCTATTATTATTATTGATACAACTGTTCTTGATTTCCAAACCAGTACATGTTTAGCAAAACTTTGGTAATGCTTAATCAGTATTTGCAATTTCACTTGTTCATTGTTTCAAAAAAAATAATTCACTTGTTCATCAAAACTGAACAATATTTTGGCACTAATATGGCGGAAGAGAGGTTCACTGATGACAGAGAGGGTGCCGACGGCGAGCGGCGACGAACAGAGAAGCGTGATGGCGGCGAGTTGCAATGAGAGAAAGAGCAGAACTGTCGCGAGCAAGAGGAATGGTGATGTTTATTGTGCGGGATGGAGAGGAAACATTTTTCCTATATTTTAAATCTGGGCCATTAAATTTTTTTCTTGCCAAATGTTACACATCTAAACACTAGACTGGAGCAAATGGAGCATAACTCACAGGAGCAAACCTCAACTTTGCTCCATTTTCACTTGCTCCTTTTATTCCTTTTGATTGCACTGATAAAAGACATGTGGCAAAAACAAAATCAAAGGCTGAGATTTATTAAAAACAAAAGAAAATAGAACAGGCGCCTCTTTCTCTGAGCAAGGCTCCATCTTCATCCTTCATTTCCACCTTCACGCCATCATCCTCTAAGTTCTTTGACAAAATCAATCCACTTGTTTCCATCCTCCCTTTTTCACTCTTTTAATATGATTTGTTTGGAATTTTATGGGCTTAAGAATTTTTTATGGAAGAAAAGTAGAACAATGCTAATGGATTTTGAATTTGATAATATGACTTTGCTTATGTTATATGTAAAGAAATAATGGATTTTAATGGAAGAAAATCAGAGAAGTGCTAATGGATTCTGAATGGCATGAGTTTGGTAATTGATTTTAATGAATTTTTATTTTTATGGAAGAACCTGTCATGCTAGTACAAGAACTATACTTCATGAATTTTATTGACGGCGATGTAGCGAGACGGTGAGAACACTGCCGCTACAATGGACGGAGTGAACGCCGCTGGACAGAGAGAACTATGCCGTTGGGATGGACGGCGAGGGACGTGCGAAGGCGAGAGAGAGAGAGGAAGAGGCGATGGAACGAGAGAAACAAGGAGGCGCATGTTGCTCTGTTATTTTGTTTTTTTATTAAACAAACACTTAATTTCAACCTTTGATTTTGTTTTTGCCACATGTCTTTTATCAGTGCAATCAAAAGGAATAAAAGGAGCAAGTGAAAATGGAGCAAAGCTGCACTCGAAAATTATGGGATTGTGGGAGTTAATGATGTTCAGCTCATCATATTGTTATGCTCAATTATTGAGTTAAGAACTCTTAAATTGTTTGGATTAAATTAAGGATCATACTAATCGGTGTCTTTGGAGTATTGGTTAAGGATATTCAAAAAAAAAAATTTCTATTGAAAATAATATTTTTTTAGATTTTTAAAGAGTTGACTGCATAAACTTCAATGTTATATTACTATTTTTGCTTCCTTAAACAGTGTCTCGAGGGTACTATTTAACATTTTTGGCTAAAGTTATGATGGTCCAATTAGGCCAATGATGATTAATAAAAAATAAATTCATCAGATATCTGTATTGGTATTGTATATTGTGTAGATTAGACATATCGTATCCTTATTATCAAGAAAGAAAAAAAAAAACATATACTATCCTTGAATATATGTTATCTTTATTCCTTGAAAGATTGCGGATAATTAGCCAAATGAGTAAATTGCAAGGTGGGTATTTATAATCTAATTTTTAGATCACTTACAAATTTATATATGGTTAATTTTCATTGATAGCGGGATAAACCAGTGTTTTAAAAACCGAACCGGTCATTAAACCGGTAAGGGACTGGTTCACTGGTTTATTGGTCGAACCGTTGGGTCACTGGTCGAACCGCACGACTAAATTGGATAAAACCGGATAACTTGGTTTAATAAACCGGTATCAATAACAAAACTATATACTAGTAACTATATATTTTTTCAAATATTTATAAGAGAAAAAAATTTATATTACAGCTCATTATATAATTTTACTACTATTTTTAAAGGTACAATATTTCTTTTTCAGCAAAACTTTTAAAGCCCAATACTTTAAGCCCAACAATTTTGATATATAATACTCATAAGTTGAATAGATCAACCCTAATTACAAAGCAGCAGCCGCAACACAATTCTTATTCTTCTCCTTCTTTCTATGCAATTTCCAAACTTTTCAACTGCACAGATCTTGTATCTTCTCAAACTCTACCTCCTATTCTTAATTTCTTCTTCAAACCTCCACCTCTTTTTCTAATTTTTTTTAATATCTTTGTACTTTACAGAGAGAGAACTATCTTTATTCTTAAGCTTATTGCAGTGCATCAAGAGAAAGAAAATTTAAATTCACAGTTTTTAACTTGAATACAAGATCTGATTTTTTACAACAAGATTTGATTTTTTTCAAACCAACATCACACCAATTGCAATTGTAAATCATATATGACTACTTCCAACTAATATAAAGTTGTAAATATGTAAAAAGCATAAAAAGAAAAAAGAAATATGTAAGATTAAAATTCACGTTTTCAGAAAAAGGAAGAAAAAAAAATTGAAATTTAAGATTTTCTTTTTTTAAATGCAGTTGACCCGCCGGTTTTTAAAAACCACCGGTTCATCGGTTTTTCCGATTTTGTCCGGTTCTCACCGGTTTGATTGCTTATCCGGTCCAGCAGTCAGACCAGACCGCCAACCCTCCGGTTTCCGGTCCAACCGGTTCAACCGGCCGGTTCGGTCCGGTTTTTAAAACACTGGGATAAACTACTCATATTTTTTTAAAGGATATTTTAAAAAAATTGTGTAAATTATCTTTAAAATGGAGGAGAGAGTTTTGGGTGTGGGAGAAACAATATAACAATAATACTTACTTTGAATTAGAAGGGAAGAAAGATCCATATAATTTTTATTTCTTCACACTAAAGATTTTTTAATCTTACCAAAAAATAATAATACATACAAATGACTTAGACAATCCTCATATATACTTAATCATCTACCATGTGCAACGAATTGTATGACCTTAGATTATTAGATTAAAAGATATATCGTGCTTGTCTTTCTCCTTTCTTTTCATTTTTTAATAGAAAGAGTATGTATTGTTTTATTCTATAAATGTAGCTCAGCTTGCAACTATCAAAAATAAAATTTTTGTGAATTTTTTCATGTTTAAAGTGTGTAAATCTAACTACTAATTTTTTTCATTTTTTTTCTTGTTCAAAATTACTAATTTTCTTTTTCTTTCATCATCAATTTAATCTAGTTTCAGAGTTAATTCTAATATCAAATGGTTCTATCCTCTCGCGGTCGCAGATGCAAAGGAAAATCTAACTACTAATTTGGTACTTGACAAAAAGTAAACAAAAAAAATACTTGACAAATAAATAGAGTACATCTTTCTTAATTTAATGATCTACAACTCAGTGATAGAAAATTTATATGTTTATTTTTCCTCTATTCCCTTTGAAACTCCTTTCATGAATTATCAATTTATCATCAACTCCCACTCAAATTCTTAATGTGTGTGGTGTGGCCACCTCTCTCGTGCCCTTGTAATAATGCTGCATATTTTATATTTTATTTTGGACTCATTCATTCACTTATTGTTTTTATCTGTAAGAAAAGTTAACGAAATTGAGATTGGACAAACCTATCCCCACCCAAAATGACTGCATCGTGATGTGCAATAATATTATTGAATTAACTCAGCCAAAATTGTTTGGATCTAATGTTTATATATGCACGAAAATCTAATAAAAAAACAACTCTATAATGCCACCTTTTCACATTATTTATTAAAATATCTCTGTAAATATTTATTTGACATATTCAATTGGATACATATGTAAAAACGACAATTATTTACTGCATCTTTGTCTAATAAATAATTTTTAATTTGTCTTTTGTTTGTATTAAGCATTATTGTTATGTAATTATTTCGTTGTAACTGACAGCTGTCAGTATATTACTAGTTTAGTACCATCCTTCTCTACTATAAAAGGATGAGTAGTTTCATTAGCAGATCATCGAAAAATTCTCTAAACAATCTGAAGAATTCTCGAGATCACAAGGTGGCCAATACCCTTTATATTCTAAATCAACAAAATAATGCATACTTTGGACATACACCTCTTAATTCTAATCCAAACCAAAATTCAAATTTTCAAAATTTTCTTAAATCTACTAAATAATTATCCACACTTTCAAATTACTCATATCATATATATACATCAGCATATCCATATCAATACAAAAAAAAATTCATCTTAATCAACTAACTGCACTATGAGTCTCATGATGTTCAAATGAGTAGTAGTGGCATTGAATTAAATGGTCGATGACCCAAAATAAATTTTAATTTTTCTCTACCTCTTCTTATTCCCTCTTTGCTGACAAATCAACATGGACTGGGCTAAGGCCCAAAAATAAGAAGGCATAGGCCCAATGATCAAATGTCCCAATTATACAATCCATTAAATTCAAATAAACAACTTGGCGGGAAAGTAAGGCAGAGGCGACACGCCATATAGACGGCGCCCTCGCCTCAGACGTAACTACTCTTATGAAAACTCAGCATGCAAATTAGGACATGGAAGGAGATAACCACCCTCTACCACCATGATCACCACCGAAACGGGAGGATAACCACCCATCACCACCACGTGGGAGACGGAGGAGGAAGAAGAAACCGCCATGATCATGGGGTATCCATGATCGTGGTACTCGATAACTGTTATCTGTGAAAATCTATAAATAAGAGCTTATGCTTCATTGTAAAAGGATGACAATTTTTTATCATCAAGGAATTACTCATTTCTTATATACGATTCAATTAATTATCACCCGCCTTATTTGTTCACCAGAACATTTTGGCGCCCACCGTGGGGCTGCGGTAAAACGATTCCCAGCCTACCACTTTCGATAGCAAAAGAACTCCCAACATGACGGGAGGCACACCCAATCATGGCCCTGGTTCAGGCGGTAATATGACCTTAACGGAGGCCGTCAATGAACTGAGGCGACTTCAGGCTAAGGTAACGACCATGGATCAGGAAAAAGCCAACAAAGAAAATGATGAGGACGAAATCAACGATTTTCAACCCTTAGCACAGACCCTATGGGACGCCAGAGTCCCAGAAAACTTCAAGACCCCACATCTCCCAGCGTTTGATGGAAAAACTGATCCATCGGAGCACTTAATGGAAGTTGGAACACAAACTGCCATCATAGGCGCCGCCGACCATCTGAAGTGCAAGTTACTCTCAGGCACCCTGAAAGAGGCAGCACTAAGATGGTACATGAACTTACCAAAGAATTCCATAGAAAGTTGGTCGGATTTCCAGCGTAAATTCATCCAACAGTTCTCAGGATCAAAACACATCAAGGTTACAGCCACTAGCCTCTTCATTACTCGCCAGAACCACGCTGAGACTCTGCGTGAATACTTGGCCAGATTTTGCGAAGCAACCATCAAAGTATCTAATCCTAACCAGAAAATGTTCGTAGCAGCATTTCACAACGGTCTAAAATCCGGTTATTTTAATGAATCCCTAGCACAGAAGCCAACAACCTCGATGCAGAAAATTATCAAGAGGGCCGAATGTTACATCAAGGGCGAAGAAAGTAACGCCGAGAAAAGATCCAAGGACGCAAGAGAAAGAGAACCACTTAACAAGGGCAACAGAGCCCCATATTTTTATCCACAACGACAACGTCAACTAGATCATAGAGGGCATGAACCCCAAAGGAAACCATATCACCAGCAAGTAAGGCGAGACATAGACAGATTCCCAGAGAAAGAATACACGCCCTTGAACAGAGCAAGGGTCTATATTCTGGACGAACTGCTAGAAACATGACTCACCAGGTTGCCTCCTCAGAGAGGAAAGGAATACTAGTTAGGACAAAACACGAATGCATGGTGCGAATATCACAGGTGCAAGGGACACGACACCGAAAAAATGCTTTAAGTTAAGAGATCTCATCGAAGAATTGATAGAGAGTGGCCATCTAAGAAAGTTTCTGGATGATGCCGCTAATGGGAAAGTCGTAGTTCCAAAAGTACGAAGAGACCCACAAAGGGATCAAGGAGAAAATCCAGAAGGAGAAAAGGTGAGAATATCAGTCAACACTATAGCAGGAGGTTTCGCTGGAGGAGGCGAATCGAGTAACGGCCGCAAACGTTATGTGAGGCGAGGAGAATTCGAAGTGAAGTTTGTGGGATACACGTCTATCTCATCCACCCCGGACCTATCTTTCACCAAAGAAGACAAAAGGGAAGTCATGCCGCATGACGACGACCCATTAGTGATTCAAGTCCAAATCCTGAATTGCGATGTGAAGAGAGTACTTATCGACTCAGGAAGTTCAGCGGACATAATGTAATGGGAAGGCTTCAAAGCCATGCAACTATCCAACGAACACTTAATGCCTTACAACGGCGCGCTAGTAGGCTTTGCGGGCGAGCAGGTAGAGGTCGTGGGTTACACCACGTTGCTTACAACATTTGGAGAAAGAGACCAAGCCAAGACCATCAAAGTCCGATATTTGGTGGTAAAGACCCCTTTCACATCATACAACATCATCATAGGAAGACCAGCTTTCAATACTCTAGAGGCAGCCATGTCAACGTTGTATCTATCTATAAAGTATCCACTAGAGGATGGAAGAGTAGGAACCATAAAGGGAGACCAAGCACTGGCGAGACGTTGCTATGAGTCAAGTCTGAAGATAAAACACAGAGCCTTCAACGCCCCAGACTCGACTTGTCCTGTTCCTAAAAAAGGCGGAGTCAATATGATTAGTCCCCTGGACCTGGACCCAAGGGAAGAATTTCAAGAGGTCTATATAGAGGACATGGTGGTAAAGACCATCAAGGAAGGGGAGCACGATAAAGACCTAGGCGACATCCTCGCCTCAGTAAGAAAATACAACATGAGGTTAAATCCTACCAAGTGTTCATTTGGAGTACAGTCAGGCAAATTCCTAGGGTTCATGTTAACTAACAGAGGAATAGAGGCGAACCCAGACAAATGCCAGGCGATCATTGACATAAGGAGCCCTACATCAGTCAAAGAAGTACAACAGTTAACAGGAAGGATCGCAACATTGTCAAGGTTTTTATCTTGTGCAGGAAAGAAAGCATTTCACTTCTTCTCCACACTCAGGAAGAGTAAAAGGTTCGTATGGAGCACTCAATGCGAGGAGGCTTTCCAAAATTTTAAAACATTCCTCGCCTCGCCTCCAATCCTGACTCGCCCTGAGAAACGTAACACACTGTATCTATATCTCGCCGTTTCAGACAAGGCCCTCAGTTCTGCATTGGTACAAGAGATAAAGGGAGAAGAGAAAGCCATCTACTTTGTCAGCATAACATTCAAAGGAGTAGAAGCTAAGTACCAAAAAATTGAAAAACTCTCGTTAGCAGTAATAGTAACGGCGAGGAAACTAAGACAGTACTTCCAAAGCCACAAGATTATGATAAAAACTGATTACCCCATCAAGAACGTGCTGTGAAAACCAGACCTAGCAGGGAGGATGGTAGTGTGATCAATAGAATTATCAGAATTTGGCATAATTTTCTCTCCAAGAGGCGCAATCAAGTCACAAATACTAGCAGACTTTTTGCTGGAACTTACGACGCCCGCAGAGGAGAATATCGAACAACCGTAAACCCTGTCAGTTGACAGAGCCTCCAACATCAGAGGAAGTGGAGCTGGAGTAGTGTTAGAAGGACCAGATGGAGTCCTCATTGAACAATCATTGAGGTTTGCTTTCAAGGCGAGCAATAACCAGGTAGAGTATGAAGCTTTGCTCGCCGGAATGAAGTTAGCAAAGGAAATGGATATAACAGATCTCAAAGCAAAGAGCGATTCGCAGTTGGTAACAAACCAAGTATCAGGAGAGTTTTAGTCCAAAGATCCCCAGTTAATCAAGTACTTGGAGAAAGTGCGCAACTTGGCCAGTCATTTCAAATCGTTTGAGTTGATTTACGTACCACGAGAGCAGAACGCAAGAGCAGACTTGTTATCAAAGTTAGCAAGCACCAAAAAGCCTGGAAGCAACATAACTTTCATTCAGGAAACCATTGCAAGTCCTAGCATCACTGAAGAGACAGTCATGATGATCATAGAAGTAGAAGATTAGAGAGCGCCAATCATAAGATATCTCCAAGAAGATGAACTACCAGCAGCAAAAGAAGAAGCATATAAGTTAAAGAGAGCAGTAACATGGTACTCCATGCTAGGAGACAAACTGTACAAGAGAGGATTTTCAGGACCCCTCATGCTTTGCGTAAGTCAAGAAGAGGCCAAGGAAATCTTGGAAGAGATACATGGGGGATCATGTGGAAGTCACATTGGGGCGAGATCCCTGGCAGGAAAAATACTCAGAGCAGGTTTCTATTGGCCAGAATTACATAGCGATGCAGCCAGGTACGTAAAGACATGTGACAAATGTCAGAGGTTTGCGAACCTACACTACCCCCAGGAGAACCATTGAAATCCGTGTTGTCCCCATGGCCTTTCTTCATGTGGGGAATAGACATCCTAGGATCTTTCCCCGCCTCGACAGGACAAGAAAAATGGATCATAGTGGAAATCGATTACTTCACCAAATGGATAGAGGCGAAAGCCCTCTCAAGCATTTCAGCTGATCAAGTTAAGAAGTTCTATTGGAGAAAAATCATCTGCAGATTCGGACTACCCAAATATATCGTCTCAGACAATGGAACTCAGTTTGCAAGCGAAAAAGTAGTCGAATTCTGCAAAGGGAAAGGTATTCAGAACCCTTTCATATCCGTAGAACATCCACAGGCCAACGGACAAGCAGAGTCCGCCAATAAGGCAATCTTAAGAGCAATCAAAAGGAGAATTACAAGCAAGGGCGAGGGTTGGGTCGCGCACCTTTTACCAATCCTCTGGTTATATCATACCACGCCCCAATCTTCAACGGGCGAGGCACCCTTCACTATGGTGTATGGAACAGACGCGATGATCCCAGCAGAAATAAACCCCCCAAGCTGGCGTAGAGATACCCTCACGCTTGAAGAAAATTCAGAATCATTGGAAGAGAATCTAGATTTGGTGCAAGAATTAAGAGACAAAGCCCACTTTCGGAAATTCGTTTCAAAGCAACGAGCAGCTAGAAGATACAATACTAGAGTTATAGCAAGGAGATTCAGAGAAGGAGACTTAGTTCTCAAAAGACCTATGGGAAAGGATAAGGGAGGAAAGTTAGCAGCAAACTGGGAAGGCCCCTTCAGAATCAACGAAGCATTCGAAGGAGGAGCTTACAGACTTGAAACGATGGAAGGAGAAGTCCTACACAGGACATGTAACGTGGCCAATCTCAAGTTTTACTACAGTTAACTGCCACATAAAACAAGAAAAGCAACGCCATGGCGTGCGAATTTTAATGTTACCTTATGATTAAATTACTGCATGTGTATGATCAAATGTACTAAAATCTTTTATTTCAATTAATGAATAGCGGTGGGTGTTAGCCCATATTTTTATTAAGTAAAAACATGTTCTAAATGCATGATTAAAATAATTCTATTTAATTATTTTATTATTATAAAATGTCATTAAAGATGTTTGGTTTTCAGAGTCAATGAATTTAATAATTAATCATGCATGAATATGTAATAAATGCTCTATTTTGAGCATTATTCTTGAATTGTGTGTTTTCTCCAGGATCTTTTCGATTTGGTCGAAGTGTCAATAGGGTCGAAACATTCAGTGGTGTAGAAGAGAAGCATGAACTTAGCAAATATTCAAAGAAAAGCATTACTATTTCGACTTCGATGGATACAACGGCTAAATCAGAAGATAAGAAGAAATTCAAATTCATCTTCAAAATACGTGTCAAGACACGCCTCCTCTCTGTAGTTCTTTAGGCGTTATTAGCAGTTAGGAATTCGTGTCTATAAATAGCTTAGTTCTGTGATCGAAAAAAGGGTCACAATCATTATAAAAAATCCTTACAAAACTCAAAGTACCCATGCTAACGAGAGAAACGAGTTCGAAAAGGAAAATGTATGTTCTGTGTACCATTTCTTTTCTTGTAAACATTTACATTTGAATGCAAATTTACAGTTTTTCATATCTACCCCAATCAATCTTTATTTCGACTCTTTCTTCCATTCTGTTTGTTCATTAGAATAAACATTCTTTCTTGTGATTCAAGTAACATAAAAACATACAAACAATATTTATGAATATAAGAACAATGATATATACTATTCACTTTGAAAACATAACACAAAAAGCACTATGTCCCGAGATTTACTAGTTGATCTCTCTTGTAATAATCAAACTAGTGTTGTTTACCAAATTTCACAGTAAACAAATTGGCACACCCGGTGGGACTGTGTGTTTTGTGTTTAAATTTCCTCAAAGTCTAGTGTATTTAGTTTGTTCTATATTTTAATTTGTTTCCAAAAAGTCTTGTGTGTAGTGTATGCTTTTAAGAAACGGAAAATCACTCCCTGAAATGGTTAGACCACCACCCAGAAATAACCCAAGACAAAACATGGAAAATCCAAACGGAAACAATAATAATAACGGTTCGAATGCATCAACCGCTTCGAGCGTTTCTGAGGCTATAGTCTCTCCCGTAATAAGTGATCGAGATTATACCCAACGCCTCGGGGGCAACAGTTTCTGCCCCAACATCTTCTGTGGTAAGTGCCACAATGACAATGCCAACGTCTACAGTGGTACCTTCGACCACTACAGAACCCATTTTGACTCTGTCTCATGTTATGGAGGGAAATTTCTCTCCAAATAGGTCAAATGTTAATGGGGGTGACGCTGGTTCGTCTACTTTCTCACTGCCTTTTTCCCAATATGTGGGTCAAGGCACCAGTAGGAATTACCCGTATGGTATGCCTACCAGTATGATGCAGGGTTTGCAAACAAGCGCATCATTATTCACAGAGTCAGCAACAGGCGTGTTTGTTTCTAATAATCAGATAGTTTATGGTTCGGCTACCCGAAACGTCAACCCTTCATTAACCAATGCTGCCTTAAATGCTTTGAGGCAACAAATGGATGAAAGTAATCATGATATGGTCAATATGTTAACACAACAAATTGGTACAGTATTTAATCCATTAAGACAAAATACAAATCAGAGTTACCAATTGTTGGCCAATCAAATGGGGAGAATTGCTGATTTCTTTGGGGCCCCTCAAGCCCCTAATCAACAAGTTCCCCAAATTCAAAATGTAGTGCCTTTGCAAATTGCACAAGCACCAAATAATGCCATTGTGCCTGCACCAATTAACATGGCTAATCCTGTAAACCAAGTCCAACAACCTGTGCCAGTGGTCGAACCACAAACGCAGCCACATGCTTTGCATCAGGTCGAACCAAATCCTGGAATTGTCTTGGTAAATAGGAACCAAAATGCTGATGATGTAGTTAGAAATGTCCAAAACAATAACTTTGCTGGACAAAATAACATAGCAAATTTGGTCGAAACCATCCTGGCACAGAATGGTTTGAACATAGGCATGCACAGGCCTCATTTTGTTTCTGCCTTATCAGAATATGTGCTTCAAACTGAATTACCAAGGGGTTGTAAAATCCCAAAATTTACCAAGTTTGCTGGTGATACTAGCGAATCTACTGTTGAACATATAGCAAGATATTTGACTGAGGCAGGAGATCTAGCAAATAATGAGAATTTAAGGATGAAGTATTTTCCAAATTCTCTAAAAAAAATGTTTTTACATGGTTTACTACTCTCCCTCCACATTCAATTTTCAATTGGAATCAATTGGAGAGAGTGTTCCATGAACAATTCTACATGGGACAATCTAAAATAAGTCTCAAAGAATTAGCAAGTGTTAGGCGCAAAACTCCTGAGTCTGTAAATGATTACTTGAATAGATTCCGCTTACTTAAGGCTAGATGTTTCACTCAGGTGCCTGAATATGAATTGGTCGAAATGGCTGCTGGTGGCCTAGACTATTCGATCCGAAAGAAGTTAGACACTCAACATCTAAGAGATATGGCCCAATTGGCTGATAGGGCTTGACAGGTCAAACGCTTGAAGGCAGAAAAGGCTAGAAATTCTAAGTACCATAAGAAAGAAAAAGTTGCTTATGTGGAAACACATGATAGTGACCAAGAATATGATATCTCTTATGAGGATGTTGAATAAGGGGAAATAGACTTAGCAGAATTAAAGCCCGGTCCCCCTTATACTTGTAAACTTGTAAAACCTTCAAATGGGAAAAATCATGTTGAACCAAAAAATGATAAATATGTTTCAAAAACTTACAATTTTGATATAACAAAATGTGATGAGATTTTTGATTTATTGGTTACTGATGGCCAAATAGTGGTTCCAAAAGGTGTTAAAATACCTCCATTAGATATGAGAAAGAAAAGAGGTTACTGTAAATATCATAATTTTCTTGGACATAGAACCTCACAGTGTGTACTTTTCAGGGACTTGGTCCAAAAGGCTTTGAATGAAGGTAGTTTATCCTCGTGCTGAAGAGGATTTAATTGACATTCTGAACAGATGCAAACTGGAGAACAAAGGGGTGATGCTTTGTGCCCGTTGCAGCGCTGTTTGTGATAAAGAGGCTACTGCAGGCCTTATGAAGTTCCAACCTGTAGCAAACAGGCAGGGGGCAAAGCCAAAATAACATCGGGACAAAGGAAAAGCATTCTGACTCGACCAAATAACATGATTCAAATTGATCGAAGGCCTACCTTCCGTCCTCCTGGTTCGATCCCTGTGGAGCGTTGGATGCACCAAAGAACCATAAAATTTAGCAAGGGTGCAATGGAAGTTGGTGGCTCCAGTGGCACCAAATTAAGCTACTCAGAGGATGTTAACAAATACTCTTGCAGAAACAATTATAAGGGTAAGCATCCAATGACAAGGACTCAATGGCGTAGATTCCAACGCCAGAAGAAATTGGCTACAAAAAATTCTCAAACCGGCCAATACAAGGAAGTGGCTAGAAGGCCAGCAAAAGAAAGGATCCTTCCTCCTATAGATGAAAACAAAATGGAAGATGATGATCTGCTGGATTCAGAGCCAGACTTTGATGCGATATGTGTGGTTTCCATATTGCCATCAGAGTATGATGTTCAGTCAGAAGTAACTGAACTCAAAACTGATTTCGAGCAATTAGATATGGCTGATCCAAAGCCAATATGTTACTATGTCATGAATAATGGCTGCATCGAAGAGCAACAGACTACATTCGAAAGGCCAGACTTAGGCATGAAAAACCATCTCAAACCCCTTTTCATCAGAGCAAAAGTTGAAGGGGTTGGAATTAACAAAGTACTGATAGATGGAGGCGCTGCTGCTAATTTGATGCATTTGTCCATGCTGCCAAAAATTGGCAAATATGACTGTGATTTGTCAACCCACAATATTGTTTTGTCAAACTATGAAGGCAAAACAGGATATTCCAGGGGGGCAATTCAAGTAGATGTTGCAGTGGGCAACATAGTTCGACCAACCTTGTTCCTGGTAGTTGAATCCAAGGCAAACTTCAACCTACTTTTAGGAAGAGAGTGGATTCATGCAGTGGGAGCTGTTCCTTCTACCCTTCACCAAAAGTTGATACTTTGGAGGGAAAATGGTTGTGTAGAAAATATAGAAGCTGATCAGAGTTTCTACATGTCAGAGGTAGACACCATAACTAAGCAAACCTTTGACAAGAATTTGGCGAATATTGCGCCATGCTATGATAGAGAGAATGCTTTCACACCTTCTGATAATGTGATTCATTCTGTCAAACTCCACCCAACCCAAGGCTTCATACACTACAACAAAATTGCTCTTTAGCTTCAAAAATATTAGCGTCTGCCCCGACGCAGACGCTACTAGCGTCTATTTAGAGTCAGTTAGACTGACGCTACTGCCAAATTATCTTGAAACGATGGAAGGAGAAGTCCTACACAGGACATGTAACGTGGCCAATCTCAAGTTTTACTACAGTTAACTGCCACATAAAACAAGAAAAGCAACGCCATGGCGTGCGAATTTTAATGTTACCTTATGATTAAATTACTGCATGTGTATGATCAAATGTACTAAAATCTTTTATTTCAATTAATGAATAGCGGTGGGTGTTAGCCCATATTTTTATTAAGTAAAAACATGTTCTAAATGCATGATTAAAATAATTCTATTTAATTATTTTATTATTATAAAATGTCATTAAAGATGTTTGGTTTTCAGAGTTAATGAATTTAATAATTAATCATGCATGAATATGTAATAAATGCTCTATTTTGAGCATTATTCTTGAATTGTGTGTTTTCTCCAGGATCTTTTTGATTTGGTCGAAGTGTCAATAGGGTCGAAACATTCAGTGGTGTAGAAGAGAAGCATGGACTTAGCAAATATTCAAGGAAAAGCATTACTATTTCGACTTCGATGGATACAACGGCTAAATCAGAAGATAAGAAGAAATTCAAATTCAACTTCAAAATACGTGTCAAGACACGCGTCCTCTCTGTAGTTCTTTAGGCGTTATTAGCAGTTAAGAATTAGTGTCTATAAATAGCTTAGTTCTGTGATCGAAAAAGGGGTCACAATCATTATACAAAATCCTTACAAAACTCAAAGTACCCATGCTAACGAGAGAAACGAGTTTGAAAAGGAAAATGTATGTTCTGTGTACCATTTCTTTTCTTGTAAACATTTACATTTGAATGCAAATTTACAGTTTTTCATATCTACCCCAATCAATCTTTATTTCGACTCTTTCTTCCATTCTGTTTGTTCATTAGAATAAACATTCTTTCTTGTGATTCAAGTAACATAAAAACATACAAACAATATTTATGAATATAAGAACAATGATATATACTATTCACTTTGAAAACATAACCCAAAAGCACTATGTCCCGAGATTTACTAGTTGATCTCTCTTGTAATAATCAAACTAGCGTTGTTTACCAAATTTCACAGTAAACAGTGGGACAATCTTTTCTCCTACTAAAATAGGAGTTTTTATTGAGGCCCACCGTTTTAAAAGTTTTTGGTTTTATGAAGAACTGATACATATGCACATGGCGTAACAAAAACAAAAGTGGGTTGAAACACCATGACGTTATTCGTAAATCTTACGAGTAGGAAACGTCATAAAAAGAAACGACGCTATCCTTAAATCTTACGAGTTGGATACGACGGAAACGAGTTGAAACACCATGGCGTTATACGTAAATCTTATGAGTAGGAAACGTCAGAAAAAAAACGGCGCTATCCTTAAATCTTACGAGTTGGATACGACGGAAATAAGGTTGAAAATCCGAGGCGTTACCCTTTAAACTTTTCAGTTGGGGGCGTCCAAAAAATCAAAATAAGGTTTAAAATCCGAGGCGTTACCCTTTAAACTTTTCAGTGGGGGGCGTCCAAAAATTCAAAATAAGGATGAAAATCCGAGGCGTTACCCTTTAAAATTTTCAATGGGGGGCGTCCAAAAAATCAAAATAAGGTTGAAAATCCGAGGCGTTACCCTTTAAACTTTTCAGTTGGGGGCGTCCAAAAAATCAAAATAAGGTTGAAAATCCGAGGCGTTACCCTTTAAACTTTTAAGTGGGGGGCGTTCAAAAAATCAAAGCATGGTTGAAAGTCCAAAACGTTATCCATAAATCTTACGAGTTGGGAACGAAGAAAAGAAAAAGAAATACATGTCAAAATATCAAGGCGCAACCTATTAAATGGGAGACGCCCAAAAGAATTACTACAGAATACAAGTAAAGGTAATTCAATATATTACTTTTGTTACTTATTAATTCATCTTAAAGACAAGTAGGGTTATCACCCAAGAGGTCATAAAGGAAGCTCACAAAATAACAATATTCAAAGGCGACAAAAGCAGTAACAATTTCATCCAGAATCTGATTTTATTCATTGAAGACATAATACAAATTCAAAGAAAACTACATCAAATTCAAAAGGATGTGCGAAGTGTTAATACAATAAAGTCCAACAACTACTACAATAAGTATCAACACTCGCATTATTCAATAGGATCGCACAGTTCCTGGCATTATATTTCTACTTCTGTCGAGTCAAGCCAGGAGATCCCGATCGATCATCCTCATCCACAAGGCGTGTCACTTGGAGGCTTCCATCTTCGAAGATTTTGTCGTCCTCGCCGCGGATTCCACAGTGATTTGGGAACCTTCTTCCTCTCTGGGAAGAGGTCCATAAGCATAAAACTCCTCAGGAATGTAAGTCTTCAAGAACTCAGCATAATCTTCATCAATATCATCATAACTCGAAGAGTTTGGCGAAATGGGAAGGTTTTTCGCCTTAACCTTTCTAGACAGATTGGTACATTGAGGTTTGGAAGTAGACGCATCCAGTTTTTTCTTTCCCTTATGGGATTTGATCTTTTCAACATCGTTTTTCTTGGTATTTTCCCTGTCCATCTCAAAGTGTTAAACAAAGAAGAAAATAGGTGATGGTGTGGAAATGGTAGTTATGAGAAGAAAGTATGAGAACATAAAGAGAAAAGGATCGTTATTTATAAGCAAGAGTTACGAAAAACCTAGCATGAATAACTGCAATCCGCAAATAAATGAGGAGGCAGTTTCAACCACCGCAATAAAGGGAGTGGCCAGTTCAACAAGCGGTCGAAAAAACCAAGGAACACTCAACAGAAAAATTTGACCTGTCAAAACATAAGAATTCATGCCGAGTAAATCGGGGTGTGACCCCATATGACGCCTTAAGAACTACGACGCCACCTAGTCTCGCCACACAGCGAAGTTCAGAAAAAAATATACATACAATCGAGACGACATAATACATCAATCAATATCAAGTCAAGACGAATCAGAAGAAACGAAAAACAAAGTGAATATTCATCAAATTACAAAGGCCTCAAAAGGGCACCAAAATATTGTCATTTCAAAATACATCAAGCCCACGCAGGGGCGATCATCAAAACACAGCAACAAAATAACAAAATCAAGTACAAAGGAGAAGAAGGAGGAAGCCTATTCTTTGGAAGGCGATTCTTGAGCTGGTGGTTCCTTGGTTGGTGACTCCTTGGCTGGCGAATCTTGAACCATCTCGGCTGGAGCATGAGGCACCAGTTTGTCGCCCTCAATAGTCAACATAGCATCAGCCTCACCAAGAACATCTTGATCAATATCAGGGAAGAGAACCTTCACTTGATCCAGTGCAAACTAGAAGCCTTCTTCATATTGCTCCCCAATGGCAGCCTCCAGATTGTCCTTCTCGGACTCCCACTTCGCTTTCTCCTGCCTCAAGACATCCAATTCAGCAAGAGCCACCTCGTTATCCTTAGCCAAGGTTTTGATGCGTTCATCCTTGGCGTTAAGGCTACCCTGAACGACGTTCATGGTTTTGATCGCAGACTCACGATCCCTCTTAGCCTTCGCCAACTCCTCTTCATGCTCCTTGGTTAACTTGGCGATCTCCTCCTCATTCTTTTCCTTCAGGGTTTTCAAGTCGCCCTCACATTTCTCTTTAGCGGCCTTCACATCATCCTCAAGGGTGGCCAAGTTCTTCTCCACCAGAGTCTCTTTCTCCTTGGCAATAGCAATTTCAGCCCTATGGCGGGACGCCAGGGGATAATTTAGGAGAAGACCTTGAGCTCGTAGCCGAGAGCCAACCTCGCCAAGAACACTTCGGGGTTAAAGAGAGGATCCCAAGGCGAAGCCCCTCCGGTCTGGCCCGCCTCAGCAACTATCTTCTCAACCGCAGGAGAAGCCTCTACCGCCTGATCTTCAACTTCAACCAAGTCCTTATCCACCTCCACCACATCCTTATCCCTCTTGGACTTCCGAGACAAGGTCCTTGACTTCTTCTTAGATGGGGACTTAACTTCCCCATCAACATGAACGGCTTGTTCGCCAGCAGTAGGGCTAGGGCCGGAGGTCTTCACCGGGATGCTAATTCGAGTATCACCACCCCTCCTTTTCTTTCTGTCATCCTCGCCCACATCCAGCTGGCTGAGGACGTCAACCTTGCTTTCAGGCTGCGCCTTCTTCGCCCTCGCCTTTTCCATAAACTTCAATCTTTGAGCAGGAGTGAATGTCGACATGTCTTCTACCAAGAAAAAGAAAGAGTCAGCCACAAAGAATTAACCACAAGCAATAAAAGACGTATCATGCGAGAGGGCAAGGAAATTTATAAAGTAACTTACTGAGGTACTTTTCTAGAACAGCAGGAGCATGCTCGGCGTCTAGAAGATCCATAGGGCTCATCTGATTAATAGATTCCAGATAAGCCACTGTATCCCTCTCAAACTCACCCAACCTCTCATATACGGCGCCCCTAATCAATCTGGGGCTGGTCGTCCAATAGAAAGGAAATAGGGGAGTATCGTCAGCAGTGTACATTGTATCCCGGCATCCTCCCCCACCACGAACACGCACAAATGCATCCTTATAGTTCTTATAGTTAGAGCTATACAGACTAAACACACCCCTATTGGGCTGAGCACTCTAGGAAACAGCATTGTTGGGAAACAAACTTTTTATCTGATAAAAGGAGAAGAAGACGGCCACAGAAGGCTCATAAATGTCAAGACCAAAACAAACTAGCTCGAAGGCCTTAATAAAAGACCAATTGTTGGGGCTAAGTTGAGTGGGGGCAACATTAAGGACAGGCAGGTCACATACTTGCCCGCTTCCACCGGCTCTAATATGACATTTTTCTCATCAAAAGTCCTAGAGACATCGAACGACGCTCTGAACTTCGCCACGCCCTCAAAACTCTGATAGGTTGAAGAAATCTCCATTGCCATAACCTCTGATCCTACAGCAACTAGGGCAAGCGACTCGTCTTTTCGTTTTCCTGTGAAAGACGAAGGAGATATTATTACACAATCACTACTGTGTTCGCTACTATTATTACTAACGGCATCGCCACTATCACTATCTAAATCACTACCAGGAGAAAACCCTAAAATCTCAGTGAAGTACCCCCGGTAATTCAAAGAGCCATCAATTCTAGTGAAATGAGCACGAACTTGTCGTTGGTAAGGAGTACCAACACGGCAGTTATAGAGGGAACCCTCATTGTTAACGTCACTAAGATCTCTCAAAACAACCATTTTTCCAGAAACCCTAGAAGAAATACTCGCAAAATTGAAAATAACGAAAGAAAGAGAGAAACAACGGGTTATACCTGATTGGAAAAAGCGGTAAACACTTGAAGATAATGGTGAACGTGGTTGGCGGGACACTCGCGAAGGAAGTGGAGAGCGGTTACTAAAAGGGTACGAAGGTTGTTTGTCACGAACACAAGATAATGAAGAACGAAAGAAAAATTGTTGTAAGTGTTTGACCGAAATAGAGAAAATAATGAAGGAGAAGCAACGTATATATATAAGATTAAAGCATCGGTTGGAAAAGGAATTTTGAAAAGTCGAAACGTTTCGAAAAAGCAAAGTAGTGCGATGACTGACGCGTGTCCTGAGGCGAGGTGTATTCTTGACCGCACCTAGGGTCACACCTAAAGGCGAGGTAAAATTTAAAAGATACGGTTTTTCTTCAGAAACAAAAGCTTCATTAATTATGGAACAAGGAGTAAAACATTGAGGGAAATAGAAAATACAAAATTCAAAGGTACCAAGGCACAATACAACTATGAAAGCAGGAAATACTAAATACTAGGAAAAGAAACTACTTAGGCGACAACATATGCCGCCGCGATGGTATCAGCCTGCAAATCTTCAATCTCACTTTTGTACTTCTTTGCAACATCATGATCAGGGCAAATTTTGTCTTGATCATCGTGCAACCTATCCATTTTCTCCTTAAGGCGAGCCAGGGAAGAGCGGGTCCTGATGAGTCTAGAAACATCATACTCAATATCTAATTGAAGGTTCCTCTTCCTTTTCATCAATGGACGAAGTTCCTTCTCCAGTATTTCGATACGATTCTCAACGGCCTCTTCAACAGATAAGTTGAGGTACAACGACTCTTCCTGCAGATTGATGCTATCCTTAGTAATGGATATCTCCTTATCCAGTGTGTCTTCAAGTGCGGTGTAGCAATCAAAAACGGCATTGGTGGTTTCAAAAAAAGCAGTGTCCTTCTCCAACCTTTTGGATAGCTCCAAAGTCAGTTCCAAAAAGACTTTATGTTCATCAGTTAGACGCCATTTATAGTCGTTAAGTTCCTCAACGTAGGTCTGGAACTCCCCCACATTGTCCAAAAGATCGTCAATATCTTCCTCAACTTTGTTTCTCACTCGCCTAATAGCAGGCATAACAGGCGACTCCAACACAGAGATAGCGTTATCCATACTTTGAAAATAGCAAAAGCACAGAAGTTAAAGGAATTTGGAAGATATGAACAAGACTTAGCATCGTAATGGAGGTCATTTATAATGAAATGGCGATACGTACGTGACTAGGGTCTGGCAAGTGCACCAGTCTGTCGTCGAGTAATAATTCACACTCTAGTGTATAGAATGAGTTCGTATCCACAGGGATCGTGCCGAAGCTTCACTAGCGTTATTTAAGTTTGTGATAGTTTGCATTCGCATTGGGTTTTGAAAAAGGTTTTTATAAATATAGCGTAATGCGTTGCAGAAATATAAAAGCAGAATGTATAAATATAATAGATTCAAGAAATATAGAGGCTAGGTGTGGTGGTTGGACTCCCTCCCTTCTTCATATTTGGCATGACCGGTATATAACATAGTTATTTAGATTATGTTCGGCGGTGAATTATCCTTGTTATAGTAATACCTTACTATTACACTATGTATATTAAAGTTTCCCTACATTAACAACTAAGGTACCTACGAGAGCCTAACCTCGATGTGTCACATACCCTAATTACTAAGTGAGTTGTTTATAAACATGCATTATAACCTTCACCAATTAACCTCTAGGTCCTAGTATCGGGCTGTTCATCTTCTAAGTGCTCAGATCACACCTAGTGCATAATTCCTCCTTTAACCGCTCAGTTCACGACTAGTTCAGGATGTTACCGTCTCTATACACCTGACATTATTTACTACGAGTTCCGGACCATACCAAGTCAAAACCTGATATCAATTCTATGGGCGCTCCCGCTTATCCGGCCAGATTACGAGAATACGTTATTAAAGTGCACGAAAGTAAATAACAAACATAATACTTTAAATATCATTTATTATAACTTAGACTCAATCACAGACTCCAAATATTCATTGGGGAGTTCATCTTCTCCACCACAACCTAAGGCTTAAATAATAAAGACTACATATTTAAATTACAATAAAGAAATTATAACCTAAATACAAAAGCCTAAAGTAATCATACCTTGCTGAGTTAGTTTTCCCGTAAGGGGAGAAAACTATGCCCAATAGAGCTCCTCTAAACCTCTCCTTATAGTAGAGAGTGTTCTACTATTTCTGAATGAATAAAACAATGAAAGGGAGGCTCTATTTATAGTTTTCGTAATGGGCCTCAGCAAGGCATCGCAGCATGATAAGACCATCGTACTGCGATGTGAAGATTCAGTTCAATTTTATAACTGATCCTGTGCATTTCATCAGTTTGGGCGCCAAGTAACATCATCGTGCTGCGATATGAAGCATCGTGTTGCGATGGAAGATTTTGTGTAGATTTATTTCTTCTGATTTCTTGGCGAGCAAGCAGCAGCCATCGTGGCACGATGGCACACATCGTGCTGCGATGGAATGTTGTATTTCTTCACTTTTTGGGCTTTTTCATGTCTTTTTGCATCTTGGACTCTGTCTTGATGCTTTTTCTTGCTATTGTTGGTTTTCCTTCGTATTTGGGCCTGTCTTGGTCATTTTACTACTAATAATAATACTAAAAATACCGTAGAAATTCCTGTCATCAGCACGAAAGAAAGCAGTGGGCGGCTATCCCCCACGATCACCACGATCGTCGCGACCATTACTATCACCACTTCGCCTCTTTGAGCCTCGTGCTTGGGGGGCTGTGGACTGGGCTAAGGCCCAAAAATAAGAAGGCATAGGCCCAATGATCAAATGACCCAATTGTACAACCCATTAAATTCAAATAAACAACTTGGCGGGAAAGTAAGGCAGAGACGACATGCCATATAGACGGCGCCCTCGCCTCAGATGTAACTGCTCTTATGAAGACTCAGCATGCAAATCAGGACGTGGAAGGAGATAACCACCCTCTACCACCATGATTACCACCGAAATGGGAGGATAACCACCCATCACCACCACGTGGGAGACGGAGGAGGAAGAAGAAACTGCCATGATCATGGGGTATCCATGATCGTGGTACTCGATAACTGTTATCTGTGAAAATCTATAAATAGGAGCTTATGCTTCATTGTAAAAGGTTGACAATTTTTTATCATCAAGAAATTACTCATTTCTTATATATACGATCTAATTAATTATCACCCCCCTTATTTGTTCACCAGAACACAACATATCCCTCGGTTATCAAATATCAACTTGGAAGTTAAAATTATTAAAAAACTATTTGAAATTATCAATGTCGTAGGAGATGTTAAATGATCTAACAATTTAATATATTAAGAAAAGAGGAGTGTTAATATCATGCTTTCTATCACACGGGGTTTTTAATTTGGACCCATCATGGTATTGGTTCATGATGGACCTCTTTTTTTTCCCACCATTTGATTAGGCCATTCCAACAAATAAAACACATTAACACTTTCTCTCTAATTGCGTATACTCTCTCTCTCTAACCATTTTACTAAATCCATTTGGTGTAAAAGAAAACTATTTTGCATTTGCCTACTTTGGTGTTGGGAGAACGAAAGAGAACAATGACGAGTATTGATACAAACCAGGCACGGATCTATGTGTACCTAATTGGGGGTAGCTGCCCCCACTTTGTTTTATTTTCTTTTGTTTAATTATAAAGAAGTGTTGCCCCCAGTAATTGAAAACTAAGAACAGAAAAGAAATGCATTTTCTATTAATTTTGTGAATAATTATACCTAAGTGAATAGAATGATATTTTTGATTTTCTTTTGTGTCAACAATAAATTAGTCTCAATGATAAGAGATTTAGACTTTTTAAATAAATGGTAACTTGGTAAGAGGTTTGGTACCTCTTTCTATGTATGAAAAAATTTCATTTTAAAAGTTCAAAAATTTTATACTACTAATTATTAATTGGTTATGACCAAACTTGTAGGTTTGTTTCTAAACTTAGCAACCATACGAATTAGATTTGCCGTAGTAAAAAGTTAACAAAGTTTTGTATTTCCTAGTTGGTGTTAGGAGATCGAGAGAGAGCAATTTTTAATCTTTGTTTTAATCTTTGTTGCTAAACCATTGCATATTTTTGAAAGGCTAAAATATGAAACTTTTGTTGAGAAAAAAATTTAAAATTTTGGTAGGATGAAAAAGTTTGTACCCTATGACCTGTCACTGGGTGGTATTAATACCCTTTATATCCTAAATCAACAAAATAACTCATACTTTGGAATTACACCTCTTAATTCTAATCCAAACAAAATTCAAATTTTCAAAATTCTCCTAAATCCACAAAATAATCCACACTTTTAAATTACTCACCATATATATCACCTTATCCATGTCAATACCAAAAATATTATCTTAATCAATTAACTGCACTATGTCTCATGATGTTCAAATGAGTAGATAGTGGCGTTGAATTAAATGGTCAAGAGCTTGAAACACCATAATTTCCACTCACAGCGGCTTGTATACAATAAACTTTGGTGAAGCATTGTCGGATGTACATAGTTTGTGAATACACCGAATACAATATTTCATCCAAATGATGATGAATTTATCATTCAATCATGGCTCAACATTTCAAATAAAGATCCAATTGTTGAGGTTGATAAAAAAAATGAGATAGTTTTTAGAAGAGGATTTGTGAAGCTTAAAACAAACATCACAACAATAACAATATAGAGAGGAAACCGACGACATTAAAAGGTCGATGTCACAAAATATTTTTCTCCGCCTCTTCTTATTCTTTCTTTCTCTCTCTCAAACATACTTTGTATATGCCTATGTGGTGTTAGGAGATCGAGAGAGAGCAATGACTTTGCATCTAGCAATATTCGCATGAATTATTTTTTACTAGTATTTGCATATTAAATGAAAAAATTAATATCTTTTAAAAAAATTCAAAATTTTGACACTACTTATTGGTTATATATGACCAAAATTGTATGTTCGTTTCTGAACATAGCAACAATACGAACTAGATTTGTCGTAGTACAAAATAAACACAGTTTTGTATTGTGGCATGTAGTATATAGATTACAACGGTCAAATTATAATATTTTATTGAATGGTTTAAATTATGACAGTTAAATTATGATATAAGTTAATCTAGTAATTGAGATGAAAAGCATGATTTCCACAATATAATTGTTTAATTTAATCTAGTAATTGAGATAAACTACAACAAAGGAACATAGTGTTTTCCACAACATAATCGTTTAAGGTGCAAAGAGAATTACAATTGAGATTTATTAATCGTTATGTAGATTTGCTAACTATTAAGTTCGGCAACAAAGGTGTTCAAACATCGAAATGTATGGATGCATGACAATGAAATTCATACGTAGTTACAGATATCCCATCGAATCCAATTTGATTTGACAAGGAAAATCCGAATTTACTGAGTTTGAGTATTCTTCAATTTCAAAAGATGGGAGTATAGTGGATAACGGAGATATTGATACCCCCGAAACCAACTAACCTACTTATATCGGAAGTATATTTTTCATTTCTTAAATTAAAAATTCTTAAACAAACTCGTATATCTTCAAATGTTAAATTTCATTTTTAAGTTGAATATTAAACAAATTGTTTTTCTCTATTTTTTCATTGTTTAAAAAAATTATATTTTTGAAGCCAAATAACTTTGGTTTTTAAACTTTTTTTTTAATAAATAATATTAAAATACAACATAAGTTCATATGAAGCGACATAAAACGGAGATACTCGAGCTCTATTGAGAGAGTAGAATCCTATTAGATACCAATATTTATTTAAGAAGCAGTACCTATTAAGTATTATTTTCTATTTTGCTCCAATGAAAGTACCTATTAGATATCGGTACTTAAAAAAATAGGTACCACCATTAGAAATGGTCTAAGTTTTTAAGATTCTATTTTGTAGCTTCGTTAAAAATTGAAACGAATATACAAGTATGAAGTAAACGAATTTTATGAATTTGAGTCTAGAGAAAAAAAGGGGTCTCTACTAGGGATGTCAACTTGTATCTGGTAACGGATTATCCGTGGGGATAATCTGTACGGAGATCCAAAGTTGTGGATATTTTTCCCTGCGGGGACGGGGATGGAGGGAGAAATTCCCCGTGGATAATTCGGGGCGGGGAACGGGGAAGGTCCCTCCGCCACCGCAGATTCCCCAACCCCGACCATATTATTTAAATTATATATAATATATAATTATATAATTTTATATGTTTTTTCCATAAAAAATAACAATTAATACGTTATAAAGGTTATGATAATGTATGTTAACAACAAGTTCAATTGAATATTTATTTTTTTTGACAAAAATAAATATTAGAAAGTGCTTTTGCATTTTGTTGTTATTGATGCAAAATGTACTTTTATTTTTCAAAAATGAAAGATACATAATATGTAATTTTTTTAAAAGAAGAAAAAACAAGATATTAATGTCGTTCTTTTGATTAAAATGTGTAGCAATTTTGTTAATTTTTTATATTCGTGGAGCTCTGTGGATACTGTGGGGATCCATGGAGATGAGGATGGAGGGAAATTTTCCCCCCGCAGCGCATATCGGAGACGGGAACGGGGAAAAGTTTAAGAGTCGGAAAACGGAGAAACAGCCTCCGCACATTCCCTGTCCCGTTAACATCCCTAGTCTCTAGTTTGTGCCGTCACCTTGTCGTGTCTAAAATCAATAAATGTATGCATAAATCAAAAGGACCGCCATTGAAGTAACGACAAGAGGGTGGACAGAAAAAAAATGAAGAATGGGTTATAATAATACAAACATAAAGCAGAAGTAGACATGGTCACATGGACAAGATGAGGAGCAAATTAACAAAGGTGTTCCCTATCGTAGAATATTCAAACCTCAAAGAAAGAAAGAAAGAAAGAAGAATAAATGAGAAAAGAAATTAGGATGCTTCCTGGTAGCATCGTGGCACCACAGTAGAAAGTCACACACTTACTCATTACTTCACCTTTCTCTTCTCTATATATACCCATTTTCCACATAAACTAAGACAACACACAACAAATACTCAATCTTATCTTCTCTTATTTTCCACTCCTAAATTTCTAAAACTTTTTGTCTCTTATTTTCCTTCTAATACAAAAATAACTTACAAGTTATAAAATCATGGCTAACTTTGATGAAGTTTCGGCTCTTAAAAGAATCAAATTACATCTTCTAGGTGAATTTTCTCCACTCCCATCTCCAATTTCACAACCTTGCTTTGACTTTGATTTTGATTTTGATTTTCAATTTCAAACTAACCCAACCACTTCTCACTCCGAATCCAACAACTCTTCCACTTTGGATCTCTTCCAATTTGATTACAAACCTCAACCAATTGAACCTGAGAGCCCCAAGCCCTTGATATCTCATCCTCAACGAACCGTAGAGAAGAAGCAGAAATTGAATCGAAAACCGTCGCTAGAAATTGCTCTCCCGAATAAAACATCCGAATGGATCCAATTCGGAAACCCGGAGGAACCGAAGGTGGTTGTACAGAAACCGGAAGCTGATGAGAAACAGCACTACAGAGGAGTTAGAAGAAGACCTTGGGGAAAATTCGCCGCTGAGATCCGTGACCCGAACAAACGCGGGTCAAGGGTTTGGCTTGGAACTTTCGAAACGGCTATTGAAGCTGCTAAAGCCTACGACAGTGCTGCTTTTAGGATGCGTGGATCTAAAGCGATTCTCAATTTTCCACTTGAAGTCAACGAGGCGGCAACGGTAGCGGCGTCGGCGGTGGAGACCTCCGGCGACGGTGATCGAAAACGGTGCCGTGAAGAGGAAGATGTAGTATTAGAAGTGAAAAAAGAGAAAATAACAGAATTTGATGTGAACTGTTTTAAAGAGATGCCGTTAACGCCGTCAGCTTTCACTGGGTTTTGGGATAATGATGTTAAGGGGATGTTCAACTTTTCACAGTTGTCGCCGTTATCTTCGTTTTGTTTGTCACCTCTAGTGGCTGTTTGATATTTCTATTTGTATTTTAGGGATCCTTTCCTTATTGCATCCTGTTCGGAGATGAAAAATGTACATTTCATGTAATTATTTCATTTTTTTATTATATTCCTCTATTTCCCGTGGAAAAAAATAATATTTGTGGTTTAGATTTTAATATCTTCTTCTTCTTCTTCTTCTTCTTCTTATGAATGTACAATATTAATCCAATCAAAATCAAGCATCAAACGTCAGATTTCAAAATAAAAATGTTATTAAAAAGAAAATAAGAATATCAAAATTTGAATGAAGTATTTTTTAAAATAAAAAAACACAATAGAATTTATCAAGGGAAAATAAAGGTTTTTGTCTTACAAAGGTTGTTCCTTAGAAAATCACCTCCTCAATCTAAATTCTATTACCAAGACTAATGACTGACAAAAGCCATGTTATGGGTTATGCAAAAAAAAAAAAAAAAAGCCATGTTATGGGCCGCTCAATTCTTCTATATACCATGTTAAATCCAAACATAGATTTCTGGCCATATTATAGTCACAAGTCAATGGCAACACTCGATAAACGAATTTACGATTATACAATTAAGATCGGACAATTTAAATTTTAACATTGAAATTTATCAACTTCGATGAGTTATGACTAATGGATTCATCAACTATAATGAAGGCCTATCTCTTGAAACTTCTCTCCTACTTGAATAAGATTTTTTTTTAATGAGATATACTTGAATAAGTTTTGGTTTGTTACAACAATTTAAACATAATATTTAGACGCATATTTTTTTTTTAAGAGTTTAAATGTTTACACTAGGGTTTTTTATACATGCATACAATGATATGTTGCCACATCATTTAAAGAGTGTGACACATTATGTGTTTTTAAATACAATACATGATGTGTTGATATATTATAGGACATATGTGTAAAATAATTTTACGAAGACAGTATATAAAAATTAAATTCAAAATTTAAATAGAGAAAGAAATTAATAATATGCATTTTAAAATAATTAAATAATATATTGTGTGTAATTTAACAGTATGCCATACTCCAATCAATCATTTCCTTGGCATGACAACCATGTCTCTTGCACTTGTAAATTTGCAATAATGTTGTATATTTTATTTTATTGTAGAAATCCTTCGTCCACTAACTATTTGAAATGTGAACAAAGATAAGGATGAATGATAAATAAATGAATAAATAAAAAAGGAATAAATTAATTAATAATAAAATAGGTATAGGACAAGCCTATCCCACTCCCACCAAAAACAACTTTTTCTGAAAAGAGGTTAAATATTTTGAATTTTATTTTATAATTTTATAAAAAATTTCAGTAATTTTTAATCTTTCAAATATTTTCTGTCACTTTTTTTAGTCAGTATTTTAATCAAACTCTTGGGTACTTTAATTTTTTTGAATGGTTTTTGGTATTTATGTTTATAATATTATAAAAACTACTCCTATAAAAATTTAGGATTTTTTACTATAAAATAAATTATTTATGAATTTGTATGAGTAAAAAACTAAAAAAATTCATATTTAATTTATCATTTGTTAAAATAATTTAAACTTTTGCAAGAGAGATTATAATGTACTAAACATGACCACGAAAAAACATTTAAAATTTTGAATGATATATACATGAGTTAACTGAAAAGTAGGGACTAAAAATCATGATAGAAAATATTCGAGGGATCAAAACTCACAAATTTTTTTTATAGTGATTAAAAACAAAATTTGAGATATTTATAAGGACCAAAAACATATTTAAGCATAATATTAAGACTTAGATCACCTTCCGTGAAATTTCTATAGGAGATAGTTCAAAGGAATGATAGACTATTTTATTTTCGATTAAAATGACAAATGTTAATAAAAGATAAAAGGCTGAGATTTCACTAAACCAAATGTAAGTGCATCAGTTCATCCTCATGTTTTAATAATTGTCAAAACACATGAAAATAGAGTAGAACATATTTTGGCAACATTACAAATGACTTGACAGCGAAACACTATTTTTAAACTTTGAAAAATTGATTTTTTAGGTATTCTGTATCGATACATAATCATTTATATCAATACAAATGTCCTGAAATTACTTCAGACTGATTTTGTGCATTTTGTATCGATACATATATCACTTGTATCGATACAAATATGGTCTCTCAGAGGCAGAAAGTCACTTGTGTATCGAATCATGCTTGCATGTATCGATACACACCTATATCTCTCAAAAAACCAGAAAATGCATGATGTATCGAATCATGCTTGCATGCTTCGATACATATCAGTCAAGATTTCAAGAAACTGATATATGTATCGATACACATACGTGTTTGTATCGATACATAGGTCAAATTTTTCAGATTTGTACGTTGGTCAAAGGGTTTGTATCGATACAAACCATCATTTGTATCGATACATGTATGTTAAGTTTTGCCTAAATTTGCTCAATTCTATTTTCTCTTTAAATATCAATGTGCTTTGTTATTGTAACAGAGAGAAAAACCTGTGAGAAAGTGAAATAGCTTTGATAAACTCTTTGAGATTCAAATTGGGTGAATAATTTGGATCAAAGGGTTATTCTTCACAAGATCATCATCTTCCATCAAATTGCAATTAATTGAAGAGTGAGTATGGGATCATTCGGATAAAGGTTGTACATTTGATCGATAACGTTCAATACGGCTTGCGGTGAATCAGAGGCATGATCGAGTTGATTTGTGAAGAAGGTTTGGGTTTTCTTAAGGATTCAAGATTGTGCGATATCTTGAAGGATCAACAACGAAGAAGCGAGGTACTCAGCTGGACGATTGGTGCGAGGATTTACGCACGGTTAGGATCGTTGGAATCAGAGGGAGAAACTTCATTACTTGTTGAGGTTTTTACGCATAGTTTGCATTATATTCGATATAGGGTTATTGGAGTCTTTGTAAATTGTGCACTATATTTCAATCGTTTTTAATCAATAAACGCTCCGTACCCGGCCGACCGCGAGGACGACCCGAAAGCCGTGGGAACTCCCTAATCAATCGTTTGTGTCTTTCTTCCTTAAATCTTTTACTTTACGCAATTGCTTTAATTTTCAATTCAATTGAATTTTTGTGTTCGTACGTGTGCACCAAAATTCAATTGACATATATCTTGATTGTGATTGGATTAGCTCTATCTTTGTGTAACTTGCTTGGACTGTGTTATTGGATCGTTTAATTCGAATATTTTGCACACGATCGTTTCTTGGTCTTTATCATCACACGTTCAAGGCTATACTACTTTTTCAGTGATCAATCGGGTGCAAAGAGACTACCGATCCGGTGGTGCTTCCGCGCGTACCTTTTGAATTAAATTTTTTAAAATCAACATTGTTTAAAAGGGCCACTTATTCAACCCCTCCTTCTAAGTGGTAGCCAAGTAGTCTAACACCAAAATGTCCGGTAAAAACAATATAAGTATTAAAAGCTGACAATAATTGTATATATCGGTTCAATGTTTGCATTTGACCAAGAACCGAAGTTCTTACCGGTTTGATCTCCGATCCGGTTTTTAAAACATTGCGTCCTAGATAAATTGATCTTTATGATAGGTTTTGGTTCTTACTTATTGATTCAAGCAACTATAATCCAAAAGATGAAATTAATTATGAGTTTCAATTTCTGAGTTTGATGCATATATCGATTAATGGGTTTGGTGCACCTACAAAATTTTGCATTTGATTCAAGCAACTGCATCTTTGTTGACTATTCTATTCCTTCTCCCATTTTAGTTCAAGATCTTTTTCTTAACAAAAATTACAAAATGCCCAATTTTCTCTCGAGCAATTTCGGAGTTTGAAACCTATAAACTCATAAATATGAAAGATCATGAAGAACACTAATAGAGTTTGACGAAAAATTTATAAAAAAGGGTAACATTGTACACATTGTACACATTTTATGACCTAAAGTTTCTATCCAAATCCAAGTATATAGTGAACATTCTTGAGCAAGCTCGCACACCTATTGGATACTCGAGCAATAGATAGTCCATTAATGGGGTTTCCTCTCCCTTTAAAGCTTGGTGCATTGTTATTTTTTCCACCGCAGTATATTGGGCAATTGTGCCTCATATTCTCTGCTGTCTTCAAGGAACTCAGTTTAAGATCAACTTTTTGTTTTTGTGATCTTCTTCCTTGAGATATATGCTTACTATAATATTGATTGGGCAGGTGATGCTACAAATTGTAAGTCTACTACAGCGTTCTATATCTTTCTTGGAGATTCTCTCATCTCTTGGAGAGTAAAAAACATGACATTTTCTTCCGCACTTCTATAGAAGTTGAGTGTCGTGCTACATCTACCACTAGTGAAATATTTAGGTTCTGTTGGTTACATTTTGATATGGATTCCCTCTTTCTAAACTAAACCAACTCCTATAAATTGTGATAATAATAGTGTCATTCAAATTACCCGCAGCTTTATTTTTCAAGAACACACTGAGCACATTGATATTGATTGTCATTTCACACGTCACGATCTCCAGCATGGCCCAATTATATTACTTTTCTATTTTTTTTCTTATTCCTTGCAAATTGCAGATTTGTTCATGAAAACAAATTCTCTATTGAAAACTTACGTTTATTGATTGACAACTTCTCAATGCTCTTTATTATTGTACTATTAGTTCGAGGGGAAATGTTACATAATAATTATTATATGTAGTATTATTATTATGTAAGAGTAATTTAGTCTTTTCTAATCTCTAACTAATTATATACTCTATTTGTAACTATTATGTGGAGTAAATTCTTTAGTATTGGTCTGAATAGCTGGCTGTAGAGCTGAGCCGGCCCATTCGGGCTTCATCGGGCCGGGCTAAAAAGTCCGGATAAAAAAATAGGCTGAAAAACAAGGCCGAGCTCGGCCCGGTACGGGCTCTCGGGCTTTCGGGCCGGCCCTTTTTTTTAAAAAAAAATGATTTTTTAAAGCAAAATTAGATGGATGAAGAGTAATGAAAAAAGAAGAAATTTAAGTGCCCAATAAATTTGACAAATCCAGAGACTTGTTATGCAACAAGTTACAGAGAAATCACAACATTAATTAATTTATTAATTACAAATAGGTTGAAATTTGTTAGAATTAATGTAAAGTTATTTAAGCTAGTTACAGTTTACGAGTAATTACATAGAGAAATAATTCACGACCGTGATTTTATATTTTTAGCTTATTTATTTTAATGACACAATAAGTTATTTTTACTTTTAGCTTATTTTCATTTCCTTATGTATATAATTTGCGTTACTAATGCATGTATATAATTTGCGTTACTAGTGTATATTTATTCTCTTAAATGCGCGTTTGATAGAATTAGAAGGTGTGTGTGACGTGCGTGTTGTGTTGCTCCCGTGTTGTTAACTTATTATGTTTGTGTGGGCTTTTAGATTGGTGGCCCAAGTAAAAATGTTATAAACATCCTTCCTTATTTACTCTTTTTTATTATTATAATTTTTTCGGGCTTGCAGGCGGCCCGCGGCCCATTCGGGCCGGCCCATATTTTTTGCGGGCTTTATCGGGCCGGGCTAAAAAGCCCGGATGTTAATTCGGGCTATTCAGGCCGGCCCATTTTGACAGCTCTAGCTGGCTGGATTGGAACTTATCAAACGACAATATTGGCAACAACATAAATAATTGGTCAATTTTTTTTGGTGTGGCTGCTAATGAGCTATGGAAAGATAGAAATTCTCTTGTTTTCTCCAATATTTCCATTATTGACAGAAATTTACTTTATAAAATCAACACGCAAGTTAGTTCTATTATTAATCTTCATAGCTTCCAAAAAAAACCTTGTTACAAGGCAACCAAGGGAAGTTGTCGCAGTTTCTCGGAAACCTCCCTAGACGAATGGCATAAGGTTAATGTGGCAGTACTGCTTGTGGTGGTCTGATTCGTAATAAACATGGACTTTTTGTAAAAGGGTTCTACAGTAAAATAGGATCTAGCAATGCTATTAGGGCAGAAATGTAGGCTCTTAGAACTGGAATTCGGAAAGCTCAGAATATGTCGCTGCCAAAGGTTGTTTTTGAAATGGATTCAAAGTTCATTGTCAACATGGTTGCCTCGAGACATACTAATAATGCTTATCTCTCTCATCTCCTTGGTGAAATTATTGATCTCCTTCAACATCCTAACTGAGAGACTTCAATTACTCATGTGTATCGAGAAACAAATCGGTGTGTTGATTTCTTGGCAAATAGGGGTCATTCTTCAAGCTTTGACGGGATATAGTTAATTTAGCTTGTCATTCGCTCCAACTCATTTTGTATGATGACTTTAGGGGGCTTCTTTGCCTCGTTTGATTCGTTAATTTTATTCCTCTTTATAAAAAAAAAATGCTTTTGCGTATTATATTAAACCCCTATGTTGGAGATAACTCCACAAAGATGAACAACAAAAGACTAAGAAAGAAAATAGAGAATAGAAGAATATGAATTGAAAATGGAAGAATGAATTAAAGGAAAATAGTTAATCTTTATTGAACACAACAACACCTGTGGCTTTGCCAGGAACCTAGACCAGGGGGTTCAAATTTTAAAAATTTAATTAATAATTATAATATATATCCAAAAAATTACATAGTACTCAACAAATAGTAGTGGTGGTCGTAAGCGCAGCTCGAACGAATGGTGGACATGTTTGAGCTCGACTTGATAAGAATTTGTTCGACTAGAAACTCAACTTGAGTTTGACATGAACTCTCTTTTTAGCTCGAGTTCGACTCGTTTAGAGTTTGCGAGCAGTTCGGTTCGGCTCATTAGGTTCAATTCATTTTCAACTTGAAACTAAAATCAAGAATTCGATATGAATTTTCAACTTCAAATAAGTCGAACTATATAGAGCTCAAGTCCAGTTCATTTAATTAACGAACTTAATATTTAGCTTAAGTTCAACTCATTTGGTACATGAACCAAGTTCAAAACCAAACAAGCCGAACTATATCTAGCTCAAGTTCAACTCGTTTAATTAACAAACTTAATAGTTAGCTTAAATTCAACTCATTTGGTTCATGAACCAAGTTCAAAACAAACAAGCTGAACTATATATAGCTCAAATTCAGCTCGTTTAATTAACAAACTTAATATTTAGCTTAAGTTCGACTCATTTGATTCATGAACCAAGTTCAAAAACGAACTATATATGACTCAAGTTCAACTCATTTAATTAACAAATTTAATATTTAGCTTAAGTTCGACTTATTTGGTTCATGAACCAAGTTAAACAAATTAATTGTCAAATTGATTTCAAAATTTATTCGAGTTGTTTAGGTTCATTGTCAGCCCTAATAAAGAGATAATAAAATTTGAAAATGAGTAAGTTAAATTTGGTTTGAGTTTAATTGGGTCAATGGTGCAATATAGAAAAATGAGGAGGTTCAAAATATAAATTATATAGGATTATATGTGTATACTTTTTAAGTCCAGGGGGTTCAGTTGAACCCCCCAACTATATGTGGCGACGCCACTGCACCTATAGATAGGTGAAAATTATACAAGATAAGAAATGTAACTTGGATAACAAGTTACTTACAAAGTTTATCCTTTTTAACTAACTACAAAATAGAAAATTACAACGATACACGTGACAATAACTGTCTAACTAACAAAACGAAACTGAAACATAACTGAACCACAAGGGAGGTTCAGAACCTATGAAGGTATCAGAAGCTAAGCTTGTTCATAACTTGTTATTTCATAACCTGTTTGAAACCTTCATAAGCTACTTGAGTTGGAATCTGTTTCAGAGCCTCTAACCTTCAAAAATAGTTCGAGTTAGAAGCTCCAAAGCTTGAATTACAAATTCAACAAGAAAAATGTGTTCCTCTTCCGCCCTATATATGTTTCAATATGTTCGCTGTTCCTAGCTAGCTAACACAAAGAACTAAAAATATCACTCATTTTCTATGTTCTTTCTTCTTTATGCTTTTTCGGTTTTTCCTTTCAATTTTCTCTTTTACTTTTCTCTACATGGCTTTAAATTTACCCATCATCTATCATATACTTTTCCTTTCATACCGTCAATTCAGTTTCTCGTCATTTTCTTCCTTTGATTTGTTCATAATTCAAACTACTTTGATTATTTTGTATTTTAGAGCACGTGTTTTGAAATTTGACTATTCTATGTTTGACCATTCATCTCATGCAACGTACTTTGAATTGCAACCAGTATTCCTCCGGAATAAAACAAAAAGATCAGAAACTTTGGTCAATAGATCGAACTGAATTCACGTGCGTATTCATTCTATTGTTTGCATTTTAATAACCACGTAGTACACTGATCTGTGACTATGTCACCAGAGACCCGTGATCATGTTCATGACAATAGTAATTAATAATGATAATTCTTCATCTATTCCAAAATAAATAATTTCACTTTTATTAATGTTGTGAATTCGATAATAAACTCACACCAATAATAAACTGATGTGTGGAGCAAGCGTAATAAACAACTAAATAATAAGCGGGATAGAAACAATGATTCAATAATCCAAAGCAATATGTTTATGCAGATCGGTGTTAATTAACCTATGTCTGGGGGGAAAGCAACTCTCAGTTCCACTAGAATCAAAGAAGTCACTTAACAAGAAATTCTAAATTGGGTTACAAGAATTAATCCTAATTCCCTAATTCTACCCAAATCCCGAATCTCCCGTGACCAAGAGACAAGAGAAAACTCGTTTTCCTCTCTAAGACCCTAGCCCTTGTTTGGTGGCAAACCCTAATCCTTGCCTCTACGTCTTTGTTCTCTTATTTTTCTATGAAGAAAACACTCTCTATTTATAGAAAAATATATGTCTATTATTTTAAGGAAAATGCTAAACAGTGCCCCTAAGCATATAAATATGGAAATTCTATCTCGGGATTTGTGCATTCAATGCATTGAGAATGTAAAAAGTTCTTTTATCAATATTAATTTTATCTTTTATTTCTATTTTTGGTATGTTTAACAAGTGCTCCGGGGCACTGTTTAGCATGACCCTTATTTTAAAACAAATCGTTATAAAATAATATCAAATCTCATATTGCTTCTAAATATATCTAATTTAAAACCAAACACAATCCAAGTCAGATATTCTTCAAAAATATATTTTTTCACAAAATCTGCAATATTCTAACTTCCAATCTTGAGATTTCAAGGCATATCCAACGATTAATGTATAATTTTAATTATTAATATGTTTAATTATTTTTTATTAAAAATTATTTTATTTGCTAATATTTACATGTACATATTAGTACAAAAATATTGGTAAAGTTGAATAAAAAATATGGTTAAAGTGGATCATATGAATAGTATATAAAATCAAAATTAAGTCATTTATTTTGGGATGGAAGAAGTATATACGATGGGTAAATTACTTGCTTATTTCTCCATATAGAAATTGTTTAATATGATCATATATAGTACTAGTGTTAATACATACAGTATCTAAACACATTTTATTAGTTTTTGATGTGGATAGAAATCAAACCATTGACTCTTCATCTTCATTTTCGGTGAGCATATAATAACTTCCAATTTTTAAAAGGGTCATACTAAACAGTGCAGCGATGCACTTATTTTTATTTTTATTTTTTTATAAGCAAATATTTGAATTATAAAAGTACGAGAGGTACTCAATCCTTATAATTGAAAGAGAAACACAATCCGAGAACATTAAGGGTCTGTTTGGCAACACCATCAAACTGTCTTATAGCTTATGTCTTATAGCTTATAAGCTAAAAGACCTGTTTGGTAACAACATTTTCAACACTGACTTATAGCTTATTTTACTGACTTATAGCTTATTTTCCATAAGCTATTTCAATTAGCTTATGAGCTTATAGCTTATAGCTTATCATCTTTTCTTCCATTTTTACCCTTATCATTTTACCTAAAATCCAATTTTACCCTTTTTAATTTATTATAATATAAAATAAAAACGTCACTCCTTTGCTTTCAATGTTTTTTTTTTTTTTGGCATTTTGCTTCCAATGTTTATGAAATAAAACAAATACGTACTCTCTTTATTTTTCAATTTGTATAGTTTACGCTATGTTCGACGACGTCGTCAGTTTTTAATATACTAGACTAGATGGAAGAAAATGCATTACATAACATTCACTAATAAAAATATAAATTTATTTATTATATTAGTTTATTTATATATACTGAAAATAAATATCCTACATAAAAATAATGAAGATAAATGTTGATTTAATCCGAAATAAATTAAAATTAAAAAATATATATGTTTAAAATGTTGTTGTATATAAAGTCCGAAAAAAATTTGTTTTATGTAACAATATTTTATGGCGCATTTGTAAATAACTATATTATCACCCATTCATTTTTGTACTTTTGATTTATTCATCATGTATTTATTACCATAAAAGATGTTGTACGTATATTGTCACCATTTTTTTAGTACATTTGATTTATCTTTTATGTATTTGTTATAAAAACCTAAAAAATGTAATTTTAATATTTTATATAAAGTGTAATAAAGAAAATAAATTGAAAATACAATTCAAAGAATAAAATTTAATTCTATATAAAAAATTAATAATATATAAAGATATATTAAATTAATAAATTTGAATAACTAAATTTGAAGTATCTTAAATATTTATTTATTTTTTTTTTGAAATAAAGTATCTTAAATATTAATTAGATATAGGTTTAATAATAATTTTTTATAAGAGATTTTATATGTCCTTTTTTGTCATTTTACACTTACCAGTCAGTTGAACCGCTAATTTTACCAAACACTTCAATCAGCTTATCAGCCATCAGCCATCAGTCATCAGCCATCAGCCATAAGCTATCAGCCATCAGCCATAAGTTAGTTTATCAGCCATAAGCTATTTTTGCTAAACAGAGCCTAAATCAACAATACTCCTACTTCGGCCTATAAACTACAACCACGACATATACTTAATTTGATCGACTAAAGAAGAATTGGAAACACAAATACCTCTAAAAAAATATTATTACGAGCATGCTATAAACTCCAAGTCCTAGCTAACCAAATAATGTGCGGAAATTTCTTATGTGTCTTGCCTTTGGTGAAGTCTCCAAACTGCATGAAATGCTACTGCACCGTATCAGAATTAATAAAGGCTATGTCCATCCACTTAAAAACTTGCCTCCAAATCTCTGTAGCCACACGACAGTGAAGGAAAACATGGACAATGGTCTCTTCCTCTTGATGACATAGAACACAACCCCTCTCAAGGTTGTTGGTTATGATACCTGTCAAATATCCCAAAAGTTTAAGCTGTTAGGATAGGTTACATAAATGGTTTTATATTATTTCTAACACGCTCTCTCACGTAAGAATCCATTTGATCTTGAAGCGTGGATAATGCATAGGACCACCTACCATATGCTTAAATTCCATTTTTTAATTAGAGTGAAGGGAGCGAGGATCGAACTCTAGACCACTTAGTCATAGAGGCCCCGATACCATGTCAAATAACCGATTATCTCAAAAGCTTAAGCTGTTAGGATATGCCACATCAATGGTTTTATATTATTTTTAACAATACATTTATCAAATAATGTCTCCGTAGTTGGTAATTTTTCAAGTAATAATCTCCAACAAAAAATGTTTATCTTCGACGGAATATTATTCTTCCATAATCTCTTCAAAGCATTGATCTTGACAGCAACCAAATCATCCATCACAGTCCTGTTTAACAACCCCAAACAAGCGGATCTAACGGAGAAGAAACCTGTTTTCGATGCCAACCAACGAGGCCTATCTTCAATAACTCCACAAGGTGGAACTTGCACAAGCAGCAGCTGTAGATCATGTGTTGCATCTTCCTCTATGGCTGATAATACGCAATTCCAACCCAGCTTCCACGACCAAACACCATTCTCCCACACCCGGTGCGCAAGTTATTAGCTAAAATATATGTCTACATTTGATAGCTTAACATATATTTTTAGGTTTTGTTAAAAAAAAATTAGGACATATGTTAACATTTTTGTAATTTTATAGACATCTATGTATGATTTATAGTTTTTTTTTTTTTTTTATAAAATTTATGATTTATAGTTTATGTTAAACTTAATAAAATATGTGTAATATTAGAATAGAATGGAATAGTCTGAGTACAATTGTTGAAGAGTTTAAATAGATTATACTATACTTAATGGGCCTAACTAATAGGCTAAGTAAACTTGAATAAAATCAATAATAATAATTATACAATATTTACAACACTTCCCCTCAAGCTGATGAATGGATATCAATCATTCGAAGCTTGCAAGTAAGTTGGCTGAATTGTTCTATTGGTAATCCCGTCTTCACCACTTCTGTCAGTAAATGCCGGTTGATTATCATAACATAACTTCATAGGATCTTCATATTGTGGTGAAAGTTGTTTAGAAGAGACAAAATTATAAGTAGGACGTCTATATATGGAAGGACATGATCTCTTTTTTCTTCCCAAAGCAAGAGGTACATCATTTGAGTTAGTATCACAAATATGAGAATTATTATTAGGATGGTCATTGATGACAGGAATTTCTACGGTATTTTTAGTATTATTATTAGTAGTAAAATGACCAAGACAGGCCCAAATACGAAGGAAAACCTACAAAAGCAAGAAAAAGCATCAAGATAGAGTCCAAGATGCAAAAAGACAAGAAAAAGCCAAAAAAGTGAAGAAATTAGCATTCCATCGTAGCACGATGGCTCCCATCGTGCCACGATGGGAGCTGCTTGTTCGCCAAGAAATCAGAAGCAATAAATCTGAAGAAAATCTTTGCATCGCAGCACAATAGAGTATATCGCAGCACGATGGAGTAACTTGGCGCCCAAGCTGATGAAATGCACAGGATCAGTTATAAAATTTAACTGAATCTTTCACATCGCAGCACGATGACTTCATCGTACTGCGATGCCTTGCTGAGACCCATTACGAAAACTGTAAATAGAGCCTCCCTTTCATTGTTTAAATCATTCAGAAATAGTAGAACACTCTATACTATAAGGAGATGTTCAGAGGAGTTCTATTGGGCATAGTTTTCTCCCGTACGGGAAAACTAACTCAGCAAGGTATGTTTCTTTAGGCTTTTGTATTTAGGTTATGATTTCTTTATTGTAATTTAAATATGTAGTCTTTATAATTATGCCTTAGGTTGTGGTGGAGAAGACGAACCCCCCTATGAATATTTGGAGTCTGTGATTGAGTCTAAGTTATAATAAATGATATTTAAGTATTATGTTTGTTATTTACTTTCGTGCACTTTAATAACGTATTCTCGTAATCTGACGGATAAGCGGGAGCACCCATAGAATTGATATCAGGTTTTGACTTGATATGGTCCGGAACTCGTAGTAAATAATGCTAGGTGTATAGAGACGGTAACATCCTGAACTAGTCGTGAACTGAGCGGTTAGAGGACGAATCATGCACTAGGTGTGATCTGAGCATTTAGAAGATGAACAGCCCGATACTAGGACCTAGAGGTTAATTGGTGAAGGTTATAATGCATGTTTATAAACAACTCACTTTGTAATTAGGGTATGTGACACATCGAGGTTAGGCTCCCGAGGTTAGCTTCGGCACGATTCCTGTGGATACGAACTCATTCTAAACACTAGAGTGTGAAATATTACTCAACGAGAGACTGATGCACTTGCCAGACCCTAGTCAAATTTTTGGCGCCGTTGCCGGGGATTGTGTTTATAAAGCTTTACTAGATTTATTTAAGTTTGCAAAAAATTTCAAAAATACAAAAAAAAATTAAAAAATCAAAAATCTTGTTGATGATTGTGGATTTTAATCTGTGAAAATTCTGGCTAAGGATAAGTCTTGGTATTTAAGCGATCCGTTGTGATCCACCTCACTTACCTGGGAATTTTTCATGGTGACAAAGACACATGAGACAAATCAAAAATAGTTCCACAGAAAATATTTATCCCAGTGCTACTGAGGTATTTTGTTTAAAGTGCATGCAGACAGGTACTCAAGACACTAGGAAGGCTGGACACAGCCAAACAAAGACAACATTCTCACAGGAAAACTCTCAAAGTGATGAGAGATGGATTATATTGTAAGAGAGAAAGCTGCAACAAAAAAGTCAATGGTCAGGCGGATCATTTGACTAGAGCTTCCCTAGGAAGTAAAAGAGAGAAAAAAGGGCTGTTAACAGGAATGGTTCGGAAACACAGGAACCATTGGCGAAGATGACAAAGGAAAGAGAGAAAGGCCATCGGGAAAGAAATAATTCAATCAGGAGAATCAAGCGGTAAAGTCACATCTGAAGATCCATTTCTTCCTCAGGAAGAAAGCGCAAAAAAGAAAGACGTGCACAAATATAAGTTTGGGGTGAAATTACTGTGTTATATGAAACTGCATCGGGAAATAAGTCGCCAACCGGATAGTTGAGGATATGGTGAAACAGACCTGGTCCTGCCAAATTGTAATAGGAAGGGAAGATGGCCAGTGCTTCAAGCTGGAACAAAGAAGCACATATAGAGAGACATGCGAACCTATCCTCTGTAATGGAGGAAATGCCTCAAGCTAATTAGCGGCTAAACAAGCGCTGCTTGGGAGGCAACCCAAGGTACAATTTACTGCTTTATTGTAATTTCTGCAATTTTAGAGTTTAATTTTAATTTAGGAAAAATAAAAGTACTACATTTTCGAAAGAAAGACCTAGAAAAATAAATTTTTGAGAAAAAAGTTGAAAAATCAAAATTTTACAAAAATCAGGCAGTCCATCGCAGCACGATGCATCCAATCGTGCTACGATGAACAACGTTCAAATTTTCAAAACAAATGGACGTCCATCGCAGTACGATGTATCGTATCGTGCTGCGATGTGAACAGATAATTTTTTCAAATCCAACAGCAAACCATCGCAGTACGATGCGATCCCATCGTGCTGCGATGAGTGAACGTTGCCTATAAATAAAGCACGAATTTTTCACTTTTCACATCAAAATTTTACGCCGTTACTCTGCTCAAATTTACCTAGAGACTTCTCAACATCCTTACCTCTTAGAAAACTCCAAAACTCATATTCTTCTTCTTCTTCTACACTTTCTAAACCTTCCATCTGAAGGTGTGAAAAACACAAGAAGGTTGGTTGAATTGTGTTTTGGGTAGTTTGAAAATTTCTTCAAAGTTATAACACTTATCAGATTTTTCAGCGGTAGAAAAACAAAAACATAAACAACAACGTGTATGAAAGAGTAAGAGAGTGAGAGAAAGAGAGAGACAGAGATTTTATACTGGTTCCTCTCACAAACCGAGAGTACGTCCAGTCCCCTTGCACTTTCAAGGGAGTTCACTAATAATCACCAAAGATTACAATGCTCAAGCACACAGGCAAGAGACTTCCAATGCTCAAGTAAACTTACAAGAGACTTCCTTTGCTCAAACACACACGCAAGAGACTTCAAAACAACTTACAAATAAAACAGAGTATATGAACACTGATATGCAAATCAATGTTCAATGAAATAAAATAAATACAACTCAATGACAAGACTTAACTTAGAATCCTAATAAAAGAAATCTAAGGTTCAACAACTGTATGATTCAGAAGCTGAAGCTTTGGGTCTTGGATATTCAAATGAGTTCAAGTTGTATTCAAGTTGTTTTTGTGCTTAGGATGATTTTTGCAGAGTAACAACTCTTCAAAAAATTGTTCAATTGTGTTGTACACAAAAACTTCAATTCAGCTCCTATTTATAGTAAAGGGTGGAGCGTCTTGAATTTGAATTTGTTGCTGTGAGATTGCGCCAGCTGGAAATAGTACAATCCTTAACCATATCTAGTAACCTTTGTGTACGAACAATCTTGGGAAGAAAGATTCGTCCAAATCAGGTAATAAGTTCGTACAATAGTACCAACGTCATTATCCCTGAGGATAAGGTTGATTCTTCAGCTTTTGGGTTGTCAGAAGATGATGAAAATCAATCATTGTTGCAGAGAATGTTTTTCTGACAAAACGACTCTCACTGCACATATCAGAACATGATGTCTTCAAAACACAACTTCTGATAGCTTAGCTTCTGATATGCAGCTTCTGACGCGACTTAACTTTGCATCTTCTGATGAGCATGTTCTGGTCAGAATTTGCTTGCCATTTCAGAGCTTCAATTGTACTCAAAGTGAATATAAAATTTTAGCTTATATATATGCACACTTAGAGTAAATAATTAGTATACCCTATTGTATATTAATACTCTTGTTATCATCAAAACATAATTGAGTCATGTCAGAACCTCTTTTGTTCCAACAATCTCCCCCTTTTTGATTGATGACAAACCAAGTATTAATTTACAATGGTTGTTGATTAATTATATCATACTTCTCTCAGGTTTATGAGTTTTGCAAGCTCCCCCTGAGTTCAACAATGATTAATTAAATTAGTTTAAAAATATTTATATGAATTTTGAACTTGGCTTATACACTTGACTCTCAGAGGCTAGGTTTGCAAGCTCTCCCCCTAAGTCTGATAATTATAAAAGAAAATTGCACTCTTCTCTCATAAGTAACATGTATAATAAGTTCAAATCTCAAATAGAAATTTTCCTTAATATATCAATCAGAACGTTAAATAAATTGATACAAAAAATTGGTATTTTCGCTTCAGGTTTAGCGTTCCACAAATTGATATACTCTTACTCCCCCTTTTATCATTAAACAAAAAGATTAAAGAAAAACTGACAAGAAATAAATGCCAAGTTTGAAAAAAATTGGTCAAAGGGAGAGTTTCAAGACAGTCAAGTTTAAGAAAGTGGTTACAACTAAACCAATTTAATGATTTGTCGTAAAACCATAAACTTGTCTGTTTTGAAATCCTATATAAGGACCATAAACCTTTGTCATTTCACTCAACACTTCCATTGTATGTTAAAATACAGAGATGGATAAGCATAGAAGAGTGATCAAAAGTAAGAAATCACAGGAGAAGAAGAAGAAGAAAGTGAAGATTCAACAAGATTCAGAGTCTAAGAAGAATCCTCAGAAGATGAAAGCATCAACTTCTGCTCCTGTTAGAGCCAATTATCAAACAAGATCCAAGACCAAACAACAAGAGTCCTTATCTGAGTCAGAATCTGAATGAGATTCTGACTGGAAAGAATTCTTGAGTACATATGTTCCACCTAGGGAAGAATACCCGTCCTCTCCTGCTGATTCCAATAAGCTAGATTTAGAACTAGCTGTTTCTGATGTAGAATTCAAGTGAAAAGGTGGAGTAGAACTTATGTAATCAACAATTATTTTGGAATAAAACTCTTTATTTAGTTTTGAAATCCGTGTCGTGATATTTGTCTCAAAAATATTTGTGCATGCATAAAGTAAATAATAGAATATAATCAAACAGGATAATTAACCAATTAAACAAACAAGTACTTCAGTGATTAATTAAAATAAAGGTTTCACAAACATAGTCAAAACAGATTCTGAATAATTACACAACAAAATAAAATAAAGTGCATAGAATCCTAGGGTTGAGGTGGAGGAGGAGGAGGTAATCTTGCATCAATACTCTGAAGAGTAGCAAGGATAGTGGCCAATACAACAGAATGTTCATCAACCTTCTTCTTCAGATTATCTTGATCTTGTCTCATAAGCTGAGCAAATTCTGAAGCATTTCTTGCAAGTTGTTCAAGCCTTGCTTGCTCAGCAGCTATTCTAGCTTCTTCTGCTAGTCTAGCTTCCTCTCTTGCTTGAGCCTCTTGCCTTTCCTTTTCAAGTCTTTCATCCTCCAATCTCTTCCTTTCACGCTCAGCAGCTTCTCTCTTCTCTTGTTCAATCCTCTTAGCTTCTAATCTAGCCAACTCCTTTCTAAATTCTAACTCCTTCTTATAGGATTCTCTGATGGCCTTTATCATATTCTGAAGTCCAGCTCTCATTAGATCACACTCTTTGTCAATGTCTGCTGACTCAATAGACATATTAGGAATAACAATTTGAATTCTCCTAATATTCTTGTCAACAGCTTGCAGCAGTTTTGTAATGTCTTCCTTAGTTTCACTAATGGGTTCATTTTGGATCCTAGAGGATAGGTGAGGAGGGACATAGATACACTGATGAGAAAGATTCTGCATGTAAGAGTTTACAACAGAAGATGGAATATCAGCTGAGTCCGATTCCAAGTTTTTAGTGATTGCTTGGAGGTGAGGGTTGATTTGGGCTTCAGCAGTGAATGTGTTGTCCATATCCACATGGTGTGGGGATTTTTCAACAACATTTTCTGGAGGGTTAGGATTCTCAACAACTTCAGAGTTTGGGTTGTTTTGAATTGTAGGTTCTGGTGAATTTTGGGGTTCAGCTTCTGGTGGGGGTGTTTGTGGTTTAGTTTGTTCAACTTCTGGGGTAGGTTCCAGATTTATTAATTTTGGGTCAACATAAAGAAGAGATTTGTGAGGGGGTGTGTTCTTTGGACGAGATTGTGGTGGTGGTGAGGGTGTAGCATCAGAATCTTCATCCACATCCACAGTGTGAATGATTGGTGTAGTACCAGAAGTAGTAGCTTGTGCTGTATCAGTAGATATTTTATTAGCTTGAGATTCTGATGGGTTAGTTTGAAGAGGGTTAAATGGCTTTGATCTATGTTGATTCTCAGAAAGAGTAAGATCTTTCTCAGAATTAACACCTTTGAAAATTCTATTCAAAGCCCATTTAACTGGAATTGAAAATGGTTGAACTGAGTTTGGTTTTAGAAAGACATTAACAACTTCTGAGCTATTTTCAAGAGTATCAGAAGACTTACTATTTGTTGTTGGCCCATATATCTTTAGAGTAGAAGCCATAGTCTCAGGATCATTTCTTGGTGGTAGCTTAGAGTTCATATCATCAAAAACCTTGGGGTCAATCCCACATTCATAGCCATCCTTCAGTTCTACTTCCTTCTCTTTGAGAGTAGCAACTTTCTCAATTGCTGCTTGAATCTCAGCCAATTCCTTTTCTTCTTCTGTTGCATCTTCCAGCAATAATTTCTTAGATGCTTTTGGCTTTCTGGGCTTTCTTGGTCCAGTATTTGTCTTAGCAACCTTCTTGCCACGAGACTCTACAGGACTCTTAGCAGCTTTCCTTTTCAAGAAGACTCTGGATGGTAGATCCAAAATCCTTGATTGTCTAACAGTTAAACCTTGGGTTTCTCCACTTCCAACTTCAGCTCCAAGACTTTTCAAGAACTGAGCATGAGCTTCTGCTACAATTCTGGCATCCCTATCACTCACATGAACCAGTCTACACTCAGCAATATTGTCTTCAGTTTCTCTAATGAACAGAGGATGTGTTGGATGGGCAATCTTGTTATTCTTCACAAGGTGTAGATACCTAGAGTAGTGCTATTGATCACCTTAGAACTAGTCAGATAAGTACCATACCCAGGGAAGAAAGATGTGATAACATCCAACAAAGCACACTGAGCAAACATGTGACTGAGGAGTCTTCCATGGTGAATGATAGGTTTGTCAGCATCAATGGAGTCCAGAAGATGGATGAAGATTAGCTTAGCAACATCCAATAAGTTCCCCTTTCCAACATGAAACGTGAAGAGCTTCTGAATAGCAGAAATTTGATCAGTACCTCCCAGCTTGGGCACAATACTTTCAATCAGAATCTTATAGATCACCTTGCAGATATTTGTCAGCTGAAGCTTATCTGCAGGATTAGTTTTCTCCTTGTATATGAACTGCTCAACATCTGGGGAAACAAAATCTGATGTCTTGAGAAAGAAACCATCATCTGATAACTTCAGAGCCTCATAGATGTGAGCCAATCTAATTGAGATTCTGAATCCAGCTACAAAAGATTCAACTTCAGTAGTAACAAACGGTCTTATACCCATTTCCATAGGTGTTTTCCTTGTAACTCTGGTCTTTCCTTAACCATCTTCTTCAACTTAGCATTATATCTATCCCTTGTAATAACCGTCGCCTTCATCCAAAATTCTTTGATTAACTCCGTATACGTTGGACCATTCAATACGTCGAAGTAATACATCAAACCTTGTTTCTCGAAAAGTTCCTTTACTTCAGGAAATCCATTTACTCTATGGCTTTCAAAATCAACCGGATTCTCAACGGCAAATTGAAGATCATCATATTTGTACGACCGTTGATCCTTGGCAAATTAGGTTGGGACGGAGTTTTTGGTTTCAATGATGCAAGCTTTAACTTTAGCCATTTGATGAAGTTTGGGGGTTAGGGTTTGCTAGTTTGAGAGAGAAAGAAATTGCTTGAGTTTTAGAAGAATGAAAGTGAGGGTTGTGAGAGTGCAAAAGTGTGAATGTGAACAGTTATGTGTTTAAATAGAAAGTTCGCCAAAAAAATAGTAGTACAGACACATAGGGGATCCTTACAAAAACGTTCTAATGGTCTCAACTTCTGATACAGAAGGTTCTAATGGTCTCAACTTCTGATAACTATTAGATCCTTACAAAAACTAATTTCACATCAGAGTCTCAGCTATTCAGGGATTTCCATCATATTCAAATTCTTTTAGATAAAATCAAAACGTTCAACAGCTAAGGGTTTTGTAAAGATATCAGCCCATTGATTTTCTGTTTCAATGAACTTAAGATCAATTACACCCTTTTGAACATAGTCTCTTATGAAATGATGTTTAATCTCAATATGCTTAGCTCTTGAATGTAAAATAGGATTTTTGGAAAGATGGATGGCTGCAGTATTATCACAATATAAAAGAATATTGTTACTGCTTATTTGATAATCTTCCAATTGATATTTCATCCAAAGTAGTTGTGTACAACATTTTGCTGCTGATATGTATTCTGCTTCTGCTGTTGACATAGCTATGGTGGTTTGCCTTTTACTAGCCCATGAAATCAAATTCTCACCAATGAATTGACAATTGCCACTGGTGGATTTTCTTTCAATTTTATCACCAGCATAGTCAGCATCACAGAATCCAATCAGTTTGTAGTCATTGGATTTTTGATACAGTAATCCAATGTTACAAGTAGCTTTCAAATATCTAAAGATTCTCTTCACATCAGTGAAATGAGATTCGATCTGATTGAAATCTTGCACACAAGCATACACTGAATAAAATATCAGGTCTTGAGGCAGTTAGATAAAGAAGAGATTCAATCATACCTCGATAGAGCTTCTGATCAACTTTGCCTTCAGATTCTTCTTTGCTTAAGCTTGATGTAGGATGCATTGGAGTGTTCATGGGCTTGCAATCTTCCAAATTGAATTTCTTCAGAAGATCTTTTATATATTTTGATTGATGAATGAATGTTCCTTTCTTTGTTTGATTTATTTGAATTCCAAGAAAGAACTTCAATTCTTCCATCATGCTCATCTCAAATTCATCCTGCACAAGCTTAGAAAAATTCTTGCATAAAGTGGCATTAGTTGATCCAAAAATGATATCATCAACATAAATTTGAATGATCAAAATGTCTTTCTTTAGTGTTTTTCTGAATAATGTATTATTAACTTGACCTTTTTCAAAACCATTGTTTACTAAGAAAGTACTCAGTCTCTCATACCAAGCTCTGGGAGGTTGTTTGACATATACTTCTTCAGAAATAACACCATTAAGAAATGTACTTTTTACATCCATTTGATATAGAGTGATACCATTATTGACTGCATAAGATAAAAGTAACCTGATTGCTTCCAGTCTAGCTACTGGAGCATATGTCTCAGTAAAATCAATTCCTTCTTGTTGACTATATCCTTGTGTAACAAGCCTTGCTTTGTTTCTGGTTACTTCACCTTGCTCATTCAGTTTGTTTCTGTATACCCATTTTGTTCCAATAATGTTCTTGTGCTTGGGTTTGGGTACCAGATCCCATACATCATTTCTCTTGAATTGATTTAATTCTTCTTCCATAGCAAAGATCCAAGCATCATCTGAGAGAGCTTCATTTGTTGTCTTTGGTTCAATCAAGGATACTAGTCCAAATAATGATTCTTCATCTCTGAAGTTTGATCTTGTTTTTCTAGGACTATTCTTGTTTCCAAGAATGAGCTCTTCAGGATGTGAAGATTTGTATTTGAAAGTGTTTCATGGAATCTCAGTTGCTTCAGAGTTATCATCATCAGTTTGATGTTCTTGAGGAGCATCAGAAGGTCTTGCTTCTTGAGTTTCAGAGTCTTCTACAGATTCTGTGTAGTTGTCGTATTCTGGAGCTTCATCTTCTGAGTCATCAGATCCTGACACATCTATAACAGGCTCTGACTTTTTATCATCGGGCTCTTTATCATCAAACTTTACGTCCATAGATTCTTCCACTGTCTTAGTTTCAGAATTATACACTCTGTATGACTTAGAGCGTTCAGAGTACCAATGAAGATATCCTTACAGGCTTTAGAGTCAAATTTCTTAAGATGGACTTTGTTATTCAGAATGTAACAAGTACTGCCAAATTGATGAAAATAAGAAATATTGGGTTTTCTTCCTCTAAACAGTTCATATGTTGTTTTGTTCAAAATAGGTCTTATATAGATTCTATTTTGAATATAACAAGCAGTGTTAATAGCTTCTGCCCAAAATAATTTTGCTAAATTATTTTCATGCATCATGGTGCGTGCTATTTCTTGCAAAAATCTATTCTTTCTCTCTACAACTCCATTTTGTTGTGGAGTTCTAGGAGAAGAGAATTCATGGAGAATTCTATGTTCTTCACAAATTTTTTCAAAAGGTTCATTTTAAAATTCACCACCATGATCACTTCTTACTTTCAAAATCTTGGAATCCTTTTCATTTTGAATTTGGGTGCAGAAGATGCTAAACACTTCATATGTGTCGTCTTTAGTTCTCAGAAATTTAACCCAAGTCCATCTACTATAATGATCCACTATGACTAATCCATACTTCTTACCATTGATTGAAGTAGTGCTAACTGGTCCAAAAAGATCAATATGTAAGAGTTCTAAAGGTCTAGAAGTAGAGACAATGTTTTCGAGCTTAAAAGAACTTTTGACAATCTTTCCTTTTTGACAAGAACCACAAAGTGAGTCTGAGTGATATTTAATTTTTGGAAGACCTCTGACAAGATTATCCTTGCTAAGCTTGGAGATTAATCTCCAGTTAGCATGACCCAATCTTTTGTGCCAGATCCATTTTTCATCACTCAGTGTTAAAAGACAAAGCACTTGTTGTTCCTTTAAATCAGAAAAATTGACTTTATAAACGTTGCCTTTTCTATTTCCTTTAAAAACAATGGATTGGTCAGAGTTTCTTATTACAGTACATGAACCCTTATTAAACATGACATCATAATTACTATCACATAATTGACTTATGCTAAGTAAGTTATGATGTAGTCCATCTACTAACCAAACATCAGAAATTAACAAAGAAAAATTACCAACTGTACCTATACCAATGATCTTTCCCTTCTGGTTGCCCCCAAACCCTACTGTTCCTCTCTCTTGCTGATTCAGGGTGTGGAATAAAAGCTTGTCTCTTGTCATGTGACGTGAGCAACCACTGTCTAGATACCATGAACTTTCTTTTCTTCTTTGGGTGCATACCTGCAGCATACACTATTTCAGACTTTGGCTCCCATATTCTGATGGGTCCATGTTGGTTAGTTTTATGAATCTTATTCTTCTTCTTAGAGTATTCAGAAGATCTAGAGTCAACTGAGCCTTTAGAATATGATTTAGGCTTATGTTGCCTCTCAGACTTTCCTCTTGAGTGTGTCAGAGAACCAGTTACCAAGTTTGCTTTAGAAGTACTGGTGCCTCGCTTATCAACAGGCTTTGGTACTCTGATAGCTTTAACTTGAGTAGACATGGATACTGAAGTGAGGGGAACCTGGGTTTTAGAAGACTTAGGTTCAGAAGATGAGTTATCTTTTGATACCTTATCTTGCGGTTCCAAGGTCACAAGAGTATCATACACAGTCAGAGGTTCTGAATTACCCTTAGTAAGGTTAGAGTAAGATTCTGAAGGTGGTTTACTTAAACAGGCAGAATTGTTTGCTTTCCCATTATCAGAGGATGTAAGGGAACCAAGTCCTTGTCTTCTATAATAATTGCTCCCACCATGAATCATAGAAGACATCTTAACTTTGTCGATGTTATGATGGACAAACTCTTGAAGAGAAATTTCATACTCATCATAGGGTTTGTGACATGTTCTGCAACCAGTTTCAAGCACTTTAATTGTTTTAAGAGATTTTTGATAGTTTGCTTGAGTCTGGTTGAGATTTTCATTGAGCAGTTTCAATTTTTGTTTATAAAGATCTAGCTCATTTGACTTTTCCATGAACTTCATCATAACATCTTTCAAAGCCTTGGTGACTTGAGTACTAGACATTTTAGAAATTACCTCTTCAATATCATCCGTGTCGACTCTGAATCGCTTTCATTATTTGATGTGCCAGTGGCAATAAGTGCCATATTTGCCTCCTCAGAGTGTTCATCATTAGATAATTCATTGATGTCTTCCCAAGTAGCCATCAGACTCTTCTTAGCTTTATTTTTGATTGTGCTCTTTCTTCCTTTACCCTTGGAGTTGAGTTCAGGACAATCAGCCATGAAGTGTCCAGGCTTGTGACAATTGAAACAATTTTTCGTGTCATCCTTCTTCTCTTTGCTAACGTTGTTCCTCGAACCAAATCCTTTGGTTGAGTAGTTTTTGCCCCTCTTTGACCACTTTTGGAACTTCATGGACAAGAGTGCAAAGACATCATCATCTGATCCATCTTCTTGGTCATCTATGGAAGATTCCTCTGCTTCAGATTCTACAACTTTGGCTTTCAGAGCCTTAGACGAAACTGAAATAGATGGCAAAGCCACATATTTTAGTTTCTTCTGAGGCTCATTAGAAGATAGTTCAATCTCATGACTCATGAGAGAACTTATCAATTCCTCCAAGCCAAGTGTGTCCAAATCTTTAGCTTCCTGCATAGCTGTTACCTTAGGCCTCCCCCTTGAAGGTAAGCTTCCTAGAATCTTCCTTACATGATCAGAAGTTGTATAACTTCTCTTCAGAATTTGGAGACCAGCCACGAGAATTTTGAATCTAGAATATATAGATTCAATATTCTCATCACCCTTCATTCTAAAGAGTTCATACTGTTGGATCAAAAGAGTAGCCTTTGCTTCTTGAACCTGTTTGTTCCCTTCATATGTGGAACATAAGGAGTCATATATACTCTTGGCAGTAGATTTGTCTGTAATCTTGAGATATTCATCATAAGATATACAACCAATGAGAAGATCCTTGACTTTGTGATGTTTCTTGTAAGCCTTCTTGTCAGTAGGAGTGAACTTCTTTCTTTCTTCAACAGATAACTTACCTCTTTCATCAAGACCTTGAAAAGTTACCCCTTCTTCAACCAAGTCCCAAAGTTCATCATCTATACCAATGAGATGACTGTAGATTCTATCTTTCCACCAGGAAAACGTAGAACCATCTCCATTGAACTTTGGTGCTTTGTTGTTTGACTTATCTTGAACATCATAGTCATGATGCAGCTGCAGCGTAACTTATTGTGTTTTTCAACAAGAAACTGTCTCACTGTTAAGTGATAAAAATAGAACCAGGCTCTTGATGCCAATTGAAGGTGTGAAAAACACAAGAAGGGGGGGTTGAATTGTGTTTTGGGTAGTTTGAAAATTTCTTCAAAGTTATAACACTTATCAGATTTTGCAGCGGCAGAAAAACAAAAACACAAACAGCAACGTGTATGAACGAGTAAGAGAGTGAGAGAAAGAGAGAGACAGAGATTTTATATTGGTTCCTCTCACAAACCGAGAGTACGTCCAGTCCCCTTGCACTTCCAAGGGAGGTCACTAATAATCACCAAAGATTACAATGCTCAAGTACACAGGCAAGAGACTTCCAATGCTCAAGTAAACTTACAAGAGACTTCCTTTGCTCATGTACACACGCAAGAGACTTCAAAACAACTTACAAATAAAACAGAGTATATGAACACTGATATGCAAATCAATGTTCAATGAAATAAAATAAATACAACTCAATGACAAGACTTAACTTCGAATCCTAATAAAAGAAATCTAAGGTTCAACAACTGTATGATTCAGAAGCTGAAGCTTTGGGTCTTGGATATTCAAATGAGTTCAAGTTGTATTCAAGTTGTTTTTGTGCTTAGGATGATTTTTGCAAAGTAAAATTGTTCAATTGTGTTGTGCACAAAAACTTCAATTTAGCTCCTATTTATAGTAGAGGGTGAAGCGTCTTGAATTTGAATTCGTTGCTGTGAGATTGCGCCAGCTGGAAATAGTACAATCCTTAACCATCTCAAGTAACCTTTGTGTACGAACAATCTTGGGAAGAAAGATTCGTCCAAATCAGGTAATAAGTTCGTACAATAGTACCAACGTCATTATCCCTGAGGATAAGGTTGATTCTCCAGCTTTTGGGTTGTCAGAAGATGATGAAAATCAATCATTGTTGCAGAGAATGTTTTTCTGACAAAACGGCTCTCACTGCACATATTAGAACATGATGTCTTCAAAACACAACTTCTGATAGCGTAGCTTCTGATGAGCATTTTCTGGTCAGAATTTGCTTGCCATTTCAGAGCTTCAATTGTACTCAAAGTGAATATAAAATTTTAGCTTATATATCTGCACACTTAGGTTAAATAATTAGTATACCCTATTGTATTTTAATACTCTTGTTATCATCAAAACTTAATTGAGTCATGTCAGAACCTCTTTTGTTCCAACACCATCAACCAAATTTCCCAACAAAAAACCAAACTTTTTCATAAAAATTAAACCTTTTTCACTTTCACTATCATGGCACCAAAACGATCCAGAGTATCAGGATCCACTTCACAGGCTACCCCTCCTCGCTTCTTGAGTAGTGTTACTATGAGGCAGTTTGGTATTGTCGGGGAGAAGGGGTTGGTCCAGGAGATAGGGATCGAGATCCCTGCTTTCGACTCGCTGCCACGAGTTCGGGAGATTATTACAGGTTACGGATGGGTGCCCTTCAACAACATGTTGGGGGAATGCAACAAGACCATCATGGAGGAGTTTTACGCCAATGCTTGTGCATTCGGCGCTGGTGATTACAGGTCCTACGTCCGGGGTGTTTATATCAGCTTCTCCCCGGCCGATATTGATTCTACTTTCGGATTCCGCCCTGAGGGTTAGTGTGGGGTCCAGATGAGGCGTGCTTCCTGGAGAGAGTGAGCTATTACCGACGCCGAGTACGACCAGATCCGAGAAGCCCTGGCTATGCCTGGCAAGGATTGACGTTACTCGAGACAGGGGGCCAGGCAGAGACTACAGGGTACGGACATTCTGGCTCTGGAAAAGTTGTGGGCCAAATGGTGGACCCACAACTTTGAGGCATGTTCCAACGAGACAGAGATCATCACTTCTAGATGCATGGGCATCTACAGCATCATGATGGGGGAGCCCATCCAGGTTGGCGGTGTGATTGCGCGGAGCATCAAGCACATGGTCACATCTTCAGAGGCCTCCATTGGCCACCCTTTCGTCATCTTCCACCTGTGTGCCCAAGCTGGGGTACCAGAGGAGTATGATGACGACATCATCGGAGCAGAGATTCCTCTGGGAGCGAGATTCCTTTCCCGAGCCCAGCGGGATTTTGAGAGAGCCCAGCAGGGGCATCAGCCACAGCAGCCACCACAGCAGCAGCAGGTACACCAGCCGCAGGTACACCAGCCGCCACCCCAGCAGCACCAGTTCTCAGAGTATGAGTTGGGCATGGTGGCCACTCGGTATGATATGCACGTCCTGATGAACTGGGGGTTACCCAGATACTCCCCCCACATGATGGACGCTGTTCAGGGGTATAGAGCACAACATCCACTGCCTTCCTACCGCCAGCAGTATCCAGAGCAGCCGGATTTGACGAGGCACTTCAACAGGCAGAACCAGAACTTGCAGCAGCATCAGCAGCAAGTTCAGGATAGATGGGATCAGGCAGTTGCTGAGGAGTTGGCAGCTGAGATTGAGGAGGAGATGGACAGTGGTGATGAGGGCGGGCACTAGATCCGCATTTTTTTAGTCTTTCTATTATTTATGTACTTTTGTTTTATGTACTTTTTATTATTATTATTATCTATTGTACTTTGAATTTCCTGATTATCATTTTCATCTATTTAACCCTTATTCAAACTTACAAAAAAATAAATAACTGTTTGCTGTTTATTATCTAGTGCATGACTAACTGTTATAGGTAAGATTGCGGCGAAATGAGTTATAAATCTTGATGAGACAAATTTCACCCCTTCATACAGAAAAATAAAAGGTGATTGCTCCGAAGTGCGAAGTTCGGGAGACAGAGAGACGAGTGATGAAGCTGATGTCTGTGAGAAAAGTGTTCAACTTCAGATATACCTAAGCCATGTGAGGATTTGAGCCAAATATTTCCAAATGGTATTACCACTTTCTTTCGAATTACTATGAGAGTACCGTGCACTTGTTTATTTTCTAGAACTTGCTCTAATTCTCTGCTGACTGGTCAATTTGATATTATATGAATTGAGGCAATTGTTTGTTATAACCCATAGCCTTTTCAAGCCACCCTTTATATATTATATCCTTTGCTAGCCAAATTTGAGCTGTAAAAAATATTATCCCTTTTGTTTCGGTGACAAACCACGATACAAGCTTATAGACCAGAAAAACAATGAAATTACCCTCTTTGGAGTTAGGTAATAGTTCTCAAAGTCTTGGCAACAAAATAAGTTTGGGGTTGCTCATGGAACTAGCAACATCTAAGTTTGGGGTGGGTATACGGAGAACTATCACTACAAAAAGAAAAAAATAAAAGAAAAGAGACGGGAAAAATCGAAAATTCCCTAAAAAAATAGTCTCTTAAAAAAAATAAATGAAAAAGAAAGAGCCAAAGGGCAAATAAAAGAGCCAAAGGGCAAAAGAAAGAGCCAAAGGGCACAAAAAGTGATAGAAAAGAACCACACAAAGACACATCCGGTTCTTCATCTCCGATACCAACACAAAAAGGCACCCTAAGGAATAAAGGTTGCGCACACAAAAAGGAACAACAAAATAGAACTTAACTCCAATGTTTAGACTACTATTCCCAAAAATGTCCTACCTTGACCTAAGCCACGTTATAACCCTGAAAAGACCTCCAATAATGCATGAATATTGAATTTTGACCGGTTGCTTAGAGATCTTGCAAGCATATGGTAAAATGGCAGGTTGTACGATGATTGGGAGATAACCCTTTCAATTAATGAGCGAAAAATACAAATGTGAGAGAGAGAAAAGTTGGACATGGACTCTTGCGGGAATTTGTCCGATTTGCTACTATTGACGTCTCCTAAGCCTAGCAGGACTGAGCATGATCGTGGCGGTAAGAAATCAGCGGTACCATTGCTGAAATATAAGAAAGGTTGTGAAATTCCTATCATTATTATTTATCTCTTATTTCTCTAACGATCTTGTCTGACATCATGTTACTTGAGGACAAGCAACAGTTTAAGTTTGGGGTTGTGATGACAGGAATTTCTACGGTATTTTTAGTATTATTATTAGTAGTAAAATAACCAAGACAGGCCCAAATACGAAGGAAAACCTACAAAAGCAAGAAAAAGCATCAAGACAGAGTCCAAGATGCAAAAAGACAAGAAAAGCCAAAAAAGTGAAGAAATTAGCATTCCATCGCAGCATGATGGCTCCCATCGTGCCACGATGGGAGCTGCTTGTTCGCCAAGAAATCAGAAGCAATAAATCTGAAGAAAATCTTTGCATCGCAGCACGATAGAGTAACTTGGCGCCCAAGCTAATGAAATGCGCAAGATCAGTTACAAAATTTAACTGAATCTTCACATCGCGGCACGATGGCTTCATCGTACTGCGATGCCTTGCTGAGGCCCATTACGAAAACTATAAATAGAGCCTCCCTTTCATTGTTTAAATCATTCAGAAATAGTAGAACACTCTCTAGTATAAGGAGAGGTTCAGAGGAGCTCTATTGGGCATAGTTTTCTCCCCTTACGGGAAAACTAACTCAGCAAGGTATGTTTCTTTAGGCTTTTGTATTTAGGTTATGATTTCTTTATTGTAATTTAAATATGTAGTCTTTATAATTATGCCTTAGGTTGTCGTGGAGAAGATGAACTCCCCTATGAATATTTGGAGTCTGTGATTGAGTCTAAGTTATAATAAATGATATTTAAGTATTATGTTTGCTATTTACTTTCGTGCACTTTAATAACGTATTCTCGTAATCTGGTCGGATAAGCGGGAGCGCCCATAGAATTGATATCAGGTTTTGACTTGATATGGTCCGGAACTCGTAGTAAATAATGCTAGGTGTATAGAGACGGTAACATCCTGAACTAGTCGTGAATTGAGCGGTTAGAGGAGGTATCATGCACTAGGTGTGTTCTGAGCACTTAGAAGATGAACAGCTCGACACTAGGACCTAGAGGTTAATTGGTGAAGGTTATAATGCATGTTTATAAACAACTCACTTAGTAATTAGGGTATGTGACACATCGAGGTTAGGCTCTCGTAGGTACCTTAGTTGTTAATGTAGGGAAACTTTAATAAACATTGTGTAATAGTAAGGTATTACTACAACAAGGATAATTCATCGCCGAACATAATCTAAGTAACTATGTTATACATCGGTCATGCCAAATATGAAGAAGGGAGGGAGTCCAACCACCATACCTAGCCTCTATATTTCTTGAATCTATTATTTATACATTCTGTTATTTATATTTCTGCAAGCATTACGCTTATTTTATAAAAACCTTTTCCAAAAACCCAAAGCTAATGCAAACTATCACAAACTTAAATAACGCTAGTGAAGCTTCAACACGATCCCTGTGGATACGAACTCATTCTAAACACTAGAGTGTGAATTATTACTCGACGACAGACTGGTGCACTTGTCAGACCCTAGTCAGTCATTTTTAGTGCTTACCACTTAATCAGACGATTGAGTTTGCTATTGGAGCAGGACGAGTTTACTTTCTTCTCTAATACTCCTGAATTGGTGCTGAAGGTGTTGATTCCTCTAAAACAGAATTGGGTGCATGGACATGTGTTATAGGGAGGCTAGGACCCAGGACTAGAAACTCGGACTCAGGCTCTAAACATTTACGTTCTCCCCCTGAGACTGATGACGAGTAAAATATGATACATTCTCATGAAAAGTGACATCTTTGGAGACAAAAAATTTGCGACTGGGAGGATGATAAAATTTGTACCCTCTTTTGCTAGGTGCATAACCAAGAAAGATACACCTAATTGCACGAGGATCCAACTTGTTGCGATATTGTTTATGAACATGAACAAAAGCAACAAAACCAAACACACGGATCTTACGATTCTGTAATATAGGAGCCAAAGGAAAATGTGAGAGCATAGATTTAATAGGACTAGTATTACCTAAAAAACGAGATATGACTCGATTAATGAGATAAACAGCAGTAAGAACTGCCTCTCCCCAATATGAAGTGGGAACAAACATTTGAAACATAAGGCATCTAGCAACTTCATGTAAATGACAATTTTTTCTTTCTGCGACTCCATTTTGTTGAGGGGTGTCGACACATGTGAATTCATGGATAATGTCATGTTTACTGGTGAAGGCAGAAAAAGTATGATTGACATATTCTTTACCATTGTCTGAACGAAGTCTTTTTTATACCTTTTCCAAATTGTGATTTGACCATATTATAAAATTGAATAAATAGTCGTGGTACTTCAGATTTAGTGTTCATAAAAAAAACCCAAGTTAATCGAGTGCAATCATCAATAAAAGAAACAAACCATTTTGCACCAGAAACATTAGAGGTTGGGGCAGGTCCCCAAACATCAGAGTGAATAATATTAAATGGTTCAACACTTTTATTATAACTGGGAGGAAAAGAAACACGATGATGTTTTGCTAACTCGCAAACATCACATTTAAATGACTCAACAGAATGTTGTCAAAACAACTCAGGATACATAGACTTAATTAAAGAAAATGGGGGATGACCAATACGCTTGTGTTGAAGCCAAATTTGTGAGGCAGAAGAGGATGATTCAGACCGGAGAGAGGATGACAATACCCTTGGACCATCTGGCTCATCAGAGAAGTAGTATAACCCTTCATTTTCTTTAGAAATTCCAATCGTCTGTTCTGAGGTCATGTCCTGAAAAACACAATGAGAAGCAAAAAAAGTTACTTTACAATTTCGATCACGGGTTAGCTGATGGATGAAAATTAAATTGTTGAAAAGTGTAGGATCGTGAAGCACAGATTGCAACTGGAATGAAGGTGATGTATAGTAGGTCAATATTTCCAATGCCAACAACACGAGCATGATAGCCATCAGCAACAGTGATATACGGAATACTCGAAGGTGATGTATTGGAGGATAGTAAAGTCGAATCAAATGCCATATGATTAGTAGCCCCAGAGTCAAGAATCCAAGCATTTATTGGGATAACATCACAAACATGAAAGGATCGGGAGTACATATTCTTACCCGTAATTGCTAAAGACGCAGATCTAGAAGGCTTACTAATGTAGGCAAGAAGAGACCGTAGACGTTCTACATCATTCTAGCTAAAAGAGGACGAGTTAGTGTTGGAACAAAAGAGGTTCTGACATGACCCAATTAAGTTTTGATGATAACAAAAGTATTAATATACAATAGGGTATACTAATTATTTAATCCAAGTGTGCAGATATTCAAGTTAATTTTTATATTCATTTTAAAGCACATTGGAAGCTCTGATATGGCAAAACAAACTCTGATCTGAACTTGAAGACACCAGAAGATGCATATGTGTTTCATCAGAGGATGCAAATTTTATTCATCAGAAGATGCATATCAGACTCTGATAAGAGCAGTGAGAGCCGTTTTGTCAGAAGAACATTCTCTGCATCAATGATTATACTCTGACACTCCAAAAGCTGATGGAATCAATCTTATCCACAGAATTGTGACGTTTGTACTATTGTACGAACTCTTTACCTGATTTGGATAAAACTTTCTCTCCATGATTGATCACATACAAGGTTACCTGATTTGGATATCAAAGGTACTATCTACAGCTGGCGCAATCTCACCGCAAAAATTCAAATCAAACACGCTCCACCTTCATCTATAAATTGGAGCAAGTTTGAAGCTTTGGGTTACGAAACTGGAACTATTTTGAAAAGAGCTGTTACTCTGCAAAAATCATCCTAAAGCACGAAACTGCAAATACAACTTGAACTCATATTCAAAATCCAAGACTCCAGCTTCAACTTCTGTTAATTCATTAGTTGAACCTTAGAATTTTGTATTAAAATTCTAAGTTTAGGCTTGTATCAAAAGTTGTATTTATTTTGTAACTGAACATTGATCTTTATATCAATTGTTCAGACTCTGTTTTTCTAAACTTGTGTATTGAAGTCTCTTGCTTGCGTGCTTGAGCATTAGGAAGTCTCTTGTTTGTATACTTGAGCATTGGAAGTCTCTTGCTTGTGAAGCTTGAGCAATTGTAATCTTTGGTGATTATAGTGAACTCTCTTGGAAGTACAAGAGGACTGGACGTACTCTCGGTCTGTGAGGGGAACCAGTATAAAAATCTTTGTCTCTATCTTTCTCTCCTTCTCTCTACCTTCAAAGTTACTCTTAATTGTGTTTTGTTTTCTAAACCGCTGCAACCTCTGATAAGTTCTTTGTAACTTAGAAGAATTTTTTTTTAAAATTACCCAAAAACACAATTCAACCCCCCTTCTTGTGTTTTTCACACCTTCAATTGGCATCAAGAGCCTGGTTCTGTTTTTTAATCACTTAACAGTGAGACAGTTTCCTGTTGAAAAACACTATGACTGAAACTCCAAGTGGTAGCTTGAAAGCAGTTCCTCATGACTATGATGTTGAAGATAAGTCAAGCAACAAAGCACCAAAGTTCAATGGAGATGCATCTACTTTTTCCTGGTGGAAAGATAGAATCTACAGTCATCTTATTGGTTTAGATGATGAGCTTTGGGACTTGGTTGAAGAAGGGGTAACTTTCCAAGGGCTAGATGAAAAGGGAAGGCTATCTGTTGAAGAAAGAAAGAAGTTCACTCCTACAGACAAGAAACTTTACAAAAAGCATCACAAGGTTAAGGATCTTCTCATTGGGTGTATAACTCATGATGAGTACCTCATGATTACTGACAAATCCACTGCCAAAAGCATCTATGACTCCTTGTGTTCCACATATGAAGGGAACAAACAGGTTCAAGAGGCAAAGGCTATTCTTTTGATCCAACAGTATGAACTCTTTAGAATGAAGGATGATGAGAATATTGAATCAATGTATTCTAGATTCAAAATCCTTGTGGCTGGTCTCCAAGTTCTAAAGAGAAGTTATACAACCTCTGATCATGTAAGGAAGATTTTGAGAAGCTTACCTTCAAGGTGGAGGCCTAAGGTAACAGCTATCCAAGAAGCTAAAGATTTGGACAAACTTGGCTTGGAAGAATTGATGAGTTCACTCATGAGTCATGAGATTGAACTATCTTCTGATGAGCCTCAGAAGAAGCTAAAATCTGTGGCTTTGCCATCTATTTCAGTTTCATCTAAGACTCTGAAAGCCAAAGTTGTAGAATCTGAAGCAGAGGAATCTTCCATAGATAATCAAGAGGAAGGATCAGATGATGATTTCTTTGCACTCTTGTCCAAAAACTTTCAAAAGTGGTCACTAAGGAAAGGCAAAAATTTTCAAGGCAGAGGATCTGGATCAAGAAACAACACCAGCAAAGAGAAGAAGGATGACACAAAAAATTGTTTCAATTGTCATAAGCCTGGACATTTCATGGCTGACTGTCCTGAACTCAACTCCAAGGGTAAAGGAAGAAAGAGTATGATCAAGAACAAAGCCAAGAAGAGTCTAATGGCAACATGGGAGGATATTAATGAACTATCTGAGGATGAAGACTCTGAGGAAGCAAACCTAGCGCTTATGGCCATTGGTGAGTCAGACAATGAAAATGATTCAGAGTCTGATACTGACGACATTGATGAGGTAATATCTAAAATGTCTAATACTCAAATGACCAAAGCTTTGAAAGATGTAATGGTGAAGTACATGGAAAAATTGAGTGAGCTAGATTTCTGCAAACAAAAAATGAAGCTCCTCAATGAAAATCTCACCCAGACTCAAGCAAACTATCAAAAATCTCTTAAAACAATTAAGGTGCTTGAGACTGGATGCAGAACATGTCACAAACCTTATGACAAGTATGAAATCTCTCTACAAGAGTTTGTGCACCATAACATAGATAAGACTAGGGTAACTTCTGTAATTCATGGTGGACTTAGCAACTATTATAAAAGACAAGGACTTGGTTCTCTTACATGTCCTGATGTGGGAAAATTAAGTAAACCTGTCTTGTTGAGCAAGTCACCATCAGAATCATATTCAACTTTACTAAGGGTACATCAGAACCTCTGACTGTGTCTGGTACTCTTGTGAGCTTGGAACCACAAGATAAGGCATCAGAAGATAACTCATCTTCTGAACCTAAGTCTTCTAAAACTAAGGTTCCCCTCACATCAGTACCCATGTCTACTCAAGTTAAAGCTGTCAAAGTACCAAAGCCTGTTGATAAGCGGGGCACTAGTACTTCTGAGGCAAACTTGGTAACTGGTTCTCTAACACACTCAAGAGGAAAGTCTCAGAGACAACATAAGCCTAAACAATTTTCTAAAGGCTCAGTTGACTCCAGATCTTCTGATTATTCTAACAAGAAGGATAAGATTCTCAAAACTAACCAAAAAGGACCCATCAGAGTATGAGTACCAAAATCTGAAATAGTGTATTCTGCAGGTATGCTCCCAAAGAAGAAAAGAAAGCTCATGGTATCTGGACTCTGGCTGCTCACGTCACATGACAGGAGACAAGCTCTTATTCCACACCCTGAATCAGCAAGAGGGAGGAACAGTAGGGTTTGGTGGCAACCAGAAGGGAATGATCATTGGTATAGGTACAGTTGGTAATTCTTCTTTGTCAATTTCTGATGTTTGGTTAGTAGATGGACTACATCATAACTTACTTAGCATAAGTCAATTGTGTGATAGTAATTATGATGTTGTGTTTAATAAGGATTCATGTACTGTAATTAGAAACTCTGATCAATCCATTGTTTTCAAGAGAAATAGAAAAGGCAATGTGTACAAAGTCAATTTTTCTGATTTAAAGGAACAACAAGTGCTTTGTCTTTTGACACTGAGTGATGAAAAATGGATCTGGCATAAAAGATTGGGTCATGCTAACTGGAGATTAATTTCTAAGCTTAGCAAGGACAATCTTGTCAGAGGCCTTCCAAAAATAAAATATCACTCAGACTCACTTTGTGGTTCCTGTCAAAAAGGAAAAATTGTCAAAAGTTCTTTTAAAAACAAGAACATTGTCTCTACTACTAGACCTTTGGAACTCTTACACATTGATCTCTTTGGACCAATTAGCACTGCTTCAATCAATGGTAAGAAATATGGATTAGTCATTGTAGATGATTATAGTAGATGGACTTGGGTAAAATTCCTGAGAAATAAAGATGATACATATGAAGTGTTTAGCATCTTCTGCACCCAAATTCAAAATGAAAAGGATTCAAAAATTTTGAAAGTAAGAAGTGACCATGGTGGTGAATTTGAAAATGAACCTTTTGAAAATTTTTGTGAAGAACATGGAATTCTCCATGAATTTTCTTCTCCTAGAACTCGACAACAAAATGGAGTTGTAGAGAGAAAGAATAGATCTTTACAAGAAATGGCACGCACCATGATGCATGAAAATAATTTAGCAAAATTCTTTTGGGCAGAAGCTGTTAACACTGCTTGTTATATTCAGAATAGAATCTATATAAGACCTATTTTGAACAAAACAACATATGAACTCTTTAAAGGAAGAAAACAAAATATTTCTTATTTTCATCAATTTGGTTGTACATGTTACATTCTGAATAACAAAGTCCATCTTAAGAAATTTGACTCTAAAGCCTGTAAGGGTATCTTCATTGGATACTCTGAACGCTCTAAGTCATACAGGGTGTATAATTCTGAAACTAATATAGTGGAAGAATCAATGCACGTAAAGTTTGATGATAAAGAGCCTGATGATAAAAAGTCAGAGCCTGTTAAAGATTTGTCAGGATCTGATGAGTCAGAAGATGAAGCTCCAGAATATGATAATAACATAGAATCTATAGAAGACTCTGAAGCTCAAGAAGATGCACCTTCTGATACTGCTCAAGAACATCAAACTATTGATGATAACCCTGAAGAATCTGATATTCCAAGGAACACATTCAAATATAAATCATCACATCCTAAAGAGCTCATTCTAGGAAACAAGAACAGTCCAAGAAAAACAAGGTCAAACTTCAAAGTTGAAGAATCATTATTTGGATTAGTTTCTTTGATTGAACCCAAGACAACAAATGAAGCTCTCTCTGATGATGCTTGGATAGTTGCAATGGAAGAAGAGTTAAATCAATTCAAGAGAAATGATGTGTGGGATCTGGTACCCAAACCCAAGCATAAGAACATTATTGGAACAAAATGGGTATACAGAAACAAATTGAATGAACAAGGTGAAGTCACAAGGAACAAAGCAAGACTTGTTGCACAAGGATACAGTCAACAAGAAGGAATTGACTTCACTGAAACATATGCTCCAGTTGCAAGACTGGAAGCAATCAGGTTACTTTTATCTTATGCAGTCAATAATGGTATTACTCTATATCAAATGGATGTGAAAAGTGCATTTCTAAATGGTGTCATATCTGAAGAAGTGTATGTCAAACAACCTCCTGGTTTAGAAGATTTGACAAACCCTGATCATGTGTTTAGACTAAAGAAGTCACTCTATGGACTCAAACAAGCTCCCAGAGCTTGGTATGAGAGATTGAGTACTTTTTTGGTTGACAATGGTTTTGAAAAAGGGCAAGTTGACAACACACTTTTCAAAAAGACCCTTAAGAAAGACATTTTAATCATTCGAATATATGTTGATGATATCATTTTTGGATCAACTAATGCCACTCTTTGCAAGAATTTTTCTAAGCTTATGCAGGATGAGTTTGAAATGAGTATGATGGGAGAATTGAAGTTCTTTCTTGGTATTCAAATAAATCAAACAGAGAAAGGAACATTCATTCATCAATCCAAATATATAAAGGATCTTCTGAAGAAGTTCAACTTAGAAGATTGCAAACCCATGAATACTCCAATGCATCCTACATCAAGTCTAGGCAAAGAAGAATCTGAAGGCAAGGTTGATCAGAAGCTGTATAGAGGTATGATTGGATCTCTTCTTTATCTAACTGCCTCAAGACCTGACATTTTTTTCAGTGTCTGTTTGTGTGCAAGATTTCAATCAGATCCTAGAGAATCTCATCTCACTGCTGTGAAGAGAATCTTTAGATATTTGAAAGCTACTTGTAACGTTGGATTACTGTATCAGAAATCCAATGACTACAACCTGATTGGATTCTGTGATGCTGACTATGCTGGTGATAGAATTGAAAGAAAATCCACCAGTGGTAACTGCTAGTTTATTGGTGAGAATTTAATTTCATGGGCCAGTAACCACTATAGCTATGTCAACAGCAGAAGCTGAATATATATCAGCAGCTAAATGTTGTACACAACTACTTTGGATGAAATATCAATTGGAAGATTATCAAATCAGCAGTAACAATATTCCTTTATATTGTGACAATACTGCAGCTATTCACCTTTCTAAAAACCCTATTTTGCATTCAAGAGCTAAGCATATTGAGATTAAGCATCATTTTATCAGAGACTATGTTCAAAAAGGTGTAATTGATCTCAAGTTCATTGAAACTGAAAATCAATGGGCTGATATCTTTACAAAACCTTTAGCTGTTGAACGTTTTGATTTTATCAAAAAGAATCTGAACATGATGGAAATCTCTGATTAACTTAGACTCTGATTGAAAATTGACTTTGTGAGAATCTAATAGTAATCAGAAGATGAAGTCATCAGAACCTTCTGTATCAGAAGTTGTGATGAGAGTATCTTCTGCATACTATCAGAATCTGATTAGAAGGTAGATGGTTCTGGCGCGTAAGTAAAAATCTTTTGTAAAAACCCTTTCGTTTTCTCAAACTTACGTGTCAGTTATTTAACAATCTTCTAATACACTTGTCTTGTTGCAAGAGGATAAAGAAGTTGGTTAATGATGATTAGCATTTCTAATTTCCAATTATGGTAAAATACTCTACTACCCCTATGTATGTGTACTTGTTTTTTGCGCGTAAGTTTCTATTTAAACACACTAACTGTTCACATTCACACTCTTGCACTCTCACAACCTACACTTTCATTCTTCTAAAACACAGAGCAACTTCTTTCTCCCTCTTTAGAAACCCTAAATTTCAAATTTCATCCATGGCATCCTCATCAACATTTCTGAATAGAACATGTATGATCCTACCAAATGAATCCAACCCTACAGAGTTCGCAAAGGATCAACGACCATATAAGTATGACGAACTAAATGTGGCGATTGAGAATCCAGTTGATCTTGAGAGCATTAGGGTAAACGGTTTTGCTGAAGTCGTTCATCTATACAAAAAGCAAGGTTTGAAATATTATTTTGATCTTCTCAATGGACCAACTTATACTGAGATGGTAAAGGAATTCTGGATGAAAGCCTCTGTTATTACAAGGGATGTTTATGACAGGAAGGTCAAGGAAAAGATGAAGGAAAATCCTGAATTCAAAGAGAGAACACCAGAAGAAATGGGATTAAGGTCTTTTATCTCTACAGAGATTGAATCCTTCGTGGCTGGATTCAGAATCTCTATCAGACTCTCCCACATTCTTGAGGCTCTGAAGCTCAAGCGTGATGGTGTGATAATCAAACACTCTGATGAAACAGGTCCTGATGTGGATGAATATCTATTCAACCTAAGACCAATCCTAAGGACAAGTTTGAATGGACAAACAATTGCAAGATCATCTACAGGATCTTGATTGAAAGTATTCTGTCCAAATTGGGAGGCACTGATCAAATATCCAGTGTTCAGAAGCTATTCACGTATAATGTTGCTAAAGGAAATATTGTGGATATTGGAAGGCTAATTTTTGATCATCTGTGTCTGTCTATTATCTCAAGCAAAGCTATTGTTAGACATTCAAGACTACTAAGCCACATGTTTCACAGAGTGGTTTGTTGGATGCTATTACACCATATCTTCCTGGCTTAGGTACTTTTTTGCTTAGTTCTAAGATTGTAAATAGTACTACATTAAGATACTTAAAGCTGGTGAAGAACAATGAGATAGTTCATCCAACACATCCTGTGTTACTCAGAGAATCTGAGAAAGGCATTGGTGAAAGTTGGCTTGTACATGTCAGAGATAGTGAAGCAAAGAGAGTGATAGAAGCACATGCTGAATTCATGAAAAAGCTAGGTGCTGATGTAGGAGATGGAGAACCTACAAAACTGACTGTAAGACAATCAAGGCTTTTGGAACAGCCTCTTAGACTTGAACCAGTCAAGAGGAAAGCTGCCAAAAGTCCTACTGTAAAGAAAGCTGCTAAGGTTCAAAAGACCACAAAGACTACTGCTCCAAGATCCTCTAAACCAAGAGCAAAAAAAAATGATACTGAAGGATCTTACTGAGGAAGAAAAGGAAGAAGCTGTGGTACAGGCAGCATTGGCTAAGGTTGCAGAGTTTAATAGGAAGCAAGATGCTCTGAAGGATAGCTATGACTGTGGTATTGGTGAAGCTGCATTTGATGATATGCACAAGAAGCTCCCAAAAAGGAATGATCCTCACAATCTGCTGGAACAACAGACTCTGTATGGTAATGAAACTGGTAAGTTTTCTAATTTTCTTGGAGGCAGCAAATGACTTAGAGATTATTTCAGAAGACTTCAATTCCCTTCTGAAATAAGAGTTAAACATGCTTTTGATAAGATTTTAAAAGGAGTTAATTCTGAGAAAGTCATTGACTTTTCTGAGAATCAACCATCATCAGAGCAGTTTAACCTCATCCTATCTCACCCATCAGAATCTCAGGCTAATTTTATATGCAATGATACAGCGCAAGCTTCTACAAGCACTGCACCTGCTATTCAACTTTCTATTGATGATGATTCTGATAAAACCCCATCACCTCCACCTGCACAATCCCCCAATCATCAAGAAATACCTACCACAACATCACAACAAGATGAACCACAAAATGATCCCCAACCAAACTCTGAGATTGTTCATCATGAGAACACTCAAAAACAACCAACAACACCTCAACCAGAAAATACTGAACCAGAGACTACCCAACCAGAACATCAAATCCCACCAGAAAATACTTCATCAGAACCTGATCACCAAAAATCACCAGAACCTGATCAAGATCAAGTCTCAGAAACTCTTAATGCTGACGAACATGTTCATGAGAAATCCCCACAACATGTGGCTATGGACAACTCATGCGATTTACCTACACCTATCAAGACACATGTTCAACATATAAATGAGACTATGAATCTTGAAATCCTACAAAAAACCCCTCCTGACCAATCACAACATCTCCAACACCTTTTGCAGGATCTCTCTATGGACTGCATATTTTTCCCACCTCACCTACCCTCAAGAATTATCAATGAACCTCTTGACCAAACTCAGAATGACATCACTAGCCTGCTGCAAGTTGTTGACAAGAATCTTAGGAGAATGTCCAGTGTCATTCCACACAGGTCTATTGACACAGCACACATTGACAAAGAGTGTGACCTTATGGAGAAAAATCTGGTACTCATGATTCGCTCTGTCAGAAAAGCTTATACTACAGACTTGAGTTTGAGAAATGAGATAGCAAGGAAGGAAGAGGAGGAGAGGCGTGAAAGGGAAAGATTGGAAGCTGAGGAGAGGGAAAGAAAAAGATTGGAGGATGAGCGTATAGAAAGGGAAAGGCAAGCTGCTGAGCAAGCCAGGCTAGCAGAAGAAGCTAGAAGAGCTGCTGATCAAGCAAGGCTTGAGCAACTGGCTAGAAATGCACCAGAGTATGCTCAGCACGTATTGGAAAATCAGGAAAATTTTCAAAGAAGGCTTGATGAGCATTCGTCTATGCTGGCTGCTATTATGGAAACTCTTCAAAGTATCAATGCAAGATTACCTCAGCAACCTGATCAACCTTAACCCCTAGGATTCTAAGCACATGTTCTGATTATTTGTTTAATGATTTATCATGTTCTGATATCTGTTTTGTAACTTGCTGAATATTTTTTTTCTTATCAAGTATTCAGTTGCTTATTCAATTATCTTATGTGTTCTTTATTTATTTCTATGTTTATTATTTATTGATTTTTATTTTTTTTTTGCTTTCATAAATGATTTTGAGACAAAAATCAACACAAAGATTTCAAAGCTAAATAATGAGTTTATTCAATTGAAAATTGTTGATTACATAAGTTTCTATCCAACTTTTCACTTGGATTCTACATAACACAGCTAGTCCTAAATCTAGCTTATTTGAATCTAAGGGAAATGGAAGAGTTCACGAAATTCTCTTCACTTCCTTATTGGGAAATCAATGAAAAGTGATCTCATTGATTATGAAGAGGGGTATTCTTCCTTGGGAGGAACATATGTACTCAAGAATTCCTTCCAATCAGAATCCCATTCAGATTCTGACTCAGATAAGGACTCCTGTTGTTTAGCCTTGAATCTCGTTTGATATTTGACTCTGACAGGAGCAGAAGTTGATGCCCTCATCTTCTGAAGTTTCTTCTTAGACTCTGAGTCATGTTGAATCTTCACTTTCTTCTTCTTCTTCTCCTGCACTCTCTTACTTTTGATCACTTTTCTATCCTTCTCCATTGTTGATTTTTCACAATGAAATGGAAGTGTTGAGTGAAATGACAAAGTTCATGGTCCTTATATAGTGGTTTCAAAATAGACAAGTTTTTGGTTTTTACGACAAGCCATTTAATTGGAGTAGTTGTAACCACCTTGACTGCATTGAAACTCTACTTTTGACCATTTTTTTCAAAATTGTCATTTATTTCTTGTCAGTTTTATCTTTTTGTTTAATGACAAAAGGGGGAGTAAGAGTTGTTATTAATTTATGAGATGCTAAACTGAAACCAAATTTCAATATTTTATTTTTCAGTTATGACTATATACAATATAATTTTGAGGAAAATATTAGTTGAAATCTGAACTTCTGATACATGGTACGTATAAAAGAAAATTGCACTTTTCTTTCATAGGTATCAGACTTAGGGGGAGAGCTTGCAAACCTAGCCTATGAAAGTCTAGTGTATTAGTTTAAGTTCAAAATTCAAATGAATATTTTTAAACTGATTTAATTAATCATTGCTGAACTTAGGGGGAGCTTGCAAAACTCATCAACCTAAGAGATGCTTGATAAATTTTATCAACAACCATTGTAAATTAATACTTGGTTTGTCATCAATCAAAAAGGGGGAGATTGTTGGAACAAAAGAGGTTCTGACATGACCCAATTAAGTTTTGATGATAACAAAAGTATTAATATACAATAGGGTATACTAATTATTTAATCCAAGTGTGCAGATATTCAAGTTAATTTTTATATTCATTTTAAAGCACATTGGAAGCTCTGATATGGCAAAGCAAACTCTGATCTGAACTTGAAGACACCAGAAGATGCATATGTGTTTCATCAGAGGATGCAAATTTTATTCATCAGAAGATGCATATCAGACTCTGATAAGAGCAGTGAGAGCCGTTTTGTCAGAAGAACATTCTCTGCATCAATGATTATACTCTGACACTCCAAAAGCTGATGGAATCAATCTTATCCACAGAATTGTGACGTTTGTACTATTGTACGAACTCTTTACCTGATTTGGATAAAACTTTCTTTCCAAGATTGATCACATACAAGGTTACCTGATTTGGATATCAAAGGTACTATCTACAGCTGGCGCAATCTCACCGCAAAAATTCAAATCAAACACGCTCCACCTTCATCTATAAATTGGAGCAAGTTTGAAGCTTTGGGTTACGAAACTGGAACTATTTTGAAAAGAGCTGTTACTCTGCAAAAATCATCCTAAAGCACGAAACTGCAAATACAACTTGAACTCATATTCAAAATCCAAGACTCCAGCTTCAGCTTCTGTTAATTCATTAGTTGAACCTTAGAATTTTGTATTAAAATTCTAAGTTAAGTCTTGTATCAAAAGTTGTATTTATTTTGTAACTGAACATTGATCTTTATATCAATTGTTCAGACTCTGTTTTTCTAAACTTATGTATTGAAGTCTCTTGCCTGCGTGCTTGAGCATTAGGAAGTCTCTTGTTTGTATACTTGAGCATTGGAAGTCTCTTGCTTGTGAAGCTTGAGCAATTGTAATCTTTGGTGATTATAGTGAACTCTCTTGGAAGTACAAGAGGACTGGACGTACTCTCGGTCTGTGAGGGGAACCAGTATAAAAATCGTTGTCTCTATCTTTCTCTCCTTCTCTCTACCTTCAAAGTTACTCTTAATTGTGTTTTGTTTTCTAAACCGCTGCAACCTCTGATAAGTTCTTTGTAACTTAGAAGATTTTTTTTTAAAATTACCCAAAAACACAATTCAACCCCCCCTTCTTGTGTTTTTCACACCTTCAGTTAGTTCCTCCCGTTGCAACATGTGCCTGATTCTGCTGCAGATTCCGAGGGCCTCCTCCTCGGCTAAGAACTTGTTCTTTTCCATGTAGTTTGAAACAATCTTTCTTTCTATGCCAAGGCTTGTGCAGTGCTCACAATAGAATATGGATGAAAATTGTTGTGGTCCTTTGCCGGCGGCGAGTGCTGACACATCAGGAGGATGCTCGCTAAGCATAGCATGACGATGAGTTTCTTCAGTCAGAACGGTGTAAAAAACTTCAATAAGAGTGGGAACTTTTTCCTTTCCCAAAATCTGTACCCGAATGGGGTCAAACTCCACATTTAGGATGACAGTGTCTTGACTGCACTCCATCTTCAAATTTTGATATTGATCAAGTTCAATGCAAAAAGAATTGAGAACCCTAAAATATTCGGTGACCGGAAGATTTCCTTGCATGGTGGTGAAAATTTTCCTCTTTAAGTCATAACAAGCAGACATGTCTTGTTTCATGGAATAACTGCAACTGAGGTAATTCCAAATTGCTCGTGCCGTAGAGAGAAACATGCAATTTCTACTAATTTCGGGAGATATGTTGTTCCAAAGCCACGTAATAATAACAGAAAATCATATCACAACCTTTCAGTGTCTGACGAATTAATTGAGACCATTGAAAATAATTCTTTTCGCCATTAAGCCAATAGCCTTTTTGAATGACGAAATCCTTAGCATTAAAAGGAGGTGGTATAACCGAAAGTGGAGGTGAGAGTGAAGGAGGGGGTAGAGTTGCGGAATTGTGTTTCAAGGTGGATACCATGGCTCTGATACCATGTTGAACTTAATGGAATATGTGTAATATTAGAATAGAATAGAATGGAATAGTCAAATAAAGGGAAGTGATCAAATTACACCGGTGTAACATTTGAGTAATGTTACGCCGCTCAATAACGCTTTAACGAATTCAAATTTTACAAAATTCACCGTTGGATTGTGTCATACCCTAATTTTGCCTCATGCCATTTTCATATTTTTTCCATTTTTACCTCCTTGCCATTATTTTGCATTTTTTAGAAAAGTCAATAAAAAGTCAACTGTTAACCCAAGAAGTCAACTTGTGACAAAAAAGTCAACTTTTGCATAAAGAGTCATAAAAACATTTTTCTTTGCATAATTTGCATGGCATGATTATTATTGAGTTTTTTTTACCCTTTTGCCCTTATCGTTGTTTTTTAATTACCTTTTTCGTTTATTTTAATTTTGTTACTTTCAATACAAGAAACCTCATTTCATTATCAAATGCACTTCATTTTTCAATTTTAAATCCAATTCAATTTCATTCTCATTTCATTTCAAAATCATTGCATCATTCAAAATTTCATTGTTAAAATTTCATAATTAATCTATTATTTTTGGTCCAAACACATTTTTCTTGGCCCAAATCAAAACAATAAAAAACTCATTCCATTCCACTAACATCTCTAACCAAAAATTATGCATAACATCACTAGAACCTTCTACATGTTTCACCTCATCACCACTTAATCAAAGAAAACCACAATTACCTTCAATTTCACCCCTTTAAACCCTAGTTTTTACCTGTAAATAGAGCCTCTCATCAGAGCCTTCAACAATCATCAATCATAGAAAAGAAACTCTATCATAATCACAACTCAACAATACCCATTTTTCTCCATCTTCATCAAAAAACCAAAAACCTCAAAACTTCATCAAAACTCAAAAACAAACCATCAATCATCTCCAATTAAGTTCCAAAAGCAAGAATCAACTCAAAAACGAACACAAAAACATCTCCCTAAGCTTGAATTAGAGTCACGGTGGCCAAGAGGAGTTCAAGACATATTGGACCAAATTCAAGTTTAAAAAACATCTCCCTAATCTTAATTTCTAACTCCTGGACTTGTTATTTAACTTTCTTGTTAATTATATTGCTTAGTTTTGCTTTAATTTTGATTTTTATTTTCGGGTCCTCTCACTTGATTCGTTCAAATTTTGAAATTAAGACCTCAAATGTGAAATATGACCTTGGATTCATGATCAGGAGGCAAAAAAAGTGAGACATGACTTTATTTCGTTAATTTTGGTTAGTTTTATAAAATCTGGAAAAATTTCAAAATGAGGAAGATGAAGACTCATAGTTTGCTACGATATTTCGTAGCTAACGCTTGACTGCGTAGCTAATGTTCGTAGCAAACTATGAACACCGTGGGTAAATGTATGAATACCGTGGCTAAAAGTTGTTGTTCTGTTGTTCTTGCGTTTCGTTTCCAGATTCACTCACAGCCGTGCGATCGCGTGCGTTCCCTGATGAGGGATCAAGGTCGTCCGTTCCTGTTTGAACGAAGCCGTTTGATCTGATCTGGATCAGATCATATCAGACGGGCCTGATCCTGAGGGTTTACCATAGCGCTGATGACGCATAGCACATAATAAGTTTTACTTGACTTTGTCTTTTTCTGTTGACCCATGCGTTGGGCTGGGTCTGTGGACCCAGATCTGCTTTTCACACCCCATCCCCTTTACTTCCTGCACCCCCTTCCTGATTTTTTTTTAGTAAATGTAAGCTTATATCAAAAGCACTTATTTGACTAATAGCTTATTTAAGCTATTTTAGTCATTTTTCAATGCTTAAATTTTACTCTTCATCATTTGAGCTCTTATTTCTGCTTTTTAGCATTTATTTTAGCTTTTAGCTTATTTAATCACTTTTTAGCTTATTTTCATAAGCACTTATTTGGATCTTAAGTTTATTATAACTTTTGGAACCATTTTGTTAAGCTTCAATTATGACTGTTCTCTGACTTTCTTGTTTTTGCATTTATTTTGCCTTTTAGCTTATTTTTTAGCTTAATTAATCACTTTTTAGCTTATTTCCATAAGCACTTATTTGGAGCTTGAGCTTTTTAGCTTACTGGACCATTTTGCTTTGCTTACATCTTAGTAATTTCCAGATGCAACTATTTCTTCTCTTAGCTTGTTCATTTAATCACTTTTAGCTTATTTATTTAATTGCTTAGTTGAGATTAACTTGCTTCTTTAAGCTTCTTTAATTATTCTTGCTTATTAACAGTACCTCTAATATTTCTAATTCCTTTTATCTTGCTTTGATTTAATTTAGCATGTTTATGTTATTTAATTTAATTCATTGTACGTTACTTTTAGCTTATGCATTTTTATTTAATTATGCATCATATCTACTCATGCTTGTTGCATTCATGCATTATTTAATTATGTCATATTTAGTTCATGCATATTTATTTAGTTACTCGCACTCATGCATACTTAACTTAATTGCCATCTTACTATTTCAACTATTATTGTTGTATTTTTGCGCTCTCCTTATTTCTCTCGCTCCTCCTTTTGGACCTTTTTCTTAATCAAACTTAATTAACTTTTGGCAATAAATAAAGATTGAAAAAGGGGGAATCTGTCATTTGATTCTTTCCCCCCGGGTTAGCTTGGTCGCTAGACATTTGACTAGTGCTCGTGAGTTGCTCTCAATCTAATTAAACGCAAAGATAAACCCAACACACTTAAACCTTTTTTCTCAGAAAACATGGATATACGTTTTATCCATTCCTCTGACACATACGAGCTTGAGCCTCTCTTTAGAGCATACAGGCACCGTTGTATCAGCGGAATGTGAAATAAGCAACATCCATTAATCAATTTCTTTTTACAATGGATACATGTTTTATCTACTCCTCTGACACATACACAACTTAAGCTTCTTTTTAGAACATACAAGCGTCGTTGTATCAGCGGAATACGAAATAAATGTTACCCGTTAAAATCAATCAACCACACAAACTTTTTTTATCAGAACTACGTGATTTTTGAATTTTCCATTGCACCAGGCTCCTACAACCGTCATACTCAATACTAAAAAACCTTTTTTTTTTAAACGAAGTAGAAACTAGCCAACGATAGAGCAATTTAATCCGGACCTGCGCAGACGAACCTTAAACCACCTAAATTGAGTACGATGGATGTGAGGGGTGCTAACACCTTCCCCTCGTGTAACGAACTCCCGAACCCGCCATGGTTCTTCGACCATGTAAATCAAGGTTTTCGTGATAGTTTCCTTTCCCCTTCCGGGATAAATAAACGTAAATGGATACTTCATTGTATGGAAATTTTCCAGCCCGCTACAGATTGAAAGTTTATATCTTATAGATCATTTATGTTGAGTTTTACAAAAATCTAAAATCGTTTGACATATTTTTGAAACACATAAAGATTAATGGTACTCAATAAAAATGCATATACCATTAATCTTTATGTGTTTCAAAAATATGTCCAACGATTTTAGATTTTTGTAAAACTCAACATAAATGATCTATACGATATAAACTTTCAATCCAACGTTAGATTTTGTAAAATTTGAATTCGTTAAAGCGTTATTGAGCGGTGTAACATTACTCAAATCTTACACCGGTGTAATTTGATCCCTCCCCATTTTCAAATGTTGCATTATTTTGAAGAAATATCAAAATTAACTCGATTGAATTTTTTTTGCGTAGAGATTGCCCTCAAAATAAAATTATTGATTAATTTAATAATAATTATGATGATAAATTCATTCAAAAAATTATGATAATTATTAATTAATTATATTTTTTATTATAATTTATCAAAAAATGTTTGTTTTTTATAATAGCATCTTAATACAATTTATCCTAAACTTATTTGTTTTCCTAATAAGTTTCTTTTGTTTTTATTGAGGCAATCTTTTTTTTCTTTAATTATTTTCTGTTTTTTTTTTGTTTGGAAGCCCCCCAAAAGAAAACCCTAGTATGCTCTGCTTCTCACCAATGTGTCTGCGGGTCATCTTCTCCTACGCTCTCCGCCTTCATTTTTCGTGGGACTCCTTCGATCAGCTTCACACCACTTGTTCGTCTTCTCCTATGCTCTCTGCTTCTTCTATTTCTAACAAATCGAACGTTACACATATGATGATAGGAATTTCTATGGTATTTTTAGTGTTAGTATTAGTAGTAAAATGACCAAGACAGGCCCAAATACGAAGGAAAACCTACAAAAGCAGAGAAAAGCATCAAGACAAAGTCCAAGATGCCAAAAGACAAGAAAAAGTCCAAAAAGTGAAGAAAATGAGCATTCTATCGTAGCACGATGACTCCCATCGTGCCACGATGGGAGCTTCTTGCTGGCCAAGAAAACAGAAGAATAAATCTGAAGAAAATCTGTTCATCGCAGTACGATGCTTCACAATGTAGTACGATGACTTAACTTGGCGACCAACCTGATGAAATGCACAGAATCAATTATAAAATTGAACTGAATCTTCACATCGTACTACGATGAATCCATTGCAGTACGTTGCCTTGCCGAGGCCCATTACGAAAACTATAAATAGAGCCTCACATTCATTGTTTAAATCATTCAGAAATAGTAGAACACTCTCTACTATAAGGAGAGGTTTATAGGAGCTCTATTGGACATAGTTTTCTCCACTTAAGGGAAAACTAACTCAGCAAGGTATCTTTTATTTAGGCTTTTATGGTTAGGTTATAATTCTTTGTTGTAATTTAAATATGTAGTCTTTTGTAATAGATGCCTTAGGTTGTGGTGGGGAAGATGAACTCCCCTATGAATATTTGGAGTAAGTGATTGAGTCTAAGTTATAATAAATGTTATTCAGTATTATGTTTGTTATTTACTTTCTTGCACATTAATAACGTATCTCGTAATCTGGCCGGATAAGCGGGAGCGCCCATAGAATTGATATTAGGTTTTAACTTAATATGGTCCGGAACTAGTAGTAAATAATGCTAGGTGTATAGAGACGGTGACATCCTGATCTAGTCGTGAATGAGCGGTTAGAGGAGGAATCATGAACTAGGTGTGAATTTGTTTACCCCGATTTTTAGTAAACAACCGCTAGTTTAATTATTACAAGAGAGATCAACTAGTAAATCTCGGGACATATGGATTGTGTGGAAGATGATGAAAACATATTCATATCTTTGGGTTAAATCGGACAATTTGAATAAAAGTAAAAGCATTTGACGCAGTCAAATGGTTTGTTTAAAGTAAAATGCTTCAAAGTTAAATTTGCAGAAAACTTGTAAATGAATTGCAAATAAAGTTTAAAGAAAAACTTTGAAATGTAAAGGCAATGCAATGAAAATAAATTGCAGAATGATAAAGTTGCAGAAAGCTTTAAATTGCATAAAACTTAAATGACAAACAAGTAATCAAGACTTGCAGAATGTAAATTGCATTTGACAAATGTAAAATGTTTACAAAGGATGGTACACAGACTCGTACATGTTCCTGTCATTCATTTCGCTCGTTGACATGGGTACTCTGAATATTTTAGGAATTTGCATGTGTATTGAATTGTGGACCCGTTTCTTCTATCAGAAACTTGTATTTATAGACAAACTAACATAACTGCTATAAACCTACAATACGTCTAACTATGCTCCACGTGTCTTGACAATTTGAATTCCCTTTGACACCTGGCGAACCCTTCAACGTTATTCATTTTTGAATATTTTGCTAAGTCCAGAGTACGCTTCTTTCGTTCTGCATAGTACGTTAGACAAACAAACATACACACATACATATATGTACATATATATACACAGATTTCGACAATCACATAGCAATGTCGAAAAGACATATTTAAATAAGCAATTCCTCTGTCGAACTCGACAAGCTCATTCAAACAACAAACATCCTGTCGAATTCGACAGGTCTTTAGGATCTGACACGTCAAGAGCCTTAAATGTCAAATACCTTGATTCTCTCTTGATTTATTGCCAGAATCAGTTTCCAAGAGAATATTAAGAGGCAATAATATACATTAAATGAGATTTCATCATCTCATTCCAATTCATTAATGCCTGTCGAAAATACAGGCTAACAAATTGCCCCCTCAAAAATGCCAGTTTCGACTGCATGTCGAATACGAAAGGGAGAAATGGCAGTTTTGAAGATTGTCACCTTTTCCAATTCTGCACGTGGTATCTTGACCATTGTCTTGTGGTACATCTGCCCCCACAAGTTTTGGCATTGACAATTCCATAGGAGTAGGTTGATCAATAATGAGTTTATCTTTAATTTCAATCAACTCTTCCAATTTTTCATTGGGGATTTTATAACCAGAAGCTATTTGAGCCAAATCATTGGCTTCTTGATTTTCTATTCGAGGCACATGTTCAATGATAACTTGGTCGAAACGTTTTAACAAAGAAATTGCTATGACAAAATATTTCATCAAGTGCTCTTTTATGCACTTATATTCCTTTGTCAATTGTTTCAAAACCAGTTCTGAATCACCTCTGATCAGGATATTTTTTGCCCCCAAGTCCAAACAAATTTCTAAGCCTGCTATTAAAGCTTCATACTCTGCTTCATTATTTGAGCAGAATCCATTAATTTTATATTTGAACTTAGTGGGTATTTTGGAAGGGGAAATAATTAGAATCCCAATTCCAACTCCATGTTTATGTTTAGAACCATCAAAATACAATTTCCAGGGTCGTGATTCTACGTAATTTTGTGGAGTTTCTATTACAGAATGATCTGCTATAAAATCAGCTACAATTTGGCCTTTGACTGCCTTTAGAGGTTTATATGTTAATGAATACTCTGTTAAGGCTAAGGCCCATTTTCCAATTCGACTATGCAAAATTGGTTTAGACAACATATGCTTAATGATATCACAGTGAGAATAAACAAAAACATCAACAGGCTTTATATAATGCTTGAGTTTTATACAAGAGAAATACAAACATAAGCATAGTTTTTCAATACTACTATATCTAGTTTCAGCATCATTTAATACCTTACTTAAGTAATAGATGGCTTTTTCTTCACCATTTTCATCTTCCTGGGCAAGCATACTACCCAGTGTCGAATCTGATGCTGATATATACAACTTCATGAACTTGTTCCTTATTGGAGGCATCAACATTGGTGGCTTCGACAAATAACTCTTGATTTCGTCAAAAGCTCGTTGTTGATCTTGCCCCCAAGTGAAAATATCTTCTTTCTTGAGACGAAGTAGTGGCGAGAAAGGCTGAGCTTTACCACTTAAATTTGAGATGAATCTCCTCAAGAAATTGATCTTCCCAAGTAGGGACTGAAGTTGCTTTTTTGTAGTTGGAGATTTGGTCTCCATAATAGCCTTCGTTTTGTTTTGATTTATTTCAATGCCCTTTTTGTGCACAACAAACCCAAGGAAATCTCCTGCATTAACACAAAAAGCACACTTTAATGGATTCATTTTTAATCCATATTTCCTCATCTTTTCAAAAGACTTTTTCAAATGATCTAAATGATCAACCTTTGACGAGGATTTGACAACTATGTCGTCAATATATACTTGCATAAAAGTGTCTATGTACTCATGGAAAATTAGATTCATTGCTCTTTGATAAGTGGCCCCAGCATTTTTCAAACCGAAAGGCATCACTACCCATTCATACGTGCCTAATGCCCCTGGGCATCTAAAAGCAGTTTTGGGCACATCATTTTCAGCAATGAAAATTTGGTTGTAGCCAGAATAACCATCTAGCATACTTAAATATTCAAATCCTGCTGCTGAATCAATTAGCATTTCTGCTACAGGCATAGGATATTCGTCTTTTGGTGTAGCATTATTCAAATCTCTAAAGTCTATACATACTCTAAGAGAACCATTTTTCTTAATCACAGGCACTATATTTGCTAACCATTCGACATACCTTGCTGTTCTGATGAATTTGCTCCTCAGCAGCCTCTCAATTTCTTCCTTGATCTTTGACATAATTTCTGGTGCAAACCTTCTAGGCAATTGTTTTACTGGTTTTTTGTCTGGTCGAACTGGAAGTTCATGTTCCACCAATTTTCTGCTCAAACCTGGCATTTCATTGTAATCCCAAGCAAAACAATCTTTGTATTCCACTAGAAGTTGCACCACTTTCGCCTTCAGATCTGGAGGAATGTTTGCACTAATATATGTTGGTCTTTTCATCAGACCATCTCCAAGGTCAATTTCTTGCAAAGGATCCTGTGCTTGCATTTTATGACTTTGACTAATTGGATCTTTTTCAAATCCTAAGGGTTCGTCGTCATAGATGCAGTCCAGTTTTTGCAATTCTGGCTCTTGTTTGCCAATCTTTTCACCATTGGCTATATCAGCCATATTTTCTGAAAATGAATTGGCTTCCAAAGCCATCTTGATTCTGTTTTCAGCCATGTAGGCCGTAATCCTTGCCCAAGTTTGGGACTCAGACATAGTAGTTTTCTTTGACATCCCAACCAGTTGGGCATCTGTGGCTTTCATACTCGCCATCCTCGCTGTTTCCATCTTCTCTCTCCCACAAGAAACCATGTGTGGGATCCAGTTTGATTGCATGGTGACCATTTCTTGCTAGACGATATGCAAAGTCCTTCTCAGTGCATGGTGAAATTGTTGCCAATTTCTTGTCGAAGGAGTGCTTTGTCAAATGATGGACTTCAGTTTTGAAGTAGCTTTGATCTGCTTCAATATTTTCCACTATTCCATCCTCTCGCCAGATAATGAGGCGTTGGTGCAGGGTAGAAGGAACTGCCCCTACTCCATGAATCCACTCTCGACCTAGAAGTAGATTGTAATTTGCCTTAGAGGCCACAACCAAGAACAAGGTTGGCCTTACAGTGCTTCCAACAACCACTTCTAACTGGATTGCTCCCAAAGAGAAACCAGTTTCACCCTCATAGTTTGAAAGAACTATGTTGTGAGGATGAAGATCCACCAAAGATTTGCCAATCTTTCTGAGCAAAAATTCTGGCATGAGATTAACAGCAGCACCACCATCAATTAGCACTTTGTTGATCCCCACATTGTTCACTTTAGCCTGTATGAAGAGAGGCTTCAAGTGACTCTTCATGCCTTCATCTGGCCTTTCAAATGTAGCCATTTGATCTTCTAGAGCACCATTGCTCGTCACATAGTAACATACTGGCCTATGAAGGGCCATTTGCATTCCAGATTCCTCTTCGTCATCTGTCACTTCAGAGCAAACGTCGAATTCCCTTGGTAAGATTGACACAACATTGACGATTATGTCGAGATCAGGCTCAGAATCCAAAAAGTCATCTGCTTCCATGTGGTCATCTTCGACATTATCAGCAACTGAAGACTCTATTTTCGATTCGCCTAACCTTTCTTTCATTGGCTTCTTTGCCAATTCCAAAGGCCTTCTTCCATTACCATCAGTAGTTAATGGGGATTGTTGAGCAGCCACTTTTTTCTGGCGTTGATATCTACGCCATTGGGACCTTGTCATGGGATTTTTCCCTTTGTAATTATTCCTGTAATCATATTTCCTTGACTCAGGATCCTTTTTGGGATTGCTGTTACTGGAGTTCCCTCTCTCCATATTCCTTTGACCATAGTCCATGCTTCTTCCATGAACCCATTGGTTGACAGGTGTCCTGTTTGAGGGGACAAATGATTTTTGTGGTCCCAACCTCTGGTGTACAGGTGCCTGCTGGCTATTCAGAATATTGGAATAAGTTGGCTTTTGATTTGGCCAATTGTTTCTGTTTTGACTATGAGGCAGAAACTTGTTGAGGCCTGCAGCAGCCTTCTTGTCGAACATGGCACTACAATGAGGACATAATGTAGCTTCGCCATCATTTTCTTTGCAGCGTTGAAGGAAATCCAATAAAGTCTCCCCTGCTTGTGGATACACCTCTTCCACTTTGTTTTCGTACTCCTCCTCAGGAATGGAAATTAATTGCCCCCCTTCAGTGAGGTTCAATGCTTCTATCATCAGGCACTCAAAAGGCTCTGTGTAAGCAGCATCAGCAATCTGCAATGGATTCTCGTCCACCTGCTGTTTGGATTTTGGCTTTTCGCCAAATTTGAGTCTTCCCTCCTGTAGGGCTTTCTGGACCAGATCCCTGAAAAGAACACATTGTGAGGTTTTATGACCCAAGAAATTATGGTATTTACAAAAACCTCTTTTATTACGTTGTTCCAAAGGTGGAATTTTCAAACCCTTTGGCACAATTATTTGGCCATCAGCAACCAATAAGTCAAAAATTTCATCACACTTAGTAATGTCAAAAGTATATGTCTTAGAAACAAATCTATCATTTTTTGGTTCGACGGGATTTTTCCCATTTGATGGTCTTAACATTTTACAAGTATAGGGAGGTCCTGGTTTCAATTCAGCAATATTAACCTCATTGTTTTCCATGTACTCCTGATCATCGTCGAACTCATTTTCACTTTCATAAGTTTCTATGTATGCCACTTTTTCTTTTTTGTGGAACTTAGAGTTTCTGACTTTTTCAGCCCTGAGGCGTTCGACCTGTCGAACACGATCTGCTAATTGGGCCATATCTCTTAAATGTTGAGTATCTAATTTTTTCCTAATGGAATAGTCAAGGCCACCAGCAGCCATTTCAACCAATTCATGTTCAGGAACTTGAGTAAAGCACCTTGCCTTAAGGAGGCGAAACCTGTTTAGATAGTCATCAATGGCTTCTGAGGTTTTGCGCTTCATACTGGCTAATTCTTTGAGACTAATCCTAGATTGTCCCATGTAAAATTGTTCATGAAATAGCCTTTCTAATTGAGTCCAGGTATGAATTGAATGAGGGGGAAGTGTGGTAAACCACGTAAAGGCATTTTTAGTGAGGGAATTGGGAAAAAACTTCATTTTTAAATCTTCATTATTTGCCAAATTCCCTGCCTCTGCCAAATATCTGGCAATGTGTTCGACAGTAGACTCATTAGTATCACCAGCAAATTTTGTGAATTTGGGAATTTTCCATCCCCTTGGCAATTCTGCCTGCAATACATATTCAGACAAGGCTGACACAAAATTTGGCCTATGCAACCCTATATTCAAACCATTCTGGGCCAAGATATTTTCCACCAAATTGGCCAAGTTATTTTGCCCTGCAACATTTTCTTGTCGAACATTCCTAAGAACATTATCAGCATCTTGGTTTCTATTAACCAGAATTACTTCCGGTTCTGGCTGTTCTCTCTCAATGCGCACGGGTTGGGCTTGGACTTCTGTTTGAGTCTCCGGGTTTGCACGAGGAACTCTTTGGTTGTTTGGAGCATCAGGAGCACCAAAAAAGTCTGCCATCCTTCCCATTTGATTGGCTAACAACAAATAATTGTCATTGGCTGTTTGTAACACAGGATTAAAGATTGTGCCAATCTGTTGGGTCAACGCGTTCACCATGTCATGGTTACTTTCGTCCATTTGTTGCCTAAGTACATTCATAGAATTATTTGTCAAGTTCAGAGAATTTCCCCTATTTCCCATCGCAGAAGATGAGGGAGAACTTTCTATCGAAGGCCAATTATACAGGCTTGCCATCGTCGTTGTTGGCATTCCAAACTGTGGGTTTCTGGGCAACCATGGGGGTCTTGACGGTGTTCCGCCAACTTGACTACCGTCTGTGTACCCATGCATGTGTGATACATTCGTTGGCATGGATGATACATTCATTTGTGTCATCATTGCACCATTCGTATTTGGAGGAACAAACCCTCCTGCCATACTTGAAGTAGTGGCAGACATTGTTGATCCACTGGCGCTTGCACCAACGGTTCCGGAATTTATCATAGGGTTTGTACCCCCACCATTAGGATTATTGCTTGGGATACTTTCAGAAGTTGTAAAATTCAGGGCAGGATTTGTTGACCCACCAGTAGGATTGGCGCCAGGATTGCCAGATACTGGTTGATTTGGTTGCCCTGTCGAATTTGGAACAGGATTGGTTTCTGCCCCATTATTGTTATTATTATTATTATTGTTAGGGTTAGGATTGTTTGGTGGTCTCACCATTCTGGAACGAGGACGCCTTGGTATATTTGAAAAAACTGGAAGGGACTTACCACTCCTCAAATGCATATACAAATATACACACAATCAAAGTACAAACACCAAACAACAAATTTTGTAAGAAAAATTTTCAAAAACCACTAAATAAAAATACACAATCCAGATGTCCCACTGGGCGTGCCAATTTGTTTACCCCGATTTTTAGTAAACAACCGCTAGTTTAATTATTACAAGAGAGATCAACTAGTAAATCTCGGGACATATGGATTGTGTGGAAGATGATGAAAACATATTCATATCTTTGGGTTAAATCGGACAATTTGAATAAAAGTAAAAGCATTTGACGCAGTCAAATGGTTTGTTTAAAGTAAAATGCTTCAAAGTTAAATTTGCAGAAAACTTGTAAATGAATTGCAAATAAAGTTTAAAGAAAAACTTTGAAATGTAAAGGCAATGCAATGAAAATAAATTGCAGAATGATAAAGTTGCAGAAAGCTTTAAATTGCATAAAACTTAAATGACAAACAAGTAATCAAGACTTGCAGAATGTAAATTGCATTTGACAAATGTAAAATGTTTACAAAGGATGGTACACAGACTCGTACATGTTCCTGTCATTCATTTCGCTCGTTGACATGGGTACTCTGAATATTTTAGGAATTTGCATGTGTATTGAATTGTGGACCCGTTTCTTCTATCAGAAACTTGTATTTATAGACAAACTAACATAACTGCTATAAACCTACAATACGTCTAACTATGCTCCACGTGTCTTGACAATTTGAATTCCCTTTGACACCTGGCGAACCCTTCAACGTTATTCATTTTTGAATATTTTGCTAAGTCCAGAGTACGCTTCTTTCGTTCTGCATAGTACGTTAGACAAACAAACATACACACATACATATATGTACATATATATACACAGATTTCGACAATCACATAGCAATGTCGAAAAGACATATTTAAATAAGCAATTCCTCTGTCGAACTCGACAAGCTCATTCAAACAACAAACATCCTGTCGAATTCGACAGGTCTTTAGGATCTGACACGTCAAGAGCCTTAAATGTCAAATACCTTGATTCTCTCTTGATTTATTGCCAGAATCAGTTTCCAAGAGAATATTAAGAGGCAATAATATACATTAAATGAGATTTCATCATCTCATTCCAATTCATTAATGCCTGTCGAAAATACAGGCTAACAGAATTGAGCACTTAGAAGATGAACAGCCTGATACTAGGATCTAGAGGTTAATTGGTGAAGATAATAATGCATGTGTATAAACAACTCACTTAGTAATTAGGGTATGTGACACAACGAGGTTAGGCTCTCGTAGGTACTTTAGTCATTAATGTAGGGAAACTTTAATATGCATAGTGTAACAGTAAGGTGTTACTACAACAAGGAAAAGTCACCGCCGTGCAATAATCTGATTAGCTATGTTATACACCGGTCATGCCAAATATGAAGAAGGGAGGGAGTCCAACCACAATACCTACCCTTTTTCCAAAACCCAAAGCGAATGCAAATAAACGAACTTAAATAACGCTAACGAAGCTTCAACACGATCCCTGTGGATACGAACTCATTCTAGACACCTAGAGTGTGAATTATTACTCGACGACAGACTGGTGCACTTGCCAGAACGTAGTCAAGTTTTTGGCGCCGTTGTCGGGGATTGTGTTTACAAAGCATCGGTAGATTTATTTAAGTTTGTCAAAAAATTTCGAAAATACAAAAAACTTAAAAAATAAAAAAAATCTTGTTGATGATTGTGGATTTTAATTTGTGAAAATTCTGGCTAAGGATAAGTCAAGGTCTTTGAGCGATCCGTTGTGATCCACCTCACTTACCTGGGAATTTGCATAGTGACAAAGACACATGAGACAAACCAAAAAAAATGTAGAGTTTTACCATTAATTTTCCAGTGCTACTGAAGGTATTCATTTGTTGTGCTTGTGTTTACTGTGAAATTTGGTAAACAACGCTAGTTTGAGTTATTACAAGAGAGATCAACTAGTAAATCTCGGGACATAGTGCTTTTGTTTATATTTTCAAGATAATTAGTGTTCATCATTGTTCTTATGTTTTTAATGTTGTTTTTGTGTTTTTATATTGCTTGAATTGCAAGAAAGAATGTTTATTCAAACGAACAAACAGAGAGAAAGGAAAGGTCGAAATTAAAAGAGAAGGAAATGACTTAAAGGAAATTGTAAATTTGCATTCAAATGTAAATGTTTACAAGAAAGAAATGGTACACATTACATACATTTTCCCTTTCGAACTCGTTTCTCACGTTAACATGGGTACTTTGAGTTTAACAAGGATTTTTGTATAAAGATTGTGACCCTTTGATCGATCACAGAACTACGCTATTTATAGACACTATTTCCTAACTACTAGTAACGTCTAACTAACAAAGAAGAGAACGCGTGTCTTGCCACGTATTTTGAATTTGAATTTCTTCATATCCTCTTGAATTAGCCGTTGTAGGCATCAAAGTCGAAATGATGACTCTTCTTGAATATTTGATAAGTCCACAATCTTTTCCTTACACAGCGTGCACTTCGACCTTACTGGGGCTTCGATTAACTCGAAAAGAACCTGAAGAAAACAAATTCACACATAATGTTCGAAGAGGAAAGAACATTTATGAAATGTTCATGTATGATCTTTCATTATTGGCTCTGAAAACCAAGCATCTTTAATGATTTCTGAAGTAGTAGATAATTAAATGAATTTCATTTATTATCTTTTGATCAAATACTTAGAACATATTTTGATTTCATCAAAATATGGGCTAACAAATTGCCCCCAAAATGCTTGTTTCGATTGAGTAATTTGTACGAGTATAGAAAAAGGCATTTTAAACCCACATGCTTGACACTCTTACCAATGACGGCGCTGATGTCATGCATAGTGGTAACTGTCAAACTGTCACCTTGATCCCCACAATCCATCATTTCTCCTAGGTTTTAGGCATAGTGGATGACGTGTCACAGTTAGAAGTTGAAGAGAAAACGTATTGATTTTCTTTTGAATTTAATCTTTAATCCAAACAATCTCCTCTATAAATAGTGACAGAGAAACAAAGAAACACTTTTCACCAACTTCAACTTCTGAATTTTTTGCGCAAAAACTCACTCTTTGATTTCTGCAAAATCGTGTTCTTGATCTTCCACAAATAAGTGATTTTGAACCGTAAAACACTTTCAAACTCGATTCCGCTTTGATTCATTACCTTTTCAACAGAAAACTCAAGCCCTCTCCAGATTCTATAAAAACCCATTTTTATTTCTTTAAACCTTCGTAACTGTTCAACAATGGCTACGAATCAAGATTTTGAAGTGCCAACTGCTGGAAAATGGAAGGATTTCCTGATTCGTGAAGACGGAGAAGAAATAGTTCCTGAGCCTGTTGGGAGCGAAGCTGAGAGGAAAATTTGGACTGCTCAGGTAATGATCCCTTTTTTTGTAAAGAAGGACACGTATGCTTTCTGTGGCCCTTACCAACCTCAAGCAGAGATTGTATCGAACGAGGTAAATGGCATTTTTCCACAATAACTTGTGGACCTAGGATATTCGAAATTGATCCTTACCATTTTGGTTACTTAAAGAACCCAATAAAACGGTTTCGATCTGCACCCTACACTACTCATAAAGATTATATTCCTTGGTTGAATAGGGTGGAAAAGGAATATAAAGAATATTGGGAAAGCTATGGGATTTACCCCCTTATTCAGTTAAGTCAAATTGGCCCCAAATACAAACCTGAGCTTCTAATAGTTGCTCTTCACTTCTATGAGAAATCTACCAACACCTTTCAATTTAGATGCGGAATGGCAACCCCTACCCTCCTAGATGTAACAGCAATCACAGGCCTTAGGCCTGATGGAGATCATTTCGACCCAACCCTAACTGGTGATAAGATCGAACTCAATTATAAGGAAAATACTTTTTCCAAGTACATTGCTGAAAACCAGGGAAAGGAAGGAGAAGAGGTGTCACATGAGGAGCATGTGGCTTTCTTAACGCTATGGTTATCCCATTTTGTCTTTTGCTCGAAATCACTTCAAATTGCTAGGATGTTTATCCCTTTGGCCCAACAAATTCATGAAGGTAGGCATTTTGGACTAGGACACTTGTTGCTGGCCACTCTATATGAAGCTATGGGGAATGCAAGTGATGTCATAAAAGCATCAAAGGAGGGGTCGAAATTTGTGGTATCTAGACCCATGTGGCTCTTGCAATTGTGGTTGAACGCCACATTCGAAACAGAGCTTGGACTAATAGTGTCTTCTGACCATCAAAAGGAAGTTGATGAAAGAGAGGTCGAAGGTAAAAGGATAGTTCGATTAACCCCTCGCTCTTTGGACCAAGACACCAGAAGACTTTTCATGAGACACATGAAAATGTTTCTATCTTTTAATCAGTTTCTACCTCGCCATGCCCCCTTTGTCGAGCGAAAATATGGTGTTGCATGGTTTACAGAAGATTTTCCTGCGTTTAATTCGGACAATGAGGACGAAGTGAATGAGGTTTGGAGAGCCTACTTGGAGCAAACTGTGTTATCCTGCAGGATTGGGGATAAGTCAAACCAGTTTGGCTTGGTAGGATATTTACCTAACTGTGTCTCGAGACAATTTGGTATGTCTCAGATAAGACCCAAAAGCTTTTTTGAGAAAGTGGATCGAATTGTGATGGGCACAGGAGTTTCAGAGAAGCTTTATAGAAAATATTTGAAGATGATAGATGGTTATGAGTATGCCCTTAAGCTATTCGAATTCAAACCCTCTTTTTACTGCACAGATGGATTTTGTGCCTGGTGGGATGATTACTACTTCAGTCATTCCATTGGCAATGTAGAGCACATGTGATGACAGAAATTTCTATGGTATTTTTAGTGTTAGTAGTAAAATGACCAAGACAGACCCAAATACGAAGGAAAACCTACAAAAGCAGGAAAAAGCATCAAGACAGAGTCCAAGATGCCAAAAGACAAGAAAAAGCCCAAAAAATGAAGAAAATGAGCATTCCATCTCAGCACGATGTCTCCCATCGTGCCACGATGGGAGCTGCTTGCTTGCCAAGAAAACAGAAGAAATAAATCTGAAGAAAAGCTGTTCATCGCAGCACGATATAGCACATCGCAGCCCGATGACATAACATGGCGACCAAGCTGATGAAATGCACAGGATCAGTTATAAAATTGAACTGAATCTTCACATCGCAGTAAGATGACTCCATCGCAGTGCGATGCCTTGCTGAGGCCCATTACGAAAACTATAAATAGAGCCTCCCATTGATTGTTTAAATCATTCAGAAATAGTAGAACACTCTCTACTATAAGGAGAGGTTCAGAGGAGCTCTATTGGGCATAGTTTTCTCCCCTTACGGGAAAACTAACTCAGCAAGGTATGTTTTATTTTGGCTTTTATGTTTAGGTTATAATTTCTTTATTGTAATTTAAATATGTAGTCTTTTGTAATAGATGCCTTAGGTTGTGGTGGAGAAGATGAACTCCTCAATGAATATTTGGAGTCTGTGACTGAGTCTAAGTTATAATAAATGATATTTAAGCATTATGTTTGTTATTTAACTTCCTTGCACTTTAATAGCGTATCTCGTAATCTGGTCGAATAAGTGGGAGCGCCCATAGAATTGATATTAGGTTTTAACTTAATATGGTCCGGAATTAGTAGTAAATAATGCTAGGTGTATAGAGACGGTAACATCCTGAACTAGTCGTGAACTGAGCGGTTAGAGGAGGAATCATGAACTAGTTGTGAACTGAGCACTTAGAAGATGAACAGCCCGATACTAGGATCTAGAGGTTAATTGGTGAAGATAATAATGCATGTTAATAAACAACTCACTTAGTAATTAGAGTATGTGACACATCGAGGTTAGGCTCTCGTAGGTAACTTAGTTGTTAACGTAGGGAAACTTTAATAGACATAGTGTAATAGTAAGGTATTACTACAACAAGGAAAAGTCACCGGCGAACAATAATCTGAATAACTATGTTATACACCGGTCATGCCAAATATGAAGAAGGGAGGGAGTCCAACCACCATACCTATCCTCTATGTTTCTGAATCTATCTATCTATATATATTTATTTATTTCTGCAACGCATTACGCTATTTTTATAAAAACCTTTGTCCAAAACCAAAGTGAATGCAAACTATACGAACTTAAATAACGCTAGTGAAGCTTCGGCACGATCCCTGTGGATACGAACTCATTCTAGACACCTAGAGTGTGAATTATTACTCGACGACAGACTGGTGCACTTGCCAGAATGCAGTCAACATGCTTGGAATGGTGGAGAGTGGTTTCATTCTTCTTGCACTTGGGAAGAAACTTGCTACCTCAGGTCGAGGTATAAAAATCTTAGTCAATTTTCTTTATAATTTTTCATTATATATATACCTGTACAACCGACTAATGAATTTTTCTATAGGTAAAACCATAAAAAAGTATGTTGGGTCTTCTAAAACTTCGACTGAAGTATAGAAGCCTGCTGGAGTGAAAATTAAAACTGAGGTTGAATCCTCAAAAACAAAGGTAAACATATAACCTTTTTACTCCGAACTTCCTTTTCGATTTCGATCTTGAAAACTTTCCTTTTAACTTGTCTTTTTTGTCTTCAGAGTCGAAAAAGGAATGATGCTGCTGAGACTACATCAACTGCTTCGAAGAAGTCGAAGAGTACTGTTGGGTTGGATGTAGAGGTAAACAACAAATTTCATCTTTATCTTCTAAATTAATGGCTTTTAGAATTGCATTACCTAGCCAGATCCTTCTTGTTTATTTCTTAGGAGGATGAAGAAGAAGAACAATAAATCCCCCTTGTAAGGAAAATGAAGCAACCATCTGCTTCGACTTCACATGGAGGTGAAGGGGGAAGTTCTGTTAATGAGGAGAAAGATGAAGAAAATAAGGCTGATGAAGCCAAGAAGAAGAAAAAGCTGAAAATGGAGGCAAAGGATAGGGGGATCTCTAAGAAGAGCCAAGAAGAAAAAGAGATCCAAAAGACAAGACCCACTATCGTTATTAAGGAGAAATCCGTAATAAAAAAGACTAAGGTGCCTAAGGCCCTTAAGATTCATACTCCTGATGATAGTGGAGAAATTTCTGGGCCTAAAGAAAACCCTATGCCAGGGAAAGAAATATTGGTCGAAAGGGACCAAGCAAAGAGCGCTGAGGGGGAGAATGAGGGTATGCCCCAAGACAATACCACTCCTGTGGTGGGTGATGCCCCCAGCCTTGAGAAGAAAGATGACCCTCAAGCCAATCCTGATAACCAAGATGATAAGGTAACTTCAAATCCTCTTCTTCTTTTATTTCTTCAAATTTCTTTGACTGTTTAACTAATTTTCTTTTATTGGTCTTTGCAGGATGAATCGAAAGAGGATTCTCCTAAAGAACAAATCCAGCAAACCCCCCCCAAAATCACCAACTCCATCTCCAGTTAAGAAGAATGTTGAGGGGAGCGAAAACTCCTAAGGTAATGCAGCCAACGAGGTCGAAGATGATAAGGTCGACCCAAAGGGGACTGAGGAGGAAGGACATGAAGAAAAGGGAGAAGGGCCTGAACCAGAGACTAAGAGCCTTCACACTGAGGATCTCAATTTGGATTCCAGTGCTTCTCAACCAAAACCAAGCATTTCAGCCAAGTCTAATCAGGCTAGTTCGACCCAAGAACTCACTCATGACTCAGAAGATATGCCTGAAGCTGAAGCTGGTGGTCCCGAAATCATATCAGCCTCTTCGACCTCAAAACTCTCTACAAGCCTAGGGGTTCAATAAGAAGAATTTGCCAGCATACAAAAGTCTGACCCTGCAGGCACTCTTCGACTTCTGCTTTCAAAGAAACAGAGCCAAGCTACCAATTCTAGTGAGGATACTACAAGTGACTCTGCTCCTTCAAATGTTGAGATAAACTCCCAAGTGCGCCAAGATTCGCTGCTTCTGAGGCTTACTACTGACTTCACCCAAAGAGATGTGCTCAAACAACTCGAGGAAAACCCTGCCTGTGCCTACAGCCACTTGGAATTTTTGAAGAAGTTACATAACCCCTTGACCAATGAGGCAACTTTAGGCAAGGTTATTCAACTTGGTTCAATTGTTGACCAATATGCTAAAGCTGTGCAAAAAAGGATCGAGAATGGTAGAAGGATAGTTATTCAGCAGCAAGCTCAAACCATGTTCTATGAGAAAGCGCAGCAAGCTCAAGCTGAGGCAGACAAGCTATCCACTCAAGCGGTCGAAAGAAATCCAGGGGTCGAAAACTGTGATAAGAATATTGCTTTTTACAACCAATAAATTGGATTCCTGGAGAACCAAATCGTGGGTTATAGGCGCAAGATCATTGAGGAAGAAGTCGAAAAAGCTCGAATTGAACAAGAAATGAAAGCCTCGACTCAGGAAATGATCGACGCCAAAGGCAGGGAAGTGATTGAAGCTTTCATCGCAGCATAGGTAGTTGCTAAAAAGATTAAAGCCCTGGAGAGTTCAAACTTAGTGGTCGAAAGAGAGCTGGCAAATTTGAAGAGAATCTATGCAGAGTGTACTAAAGATTTGTAGTTGGTTTACTTTTCTGTCCTTTCGAACAAATTTGATGTTCAGTCCTGTTTGGACTTTTGATTTTAATTTTGAACAAAGTCCCATTTTGTGGCAACCTTTTAAATTTCAATTGCCATTTTACTTATATGTTCAAGTATTATTCTGCATTTATTTTTACTTCGAGCAAAACAGGTTTATACTTTTCAAGTACTTTCCATTTATACCCAAAGCACGTTTTTCAGGAGTTAACTCCTCAATTTCATAAGCACCATTCGAATATACCTGAACAATTTTAAATGGTCCTTCCCAATTTGGGGACCACTTGCCTAAGATTCTATCTTTCTTATCCATAGGCAAAATAACTTTCCAAACCAATTCTCCAATGTTAAAATATTTAGACTTAACTTTCTTATTATAAGCCTTAGAGACTCTTTCTTTTTGTTTTATTAGAGCTTCTAATGCATTAAGTCTTCATCTAAATTAACTAATTCATCTGAAATCATTTGCCAATAATGGTCCAAAGGTATTTCCGTTTGTCTTTGTACCTGACTACGGTCTGGCAATAATTCACACTCTAGGTGTCTACAATGAGTTTGTATCCACAAGGATCGTGCCGAAGCTTCACTAGCGTTATTTAAGTTCGTGATAGTTTGCATTCGCTTTGGTTTTTAAAAAGGGTTTTATAAAATAAGCGTGATGCTTGCATAAAATAAATAACATAATGTATAAATATAATAGATTCAAGAAATATAGAGGCTAGGTATGGTGGTTGGACTTACTCCCTTCTTCATATTTGGCATGATCGGTGTATAACATAGGGGGAAACAGTCATTTTGGTCCCTGACTCTGCAGCTCGCTGTCATATTGGTCCCTGATTTAAGGAAAACCACAAAATAGTCTCTGACTCTGAAATCAGTTAGTATTTTTACGGACTGCATGGATCAAAATGACTAACGGACTGCAAAGTCAGGGACCAAAATGACAGCGAGCTGCAGAGTTAGGGACCAAAATGACTAACGGACTGCAGAGTCAGGGACTATTTTGCATTTTTAAATAAGTCAGGGATCAATGTGACAGCGAGCTGCAGAATTGGGGACCAAAATGACTATTTCCCCTATAACATAGTTACTTAGATTATGTTCGGCGGTGAATTTTCCTTGTTGTAGTAATACCTTACTATTACACTATGTCTATTAAAGTTTCCCTACGTTAACAACTAAGGTACCTACGAGAGCCTAACCTCGACGTGTCACATACCCTAATTACTAAGTGAGTTGATTATAAACATGCATTATAATCTTCACCAATTAACCTCTAGGTCTTAGTATTGGGCTGTTCATTTTCTAAGTGCTCAGTTCACACCTAGTTCATGATTCCTCCTCTAACCGCTCCGTTCACGACTAGTTCAGGATGTTACCGTTGTTGGAACAAAAGAGGTTCTGATATGACCCAATTAAGTTTTGATGATAACAAAAGTATTAATGTACAATAGGGTATACTAATTATTTACTCCAAGTGTGCAGATATTCAAGTTAATTTCTATATTCATTAAAAGCACATTGGAAACTCTGATATGGCAAGCAAACTCTGATCAGAACTTGAAGACATCAGAAGATGCATATGTGTTTCATCAGAGGATGCAAGTGTTACTCATCAGAAGATGCATATCAGACTCTGATAAGAGCAGTGAGAGCCGTTTTGTCAGAAGAACATTCTCTACATCAATGATTATACTCTGACATTCCAAATGCTAAAGGAATCAATCTTATCCACAGAATAGTGACGTTTGTACTATTGTACGAACTATTTACTTGATTTGGATAAAACGTTTTCTCCAAGATTGATTGTGTACAAGGTTACCTGATTTGGATAACAAAGGTACTATCTACAGCTGGCGCAATCTCACTGCATCAAATTCGAATCAAACACGCTCCACCTTCATCTATAAATTGGAGCAAGTTTGAAGCTTTGGGATACGACACTTGAACAATTTGAAAAGAGCTGTTACTCTGCTCAAATCATCCTAAAGCACAAAACTGCAAATACAACTTGAACTCATATTCAAAATCCAAGACTCCAGCTTCAGCTTCTGTTAATTCATTAGTTGAACCTTAGAATTTTGTATTAAGATTCTAAGTTAAGTCTTGTTTCAAAAGTTGTATTTATTTTGTAACTGAACATTGATCTTTATATCAATTGTTCAGACTCTGTTTTTCTTAACTTGTGTTTTGAAGTCTCTTGCCTGCGTGCTTGAGCATTAGGAAGTCTCTTGTTTGTATACTTGAGCATTGGAAGTCTCTTGCTTGTGTGCTTGAGCAATTGTAATCTTTGGTGATTATAGTGAACTCTCTTGGAAGTACAAGAGGACTGGACGTACTCTCGGTTTGTGAGGGGAACCAGTATAAAAATCTCTGTCTCTATCTTTCTCTCTTTCTCTCTACCTTCAAAGTTACTCTTGATTGTGTTTTGTTTTCTAAACCGCTGCAAACTCTGATAAGTTTTCCATAACTTAGAAGAAAATTTCAAATTACCCAAAACACAATTCAACCCCCCCTTCTTGTGTTTTTCACACCTTCAATTGGCATCAAGAGCCCGGTTCTGTTTTTTTTAATCACCTAACAGTGAGACAGTTTCCTGTTGAAAAACACTATGACTGAAACTCCAAGTGGTAGCATGAAAGCAGTTCCTCATGACTATGATGTTGAAGATAAGTCAAGCAACAAAGCACCAAAGTTCAATGGAGATGCATCTACTTTTTCCTGGTGGAAAGATAGAATCTACAGTCATCTTATTGGTTTAGATGATGAGCTTTGGGACCTAGTTGAAGAAGGGGTAACTTTCCAAGGACTAGTTGAAAAGGGAAGGCTATCTGTTGAAGAAAGAAAGAAGTTCACTCCTACAGACAAGAAGCTTTACAAGAAACATCACAAGGTTAAGGATCTTCTCATTGGGTGTATAACTCATGATGAGTACCTCAAGATCACAGACAAATCCACTGCCAAGAGCATCTATGACTCCTTGTGTTCCACATATGAAGGGAACAAACAGGTTCAAGAGGCAAAGGCTACTCTTTTGATCCAACAGTATGAACTCTTTAGAATGAAGGATGATGAGAATATTGAATCAATGTATTCTAGATTCAAAATTCTTGTGGCTGGTCTCCAAGTTCTAAAGAGAAGTTATACAACCTCTGATCATGTAAGGAAGATTTTGAGAAGCTTACCTTCAAGGTGGAGGCCTAAGGTAACAGCTATCCAAGAAGCTAAAGATTTGGACAAACTTGGCTTGGAAGAATTGATAAGTTCACTCATGAGTCATGAGATTGAACTATCTTCTGATGAGCCTCAGAAGAAGCTAAAATCTGTGGCTTTGCCATCTATTTCAGTTTCATCTAAGGCTCTGAAAGCCAAAGTTGTAGAATCTGAAGCAGAGGAATCTTCCATAGATAATCAAGAGGAAGGATCAGATGATGATTTCTTTGCACTCTTGTCAAAGAACTTTCAAAAGTGGTCACTAAGGAAGGGCAAAAATTTTCAAGGCAGAGGATCTGGATCAAGAAACAACACCAGCAAAGAGAAGAAGGATGACACAAAAAATTGTTTCAATTGTCATAAGCCTGGACACTTCATGGCTGATTGTCCTGAACTCAACTCCAAGGGTAAAGGAAGAAAGAGTATGATCAAGAACAAAGCCAAGAAGAGTCTGATGGCAACATGGGAGTATATTAATGAACTATCTGAGGATGAAGACTCTGAGGAAGCAAACCTAGCGCTTATGGCCATTGGTGAGTCAGACGATGAAAATGATTCAGAGTCTGATACTGACGACATTGATGAGGTAATATCTAAAATGTCTAGTACTCAAATGACCAAAGCTTTGAAAGATGTAATGATGAAGTACATGGAAAAGTTGAGTGAGTTAGATTTTTGCAAACAAAAAATGAAGCTACTCAATGAAAATCTCACCCAGACTCAAGCAAACTATCAAAAATCTCTTAAAACAATTAAGGTGCTTGAGACTGGATGCAGAACATGTCACAAACCTTATGACGAGTATGAAATCTCTCTACAAGAGTTTGTTCACCACAACATAGATAAAACTAGGGTAACTTCCGTAATTCTTGGTGGACTTAGCAACTATTACAAAAGACAAGGACTTGGTTCTCTTACATGTCCTGATGTAGGAAAATTAAGTAAACCTGTCTTGTTGAGCAAGTCACCATCAGAATCTTATTCAAACTTTACTAAGGGTACATCAGAACCTCTGACTGTGTCTGGTACTCTTGTGAGCTTGGAACCACAAGATAAGGTATCGGAAGATGACTCATCTTCTGAACCTAAGTCTTCTAAAACCCAGGTTCCCCTCACATCAGAACCCATGTCTACTCAAGTTAAAGCTGTCAAAGTACCAAAGCCTGTTGATAAGCGGGGCACTAGTACTTCTAAAGCAAAATTGGTAACTGGTTCTCTGACACACTCAAGAGGAAAGTCTCAGAGACAACATAAGCCTAAACATTTTTCAAAATGCTCTGTTGACTCCAGATCTTCTGAGTATTCTAACAAGAAGAATAAGACTCTCAAAACTAACCAAAAAGGACCCATCAGAGTATGGGTACCAAAATCTGAAATAGTGTATGCTGTAGGTATGCACCCAAAGAAGAAACGAAAGCTTATGGTATCTGGACTCTGGCTGCTCACGTCACATGACAGGAGACAAGCTCTTATTCCACACACTGAATCAGCAAGAGGGAGGAACAGTAGGGTTTGGTGGCAACCAGAAGGGAAAGATCATTGGTATAGGTACAGTAGGTTATTCTTCTTTGTCAATTTCTGATGTTTGGTTAGTAGATGGACTACATCATAATCTACTTAGCATAAGTCAATTGTGTGATAGTAATTATGATGTTATGTTTAATAAGGATTCATGTACTGTAATCAGAAACTCTGATCAATCCATTGTATTTAAGGGAAATAGAAAAGGCAATGTGCACAAAGCAATTTTTCTGATTTAAAGGAACAACAAGTGCTTTGTCTTTTGACACTGAGTGATGAAAAATGGATCTGGCATAAAAGATTGGGTCATGCTAACTGGAGATTAATTTCTAAGCTTAGCAAGGACAATCCTGTCAGAGGACTTCCAAAAATAAAATATCACTCAGACTCACTTTGTGGTTCCTGTCAAAAAGGAAAAATTGTCAAAAGTTCTTTTAAAAACAAGAACATTGTCTCTACTACTAGACCTTTGGAACTCTTACACATTGATCTTTTTGGACCAGTTAGCACTGCTTCAATCAATGGTAAGAAATATGGATTAGTCATTGTAGATGATTATAGTAGATGGACTTGGGTTAAATTTCTGAGAAATAAAGATGATACATATGAAGTGTTTAGCATCTTCTGTACCCAAATTCAAAATGAAAAAGATTCCAAAATTTTGAAAGTAAGAAGTGATCATGGTGGTGAGTTTGAAAATGAACCTTTTGAAAAATTTTGTGAAGAACATGGAATTCTCCATGAATTCTCATCTCCTAGAACTCCACAACAAAATGGAGTTGTAGAAAGAAAGAATAGATCTTTACAAGAAATGGCACGCACCATGATGCATGAAAATAATTTAGCAAAATTCTTTTGGGCAGAAGCTGTTAACACTGCATGTTATATTCAGAATAGAATCTATATAAGACCTATTTTGAACAAAACAACATATGAACTCTTTAAGGGAAGAAAACCCAATATTTCTTATTTTCATCAATTTGGCTGTACATGTTACATTCTGAATAACAAAGTCCATCTTAAGAAATTTGACTCTAAAGCCTGTAAGGGTATCTTCATTGGATACTCTGAACGCTCTAAGTCATACAGGGTGTATAATTCTGAAACTAATATAGTGGAAGAATCAATGCACGTAAAGTTTGATGATAAAGAGCCTGATGATAAAAAGCCAGAGCCTGTTAAAGATTTGTCAGGATCTGATGAGTCAGAAGATGAAGCTCCAGAGTATGATAACAACATAGAATCTGTAGAAGACTCTGAAGCTCAAGAAGATGCACCTTCTGATGCTGCTCAAGAACATCAAACTATTGATGATAACTCTGAAGAATCTGATATTCCAAGGAACACATTCAAATACAAATCATCACATCCTGAAGAGCTCATTCTAGGAAACAAGAACAGTCCAAGAAAAACAAGGTCAAACTTCAAAGTTGAAGATTCATTGTTTGGATTAGTTTCCTTGATTGAACCCAAGACAACAAATGAAGCTCTCTCAGATGATGCTTGGATAGTTGCAATGGAAGAAGAGTTAAATCAATTCAAGAGAAATGATGTGTGGGATCTGGTACCCAAACCAAAGCATAAGAACATTATTGGAACAAAATGGGTATACAGAAACAAACTGAATGAACAAGGTGAAGTTACTAGGAACAAAGCCAGACTTGTTGCACAAGGATACAGTCAACAAGAAGGAATTGACTTCACAGAAACATATGCTCCAGTAGCAAGACTGGAAGCAATTAGGTTACTTTTATCTTATGCAGTCAATAATGGTATTACTCTATATCAAATGGATGTGAAAAGTGCATTTCTAAATGGTGTCATATCTGAAGAAGTGTATGTCAAACAACCTCCTGGCTTTGAAGATTTAACAAATCCTGATCATGTGTTTAGACTAAAGAAGTCACTCTATGGACTCAAACAAGCTCCCAGAGCTTGGTATGAGAGACTTAGTACTTTTTTGGTTGACAATGGTTTTGAAAAAGGACAAGTTGACAATACACTTTTCAAAAAGACCCTTAAGAAAGACATTTTAATCATTCAAATATATGTTGCTGATATCATTTTTGGATCAACTAATGCCACTCTTTGCAAGAACTTTTCTAAGCTTATGCAGGATGAGTTTGAAATGAGTATGATGGGAGAATTGAAGTTCTTTCTTGGTATTCAAATAAATCAAACAGAGAAAGGAACATTCATTCATCAATCCAAATATATAAAGGATCTTCTGAAAAAGTTCAACTTAGAAGATTGCAAACCCATGAATACTCCAATGCATCCTACATCAAGTCTAGGCAAAGAAGAGTCTGAAGGCAAGGTTGATCAGAAGCTGTATAGAGGTATGATTGGATCTCTTCTTTATCTAACTGCCTCAAGACCTGACATTTTATTCAGTGTATGTTTGTGTGCAAGATTTCAATCAGATCCTAGAGAATCTCATCTCACTGCTGTGAAGAGAATCTTTAGGTATTTGAAAGCTACCTGTAACATTGGATTACTGTATCAGAAATCCAATGACTACAAGCTGATTGGATTCTGTGATGCTGACTATGCTGGTGATAGAATTGAAAGAAAATCCACCAGTGGTAACTGCCAGTTTATTGGTGAGAATTTAATTTCATGGGCTAGTAAAAGGCAAACCACCAAAGCTATGTCAACAGCAGAAGCTGAATACATATCAGCAGCTAAATGTTGTACACAACTACTTTGGATGAAATATCAATTGGAAGAGTATCAAATCAGCAGTAACAATATTCCTTTATATTGTGACAATACTGCCGCTATTCACCTTTCTAAAAACCCTATTTTACATTCAAGAGCTAAGCATATTGAGATTAAACATCATTTTATCAGTGACTATGTTCAAAAAGGTGTAATTGATTTCAAGTTCATTGAAACTGAAAATCAATGGGCTGATATCTTTACAAAACCTTTAGCTGTTGAACGTTTTGCTTTTATCAAAAAGAATTTGAACATGATGGAAATCTCTGATTAACTTAGACTCTGATGAAAAATTGAGTTTGTGAGAATCTAATAGTAATCAGAAGATGAAGTCTGTTACACCCCGATTTTCAAAGACTAAAAAGGGGCATTATTTTTTTTATTTTTTATTTTTTTTTGAAAACAAAACAGAGTACGCGTGGAACGAGTGGTAAGCCCGACGTTATAACATACAACGGAACTAAAGCATACAATAGTACAATCACATGAGATAACAGAAATAGTACTATATGCATCATAGTGCTTCTCAAAGAAGCAAAGTGTGAACCTGAATATTTACATCCCCAAAATATAGCAACTTGTTCATGACAATATAAACAACCAGTCATGAACCTGTGCATACTACGGCCATAAACAAAAGAGGTCGGTCCAAGAGTGTAAGAGTATAAGTACAGTCATCCAAAATATTAGAACTACTCCTAGTCAGTGATACCAGATACCGACCAACGCGGCCTATCCAAAAAGTGCTAAACTAAAGTCAGCGGTCAATTGTCCTAAGGTGGACAACAGCAAGGGTGCTCTCCACACACCAAACAAGAGCTCTCCGAAGGGGCTCGAGCACGGGAAGTAGCCTCGTACTCCTCAGGTCCGGAGTCCGTGTCACTCGAGACCAAGATAAGATCCATGATAGGTGTGATCGAAGAAGAAGTATGGATAGGTGAAGGTGGTAGAATCTCTACACAACTACTGTCCTCCAAAGCAGCTGCCGGTATAGTGAGGGTACTCGATCCATCCGAAGACACCTCACCAGAAACTGAATCCTCAACCCCGGTCACACCCTGCGCCCCAGGCTGAGATCCCACAGGAGCCGTCCAAAACATCCCTAATAACACCTGTAGTGGCACGGGGAAAGGTGGAGTCTGCCACAACATGCACTCATGTATCCGCAAAGTACCACGACTAGTAATAATCCTAACACGCCCATGATAGGAAGCTGTGCCTGAAGCTGGGTCGAGGCTCCAAGCAGTCAGCAGTAACCGGTCAACGAAGTCCCAAGTAGTCACCGTCTCCCTCACGAGCATCGGCAACAGGAGGTGGTCCATCGTCTAGGGTGGGAGGAGCCCGCAAATGAAATGTTGCAAGGGTCACCAAAAGTACCACAAATAATACACTTACCAAATATGGAAAAACAAGTAAACATATAATATTTTCACATCAATGTACATGATATATTTAAATGCACACATAGCCTACAAATGCAGACTATACATGATCGTGACACCAATCACTGGCTGCCACATGCATGAATTCCGGAATTTAACCTCTCCGCAGAGAGTCGTAGGTTCAAGCCCTACTATACCCCGCAGGGCGTCAATAAAATCCCAGCGGATTAGAGTGGATCCATTCCCGATAATCACACCCCGTGGTCCATTCCCGATAACCACGTATTGGACTCAATAAATCCCGCAGGATTAAGGTGGATCCATTCCCGATAATCGCACCCCGTGGTCCATTCCCGATAACCACTTACTATGAATGCATGAGCATACGATTCCCCTTATATGCTAATGCAACAAATACATACCTCTCAAGCATATGTAAACCAATCACAATATGTACATATATTCTCAAAATCATATGTAACAACGCATATATTTTAAACAATTTCTCATCACGAGAATACATAATATATACATGCAAAACACTCAAAACACACCACAACAAGCATTCACACAATATTACCAACGGAAAATAAAACAAAGAAAGGTGCCCTTACCTCAGCAAGCTTCCGTTACTCTTTCTCGCGAAAATCTACGATTCACGCTACCTTGAGAAGATGATGATTCCTTAACAAGCTAATGATCCAAGCTTGAGAAGATGAGAAAATGAAATTTTGAATGGATGAGTGAAGGGGTGGAAAAGTTCGGCCGAGTGAGAGAGAGGAGGGAGTAGTTTTTTTTGTGATTTTGCTTCTAAGTCCCAATGGCTAAACCTCCTTACTATTTAAGTTACTCTTGATCAATCTAAGCCTTTGGATCAAAGCAAAACTTGCAAGACTAAACCCTAGCCTTTAGATCAAAATAAACTCATGATTGCTTTCTTTGTGAAAATATCTACTTTACGCTACTCAGCTCTCGCGTTCGCTCTCGGCGAGTCGTACTTCGCTAACGGTCTAACTTGCGAAAAATAGAAAATCTACGAGATAAAAGTTCATTCTAAACCATTTCTAAAAACTATCGCTAAACTTTATTCTCCGAATGAAATTTATTTCCTTAGCTCCCAAAAATATTCTGAAACTAGATTCCAACTCGCGCCGATATATAAAGTCTCCAATTAAAATTCGACGGAAAACAGAAATCGTAAAATTTTAAGCAGCGGGTACAGTTTTCTACTCGTTTTTAAAAAAAAACGGGGAAAGTCAAATTTCAAAATTCTGAAGGCACAGGAACGCTCTCATATATAAGAGAGGACTAAGAACCAAAAGTCTGGGCTTTAATAGTACACGAATCCAAAACTAGTTCCAACTCAGCAATAATGCTGTTTTTACAACAATGCTTGCGAAATACTTAATAAAAACCCTAAAACTCTTAGCCAATACCAACGTTCCTTACACAAACTGTACAGTGAGATTCTAGGTCTTACATTACTTCCCCCCTAAAAGAAGTTTCGTCCCCGAAACTTAGACGTCGTTGAATAACTCGGGGTATTGCTCTTTCATCTTGCTTTCAAGTTCCCAAGTCGCATCTCCTGTAGCTTCATTCCATATTATCTTGACTAAGGGTATATCCTTGGTCCTTAGACGTTTCATCTTTCTATCCGCAATCTTAACTGGCGGAACTTCAAATGACAAGTTTTCTTTCAGCTGGATGTCATATGGCGTGATCACATGTGACGGGTCGGGAACATACTTTCTTAACTGGGACACATGGAACACATCATGAATCTGGGACAGTATCGGTGGTAAAGCAATTCGATAGGCCACTTTTCCTATCCTTTCTGTAATCTGATACGGTCCAATAAATTTGGAAGTCAACTTTCTCGCCTTTAATGCTCTCCCAACGCCAGTGGTTGGAGTAACTCTGAGAAATACGTGATCTCCTGCCTCAAACTCTAAAGGTCTACGACGCTTGTCCGCGTAACTCTTTTGGCGATCCTGAGCAACCTTCATTCTTGCTCGTATCTTCCTGACTTTATCTGTTGTTTGTTGCACCATTTCTGGTCCCACAATCATGCTTTCCCCATCTTGATACCAACATAATGGAGTCTGGCACTTTCTTCCATAAAGATCCTCATACGGAGCCATTCCAATGCTCGTGTGGAAACTGTTGTTGTAGGTGAATTCTATTAGTGGTAAGACATCGTCCTAACTTCCTCTATCATCTAGCACACATGCCCTTAACAAATCTTCCAGAGATTGATTCGTTCTTTCTGTCTGTCCGTCTGTCTGTGGATGGTAAGCCGAACTTAGTCTCAACTTCGTCCCTAAGGCCTCATGCAGGGCTCTCCAAAAATGTGAAGTAAATTTTGGGTCTCGATCTGAAACAATGCTTGACGGTATACCATGGAGTCTCACAATCTCAGCCACGTAGATGTCTGTCAACTTTTCTGCAGTGTCGGAAATCCTGACAGGCAGAAAATGAGCGGACTTCGTCAATCGATCCACTATCACCCAAATAGAATCGTGCTTCCTTCTTGTCTTGGGTAAACCAGTGATGAAATCCATAGATATGCTATTCCACTTCCACTCTGGTACGTCTAACGATTGCAGCATCCCTGCAGGTTTCTGGTGTTCTACCTTAGCTTTTTGACATGTCAGACACGATGCCACATACTCCGCCACGTGCCTCTTCATACCCGGCCACAGAAAATTTACTCTCAGATCCTGATACATCTTAGTAGCCCCGGGGTGCATACTGAGCTTACTCTTATGTGCTTCTTCTAGTACCGTGCTCCTCAAGTTCTTAGCATCGGGTACACAGACTCTCCCATTGCATCTCAAGATATTATCTGATCCCACTTTGAACTCTGTGGTGGTTCCTCGAACTATCAAAGCTCTCTTTTCCATAAGTAGACTGTCATTTTGACAACTGGCAATGTCTTCCAACAACCCATTCGAAATAGTGATCATTCCCAACTTCAAATTCCCAGGCGCAAATTCAACCTCAAGGTGTAGGTCTCGAAACTCTTCTAATAACTCTTGTAGACTCGCCATCTGAGCCGAACATGCCGATACACTTTTCCTACTTAAGGCATCAGCTACCACATTAGCCTTTCCAGGATGGTACTGTAATGTGAAATCAAAATCCTTCAGTGTTTCCATCCACCTTCTTTGCCTCATGTTCAACTCTTTCTGATCAAACAGGTACTTCAGACTTTTGTGATCACTGAATACAACAAAAGTACATCCATAAAGATAATGTCTCCAAATCTTCAAAGCGAACACTACCGCTGCAAGTTCTAGATCATGGGTGGGATAATTCTTCTCGTGATTTTTCAACTGTCGTGACGCATAAGCCACTGCTCTCTTGTGCTGCATCAACACACATCCGAGTCCCTGATGTGACGCATCACAATAAACTTCGTACGGCTCGTCAGACTGGGGTAGAACTAAAACCGGTGAGGTTGTTAACCGCTCCTTCAACAACTGAAAACTAGCTTCACACTTCTCTGTCCAAGCAAACGGTTGATCCTTCCTCGTAAGTTGGGTCATTGGCGCCACAATCTTAGCGAAACCCTCAATGAATCTCCGATAATATCTAGCTAAACCCACAAAACTCCGTATGTCTGTAATAGTTTGCGGTTGTTTACATGTCAGTACAGTAGCAATCTTGGCTGGATCCACAGATATTCCTTCCTTTGAGATGACATGACCAAGAAAATTCACTGTTTCCATCCAGAATTCACACTTGGACGGGTTAGCATACAACTTTTTGTCCCGCAGAACTTGTAAAACCAAACGGAGATGCTCTTCATGTTCCTCTCCATCCTTCGAATAAATGAGGATATCGTCGATGAATACCACCACAAACATGTCCAGGAACGAATGAAATATCCTATTCATGTAGTCCATAAAAATTGCGGGTGCATTCGTCACTCCAAACGACATTACCAGATACTCATAGTGTCCGTAACGTGAGCGAAAGACTGTTTTCTGAACATCTTCTTCCCTCACCCTTATCTGATGATAACCTGACTTCAAGTCAATTTTAGAAAATACTGCCGCACCCTTCAACTGGTCCATTAAATCATCAATTCGTGGCAAAGGATATCGATTCTTAATAGTTGCCTTATTGAGTTTTCGATAATCCACACATAGACGTGATCGCCCATCCTTTTTCTTAACCAAAAGAACTGGCGCTCCCCATGGAGACACACTGGGCCTAATGAAACCCTTTTCCATCAAGTCCTCAATCTGACTCTTCAATTCTACCAACTCGGCTGGGGCCATCCGATAAGGTGACTCCGAGATCGGTCCTGTTCCGGGATGCAAGTCGATAAAGAACTCAACTTCTCTGGTTGGAGGAAATCCTGGAATTTCTAACGGAAAAACATCTTGGAATTGTTGAACGACACGCAATTCTTCCATCTGCACGTCGGTTGCTACTCCTATATTAGCAAGCGAAATAATTTCTGGTTCTCCATTTCTCATGGTTACTGTAAGCCGGTTAGCCGACAGATATCTCTGTACTCCTGGCTCGGGGAAAAAGACCATCTTTCGAGCACAATCTAAAATAACGTAGTGATACGACAACCAATCCATTCCGAGAATGATCTCGAGTGACTGAAGGGGTAAACAGATCAGATTAATTATAAACTCTCTATTCTGAATCATCACTAAACAGTGCAAACATGCTGTATTAACCACTAGATCCTTTGCAGGAGTAGAAACATTCAAATCAAAAGGCAGCAAAGAAACATTCAATTTCAAACGGTTTGCACAATCCAAAGATATGAAGGAATGGGTTGCCCCAGTATCAATCAATGCAGTTAAAGCGGTACCTGCAATCTGGCAATTCTCATGTATGGCATTACTGGCCTGACCACTCACTTCCGTGCCCATACAGTAGACACGTTCCTTAGCAGTGGGTCTAGCCCCTTGTGTCGCATTCACCGACGGTTCCACCTTTGGGGCAGTACAATTTTTAGCAATGTGACCCGGCTTCTTGCAATTGTAACAAGTGTTCACTGTCTCCGCATTCCTACATTCATTCGCATAGTGTCCTACTTGACCACATTTGTAGCAACCCTGCTTCTCCCCACCCTGGTTTCCTCGAGTCCCTTGTTTCCCAGAGCGATTCGGTCCTCTATTATTCTGAGGGCGGTTGTAAGGCTTATTACCTTGCCTTCCACGGTTCTGATTCTCATTACTTGGACGACTAGGTCCCCCGGCACCAGAATTTCCTTGGCGATTCATTCGCTTGTTTCTCATGTCCTCAATCTCTTGACACTTCTCAACCAGCACTTGAAAGTGTCGAATACCTAAGGGTACCACTGCATCTTGCAGCTCGTACTTCAAACCATCTTGGAAACGGCGACACATGTAATTCTCGTCTAAACCATCCCTGAAGAAACGAAAGAACCTTGACAGAGATTCAAACTTCTTCGCATAAGCCTCAACATTCATTCCTCCCTGGCGCAGCCTCTGGAATTCTTCCCCATACCTTTCTCTAGCAGTCTCTGGAAAGTACTTAGCCAAAAATTTCCTCTTGAAATTTTCCCAGTTTATCTCCTCATGAGCAGCATTCATCATGAGACTAGTGTTCTTCCACCAATACTCAGAGCCTCCTGACAACTGGTAGGTGGCCAGAGTCACCTTCTCACCCTCAGGGCAGTGGATTGCTCCGAAAATCTTTTCCATCGCCTGAAGCCATAGGTCTGCGGCATCAGGACCTCCCTCTCCATTATACTTAGGAGGATTCTGATGGTTAAAACTTGTGAGGACTCGAGATCCAGCAGCAAGAACCTCCCAGTCCCTCTTTTCCATATCCCTCTGCGCCTTGCAATGGGCTTGGGCAGTTAATGTTGCTGCCATGGTATTCATTGCGTGAGCCATCTGGTTTACATGATTGTCATCAGCTCCAGGAGCTACAGGTGCCCGTCTTGGAGGCATGTCTTCCTGCATAAACCACTTTCTGGTTAGATTCTTTTCCAATTTTTTTTTTTGAAATCTTATACCATGAGTCAATAACTCAACACACCAAAGCAATGGTCACTTAGAACTAATCAAACTCTAGTTCTAACTCGACTGACAACTCTTACGAAACACCTTCCCCTTGATGATCTAAAGCCGGGCTCTGATACCACAATGTTACACCCGATTTTCAAAGACTAAAAAGGGGCATTATTATTATTAATTTTTTTTTGAAAACAAAACAGAGTACGCGTGGAACGAGTGGTAAGCCCGACGTTATAACATACAACGGAACTAAAGCATACAATAATACAATCACATGAGATAACAGAAATAGTACTATATGCATCATAGTGCTTCTCAAAGAAGCAAAGTGTGAACCTGAATATTTACATCCCCAAAATATAGCAACTTGTTCATGACAATATAAACAACCAGTCATGAACCTGTGCATACTACGGCTATAAACAAAAGAGGCCGGTCCAAGAGTGTAAGAGTATAAGTATTGTCATCCAAAATATTAGAACTACTCCTAGTCAGTGATACCAGATACCGACCAACGCGGCCTATCCAAAAAGTGATAAACTAAAGTCAGCGGTCAAATGTCCTAAGGTGGACAACAGCAAGGGTGCTCTCCACACACCAAACAAGAGCTCTCCGAAAGGGCTCGAGCACGGGAAGTAGCCTCGTACTCCTCAGGTCCGGAGTCCGTGTCCGAGTCACTCGAGACCAAGATAAGATTCATGATAGGTATGATCGAAGAAGAAGTAAGGATAGGTGAAGGTGGTAGAATCTCTACACAACTACTGTCCTCCAAAGCAGCTGCCGGTATAGTGAGGGTACTCGATCCATCCGAAGACACCTCACCAGAAACTGAATCCTCAACCCCGGTCACACCCTGCGCCCCAGGCTGAGATCCTACAGGAGCCGTCCAAAACATCCCTAATAACACCTGTAGTGGCACGGGGAAAGGTGGAGTCTGCCACAGCATGCACTCATGTATCCGCAAAGTACCACGACTAGTAATAATCCTAACACGCCCATGATAGGAAGCTGTGCCTGAAGCTGGGTCGAGGCTCCAAGCAGTCAGCAGTAACCGGTCAACGAAGTCCCAAGTAGTCACCGTCTCCCTCACGAGCATCGGCAACAGGAGGTGGTCCATCGTCTAGGGTGGGAGGAGCCCGCAAATGAAATGTTGCAAGGGTCACCACAAGTACCACAAATAATACACTTACCAAATATGGAAAAACAAGTAAACATATAATATTTTCACATCAACGTACATGATATATTTAAATGCACACATAGCCTACAAATGCAGACTCTACATGATCGTGACACCAATCACTGGCTGCCACATGCATGAATTCCGGAAAATAAAACATACCTCACATGCATGGTTTACGATAACCACTTACTATGAATGCATGAGCATACGATTCCCCTTATATGCTATTGCAACAAATACATACCTCTCAAGCATATGTAAACCAATCACAATATGTACATATATTCTCAAAATCATATGTAACAACGCATGTATTTTAAACAATTTCTCATCACGAGAATACATAATATATACATGCAAAACACTCAAAACACACCACAACAAGCATTCACACAATATTACCAACGGAAAATAAAACAAAGAAAGGTGCCCTTACCTCAGCAAGCTTCCGTTACTCTTTCTCGCGAAAATCTACGATTCACGCTACCTTGAGAAGATGATGATTCCTTAACAAGCTAATGATCCAAGCTTGAGAAGATGGGAAAATGAAATTTTGAATGGATGAGTGAAGGGGTGGAAAAGTTCGGCCGAGTGAGAGAGAGGAGGGAGTAGTTTTTTTTGTGATTTTGCTTCTAAGTCCCAATAGCTAAACCTCCTTACTATTTAAGTTACTCTTGATCAATCTAAGCCTTTGGATCAAAGCAAAACTTACAAGACTAAACCCTAGCCTTTGGATCAAAATAAACTCATGATTGCTTTCTTTGTGAAAATATCTACTTTACGCTACTCAGCTCTCGCGTTCGCTCTCGGCGAGTCGTACTTCGCTAACGGTCTAACTTGCGAAAAATAGAAAATCTACGAGATAAAAGTTCATCGTAAACCATTTCTAAAAACTATCGCTAAACTTTATTCTCCGACTGAAATTTATTTCCTTAGCTCCCAAAAATATTCTGAAACTAGATTCCAACTCGCGCCGATATATAAAGTCTCCAATTAAAATTCGACGGAAAACAGAAACCGTACAATTTTAAGCAGCGGGTACAGTTTTCTACTCGTTTTTCAAAATACTCGTTTTTCAAAAAAAACGGGGAAAGTCAAATTTCGAAATTCTGAAGGCACAGGAACGCTCTCATATATAAGAGAGGACTAAGAACCAAAAGCCTGGGCTTTAATAGTACACGAATCCAAAACCAGTTCCAACTCAGCAATAATGCTGTTATTACAACGATGCTTGCGAAATACTTAATAAAAACCCTAAAACTCTTAGCCAATACCAACGTTCCTTCACAAACTGTACAGTGAGATTCTGGGTCTTACAAAGTCATCAGAACCTTCTGTATCAGAAGTTGTGATGAGAATATCTTCTGACACCCTATCGGAATCTGATTAGAAGGTAAATGGTTCTGGCGCGTAAGTAAAAATCTTTTGTAAAAACCCTTTAGTTTTCTCAAACTTACGTGTCAGTTATTTAAATAATCTTCTAATACACATGTCTTGTTGCAAGAGGATAAAGAAGTTGGTTAATGATGATTAGCATTTCAAATTCCCATTTGTGGTAAAATACTCTACTACCCTTGTGTATGTGTACTTGTTTTTGCGCGTAAGTTTCTATTTAAACACACTAACTGTTCACATTCACACTTTTGCACTCTCACAACCTACACTTTCATTCTTCTAAAACACAGAGCAATTTCTTTCTCCCTCTTTAGAAACCCTAACTTCCAAATATTATCCATGGCATCCTCATCGTCGTTCCTAAATAGAACATGCATGATCTTACCAAGAGAATCCAACCCTACTGAGTTCGCGAAGGATCAACGACCATACAAATATGATGAACTAAATGTTGCGATTGAGAATCCCGTTGATCTTGAAAGTATTAGAGTAAACGGTTTTGCTGAAGTCGTTCATCTCTACAAAAGACAAGGATTGGAGTACTACTTTGATTTGTTGAATGGACCAACGTACACAGAGCTTGTTAAAGAATTCTGGATGAAAGCCTCTGTTATCACAAGAGATGTATATAACAAGAAGGTCAGGGAAAAGATTGAAGAGAACCCTGAATTGCAAGATAGAACCCCAGAGGAAATGAGATTGAGATCTTTTGTTTCTACAGAGATTGAATCTTTTGTGGCTGGATTCAGAATCTCCATCAGACTCTGCCACATTCTTGAGGCTCTGAAGCTAAAGCGTGATGGTTTGGTACTCAAACACACTGATGAAGCTGGTCCTGATGTGGAGGAATATATATTCAAACCTAAGGCTGACCCTAAGGACAAGTTTGAATGGACAAACAACTGCAAGATCATCTACAGGATCTTAATTGACAGTGTCCTGCCAAAATTGGGAGGCACTGATCAAATATCCAGTGTCCAGAAGCTGTTCACATTTCATGTTGCTAAAGGAAATTTCGTGGATGTTGGTAAGCTTATTTTTGATCACCTATGTGTATCTATTATCTCTAGCAAAGCTATTGTTCGACATTCTAGCATACTTAGCCACATGTTTGCACAGTGTGGTTTGTTGGATGCTATCATACCTTATCTTCCAGGCCTAGGTTCCTTTCTGTTAAGTTCTAAGATTGTGAATAGTACTACCTTAAGGTACCTCAATGTAACACCCCGTTTTTCAAAGCCTAAAAAGGGGCATTATTTATTTATTTATTTATTTTTTTAAAACACGAGACAGAGTGCGCGAAAAATATTTTACAAGAGCCGACATTATTCATACAACAGAACTAAAGCATATAATAGTACGACCAACAAGGTGACTGAAATAGTACTATATGCATCAATAGTGCTTCTCAAAGCAAAGTGTGTACCTGAATATTTACATATCCAAAACATAACATCTAGTTCACGACAAATATACAAGGTAGTCGCGACTAGGGAAATACTACAGCCAATACCAAAAGAGGCTCAACCAAAGTGTAAGAGTATAGAGTACAGTCATCCGAAAACGTTAGAACCTACTACAAAACATGCTACCAGTCACCGGCCAACAAGGCCTGTCCAAAAGAATACTACTCTAAAGTTAGTGGCCCTAGTCCTATCATGCACATCGGCATCAGGAGTCGTCCGTATCACTCGACAACAGTACCAAGCTCAAGGTAGAAGTGGGAGATACCAAGTGAGGTACCCCGGGTCCTCCAATGGACCCATCCCCTGCAGCAGCCGCTGCCTCCTGAAAAACACCTTCCGGCTCCCCTAAGAAGTCGGGTAAAGCCCCATCACCCCAACTGCCCATGGAAGAAGAAGAAGTGACAAGTCCATCCGTGGAGGTCTCTCCAACGACTGATCCACCACCCTCTGGTGTGTCTGGCGCCCCTGGCAGAGGTCCCCCAGGAACCGTCCACTGTGCACTGAGTAGTACTGGTAGAGGTATGGAGAAAGGTGGAGTCTGCCATATCAGACACTGGTGAACCTGGTGGGTACCAAGATAAGTAGTAATCCCAACGCGCCCGTGGTAACTAGCCGTGCCGGAAGCTGGGTCGAGGCTCCAGGCAGGCAGAAGCAGGCGATCAAGAAAGTCCCACCTCGTCACCGTCTCCCTCACGAGTACCGGTAACAAAGGGTGATCCATCGTCTGGGTGGGAGGAGCCCGCAAATGAAAGGATGCAAGGGTCACCACACATAACACAACAGCAAAAACATATATATATATATATATATATATATATATAACAGCGAATAAACACTTAGCAGTTCATATACTTGCACACAGTATTGAAATGCACACCAGCCTATCAATGCAGACTCTAAATGATTGTGATCACCCTAGCCGGGTCGTTTTCACATGCATGAATTATTCCGGAATAAACCTCTGCAGAAGGTCGTAGGCTCAGGTGGGATAACACCTCCTACTAGTGGTGGGATAACACCAGGTAGAGTCTCTCCGACAATACCAAAACAATCACGGTGGGATAACACCGGGTGAGTCACACGGACAACACCAAACTCAAAAAGGAGGACACCAATCACTGGTCATCGCACCCCGTGGTCCATTCCCGTTAACCACGTACTATGAATGCATGAGCATACGATTCCCCTTATATGCTAATGCAACAAATACATACTTCTCAAGCGTATGTAAACCAATCATAATATGTACATATATTTTCAAAATCATATGCACGCCAATCACATATTCATACACATATTCTCACACATATGTAAACCACACATGCGATACAAACACCTTCTCATCACGAGAATACATAATATAATCATGCCCAAACATTCACACAATCCAAAACCAGGCATACATATATCAGACGGAAAAATAAAGGTGCCCTTACCTCAGCAAACTTCCGTTACTTTAATTTCGCGGAAATCTACAACACACGCTACCTAAAATACATGTAGCGTAACATCAATAAAATACTCCTCGTTTATCCTATCAAAACGAAACTCGCTCTCAAAGCTCCAGAGAGGTCTAAGGTACTTCCTAAAGCTATCCCTCAATGATTTCAAGTTATTCTCATAGTGTTTAAAAATTCACGAAGTTAATTGTACTATTTTTATAACACGAAAATCATTTTGTTTTCAAATCATAAACTAAAACCATTTTGGATTTTCCACTACAAGGACTTGTTTCACACACAACAAGACCATTTGAAACACAACTAAAACTTTTCAAAAATATTTTTATGAAAAATCGAAGTTTTCTTGCGTTACAAGTTACACATTTTTTTCTTCCTAACAACCTTTCCTATACTCATTTTTCTTCAAAACTAAGATTATCCAACACACACAAAATTTTCACACAATTGTGGACTTAGAAAAATTTTGGAATTTCTTCCCCCACACAAGGAAGGCCACGGCCAAAATTCTTAAAAACACCCTTCTACTCAAAAATTTTCACTTCTAAATGCATGGTAATATCCCATAATACCTAACTAGCACTTATTAAAACGATTTAGAAATTATAGAGTCGAATCGCAAATTTCGAAAAAATCTCAATTAAGGTTTTTTTTTTCTTAAGGCAAGAGATCATTTTTCTTTTCAAAACATCCCATAACCAATCAAACAATTAAACAATGATCATGGGAAGCTATTTGTCTCTAAACAATTTTTGAAATTCGATTCCTCAAACCCTATATGGGTGCCACGGCCAAATGAGGCAAAAAGGCAACCCTACACATTTTTTCTTCATTTGAAACCCTAGCCCACATGTGTTAGCTCGTAACGATATTCGATCGTATACCCGACTCTTTTTGAAACTCGAAATAAATTTCATATTCACCAATCCATTTTGTTAAAAAGCTCAAAACTAACTTCAAAACCAAAATCTTACAACACAATCCAAGTTTATGATCTTTTTAAAATTTTTCTTCAAAACCCTTAAACAAAAATTTGTGAAAACAAGATTTAACCATGGAAATCAACTCATGTTTCACTCATGTGTACTAATAACTCTTATGAACACATCTATGGAACCAAAACTAACCAAAACAAAATCCTAAAATTTTTCTTCTCAAGAACACAAGAAATTTTGTCTAAGAATTTACGAATTTTCATAAGAAATGATGAAAGGAGGAGGTCTAGTTACCTCAAGATGAAGAAGATGGTCCAAGAGCTTGATGATCCTAACACAAATCCAAGCAAGTTCTTGAGAGGAAGAGAAAATTTTGAAGTGGATGAGTGTGAGTGAGAAGGGCGGCCGAGAGAGTGAGAGGGGAGGAAGAGAAATTTTTTTGTTTGCTTCTAAGACAAAATAGATACACCTCCTTACTATTTATCAAAGTCTAGGCCCTTAGATTAAAAATAAAGTTGCAAGACAATTCCCTAGCCAATGGATCAAATAACTCATGATTGCTTTTTGAACAAATATCCACTTTACGCTACTCAGCTCATCGCGATTGCTCTCGGCGAGTCGCACCTCGCTAACAGACGGAAATCTCAAAAATATAAAATCTAACCAATAAACGTCCGTCGTAAACCGTTTCCGAATATTATCGCTAAACTTTATTCTCCGACTGAAATTCATTTCCTTAGCTTCCAAAAATATTCTGAAACTAGATTCCAACTCGCGCCGATATATAAAGTCTCCAATTAAAATTCGACGGAAAACAGAAACCGTAAAATTCTAAGAAGCGGGTACAGTTTTCTACTCGTTTTTCCAATAAACGGAGAAAATCGAAACTCAAATTTCTAAAATCACAGGAACGTTCTCGTATACAAAGGAGGACTAAGGGCCAAAAGCCTGGGCTTAAATAGCATACGAGTCCAAAACCAGTTCCAACTCAGCAAAAATGCTGTTATTACACGATACTTATGAAATTAACTTACAGAAACCCTAAAAACTCTTAGCCACTACTTACGCTTATAACTTGCGTACGATACAGTAGAATTATGGGTCTTACACTCAAGCTGGTGAAGAATAATGAGATAGTCCATCCAACACACCCTCTGCTATTCAGAAATTCTGAGAAAGGCATTGGTGAATGTTGGCTTATACATGTCAGTGATAGTGAAGCCAAGAGGGTTATAGAGGCACATGCTGAGTTCATGAATAAGTTAGGAGCTGATGTAGGAGATGGACAACCTACAAAGCTTACTGTTAGACAAACAAGGCTTTTGGAACAACCTCTTATACTTGAACCAGTCAAGAGAAAAGCTGCCAAAAGTCCTGCTGGGAAGAAAGCTGCTAAGACTCAAAAAACTACAGCTCCAAGATCCTCAAAGAAACCAAGGGCAAGGAAAGTTATACTGGAGGATCTTACAGAAGAAGAAAAGGAAGAAGCTGTGGTACAGGCAGCATTGGCAAAAGTTGCAGAGTTTAATAAGAAGCAAGAGGCTCTGAAGGACGGCTATGATTGTGGTATTGAAGAGTCTGCATTTGATGATATTTACAAGAAGCTTCCTGAAAGGAATGATCCTCATAATCTGCTGGAACAACAGACTCTGTATGAAAATGAAACTGGTAAGTTTTCTACTTTTATTGGAGGCAGCTCAACGTTTAGTGATTATTTCAGAAGGCTTCAATTCCCTTCTGAAATTAGAGTTAAACATGCTTTTGATAAGATTTTAAAAGGTGTTAATTCTGAGAAAGTCAATGATCTTTCTGAGAATCAACCATCATCAGAGCAGTTTAACCTCATCCTATCTAACACATCAGAATCCCAGGCTAATTTTATATGAAATGATGCAGCACAAACTTCTACAAGCACTACACCTACTATTCAACCTTCAATTGATGAAGATTCTGATAAAACACCATCACCACCTCCTGAAAAATCCCCCAACCATCAAGAAATTCCTACCATAACTAAACAACCAGAAGAACCATAAAATGACCCCCAACCAAACTCTGAGACTGTTCAACCTGTGAACACTCAAGAACAACCAACAACACCTCAACCAGAAAATGAAACCCAACCAGAAAATGAAATCCCACCAGTACATACTTCAGAACATGACCACCAAAAATCACCAGAACCTGATCAAGATCAAGTCTCTGAAACTCTTCATTCTGATGAACATGTCTATGAGAAATCCCCACATCATGTGGCTGTGGACAACTCACGTGACTTATCTACACCAATTAAGAAACATGTTCAACAAATCAATGAGACTCTGAATCTTGAAATCCTACCAAAAAACCCTCCTGACCAATCACAACATCTCAAACACCTTATGCAGGATCTATCTATGGACTGCATATTTTTCCCTCCTCACCTACCTTCCAGAATAGCCAATGAACCTCTTGACCAAACCCAGGATGATATCACTAGTCTGCTGAAAGCTGTTGACAACAATCTTAGGAGAATGTCCAGTGCTATTCCACACAGGTCTATTGACACAGCACACATTGACAAAGAGTGTGACCTTATGGAATAAAATCTGGTACTCATGCTTCGTTCTGTCAGAAAGGCTTATACTACAGACCTGAATTTGAGAAATGAGATAGCAAGGAAGGAAGAGGAAGAGAGGCGTGAAAGGGAAAGGTTGGAAGCTGAGGAGAGGGAAAAGAAAAGATTGGAGGATGAGCATATAGAAAGGGAAAGGCAAGCAGCTGAGCAAGCTAGGCTAGCAGAGGAAGCTAGAAGAGCTGCTGAACAGGCAAGGCTTGAACAGATTGCCAGGAATGCACCAGAATATGCTCAACACATAAGGGAAAATCAAGATAATTTTCAGAGAAGACTTGATGAGCATTCGTCTATGTTGGCTGCTATAATGACTACTCTCCAGAGCATCAATGCAAGATTACCTCAGCAACCTGATCAACCTTAACCCCTAGGATTCTATGCACATGTTCTGTTTATTTATTTATCATGTTCTGTTATTTGTTTTGTAACTTGTTGGATATTACTTCTTTTTAAATACTTGGTTAATTATCTTCTGTGTTCATTATTTATTTCTGTGTTCATTATTTGTTTGATTATTTTTTTATGCTTTCATAAATGATTTTGAGACAAATATCAACTCAAAGATTTCAAAGCTAAATAATGAGTTTATTCAATTGAAAATTGTTGATTACATAAGTATCTATCCAACTCTTCACTTGGATTCTACATAAAAAAACAGCTAGTCCTAAATCTAGCTTATTTGAATCTAAGGGAAATGGAAGAGTTCACGACATTCTCTTCACTTCCTTATTGGGAGATCAATGAGAAGTGATCTCATTGGTCATGAAGAGGGGTATTCTTCACTGGGAGGAACATATGTACTCAAGAATTCCTTCCAATCAGAATCCCATTCAGATTCTGACTCGGATAAGGACTCTTGTTGTTTAGTCTTGCATCTTGTTTGATATTTGACTCTGACGGGAGCAGAAGTTGATGCCTTAATCTTCTGAGGTTTCTTCTTAGACTCTGAGTCTTGTTGAATCTTCACTTTCTTCTTCTTCTTCTCCTGAGCTCTCTTACTTTTGATCACTTTTCTATCCTTCTCCATTGTTGATTCTTCACAATGAAATGGAAGTGTAGAGTGAAATGACAAAGTTTATGGTCCTTATATAGTGGTTTCAAAATAGACAAGTTCATGGTTTTACGACAAACCATTTAATTGGTGTAGTTGTAACCACCTTGACTGCATTGAAACTTTAATTTTTGACCATTTTTTTTTCTAAATTGTCATTTATTTTTGTCAGTTTTATCTTTTTGCTTAATGACAAAAGGGGGAGTAAGAGTTGTTATTAATTTATGAGATGCTAAACTGAAACCAAAATTCCAAAATTAATTCTTTTCAGTTATGTCTACGTATGATATGATTTTGAGGAAAATATTAGTTGAAATTTGAACTTCTGATACATGGTACGTATGATATGATTTTAAGTGCAATTTTCTTTCATAGGTATCAGACTTAGAGGGAGAGCTTGCAAACCTAGCCTCTGAAAGTCTAGTGTATTAGTTTAAGTTCAAAATTCAAATAATTATTTTTAAACTGATTTAATTAATCATTGCTGAACTTAGGGAGAGCTTGCAAAACTCATCAACCTAAGAGATGCTTGATAAATTTTATCAACAACCATTGTAAATTAATACTTGGTTTGTCATCAATCAAAAAGGGGGAGATTGTTGGAACAAAAGAGGTTCTGATATGACCCAATTAAGTTTTGATGATAACAAAAGTATTAATGTACAATAGGGTATACTAATTATTTACTCCAAGTGTGCAGATATTCAAGTTAATTTCTATATTCATTAAAAGCACATTGGAAACTCTGATATGGCAAGCAAACTCTGATCAGAACTTGAAGACATCAGAAGATGCATATCAGACTCTGATAAGAGCAGTGAGAACCGTTTTGTCAGAAGAACATGCTCTGCATCAATGATTATACTCTGACATTCCAAATGCGGAAGGAATCAATCTTATCCACAGAATAGTGACGTTTGTACTATTGTACGAACTCTTTACTTGATTTGGATAAAACGTTTTCTCCAAGATTGATTGTGTACAAGGTTACCTGATTTGGATAACAAAGGTACTATCTACAGCTGGCGCAATCTCACTGCATCAAATTCGAATCAAACACGCTCCACCTTCATCTATAAATTGGAGCAAGTTTGAAGCTTTGGGATACGACACTTGAACAATTTGAAAAGAGCTGTTACTCTGCTAAAATCATCCTAAAGCACAAAACTGCAAATACAACTTGAACTCATATTCAAAATCCAAGACTCCAGCTTCAACTTCTGTTAATTCATTAGTTGAACCTTAGAATTTTGTATTAAGATTCTAAGTTAAGTCTTGTTTCAAAAGTTGTATTTATTTTGTAACTGAACATTGATCTTTATATCAATTGTTCAGACTCTGTTTTTCTTAACTTGTGTTTTGAAGTTTCTTGCCTGCGTGCTTGAGCATTAGGAAGTCTCTTGTTTGTATACTTGAGCATTGGAAGTCTCTTGCTTGTGTGCTTGAGCAATTGTAATCTTTGGTGATTATAGTGAACTCTCTTGGAAGTACAAGAGGACTGGACGTACTCTCGGTTTGTGAGGGGAACCAGTATAAAAATCTCTGTCTCTATCTTTCTCTCTTTCTCTCTATCTTCAAAGTTACTCTTGATTGTGTTTTGTTTTCTAAACCGCTGCAAACTCTGATAAGTTTTCCATAACTTAGAAGAAAATTTCAAATTACCCAAAACACAATTCAACCCCCCCTTCTTGTGTTTTTCACACCTTCAACCGTCTCTATACACCTAGCATTATTTACTACTAGTTCCGGACCATATTAAGTAAGAACCTAATATCAATTCTATGGGCGCTCCCGCTTATCTGGCCAGATTACGAGAAACGTTATTAAAGTGCAAGAAAGTAAATAACAATCATAATTACTAAATATCATTTATTATAATTTAAACTTAACCACAGACTCCAAATTTTCATAGGGGAGTTCATCTTCTCCACCACAACCTAAGGAATAATTACAAAAGACTACATATTTAAATTACAAGAATATAACCTAAATACAAAAGCATAAAGAAAACATACCTTGCTGAGTTTGTTTTCCCGTAAGGGGAGAAAACTATGCCCAATAGCGCTCCTCTGAACCTCTCCTCATAGTAGAGAGTGTTATACTATTTCTGAATGATTTTAACAATGAATAGAAGGCTCTATTTATAGTTTTCGTAATGGGCCTCAGCAAGGTCATCGTGCTGCGATGAAGTCATCGCAGTGCGATGTGAAGATTCAGTTCAATTTTATAGCTGATCCTGTGCATTTCATCAGCTTGGGCGCCAAGTTACTCCATCGTGCTGCGATGGACAGATTTTCTTCAGATTTATTCTTCTGATTTCTTGGCAAGCAAGCAGCTTCCATCGTGGCACGATGGAAGACATCGTGCTGCGATGGAATGCTCATTTTCTTCACTTTTTGGCTTTTTCTTGTCTTTTGGCATCTTGGACTCTGTCTTGATGCTTTTTCCTGCTTTTGTAGGTTTTCCTTTGTATTTGGGCCTGTCTTGGTCTTTTTACTACTAATAATAATACTAAAAATATTTCGACTGCAAATGTATTTCGACTGGTAATACAGCATCATGACCATAAGTTAGTCGAAATGGAGTAGTATTAGTTGATTCTTTAGGAGAATTTCTACAAGCCCATAAAACTTGATCAAATTAATGATAATTTTATTGGCTGCTTCAACCTGACCATTTGCTTGTGCATAATATGTTGGAAAAAAAGAGGTTCTGACATGATCCAATTAAGTTTTGATGACAACAAAAGTATTAATATACAATAGGGTATACTAATTATTTAATCCAAGTGTGCAGATATTCAAGTTAATTTTTATATTCACTTAAAGCACATTGGAAGCTCTGATATGGCAAAGCAAACTCTGATCTAAACTTGAAGACATCAGAAGATGCAAATTTGGTTCATCAGAGGATGCAAATTTTATTCATCAGAAGATGCATATCAGACTCTGATAAGAGCAGTGAGAGCCGTTTTGTCAGAAGAACATTCTCTGCATCAATGATTATACTCTGACATTCCAAAAGCTGATGGAATCAATCTTATCCACAGAATTGTGACGTTTGTACTATTGTACGAACTCTTTACTTGATTTGGATAAAACTTTCTCTCCAAGATTGATTGCATACAAGGTTACCTGATTTGGATATCAAAGGTACTATCTACAGCTGGCGCAATCTCACCGCACAAATTCAAATCAAACACGCTCCACCTTCATCTATAAATTGGAGCAAGTTTGAATCTTTGGGATACGACACTTGAACAATTTGAAAAGAGCTGTTACTCTGCTAAATTCATCCTAAAGCACAAAACTGCAAATACAACTTGAACTCATATTCAAAATCCAAGACTCCAGTTTCAGCTTCTGTTAATTCATTAGTTGAACCTTAGAATTTTGTATTAAGATTCTAAGTTAAGTCTTGTATCAAAAGTTGTATTTAATTTGTAACTGAACATTGATCTTTATATCAATTGTTCAGACTCTGTTTTTCTAAAACTTGTGTATTGAAGTCTCTTGCCTGTGTGCTTGAGCATTAGGAAGTCTCTTGTTTGCATACTTGAGCATTGGAAGTCTCTTGCTTGTGTGCTTGAGCAATTGTAATCTTTGGTGATTATAGTGAACTCTCTTGGAAGTACAAGAGGACTGGACGTACTCTCGGTTTGTGAGGGGAACCAGTATAAAAATCTCTGTCTCTATCTTTCTCTCCTTCTCTCTACCTTCAAAGTTATTCTTGATTGTGTTTTGTTTTCTAAACCGCTGCAAACTCTGATAAGTTCTCTGTAACTTAGAAGAAATTTTTAAATTACGAAAAACACAATTCAACCCCCCCCTTCTTGTGTTTTTCACACCTTCAATTGGCATCAAGAGCCCGGTTCTGTTTTTAATCACCTAACAGTGAGACAGTTTTCTGTTGAAAGACACTATGACTGAAACTCCAAGTGGTAGCTTGAAATCAGTTCCACATGACTATTATGTTGAAGAAAAGTCAAGCAACAAAGCACCAAAGTTCAATGGAGATGCATCTACTTTTTCCTGGTGGAAAGATAGAATCTACAGTCATCTTATTGGTTTGGATGATGAACTTTGGGACCTGGTTGAAGAAGGGGTAACTTTCCAAGGACTTGATGAAAAGGGAAGGCTATCTGTTGAAGAAAGAAAGAAGTTCACTCCTACAGACAAGAAACTTTACAAGAAGCATCACAAGGTTAAGAATCTTCTCATTGGGTGTATAACTCATGATGAGTACCTCAAGATTACAGACAAATCCACTGCCAAGAGCATCTATGACTCCTTGTGTTCCACATATGAAGGGAACAAACAAGTCCAAGAGGCAAAGGCTACCCTTTTGATCCAACAGTATGAACTCTTTAGAATGAAGGATGATGAGAACATTGAATCAATGTATTCTAGATTCAAAATTCTTGTGGCTGGTCTCCAAGTTCTAAAGAGAAGTTATACAACCTCTGATCATGTAAGGAAGATTTTGAGAAGCTTACCTTCAAGGTGGAGGCCTAAGGTAACAGCTATCCAAGAAGCTAAAGATTTGGACAAACTTGGCTTGGAAGAATTGATAAGTTCACTCATGAGTCATGAGATTGAACTATCTTCTGATGAGCCTCAGAAGAAGCTAAAATCTGTGGCTTTGCCATCTATTTCAGTTTCATCTAAGGCTCTGAAAGCCAAAGTTGTAGAATCTGAAGCAGAGGAATCTTCCATAGATAATCAAGAGGAAGGATCAGATGATGATTTCTTTGCACTCTTGTCCAAAAACTTTCAAAAGTGGTCACTAAGGAAAGGCAAAAATTTTCAAGGCAGAGGATTTGGATCAAGAAACAACACCAGCAAAGAGAAGAAGGATGACACAAAAAATTGTTTCAATTGTCATAAGCCTGGACACTTCATGGCTGATTGTCCTGAACTCAACTCCAAAGGTAAAGGAAGAAAGAGTATGATCAAGAACAAAGCCAAGAAGAGTCTGATGGCAACATGGGAGGATATTAATGAACTATTTGAGGATGAGGACTCTGAGGAAGCAAACCTAGCGCTTATGGCCATTGGTGAGTCAGACAATGAAAATGATTCAGAGTCTGATACTGACGACATTGATGAGGTAATATCTAAAATGTCTAATACTCAAAAGACCAAAGCCTTGAAAGATGTAATGGTGAAGTACATGGAAAAATTGAGTGAGTTAGATTTTTGCAAACAAAAAATGAAGCTCCTCAATGAAAATCTCACCCAGACTCAAGCAAACTATCAAAAATCTCTTAAAACAATTAAGGTGCTTGAGACTGGATGCAGAACATGTCACAAACCTTATGACGAGTATGAGATCTCTCTACAAGAGTTTGTGCACCATAACATAGATAAGACTAGGGTAACTTCTGTAATTCATGGTGGACTTAGCAACTATTATAAAAGACAAGGACTTGGTTCTCTTACATGTCCTGATGTGGGAAAATTAAGTAAACCTGTCGTGTTGAGCAAGTCACCATCAGAATCTTATTCAAACTTCACTAAGGGTACATCAGAACCTCTGACTGTGTCTGGTACTCTTGTGAGCTTGGAACCACAAGATAAGGTATCAGAAGATAACTCATCTTCTGAACCTAAGTCTTCTAAAACTAAGGTTCCCCTCACATCAGTACCCATGTCTACTCAAGTTAAAGCTGTCAAAGTACCAAAGTCTGTTGATAAGCGGGGCACTAGTACTTCTAAGGCAAACTTGGTAACTGGTTCTCTGACACACTCAAGAGGAAAGTCTCAGAGACAACATAAGCCTAAACAATTTTCTAAAGGCTCAGTTGACTCCAGATCTTCTGATTATTCTAACAAGAAGGATAAGATTCTCAAAACTAACCAAAAAGGACCCATCAGAGTATGGGTACCAAAATCTGAAATAGTGTATGCTGCAGGTATGCACCCAAAGAAGAAAAGAAAGCTCATGGTATCTGGACTCTGGCTGCTCACGTCACATGACAGGAGACAAGCTCTTATTCCACACCCTGAATCAGCAAGAGGGAGGAACAGTAGGGTTTGGTGGCAACCAGAAGGGAAGGATCATTGGTATAGGTACAGTTGGTAATTCTTCTTTGTCAATTTCTGATGTTTGGTTAGTAGATGGACTACATCATAACTTACTTAGCATAAGTCAATTGTGTGATAGTAATTATGATGTTGTGTTTAATAAGGATTCATGTACTGTAATTAGAAACTCTAATCAATCCATTGTTTTCAAGGGAAATAGAAAAGGCAATGTGTACAAAGTCAATTTTTCTGATTTAAAGGAACAACAAGTGCTTTGTCTTTTGACACTGAGTGATGAAAAATGGATCTGGCATAAAAGATTGGGTCATGCTAACTGGAGATTAATTTCTAAGCTTAGCAAGGACAATCTTGTCAGAGGCCTTCCAAAAATAAAATATCACTCAGACTCACTTTGTGGTTCTTGTCAAAAAGGAAAAATTGTCAAAAGTTCTTTTAAGAACAAGAACATTGTCTCTACTACTAGACCTTTGGAACTCTTACACATTGATCTTTTTGGACCAGTTAGCACTGCCTCAATCAATGGTAAGAAATATGGATTAGTCATTGTGGATGATTATAGTAGATGGATTTGGGTAAAATTTCTGAGAAATAAAGATGATACATATGAAGTATTCAGCATCTTCTGCACCCAGATTCAAAATGAAAAGAATTCAAAAATTTTGAAAGTAAGAAGTGATCATGGTGGTGAATTTGAAAATGAACCTTTTGAAAATTTTTGTGAAGAACATGGAATTCTCCATGAATTCTCTTCTCCTAGAACTCCACAACAAAATGGAGTTGTTGAGAGAAAGAATAGATCTTTACAAGAAATGGCACGCACCATGATGCATGAAAATGATTTAGCAAAATTCTTTTGGGCAGAAGCTGTTAACACTGCTTGTTATATTCAGAATAGAATCTATATAAGACCTATTTTGAACAAATCAACATATGAACTCTTTAAGGGAAGAAAACCCAATATTTCTTATTTTCATCAATTTGGTTGTACATGTTACATTCTGAATAACAAAGTCCATCTTAAGAAATTTGACTCTAAAGCCTGTAAGGGTATCTTCATTGGATACTCTGAACGCTCTAAGTCATACAGGGTGTATAATTATGAAACTAATATAGTGGAAGAATCAATGCACGTAAAGTTTGATGATAAAGAGCCTGATGATAAAAAGTCAGAGCCTGTTAAAGATTTGTCAGGATCTGATGAGTCAGAAGATGAAGCTCCAAAATATGATAATAACATAGAATCTATAGAAGACTCTGAAGCTCAAGAAGATGCACCTTCTGATGCTGCTCAAGAACATCAAACTATTGATGATAATCCTGAAGAATCTGATATTCCAAGGAACACATTCAAATATAAATCATCACATCCTGAAGAGCTCATCTTAGGAAACAAGAATAGTCCAAGAAAAACAAGGTCAAACTTCAGAGTTGAAGAATCATTATTTGGATTAGTTTCCTTAATTGAACCCAAGACAACAAGTGAAGCTCTATCAGATGATGCTTGGATAGTTGCAATGGAAGAAGAGTTAAATCAATTCAAGAGAAATGATGTGTGGGATCTGGTACCCAAACCCAAGCATAAGAACATTATTGGAACAAAATGGGTATACAGAAACAAATTGAATGAACAAGGTGAAGTCACAAGGAACAAAGCAAGACTTGTTGCACAAGGATACAGTCAACAAGAAGGAATTGACTTCACTGAAACATATGCTCCAGTAGCAAGACTGGAAGCAATCAGGTTACTTTTATCTTATGCAGTCAATAATGGTATTACTCTATATCAAATGGATGTGAAAAGTGAATTTCTAAATGGTGTCATATCTGAAGAAGTGTATGTCAAACAACCTCCTGGTTTTGAAGATTTGACAAATCCTGATCATGTGTTCAACCTAAAGAAGTCACTCTATGGACTCAAACAAGCTCCCAGAGCTTGGTATGAGAGATTGAGTACTTTTTTGGTTGACAATGGTTTTGAAAAAGGACAAGTTGACAATACACTTTTCAAAAAGACCCTTAAGAAAGACATTTTAATCATTCAAATATATGTTGATGATATCATTTTTGGATCAACTAATGCCACTCTTTGCAAGAATTTTTCTAAGCTTATGCAGGATGAGTTTGAAATGAGTATGATGGGAGAATTGAAGTTCTTTCTTGGTATTCAAATAAATCAAACAGAGAAAGGAACATTCATTCATCAATCCAAATATATAAAGGATCTTCTGAAAAAGTTCAACTTAGAAGATTGCAAACCCATGAATACTCCAATGCATCCTACATCAAGTCTAGGCAAAGAAGAATCTGAAGGCAAGGTTGATCAGAAGCTGTATAGAGGTATGATTGGATCTCTTCTTTATCTAACTGCCTCAAGACCTGACATTTTATTCAGTGTGTGTTTGTGTGCAAGATTTCAATCAGATCCTAGAGAATCTCATCTCACTGCTGTGAAAAGAATCTTTAGGTATTTGAAAGCTACTTGTAACATTGGATTACTGTATCAGAAATCCAATGACTACAAGCTGATTGGATTCTGTGATGCTGACTATGCTGGTGATAGAATGGAAAGAAAGTCCACCAGTGGTAACTGCCAGTTTATTGGTGAGAATTTAATTTCATGGGCTAGTAAAAGGCAAACCACCATAGCTATGTCAACAGCAGAAGCTGAATACATATCAGCAGCTAAATGTTGTACACAACTACTCTGGATGAAATATCAACTGGAAGATTATCAAATCAGCAGTAACAATATTCCTTTATATTGTGACAATACTGCAGCTATTCACCTTTCTAAAAACCCTATTTTACATTCAAGAGCTAAGCATATTGAGATTAAACATCATTTCATCAGAGACTATGTTCAAAAAGGTGTAATTGATCTCAAGTTCATTGAAACTGAAAATCAATGGGCTGATATCTTTACAAAACCTTTAGCTGTTGAACGTTTTGATTTTATCAAAAAGAATCTGAACATGATGGAAATCTCTGATTAACTTAGACTCTAATGAAAAATTGAGTTTGTGAGAATCTAACAGTAATCAAAAGATGAAGTCATCAGAACCTTCTGTATCAGAAGTTGTGATGAGAGTATCTTCTGACATACTATCAGAATCTGATTAGAAGGTAAATGGTTTTGGCGCGTAAGTAAAAATCTTTTGTAAGAACCCTTTCGTTTTCTCAAACTTACGTGTCAGTTACTTAACAATCTTCCAATACACATGTCTTGTTGTAAGAGGATAAAGAAGTTGGTTAATGATGATTAGCATTTCTAATTTCCAATTGTGGTAAAATACTCTACTACCCCTGTGTTTGTGTACTTGTTTTTGCGCGTAAGTTTCTATTTAAACACACTAACTGTTCACATTCACACTTTTGCACTCTCACAACCTACACTTTCATTCTTCTAAAACACAGAGCAATTTCTTTCTCCCTCTTTAGAAACCCTAAATTCCAAATTTCATCCATGGCATCCTCATCAACATTCTTGAATAGAACATGTATGATCCTACCAAATGAATCCAACCCTACAGAGTTCGCAAAGGATCAACGACCATATAAGTGTGACGAACTAAATGTAGCGATTGAGAACCCAGTTGATCTTGAGAGCATTAGGGTAAACGGTTTTACTGAAGTCGTTCATCTATACAAAAAGCAAGGTTTGGAATATTATTTTGATCTTCTCAATGGACCAACATATACTGAGATGGTAAAGGAATTCTGGATGAAAGCCTCTGTTATTACAAGGGATGTTTATGACAGGAAAGTCAAGGAAAAGATGAAGGAAAATCCTGAATTCAAAGAAAGAACACCAGAAGAAATGGGATTAAGGTCTTTTATCTCTACAGAGATTGAATCCTTCGTGGCTGGATTCAGAATCTCTATCAGACTCTCCCACATTCTTGAGGCTCTGAAGCTCAAGCGTGATGGTGTGATAATCAAACACTCTGATGAAGCAAGTCCTGATGTGGATGAATATCTATTCAAACCTAAGACCAATCCTAAGGAGAAGTTTGAATGGACAAACAATTGCAAGATCATCTACAGGATCTTGATTGAAAGTATTCTGTCCAAATTGGGAGGCACTGATCAAATATCCAGTGTTTAGAAGCTGTTCACGTATAATGTTGCTAAAGGAAATATTGTGGATATTGGAAGAAAGCTGCTAAGGTTCAAAAGACCACAAAGACTACTGCTCCAAGATCCTCTAAACCAAGAGCAAAGAAAATGATACTGAAGGATCTTACTTAGGAAGAAAAGGAAGAAGTTGTTGTACAGGCAGCATTGGCTAAGGTTGCAGAGTTTAATAGGAAGCAAGATGCTCTGAAGGATAGCTATGACTGTGGTATTGGTGAAGCTGCATTTGATGATATGCACAAGAAGCTCCCAAAAAGGAATGATCCTCACAATCTGCTGGAACAGCAGACTCTGTATGGTAATGAAACTGGTAAGTTTTCTAATTTTCTTGGAGGCAGCAAAGGACTTAGAGATTATTTCAGAAGACTTCAATTCCCTTCTGAAATAAGAGTTAAACATGCTTTTGATAAGATTTTAAAAGGAGTTAATTCTGAGAAAGTCATTGACTTTTCTGAGAATCAACTATCATCAGAGCAGTTTAACCTCATCCTATCTCACCCATCAGAATCTCAGGCTAATTCTATATGCAATGATGCAGCGCAAGCTTCTACAAGCACTGCACCTGCTATTCAACTTTCTATTGATGATGATTCTGATAAAACCCCTTCACCTCCACCTGCACAATCCCCCAACCATCAAGAAATACCTACCACAACACCACAACAAGATGAACCAGAAAATGATCCCCAACCAAAAACACCTCACCCAGAAAATACTGAACCAGAGACTAATCAACCAGAACATCAAATCCCACCAGAACATAACCCATCAAAACATGCTCACCAATCACCAGAAACTAATCAAGATCAAGCCTTAGAAACTCTTCATGCTGACGAACATGTCCATGAGAAATCCCCACAACATGTGGCTGTGGACAACTCATGCGATTTACCTACACCTATCAAGACACATGTTCAACATATAAATGAGACTATGAATCTTGAAATCCTACAAAGAACCCCTCCTGACCAATCACAACATCTCCAACACCTTTTGCAGGATCTCTCTATGGACTGCATATTTTTCCCACCTCACCTACCCTCAAGAATTATCAATGAACCTCTTGACCAAACTCAAAATGACATCACTAGCCTGCTGCAAGCTGTTGACAAGAATCTTAGAAGAATGTCCAGTGTCATTCCACACAGGTCTATTGACACAACACACATTGACAAAGAGTGTGATCTTATGGAGAAAAATCTGGTACTCATGATTCGCTCTGTCAGAAAAGCTTATACTACAGACTTGAGTTTGAGGAATGAAATTGCTAGGAAGGAAGAAGAGGAGAGGCGTGAAAGGGAAAGATTGGAAGCTGAGGAGAGGGAAAGAAAAAGATTGGAGGATGAGCGTATAGAAAGGGAAAGACAAGCTGCTGAGCAAGCCAGGCTAGCAGAAGAAGCTAGAAGAGCTGCTGATCAAGCAAGGCTTGAGGAACTGGCTAGAAATGCACCAGAGTATGCTCAGCACGTATTGGAAAATCAGGAAAATTTTCAAAGAAGGCTTGATGAGCATTCGTCTATGCTGGCTGCTATTATGGAAACTCTTCAAAGTATCAATGCAAGATTACCTCAGCAACCTGATCAACCTTAACCCCTAGGATTCTAAGCACAAGTTCTGATTATTTGTTTAATGTTTATCATGTTCTGTTATTTGTTTTGTAACTTCCTAAATATTTTTTTTAAGTACTCTGTTGCTTATTAAATTATCTTCTGTGTTCATTATTTATTTCTATGTTTATTATTTGTTGACTATTTCTTTTATGCTTTCATAAATGATTTTGAGACAAAAATCAACACAAAGATTTCAAGCTAAATAATGCGTTTATTCAATTGAAAATTGTTGATTACATAAGTTTCTATCCAACTTTTCACTTGGATCCTACATAAAACAGCTAGTCCTAAATCTAGCTTATTTGAATCTAAGGGAAATGGAAGAGTTCACAACATTCTCTTCACTTCCTTATTAGGAAATCAATGAAAAGTGATATCATTGATTATGAAGAGGAGTATTCTTCCTTGGGAGGAACATATGTACTCAAGAATTCCTTCCAATCAGAATCCCATTCAGATTCTGACTCAGATAAGGACTCTTGTTGTTTAGCCTTGGATCTCGTTTGATATTTGACTCTGACAGGAGCAGAAGTTGATGCCCTCATCTTCTGAAGTTTCTTCTTAGACTCTGAGTCATGATGAATCTTCACTTTCTTCTTCTTCTTCTCCTGCACTCTCTTACTTTTGATCACTTTTCTATCCTTCTCCATTGTTGATTTTTCACAATGAAATGGAAGTGTTGAGTGAAATGACAAAGTTCATGGTCCTTATATAGTGGTTTCAAAATAGACAAGTTCTTGGTTTTTACGACAAGCCATTTAATTGGAGTAGTTGTAACCACCTTGACTGCATTGAAACTCTACTTTTGACCATTTCTTTTCAAAACTGTCATTTATTTCTTGTCAGTTTTATCTTTTTGTTTAATGACAAAAGGGGGAGTAAGTCTCTGAAAAAACATAGGTATCAGACTTAGGGGGAGAGCTTGCAAACCTAGCCTCTGAAAGTCTAGTGTATTAGTTTAAGTTCAAAATTCAAATGAATATTTTTAAACTGATTTAATTAATCATTGCTGAACTTAGGGGGAGCTTGCAAAACTCATCAACCTAAGAGATGCTTGATAAATTTTATCAACAACCATTGTAAATTAATACTTGGTTTGTCATCAATCAAAAAGGGGGAGATTGTTGGAACAAAAGAGGTTCTGACATGATCCAATTAAGTTTTGATGATAACAAAAGTATTAATATACAATAGGGTATACTAATTATTTAATCCAAGTGTGCAGATATTCAAGTTAATTTTTATATTCACTTAAAGCACATTGGAAGCTCTGATATGGCAAAGCAAACTCTGATCTAAACTTGAAGACATCAGAAGATGCAAATTTGGTTCATCAGAGGATGCAAATTTTATTCATCAGAAGATGCATATCAGACTCTGATAAGAGCAGTGAGAGCCGTTTTGTCAGAAGAACATTCTCTGCATCAGTGATTATACTCTGACATTCCAAAAGCTGATGGAATCAATCTTATCCACAGAATTGTGACGTTTGTACTATTGTACGAACTCTTTACTTGATTTGGATAAAACTTTCTCTCCAAGATTGATTGCATACAAGGTTACCTGATTTGGATATCAAAGGTACTATCTACAGCTGGCGCAATCTCACCGCACAAATTCAAATCAAACACGCTCCACCTTCATCTATAAATTGGAGCAAGTTTGAAGCTTTGGGATACGACACTTGAACAATTTGAAAAGAGCTGTTACTCTGCTAAATTCATCCTAAAGCACAAAACTGCAAATACAACTTGAACTCATATTCAAAATCCAAGACTCCAGTTTCAGCTTCTGTTAATTCATTAGTTGAACCTTAGAATTTTGTATTAAGATTCTAAGTTAAGTCTTGTATCAAAAGTTGTATTTAATATGTAACTGAACATTGATCTTTATATCAATTGTTCAGACTCTGTTTTTCTAAAACTTGTGTATTGAAGTCTCTTGCCTGCGTGCTTGAGCATTAGGAAGTCTCTTGTTTGCATACTTGAGCATTGGAAGTCTCTTGCTTGTGTGCTTGAGCAATTGTAATCTTTGGTGATTATAGTGAACTCTCTTGGAAGTACAAGAGGACTGGACGTACTCTCGGTTTGTGAGGGGAACCAGTATAAAAATCTCTGTCTCTATCTTTCTCTCCTTCTCTCTACCTTCAAAGTTATTCTTGATTGTGTTTTGTTTTCTAAACCGCTGCAAACTCTGATAAGTTCTCTGTAACTTAGAAGAAATTTTTAAATTACGAAAAACACAATTCAACCCCCCCCCCCCCTTCTTGTGTTTTTCACACCTTCATAATATGGTGTTGAAGTTACTAACCTAAAACTAATTTCTTGAGCAAATTCCTGCATTTTTCGTCCATTAAAAACTAAACCTTGATCTGTAGTAATTGTTTCAGGAATGCCAAATCTATAGATTATATGATTTTGAATAAAACTAATCACTGCTTCTTTGGTAAAGGAATCGCTTCGATCCATTTTGTGAAATAATCTATTCCAACTAAAATGTAACGCTGATTCTTTGATGAAGTATGTTTAGTTTCACCAATTAAATCTAGAGCCCAACCCCTAAAAGGCTATGGCTTCACTATGGAGTGTAATTCACTTGCAGGTACATTTTGAATTCATGAATGCCTTTGGCATTCTTGGCAATCCTTGGCATATTCTATGCAATCTTTTAGCATAGAAGGCCAATATAAGCCTTGTCGAAATAACAACCATTTCATTTTATGCCCTGCTTGATGAGAACCACAAGTACCACTATGAACATCAGAGATTACTATGTAAGCTTCTGTTTCATTAAGGCATTTTAACAAAATTCCTTCTGAAGTCTTTTTGAATAGATCATTTACAAAAATTACATAGCTTAAAGCCATATACCTTATCTTTGATCCATATTCCCTGTTGGATTCCTAAGATAATCCATAATGGGTTTTCTCCAATCATCATCTGAAAGATTGTCAATGGCAAAAATTTCAACATTATCATGGAAATTTTCAACTTCATTATTAATTTGTGGAATAGCAATAGCATCTGCCCCCACAAGTTTTGGCATTGACAATTGTTCAGAAATTGGTTCTTGTAACACCACTTTTTCTTTGATTTCGATCAATTGTGTCAATTTTTCTTTTGACATTTTATAACCTGAAGCAATTTGAGCTAAGTCATTTGCTTCCTGATTTTCTAATCGAGGTACATGCTCTATATCCACGTGATCGAAACAATCTAGTAAAGAACTAGCTATAACAAAGTATCTTGTCAAATGTTCTTTAACACATTTATATTCTTGGGTTAATTGTTTCAATACTAATTCAGAGTCACCTCTTATTTTAATGTTCTTTGCCCCCAAGTCTTTTAATATTTCTAATCCTGTGATCAAGGCTTCATATTCAACTTCGTTGTTAGAGCAAAGTCCATTTATTTTATACTTGAATTTAGTTGGAACTTTAGTAGGAGAAATTATTAAGATCCCAATTCCAGTTCCATGTTTGTGTTTGGATCCATCAAAATAGAGAATCCAAGGCTGAGTATCTACATAATCTTGTGGCATTTCGACCACAGAATGATCCACAATAAAATCAGCCACAATTTGACCTTTAACAGCCGTTAAATGTTTATAAGTAAGTGAATATTCAGTTAATGCTAATGCCCATTTTCCAATTCTACTATGTAATATAGGTTTAGTCAACATATGTTTAATAACATCAAAATTGGAATAGACATAAACATCAACAGGCTTTATATAATGCTTAAGCTTAGTACAAGAGAAATACAAACAAAGACAAAGTTTTTCTATGGCGGTATATCTAGTTTCTGCATCATTTAAAACCCTACTAAGGTAATAAACTGCATTTTCTATGCCATTATCATCTTCCTGAGCCAACATGCTTCCTATGGTCTTATCAGACGCAGCAATGTATAATTTCATAGCTTTATTTCTGCTAGGGGGCATCCAAACTGGAGGCTTTATCAAGTAATTCTTTAAGTCATCAAAAGCCTTTTGGTGCTCTTCATTCCATTTGAATGGATCATCCTTCTTGAGTCGAAGTAGTGGTGAGAAAGTTTGAGCTTTTCCAGTTAGATTTGAAATAAATCTTCACAAAAAGTTGATTTTTCCTAACAGAGATTGAAGTTGCTTTTTGGTCGAAGGAGGCTTTGTCTCTAAGATAGCCTTTGTCTTGTTTTGGTTTATTTCGATACCTTTTTTATGTACCACAAAACCAAGAAAATCTCCTGCATGTACACAAAAAACACATTTTAATGGATTCATTTTTAATCCATGTTTCCTCATTCTTTCAAAAGATTGCCTAAGGTACAATAAATGGCTATCTTCATAATAGGATTTTATGATGATTTCATAAATATAAACTTGCATGAATGTATCTATAAAATCATGAAACATAGAATTCATGGCCCTTTGATAAGTGGCACCAGCATTTTTTAACCCAAAAGGCATAACAACCCATTCATAAGTGTCTAGGGCACCAGGGCATCTAAATGCTGTTTTAGATACATCCTCTTCAGCAATAAATATTTGGTTATATCCAGAATAACCATCTAACATGCTTAAGAAATCGAAGTCTGCTGCTGAATCTATTAACATTTCTGCTACAGGCATGGCATATTCATCTTTAGGTGTAGCATTATTTAAGTCCCTAAAATCTATGTATACTCTAAGTGTACCATTCTTTTTAATAACAGGAACTATATTTGTTAACCATTCAACATACCTGGCAGTTCTGATGAATTTACTCTTCAGCAGCCTTTCGATCTCTTCCTTGATCTTGGACATAATTTCTGGTTTCTTACCTGCCTTGATTGGTAGTCTTAGTTCGACCATTTCCCTATTCAGTCCAGGCATTCACTAAAGTCCCAAGCAAAGCAATCACTAAATTCTTTAAGGAGTAGCACCAATTTTTCCTTTAGATTAGGATTGATGTTGGCACTAATATAAGTTGGCCTTTTAAGTGAGCCATTTCCAATGTCGACTTCCTCCAAAGGATCTTGAGCCTGTATTTTTGGAGTTTCGTTTAATGGATCTTTTTCGAACCCTAAAGGTTCATCATCATAAATACAATCAAGCCTTTTGACTTGTGGCATAAGACTGCCATCACTTTCGACTTTGGCTTCAACAACCATATTTTGTTGCACATCAGCTTCCAAAGCCGTATTTAATCTACTTTCGGCCATATAAGCTGTAATCCTGGCCCATGCATTGGACTCAGTCATAGTAATCTTCGTAGATATTCCACCCAGATGGTGGTATCACTCCATCTTCTGAGGAAGCAACATCTATTTCCTCTCTTTCCCATATAAAACCTTGGGTTGGGTGGAGTTTGACAGAATGGATAACATTATCATAGCATGGCGAAATGTTTGCCAAGTTTTTGTCAAAGGTCTGTTTGGATATGGTGTCTACCTCTGACATGTAGAAACTCTGGTTAGCTTCAATATTTTCAACGCAACAATCTTTTCTTCAAAGCATCAACCTTTGGTGGAGGGTAGATGGGACATCACCCACACCATGAATCCACTCTCTCCCCAACAGCAAGTTGAAGTTTGCTTTGGATTGGACAACCAAGAACAAAGTTGGTCGAACTGTGCTTCCGACAGCCATATCTACTTGAATTGCCCCCATAGAGTATCCTGTCTTGCCTTCATAGTTTGACAAAACAATGTTATGGGCTGACAAATCACAGTCATATTTGCCAATTTTGGGCAGCATAGATTGAGGCATCAAGTTTACAGCAACACCTTCATCTATTAGTACCTTGTTAACTCCAACTCCATCCACTTTTGCTCTGATGAAGAGGGGTTTGAGATGGCTTTTCATCCCTTAATCTGGCTTTTCGAATGAAGCTGGTTGTTCTTCGATATAGCCATTGTTCATAACATAATAACATATTGGCTTTGGGACAGCCATTTCTAACTAGTCGAAGTCAGTTTCGAGCTCAGTTACCTCGGATTGTACATCATATTCTGATGGCAATATTGAAACGACGCATATGACATCGAAATCTGGTTCATAGTCTAGCAGATCATCTTCTTCCATTTTATTTTCATCTATTGGAGAAAGGATCCTTTCTTTAGCTGGCCTCCTAGCCACTTCTTTATATTGGCCAGTTTGTAAGTTTGTTGCAGCCAATTTCTTTTGGTGTTGGAATCTACGCCACTGTGTTCTAGTCATTGGATGCTTTCCTTTGTAGTTATTCTTATAGGAGTATTTGTTAGCATCCCTAGAGTAGTTTGTTTTGGTACCACTGGAGCCGCCAACTTCCATTGTACCTTTATTGAATCTAATGAGTCCTTGGTGCATCCAGCGCTCCACAGGGATTGAACCAGGTGGTAGGAAAGTTGGCATTCGACCAGTTTTAGAAGAGTTGTTTGGTCGAGTCAGGATGCCCTTTCCCTTGTCTTGGTACTGATGTGGTTTTGCCCCCTGCTTATTGGTTGCAGGTTGAACTTCCTAAGGCTTGCAGTAGCCTCTTTATCACAAACAACACTACAACGAGCACAAAGCATTACTGCTTTGTTCTCCAGTTTGCACCTGTTTAGAAAGTCAATTAATTCCTCTTCAGCACGAGGATATATTACCTTCATTTTTTCGAAATACTCTTCTTCAAGGATTTCTTCTGCTTGCACCTCTGTAACCTCCATGGCTTCGACCATCATTATTTCCTGTGGTTCAGCATAGAGGGTATCAACATTCTGCAAAGGTTCAGCATCAATCTAATGGGGGTACTTTAACACCCTTAGGAACCACAATTTGGCCATCAGTAACCAATAAGTTAAAAATCTCATCACATTTTGTTATATCAAAAAGTGTAAGTTTTAGACACATATTTATCATTTTTTGGTTCGACGGGATTTTTCCCATTTGATGGTTTTAAAAGTTTGCAAGTATAAGGGGGACCAGGTTTTAATTCTATTAGGTTTATTTTCCCTTGTTCAATATCTTCATAAGAGACATCATACTCTTGGTCACTATCATGCGTTTCAACATAAGCAACCTTTTCTTTTTTGTGATACTTAGAGTTTCTGGCCTTTTCTGCCTTTAAACGTTCGACCTGTCGAACTCTATCAGCCAATTGGGCCATGTCTCTTAAATGTTGTGTATCGAATTTCTTTCTGATCGAATAATCTAGGCCACCAGCAGCCATTTCGACCAATTCGTGTTCAGACACCTGAGTAAAGCATCTAGCCTTAAGTAAACGGAATCTATTCAATTAATCATCTATAGACTCAGGAGTTTTGCGCCTAACACTTGCTAATTCCTTGAGACTTATTTTAGACTGTCCCATATAGAATTATTCATGGAAAACTCTCTCCAATTGATTCCAATTAAAAATTGAATGTGGAGGGAGTGTAGTGAACCATGTAAAGGCATTTTTTGTTAGAGAATTTGGAAAGTACTTCATTCTTAAATTCTCATTATTTGCTAAATCTCCTGCTTCAGTTAAATATATTGCTATGTGTTCAACAGTGGATTCGCTAGTGTCACCATCAAATTTGGTGAACTTTGGGATTTTCCAACCCCTTGGTAATTCTGTTTGAAGCACATACTCTGATAAACCAGAGACAAAGTGAGGCCTATGCATGCCTATATTTAAACCATTTTGTGCCAAAATCGTTTCGACCAAATTTGCTATGTTGTTTTGTCCAGCAAAGTTGTTATTTTGGGCATTTCTAACTACATCATCAGCATTTTGGTTCCTATTTACCAAGACAAATCCAAGATTTTGTTCGACCTGGGGCAATGCTTGTGGATGTGCCTGAGGCTGCACTTGTGGTTCGACCACTGGTACATGTTGTTGGACTTGGTTTACAGGATTTGCCTCATTGATTTGGGCAGGCACAATGGCATTATTTGATGCTTGTGAAATTTGCAAAGGCACTACATTTGGAATTTGGGGAACTGGTTGATTAGGGACTTGAGGGCCCCCAAAGAAATCAGCAATTCTCCCCATTTGATTAGCTAATAATTGGTAACTTTGGTTAGTGTTTTGAATTAGAGGATTAAACACAGTACCAATTTGTTGTGTTAACATATTAACCATATCATGATTACTATCATCCATTTGTTGCCTCATAGCCATCAAGGCAGTATTAGTTAATGTAGGCATATTATTTCGAGTAGCAGAACCAGATATCCCTGAGTTATTAGGGACAAAGAGTCTGGCGCTGTCTCCGAAAATAATGAAGAACCCGTTTGTAGGCCCTGCATCATAATGGTAGGCATACCATATGGGTAATTGTAACACCCAAACCCGTATTTAATAAAATATCACTCTAATAAAATATTCTCCAAAATACGCAACGGAAATAAAATTTGATTTATAAATTAAATGGTTCGAGTATTTACATCGTACAAATAAAAGCTTACTAATAACTTAATTAGTAAAATAATTATTGTACAAAATAGGTTTATAAGAAAAATACATTGGAAATAAGAAGCAAAACTCTAAATATACATTATAGAAATAATCCCATCCCTGTGTCACATCAGAGCTGAGCTTCACCGACAACTCGATCACAGACATAACTGTTAGACTACTTGGCTACCACTTAGAAGGGGGGGGGGGGGGTTGAATAAGTGGCCCTTTTAAAGGAAAAGGTAGAGAATAGAATCTTCCCTTGAGTGTTAAGTGGAGGAAGTGATCAATTTTCACAACATTGTAAGTGTTGAGTTGAAGCTTTTCTCATCATTTTCCTTGTTCATAAGTCTTGAACTCCATTGTTGTCGGTGTCTTTCGTCAATGGTTCAAGACATTTTCCTACATACTTAGACATTTGAATAGGTCTCCAACTCATGTTGGGTCCTAGTTGGTTAGTAGCAACATTATTGCTTAACTTGGGTAACCATTGCAATTTGCCTTTTGGTACCAAGGTTTTTCGAGCATGGCATTTTGCAATAGTATGACCCTTGTCACAACAATAATGACAAACGATATGAGGATTATTTTTCTTAGGATCCTTGTCAACAAATTTATACTTTTTATTTCTAGGTTTTAACGATTTGTTGAATTTAGATGGATCAATCGCAAAAGTAATCTCCGGCTTGGATGGTTCTTTTAGCTTATCTTGTAACTTCCGCAAGTCTCTATATAAGTAAAAGCATCCATCACATCCAGTTCTATCGTTACCATAACTATCAAAAGTCACAAGAGGTTTTTGAACCATAGACTCTTTGAGGGCTTTCAACTCAAGCTCCGCTTCCGAAACTTTTGCCTCAAGGTATTTATTAACTTGCATTAAACCTTTTAGTCGTTGAAAAACCTCTTTAGTTTCTTTGTGTAACTTTTCAAAAGCGACTTGCAACTCATGATATTCTAAAAGCGTATATGAGCTAAAGGGATTTTGATTTACCTTTTTAGGAGCAAGTTTCTTACGGTCATAGGATGTCAAGCACACATTTGCCAATACATCTTCACCACTTGAGCTAGAGTTTGATGATGAAGAAGATGAAGAGCTACTACTCTCCCATGCAACATAAGCTTTCTTTCCCTTGTCCTTGCTTCCCTTTTTGAATGACGGTGACTCCTTCTCTTTTCTCTTCAACTTAGGGCAATCCGGTTTGAAATGACCAATTTGGCCACATTCATAGCATGCCCCTTTCTTGGAGTATCTACCACTATCACTCTTCTGGCGGTAACCACTATCTTTCCGAAACTTCTTAAGATTGTCATCGGAATGTCTTATCCCATTCTTTCTCACATATCTATTATAGCGTCGAACGAAGGGCCCCATTTCCTCATCATCGGAATCGTCTTCGCTTGAGCTACTTTCCACTTGCTCAACCTTTTTGGACTTGGATGTGGAGGCCTTTAGAGCAATGGACCTCTTATCCTTTTCTTTTTCCTTTTCGTTGTGTTTCTCCTTTTTCCCACTTTTCTCATGCTTTTCCAACAAATTAAGCACTTGTTCATGTTCCGTTAGCTTACCGAATAAGGTTGTGAGACTCAAAGTTGTAAGATCATTCGCTTCTTTGATTGCGGTGACCTTTGGTTGCCATGACCTATTAAGACATCTCAAAATCTTATTAGTAGCATTTTGATTAGTGATTGGTTTACCTAGACCATGTAACTTGTTGGTAATTTTCACAAACCTTTGTTGCATATCCGCAATGGTTTCACTATCTTGCATATGGAACAATTCAAACTCTTGAGTTAAGGTGTTTATTTTGGATATTTTGACCTCATTAGTACCCTCAAAATGAGTAACTAATGTATCCCACATTTCTTTGGCCGATACACAATGCGACACATGATAAAATTGTTCAATCCCAAGGGATGAAATAAGTATGTTTTGTGCCTTTGCATCGTAATTGACCTTTTTCTTCTCATCTTCCGTCCCTTGTACCATAGGCTTATTGGTGACAATGCCATTAGGATCGGTGTTTGTCGGAACAAACGGACCGTTCTCAATAGCATTCCACACTTCACCATCAAAAGAATTGATGTGAATGCGCATACTACTTTTCCAATAATCAAAATGATCTCCATTGAATATAGGTGCCCTATTATAAGCCCCTTTAGGTGCAAAAGCCATGTTTTCTAATAATTGGCACAATCCACCGAATTTTGTGAACAAAATTGAACCGGGATCGTGATACCACTTGTTAGACCACTTGGCTACCACTTAGAGGGGGGGGTTGAATAAGTGGCCCTTTTAAACAATGTTGATTTTAAAAAATTTAGTTCAAAAGGTACGCGCGGAAGCACCACCGGATCGGTAGTCTCTTTGCACCCGATTGATCACTGAAAAAGTAGTATAGCCTTGAACGAGTGATGATAAAGAGCTAGAAACGATCGTGTACAAAATATTCGAATTAAATGATCCAAATCGCAGTCCAAGCAAGTTACGCAAATATATAGCTAATCCAATCACAATCAAGATATATGTCAATTGAATTTTGGTGCACACGTACGAACACAAAAATTCAATTGAATCAAAAATTAAAGCAATTGCGTAAAGTAAAAGATTAAGGAAGAAAGACACAAACGATTGATTAGGGAGTTCCCACGGCTTTCGTGTCGTCCTCGCGGTCGGCCGGGTATGTCTCCCCCCAAATAACCAAACGGGTTATTTGAGCGTATATTGATTAAAAACGTTTGAACTATAGTGCACAATTTACAAAGACTCAATAACCCTATATCGAATCTAATGCAAACTATGCGAAATAACCTCAACAAATAATGAAGCTTCTCCCTCTTATTCCAACGATCCTAACCGTGTGCAAATCCTCGCACCGATCGTCCAGTTGAGTACCTCGCTTCTTCGTTGTTGATCCTTCAAGATATCGCATAATCTTGAATCCTCAAGAAAACCCAAACCTTCTTCACAAATCAACTCGATCACGCCTCTGATTCACCGCAAGCTGTATCGAACGTTATCGATCAAATGTACAACATTTATCCGAATGATCCCATACTCACTCTTCAATTAATTGCAAATTGAGGGAAGATGATGATCTTGTGAAGAATAACCCTTTGATCCAAATTCTTCGCCCAATTTGAATCCCAAAGAGTTTATCAAAGCTATTTCACTTTTTCACAGGTTTTCTCTCATTCACAATAACAAAGCACATTGCTATTTAAAGAGAAAATAGAATTGAGCAAATTTGGGCAAAACTTAGCAGATATGTATCGATACAAATGATGGTTTGTATCGATACAAACCCTTTGACCAGCGTTCAAATTTGAAAAATTTGACCTATGTATCGATACAAACACGTATGTGTATCGATACATATATCAGTTTCTTGAAATCTTGACTGATATGTATCAAAGCATGCAAGCATGATTCGATACATCATGCACTATCTGGTTTTTTGAGAGATATAGGTGTGTATCGATACATGCAAGCATGATTCGATACACAAGTGACTCTCTGCCTCTGAGAGACCATTTTTGTATCGATACAAGTGATATATGTATCGATACAAAATGCACAAAATCGGTCTAAAGTAATTTCAGGACATTTGTATCGATACAAATGATTATGTATCGATACAGAATACCTAAAAATCAATTTTTCAAAGTTTAAAAATAGTTTTTCGCTGTCAAGTCATTTGTAATGTTGCCAAAATATGTTCTACTCTATTTTCATGTGTTTTGACAATTATTAAAACATGAGGATGAACTGGTGCACTTACAATAACCTGAGAACCTGAACCCCCAAAGGTTCAGCACATACACAAAACAGAGGGTTAGATAATATAACCATTAGAGAAACTAAGTATAAGAACACACTTAATACTTATGACTTAGCATGGTCATGTCTCACAATTCATTCCATAAACAAATATCAATCTCATATCATTCATATTTTATAATCATAAAATATAATGCATCATAATAACATCACATCCTCAATCAATTAACAAGTATGTACATCATCATCAATTATCATTCATTATCACATATCTCATAATACGCTCAATCATAAGTATCACATTATCCAACCATTCACAAAACATAATGGAAACAATGACAATTACCAAATACCAATTAGAGTGCACAATTACCCTAATGCAAACTAATGTCAGAATTCTCGTGTCATGTCACCCTAGAGATAACTAAATGCATGTGGTATCCGCATCAAATTAATGAACACCCCCCAAGTAACCACAGCCCTTGGAGTCTCAGTGTTCTGAACACCCCCCAAGTAACCGCAGCCCTTGGAGTCTCAATGTTCCGGATAAACATATATCCATCGCTCAAGTCAGTTTTAAGTCATGGGGGACTCTTCTCAAGTTGACTCATGAATGCATGAATGTACACATACCAAATAATGATGATAACACTACACATCTACTCATGAATAATAGGTCACTTATCCCTATTATTCCTTCTCAATTCGCATCAAATTCACATCATCATATCATCATTAAGGTATACATTCAAGCAAGATACAACAACACACTCATCATCATAAAACATGAACATCATAATTCATCATCATTAATTAACTTCTAATCATCACACATCATTAGCTAATCAACATACATTATTAACTAATCCTCATGCATCATTAATCATCATACTTAATCCATATAAGTAATATCATAACTTAATTCATTAATCTCAACTCAATTAAGTACACATGTTATTATTATCAATCACTAAATAATAACCTTCACCATAATCAATCATTATGTAATCAAGTCATATACATATACTCTTCATTCAAACATATTCATAATCATATTATCATCATCTCTAATCATCAACAATTATCTATTATCATCATAAACATAGCCTCATTTAATTTAGATATATCAACTTCACTTAACAAATTAAGTAACATCAAAATTGGGTAAACATCATTAACTAAACATCATTTCAGAAAACGAACTCAGGAATTGGATTCTACGCGAAAAATCATTGAAAATAGGTTTCGGGTGCATAAATCAACAAAAAGTCAAAAAATCAACCAAAGTCAAAGTCAACCTTGCTGACTGACTGTTCAGTTCGCGCAAGCGAACTAGGTTCGCGCAGGCTAACTTGGCAGACTCTTCCTGCAGAATTTTGTAGGTTGGTCTGTTTCACCAAAATGGTCATCAATCGGGCTACGTTGATCCAAATGCGATGGGTGAACATGCGTTGGAAAGCTAAGAACGAGACCTACAACTTTCATGTCTACCAAAAATTCCAATTCGAAGTCTAAAGGGGTCAAAAATGACGATCTTTCTTCAGGTTTTCTAAAAGACAGTTTTTCTTACACAATTCCTTGATTTTCCAAAATACAAGTTGAAACTCATTAACTCAAATGTTCTTAAATCATTAGCCAATGCATAGAAAAACATAAAGGAAGCAACTTTATTCATTTATAATCATACTAAGCATAGAAGTACAACTTATAACATCATCAAACATCATTTCATCAAAAAGTAATGATTTTCATGTATTAACTCATAAAATCCATTTATCACATAATCAATCAAAATCAAAGTTCAAGTAATCAACTTATCATGGATTTTACACAACAATCATAAGTAGAAGCATATTATACATGAATCATTATCAAACTTCAATTATAAACACATTCCCAAAAACCCATTTATTACCAAAACCCAAAAAGAGTGAAGAGAGTTTGGGTGTGGAGTCATAGACAAACTCCTCTCTCTTTAATCACTCAAAGTTATATTATCTAAGCATCTTACCTTGGATTAGTTGGATTCTCTAGTCCACCACTCCTAGCTCCAATCCTCTAGTCATGTTCTTTCTCTATCTCAAAGCTCTCTCTCACTTTCTCTTTCTTCCTCCACCAAAATTTGTGACAAATGAGTTTCTCTCTCCAATTTTCCTCTTTTATAACTTGGTTACCACTCATCAATTACCAAAACACCCTTACTAACTTAACTTAGGCCCAATATCAAAGCTCAATTCTCAATCTATCATAACTTTACTCTTTACTACTCATCTTTACTCATTCTATTAATAAATGAAAACCACATCCTCAATCAATTAACAAGTATGTACATCATCATCAATTATCATTCATTATCACATATCTCATAATACGCTCAATCATAAGTATCACATTATCCAACCATTCACAAAACATAATGGAAACAATGAAAATTACCAAATACCAATTAGAGTGCACAATTACCCTAATGCAAACTAATGTCACAATTCTCGTGTCATGTCACCCTAGACATAACTAAATGCATGTGGTACCCGCATCAAATTAATGAACACCCCCCAAGTAACCACAGCCCTTGGAGTCTCAGTGTTCTGAACACCCCCCAAGTAACCGCAGCCCTTGGAGTCTCAATGTTCCGGATAAACATATATCCATCGCTCAAGTCAGTTTTAAGTAATGGGGGACTCTTCTCAAGTTGACTCATGAATGCATGAATGTACACATACCAAATAATGATGATAACACTACACATCTACTCATGAATAATAGGCCACTTATCCCTATTATTCCTTCTCAATTCGCATCAAATTCACATCATCATAAAGGAAGCAACTTTATTCATTTATAATCATACTAAGCATAGAAGTACAACTTATAACATCATCAAACATCATTTCATCAAAAAGTAATGATTTTCATGTATTAACTCATAAAATCCATTTATCACATAATCAATCAAAATCAAAGTTCAAGTAATCAACTTATCATGGATTTTACACAACAATCATAAATAGAAGCATATTATACATGAATCATTATCAAACTTCAATTATAAACACATTCCCAAAAACCCATTTATTACCAAAACCCAAAAAGAGTGAAGAGAGTTTGGGTGTGGAGTCATAGACAAACTCCTCTCTCTTTAATCACTCAAAGTTATATTATTTAAGCATCTTACCTTGGATTAGTTGGATTCTCTAGTCCACCACTCCTAGCTCCAATCCTCTAGTCATGTTCTTTCTCTATCTCAAAGCTCTCTCTCACTTTCTCTTTCTTCCTCCACCAAAATTTGTGACAAATGAGTTTCTCTCTCCAATTTTCCTCTTTTATAACTTGGTTACCACTCATCAATTACCAAAACACCCTTACTAACTTAACTTAGGCCCAATATCAAAGCTCAATTCTCAATCTATCATAACTTTACTCTTTACTACTCATCTTTACTCATTCTATTAATAAATGAAAACCACATAATTAATAATAATTAACTCCTTCTATTCCTAATTAAAGGCTCTCAGCTAGATTAACGATTCTAATAGATTACTAAACTACCCTTCACTTAGCCAGAACATAATTATTCATAAAATCACAAAATCACATATATTCAATTAAATAAATAGATAAATATATAATCACACAAAAATCCTATTTATTAAAATACGGCTGTTACAACTCTCCCCCACTTAAAAGAATTTTCGCCCTCGAAAATTGTCCGAATAAACAACACAAATATAATCACTTATTCAACCCCCAACAAAATATCCAAAACTCTATACACTACCAAAGTTTGACACGATTAGTATCATCCAATCAACACAATCATGTCTATCCATTAACAAGAGATCAAGGACAGCCAGTTCTCTAATTTGTTAATAAATGGACAACAATCATGATGGTGGTTCAAACCATCCTTGCCAAGCTACGATAGTGTTTTCCTAAGCACGAACACATAAGCATTTATGAGTAGGAAAACATAATATTGAGATAGCATAACTGAATAAATATGTAAATCATTTACACATGAGCATACAAAAGCATATCACATCGTCTCGCATAAACATTTAATTAGCATACATTGCTCCTAAACTTAAAAGTTAAGGATCAACTTAAAACAAGAAAGATAGATATTCCACAACAATAAATCTTAAGAATTCAACCATTCTTACCAAAAAACGACACTTTCACCCAAACATCACATTTAAAATCATGTAATGACTAATAAGAGAAACAATTATGGAGACATAGATCATCCACACATAGAGTCATACATTTCAAAATTCATCAAAAGAAGAAATCACAATTTGACAAATCCGAAAAGTCATGAAAACATGTTTATGAAAATAGCACATTTGAAAGATTCATTCACAATGCACAATTCATATAGTTACTCACATAGGAATCATGGTAAAAGATATTCAAATAATCTACAATTAATCTATCATGTTGTATTCATCTAAAATCTCAATAATTCAAAAATAACACATCACCAACATATGCAAAAACTACACAAGGACACACAAATAAATACCTACATGAAATCTCTCATTCTTAAATCATCAATCTAAGAGTTTGGTCATGGTAAAAGAACAAACATTTCATAACATCGAAGTCTAATTAACTCAATGATTCACATTCATATACATAAATCATGCAAGGAAACAATTAACTTAGCATGGTAATCAACCTAATCAAATAATATCATCAAATTTCGCATCGCATGGAATTCATCCATTCTCAAAATTTCTCAAAAGAAAGAATGATACAATTAACAACTCCCTAAAGGACATTGCAACAATTTACGAATATAGTGCATATCATTATCTGTCAAACACAAATCATTCTAAGCATACCTATCACTTAAATAATTTCAAAATACTTCAACAATGATTAACAATAAATATTGAAGGTGGAAAAACACAAGAAGGGGGGGGGGGGTTGAATTGTGTTTTAGAAATTTAAAACTTTTTCTAACTTAAAGCAAGTTTGCAACGGATAATAACACAAAGAAAGTAAAGGGTGCTGAGAGAGAGAGAAAGACACAAAGATTTATCCTGGTTCCCCTCACAACTTGAGAGTACGTCCAATCCCCTTGTTACTAACAAGAGATTTCCACTATAATCTATTCAAGATTACAACTTGCTCAAGCACTCTTGCAAGAGACTTCTCAGATGCTCAAGTTTCACTAAACGAGAGACTTCACAAACAAACTTAAAATCTAAGAATGAATGTTAATGGACACTTGATATACTATCAGAGGTGTTTACAAAATACAACTCAAATTGCTTTAAGACTTTGAATGACAGATTAAACAAATGATGTCAGAATGCTTCAGAGCCTTAAACGCAGTAATAGAACAGTGGTCATTTCTTCCATTTGAGTCTTCTATTTATACTTGAAGGAAGATGATGACCGTTGCAGAGAGATAAGGTGCCAGCTGGAATTTACTCGTACAATTGTGATAGCTGTAGTTGCCTTCTTTGGCAAATATCTTCAATTCCACTATCTTGCTATTTGAATTATCACTCATCCATTTTGAGTAATAATAGTACAATAGTACGATCCTCAAATGCGCTCCACTTATGGATAAGGTTAACGTTGTACCAACGAATATTCCTTCCTGTGGATGTGACAGAGCCTTGAAGTAGATTGTTCTTCAATCATTGGTTCTGATTCTGTCAGTTCTTGAGTGACGTAAATTCCTTTTGCTTTAGGTGCTGTTGTCATAGCTTCTTGAGGTCTTCAGCTTATGAGTCCTTCAGAGCCTTGTTTTTATCCCCAGAGTCACTTTCTTCAGCACGCAAAATTTAAGCTTCTGATGAACAGTGATGTGCTTTCAGAGCTTGTTTAACTGGCTTCTATGCTGTTATTCATAGTGCTTCTAAACGAATTTTAACTTGTAATTCTGCACACTAGAATAATCATTAGTAATTCCAATTGCAATTTTAATACTTTGTTATCATCAAAACCACTTTAAATATTAGAGGTTCATGTCAGACCCACTTTGTTCCAACAAATATTTGTAAGACAAATCGAACTCACAAGTGTCTATTCTACATTGCACAAGAGCATGACACAACATTTCACGTAAGCATATCATACAAGATAAATAATTAACTTAACACGACACTCAATCATCTACACAAAATCATGAAAGCATTTAAGGAACATACATGTCTTCTCCGAATTTTAGAAAATTACAATCACATCAAAACAAGAAAAGGTAAATATTCCATAGCACCAATTCTAAAACTCAACGAATCATACTCATATAAGTATATTTATGCAAGAAAACAATTTAGCTTAACATGATAATTATCATGGTAAAATAAAATAGTAATTTCTTGCATCACATTTTGACAAATTCATTCCCAAAGATATAGTATAGCTACTTACTATAACTCACTAATAACAAGTAGACAAATTAATCTTCATGGTGATAATCTAGCATATATCATATAAGGCAAAACATACGTCAAACATATTCTAGAATTCATTAATATTCTACTATTTCCATTTTCATGAAAAACTAGTTTCATTCACTCAAAAGAAAAGAATGTAGATTTTCAACATCATTCACATCATAACAAATAACTACTAGTTTTAGAATCATCATATGTCATAAGGCATTATGCACAATAATACACATAAGAACATGTTCAAGAATACACATAAACTCCACTATAATAGTTTAATTAAACTATAAAACATACCCAAGTACTATTGGAATCTTTTTTTTTTGAATCGGCTAAATTTATTAAAAGACTACACCTCCACAAGAAGTGAAAGGAATTGTCGTGGAAACATACAAACAAAAGGTAACGTGATATAACACAATTACCAACACCAAATCAAACACCCCAAACCCCCCTACACCAATATTGATTCGCTAAATCCACCAGAGAAAACCCCTACCCAACCCTAGGAGACACCACTAGGCACTAACTTCCGAACTCGAATTAAAATTACTCGGCCCATTAGACCCAGAAAGTGCCCCGAAAGTCAAAGGTTGAGGGACCCCGGTAGTCAGAGAATCGACAGTCAACACCTGATGCCGTAGAGTTCGACCAGATACCAGAGACCTGCAAGTCTCAACAGACTTGAACACCCCTCAGCGACTCCAAAGAGTCCTGCAAATCTCACCAGATTTGAAAATGGTCAGAGACTCTTATATCAGGGAGAAACCACACACACTCGGTATTAACCATCCACCACCTCTCCATCCCCAATACGTCCCAGAGGTACGATAAAACGATAACAACCGTCAACACGGAGTGCTTACATACCTTGCCCTTTCGGACACGCCAGGACAACAACCAAAACCAAGAACATCCTCAGCCAAAACACCACCTCAGCCAACACACCGCCACCACTACAGCTGCCAAGACCAAAACCCAACCCCACCTTCATATCACCAAGAAAGGCAACATCAACCACCACCAAACAAAGCACCTAACCATCACCCACCAAACCACCTCAGAAAAAACCCCCAATCTCATCACCTTGTCACCTCCTCCTTGCGAAAACGCCGCCGGAGACAGAACTCAACACCCCAATCCGACCAACCACCCAAACTTCACAACACAGGATTGAAAACTCTAGATCCAGCTCCGATGACCCACCACCAGCAGCACAACACGGCCCAGCACCTTAAGAACCACCGGCAGCCAAAACCACCGTCCGAACACCCTACAAAACCCAGCCAAGCACCAACAAACACCCAAAACCCATAAAATCGAACCTGTGAAGCGACAGAGGAGACGGCCGGAAAACAGAACGGAGAGGACGAAAATGGTCGGAGACGAAGGAGGGAGAGTGACGGTGGTGCGGAGGTGAGAACCTCATCGCACCACCACTGGAACCATCTACATTTGAACGGCCGGATTTGGATTTAGGGCAAAGCAAGCGGCGGCGGGAGGAAGCTTTTATAGAGAAGGCAGAGAGAAAATGTTAGAGAGAGAGTTTTATTATTTTTAAGACAAACTTTTAAGTATTATTGGAATCTATGTTGCATAAAAATAAATTCTATTACCCAATACAAGTTCAAATATCAAACCATTACTATCTTTGCATTTAATGTACTCACGATAACATACAAGGTAAACAAATAGTCTCATATACACACAACTAAAGCAAAACATCATTTATCATTAATCAACGAGAATACAATCACATCATGTCATAATTTAGGCATATGAAGTTATAAGCTAACATAGAGACATAGTAATAAACATGAATTAACTCCAAACATGTGAATTTATACAATTATCACATTTCTCATAAGATTCATAGCAATTCAAGTATTAACAAATCATGCATAAGCAAGAAGCTATCACAATACATGTAATTCACCAATAATCATCATATTAAAATATTCAAATAATCTCACTATTTCATTCATATTCATAAGTTCTCAAATAATTCCACGGAAACATACATACATACATATCATCATTTAATTAATTCAATCATACTACACAAGTAATTATCATAAATAAATCATCACAACATTCATTCACGACACATGCATAAACAATCATACTTAATTTCATATAACATAGATTTTCATCAACAAGTGAATCTATACTAATATGCGAACATAATCATTTTAAATATAGCAATAACAAGAAGACATTATCATTTAAGTCATTATCTTAAAATAAAAACAACAACCATGAATGCATATTCATCGTCAATTATGCACAATTATATCATGTTATAATCACTCATTTATCATGAAATCATAAATAAATAAAATAATATTAAAACTACACAAGATTATTGCATTTAAGCACATACAACTATTATAATCATAAAAGAATAACATTCATCATGAATCAACATCAAGGAACATATATACTCATTACTTGATCTGATAACTTACAACTAAGATAATTATCAATCTCATCAAGTACTCACCAAAAGAATAGATAACATAATCTAATTCATATCATTCATAGTTCATGAATAAACAATCACCAAATATATTCATAAAATAAACACATCACAACTTATCAACATTTATGAAACAATAGATTCATAAGTCAACACCAATTAAAACACTAGTTTTAAGGATCAAGTAAAACACATGCCAATAAGAAATGAAAACAAGATTCAATAAACTCATCACACATCCGCAAAATGGTTAATAGTGACTAATGTGCAAGTGTAACTATAAAATTACATCACAAGAGGACACAACTGGTGCACAAACACAACTGACACTATGCTCACTTAGCCTGATTGCACAGACTTGCTCTGATTGACACATGACACACACATAGCTCACTATGTCCGAGGACAACCATGCTCTGATACCAAATTCTAACACCCAAACCCGTATTTAATAAAATATCACTCTAATAAAATATTCTCCAAAATACGCAACGGAAATAAAATTTGATTTATAAAATGAATGGTTCGAGTATTACATCGTACAAATAAAAGCTTACTAATAACTTAATTAGTAAAACAATTATTGTACAAAATAGGTTTATAAGAAAAATACATTGGAAATAAGAAGCAAAACTCTAAATATACATTATAGAAATAATCTCATCCCCATGTCACATCAGAGCTGAGCTTCACCGACAACTCGGTCACAGACATAACCTGAGAACCTGAACCCCCAAAGGTTCAGCACATACACAAAACAGATGGTTAGATAATATAACCATAAGAGAAACTAAGTATAAGAACACACTTAATACTTAGACATAGCATGGTCATGTCTCACAATTCATTCCATAAACAAATATCAATCTCATATCATTCATATTTCATAATCATAAAATATAATTCATCATAATAACATCACATCCTCAATCAATTAACAAGTATGTACATCATCATCAATTATCATTCATTATCACACATCTCATAATACGCTCAATCATAAGTATCACATTATCCAACCATTCACAAAACATAATGGAAACAATGAAAATTACCAAATACCAATTAGAGTGCACAATTTCCCTAATGCAAACTAATGTCACAATTCTCGTGTCATGTCACCCTAGACATAACTAAATGCATGTGGTACCCGCATCAAATTAATGAACACCCCCCAAGTAACCACAGCCCTTGGAGTCTCAATGTTCTGAACACCCCCCAAGTAACCGCAGCCCTTGGAGTCTCAATGTTCCGGATAAACATATATCCATCGCTCAAGTCAGTTTTAAGTCATGGGGGACTCTTCTCAAGTTGACTCATGAATGCCTAAATGTACACATACCAAATAATGATGATAACACTACACATCTACTCGTGAATAATAGGCCACTCATCCCTATTATTCCTTCTCAATTCGCATCAAATTCACATCATCATATCATCATTAAGGTATACATTCAAGCAAGATACAACAACACACTCATCATCATAAAACATGAACATCATAATTCATCATCATTAATTAACTACTAATCATCACACATCATTAGCTAATCAACATACATTATTATCTAATCCTCATGCATCATTAATCATCATACTTAATACATATAAGTAATATCATAACTTAATTCGTTAATCTCAACTCAATTAAGTACACAAATTATTATTATCAATCACTAAATAATAACCTTCACCATAATCAATCATCATGTAATCAAGTCATCTACATATACTCTTCATTCAAACATATTCATAATCATATTATCATCATCTCTAATCATCAACAATTATCTATTATCATCATAAACATAGCCTCATTTAATTTAGATATATCAACTTCACTTAACACATTAAGTAACATCAAAATTGGGTAAAAATCATTAACTAAACATCAATTACCAAAACACCCTTACTAACTTAACTTAGGCCCAATACCAAAGCCTAATTCTCAATCTATCATAACTTTACTCTTTACTACTCATCTCTAATCATTCTATTAATAAATGAAAACCACATAATTAATAATAATTAAATCCTTCTAATCCTAATTGAAGGCTCTCAACTAGATAAATGATTCTAATAGATTACTAAACTACCCTTCACTTAGCCAGAACATAATTATTCATAAAATCACAAAATCACATATATTCAATTAAATAAATAGATAAATATATAATCACACCAAAATCCTATTTATTAAAATACGGCTGTTACAGTAATTCCTACTAGTGTCGTGACTCATGTATTGAGCGAAAGGCAATTGAAATGTGGACGAACATGCGCCACCTCCATTGACATTTAACCTATTTGGAGAGAAATTAATCTCCATGTTATGAACCAAAGTCAAGATAGGTTCTGTGGTGGTCGAGGGTGCCACTGTGGATGATGGTATTGCCATTGTGGCACTTATTATTGAAGATGTTGGGGCAGAAACTGATGCCCCAATCACATTGGGCAGAAACTGATGCCCCAGTCACATTGGGCATAACCTCACTGATCACAGGAGAGATTATAGCCTCTAAGACACTCGAAGCGGTTGATGGATTCGAACCGCTATTATTATTGTTTCCATTAGGATTGTCTATACCTTGTCTTGTGTTTCTGGGTGGTGGTCTAACCATTTCAGGGAGTGATTTCCCGTTTCTTAAAAGCATACACTACACACAAGATATTGGAAACAAACGTAATTACAGGACAACTAAAATACACTAAACTTTGAAGAAAAATTTAAACGTAAAGCACACAGTATCACTGGGCGTGCCAATTTGTTTACTGTGAAATTTGGTAAACAACGCTAGTTTGAGTTATTACAAGAGAGATCAACTAGTAAATCTCGGGAATAGTGCTTTTGTTTATATTTTCAAGATAATTAGTGTCCATCATTGTTCTTATGTTTTTAATGTTGTTTTTGTGTTTTTATATTGCTTGAATTGCAAGAAAGAATGTTTATTCAAACGAACAAACAGATAGAAAGGAAAGGCCAAAATTAAAAGAGAAGGAAATGACTTAAAGGAAATTGTAAATTTGCATTCAAATGTAAATGTTTACAAGAAAGAAATGGTACACATTACATACATTTTCCCTTTCGAACTCGTTTCTCGCGTTAACATGGGTACTTTGAGTTTAACAAGGATTTTTGTATAAAGATTGCGACCATTTGCTCGATCACAAAACTACGCTATTTATAGACACTATTTCCTAACTGCTAGTAACGTCTAACTAACTAAGAAGAGAACGCGTGTCTTGCCACGTATTTTGAATTTGAAATCCTTCATATCCCCTTGAATTAGTCGTTGTAGGCAACGAAGTCGAAATGATGACTCTTCTTGAATATTTGATAAGTCCACAATCTTTTCCTTACACAGCGTGCACTTCGACCTTACTTGGGCTTCGATTAACTCGAAATGAACCTGAAGAAAACAAATTCACACGTAATGTTCGAAGAGGAAAGAACATTTATGAAATGTTCATGTATGATCTTTCAATAAATTGAGTGGCTCTGAAAACCAAACATCTTTAATGATTTCTGAAGTAGTAGATAATTAAATGAATTTCATTTATTATCTTTTGATCAAATACTTAGAACATATTTTGATTTCATCAAAATATGGGCTAACAACTTGATAACAGGTATCCTGGAGTTTAAGTACGACCCTGAACCAGAAAGAACGGTTTGGAAGAGAAGGCAAGCACAAAGGCTTGCACAATCCAGTAATCTCAACACAGAAGAAGAGCCTACCACCGAAGCCATGGGGGACGAGCAAAGAGTTACAATGGGAGATTACTGCAAGAAGACTGACACAGATCAGATCTCACTGGGGTTTCAACCGGCAAATCCAGCTAACTTTGATATTAAGGGTAATGTTCTTACATGTTTGCGGGAGAACCAGTTCGACGGACGTGCCAACAATGATCCCTGGGATCGTCTGTCAAAGTTTTCAGAGACATGTCATATCCAGAAGGTGCCGAAAAATGTCTTAGAGGACCAGAAGAACCTGCGTTTGTTTGCTTTTTCTCTTATAGGTCCGACTAAAGATTGGCTTCAATGTTTGCCAAGGGGAAATATTGCAACATGGAAGGAGCTTGAAGACAAGTTCCTGGAAAGATTCTTCACACACACACTATTCCAGAAAAGGAAGTCAGAGATCTTAAGTTTCAAACAACATGAATCTGAAACGCTGTGCGAGGCTTATGAACGTTTCAAACTGCTTATGAGAAGGTGTCCGAACCACAGCATTAGTGCCATGGAACATATGCAACTATTCACTGCTGGTGTGAAGATGCAACACCGCTTGATACTAGATGTCTCAGCTGGTGGGTCCATCAAAGTAAAGACCTATGCAGAGACTAAGGATCTGGTTGAGCAGATATGCCAGAATGAATACAACATGAGCCATGATCGGAACGAGAAGACTCCTGAAATTCTAAAGGTGGACCAGGAAATTGCCTACAAAGTAGAGATCGAGTTACTAAGGAGGCAACTTGCTGATAAACAAAAAGCTGTGAAGGAAGCTAGTGTTAAAAAGGTAGAGGGAGTCTGCGACTTCTGCCTAGAAGATTATCCTAATGGGCATTGTTTAGCAGGAGGGAGCGAATAGCAGGTGAATTACATGGGAAACAACTACAACCCAGGTTGGAGCAAGCACCCAAATTTACGGTGGGATCAGACAGGGAACCAAGCTCAAGCTGCACCTCAACCAAGAAAGCCATCTCCATTGGAAGAGTTACTCAACAAGTTTGCTAACATGAGCATGACTAACTTTGAAAAAATTCAGACTACAGTAGCCAACCAGGGGGCGACGATAAAAAGTCTTGAAACCCAGATTGGTCAACTCTTAAAACTGGTAAGCACTCATGTTTCTAAAGATATTGCAGGTAACACGGTGGACAATCCAAAGGAAGAGTGCAAAGTCCTGAAAGATCAGAAATCAGAGCACGAGCAGAGAGAAGAACAGGTAAAAGACTATGAAGAGTGGTACAAGCAGTTCAGAATGACATTAAACGAAGCTTATGACGAGTTCATGAGAGAGCTGAAAGAATACAGAGAAAGCCTCGCAAAACTGCCACCCAAGAAGACAGATCCTGGAAGCGTCACCATATTATGTCAGATTGAGGAAGCAGAAGTCAGAGCACTATGTGATGTGGGTTCAAGTGTTAACGTAATGCCATTATCTTTGGCAGAGAAGTTAAAACTCACAAAACCAACTCCAGGTACAGAGCGTAAACTCGTATTAGCAAATACGTTAACCATTTACTCAGCAGGTACAATAGAGGATGTCTTGGTGAAAGTCAAAGACCTGGTATTTCCAGCAGATTTCATGATCCTGGATATCCAAGAAGATGAAGAGCATCCTATCATTCTTGGTAGACCATTCTTAGCAACCAGCAAGGCACTCATTGATGTGGAGCTCGTTGAATTGACTCTAAGAAGCGGAGATGAAGTAAGAACCATGAAGGCATCCCGACCCAAGAGGGAAGTGTGCTACATGCTCGAGTGGAAGGATAGAGAAGCTACACCACCGACTCCAGTGCAAGAAGTAAAGGTAAAGATATAGATAGAGGAGCTGGAGAATGAAATGGTGCAACTAGAGATAGAGACAGTTCAGGAAGAGGAGGTACCCGAAGAACTCACTGACAAATTGAAGAGGCTAACTATTGAAGTGGACATCCGAGCAACATGGGTCAAAGCATGGGGTAGAAACCGAAAAGTGGCCAGAAAATCTAAGTTTGGGGTTAATACGCCACCTCTGAAGAAGCCTGCTGCTGAAGGAAAGAAGTATAACTGGGTCAGAGCTGAGAAAGAACAGAAGAAGGAACATCCACCAAAAGCCAAGGGGAAGTCCATTATAAAAGCAGTACCTTCAGAGGATGATGGACGACTCTGCTTTGCTACCTTCAAAGAGAAACAAAACCCAGAAAAGTATGAAAGAAGCAACAAGAAAGAGGGAGGAGCTAAGGCGAAAGCTCCTACAGAAGAGAGAGACATGCGAACCTATCCTATGTAATGGAGGAAATGCCTCAAGCTAATGAGAGGCTAAACAAGCGGTGCTTGGGAGGCAACCCAACGATAAGTATTTATATTTCAGTATTTTCAATTCAATAAAGTATGCCAAGAATTTCGCATGTCATCTTCATCTGTAAACAGCCCTTTATCAAACTTATAAAAATTAAATAACTGTTTTGCTGTTTATTATATAGTGCATGACTAACTGTTATAGGTAAGATTGCGGCAAAGTAAGGTATAAATTTTGATGAGCCGAATTTCACGCCTTCACGCAAATACCAAAGGTGATTGCTCCGAAGTGCGAAGTTCGGGAGACAGAGAAAAAAGCCAAAAGACCAGAAAAAATTACCCTCTTTGGAGTTAGGTAATAGTTCTCAAAGTAAAAAAAAATTAGCAACATACCACGATACAAGCCACAATACAAGCCAAAAGACCAGAAAAACAATAATTTACCCTCTTTGGAGTTAGGTTATAGTTCTCAAAGTCTTGGCAACAAAACAAGTTTGGGGTTGCTCATGGAACTAGCAACATCTAAATTTGGGGTGGGTATACGGAGAACTATCACTACAAAAAGAAAAAGAAAAAATGAAAAAGAGAAGGGAAACATAAAAAATTCCCTAAAAAATAGTCTCTTAAAAAAATGAATAAAAAAGAAAGAGTCAAAGGGCAAAAGAAAGAGCCAGAGGGCACAAAAAGTGATAGAAAAGAACCACACAAAGACACATCCGGTTCTTCATCTCCGATACCAACACAAAAAAGCACCCTAAGGAACAAGGTTGCGTACACAAAAAGGAACAACAAAAGTAGAACTTAACTACACATGTTTAGCCTACTATTCCCAAAAATGTCCTACCTTGACCTAAGCCACGTTATAACCCTAAAAAAGACATCCAATAATGCATGTATATAAAATTTTGACAGGTTGCTTAGAGTTCTTGCAAGCCTATGGTAAAATGGCAGGTTGTACGATGATTGAGAGATAACCCTTTCAATTATTGAGCGAAAAATACAAATGTGAGAGCGAGAAATGGTTGAACATAGACTCTTGCCCTGGGCCTAGCAGGACTGAGCATGATCGCTGCGGTAAGAATCAGCGGTACCATTTCTGAAATACATACAAGGTTGTGAAATTCCTATCATTATTGTTTATCTCTTATTTTTCTAACGATCTTGTCTGACAACATGTTACTTGAGGACAAGCAAAGGTTTAAGTTTGGGGTTGTGATGACAGGAATTTCTATGGTATTTTTAGTGTTAGTATTAGTAGTAAAATGACCAAGACAGGCCCAAATACGAAGGAAAACCTACAAAAGCAGAGAAAAGCATCAAGACAAAGTCCAAGATGCCAAAAGACAAGAAAAAACCCAAAAAGTGAAGAAAATGAGCATTCCATCGTAGCACGATGACTCCCATCGTGCCACGATGGGAGCTTCTTGCTGGCCAAGAAAACAGAAGAATAAATCTGAAGAAAATATGTTCATTGCAGTATGATGCTTCACAACGCAGAACGATGACTTAACTTGGCGACCAAGCTGACTTAACTCGTGAGCTTCTCTAAATCTAATTAACCGCAAAAGTAAACCCAACACACTTAAACCTTTTTTCTCAGAAAACATGGATATAAGCTTTAGCCTCTCTTTAGAGCATGCAAGCACCGTTGTATCAGCGGAATGCGAAATAAGCAAAATCCATTAATCAATTTCATTTTACAATGGATACACGTTTTATCCACTCCTCTGACACATACACATCTTAAGCTTCTTTTTAGAACATACAAGCGTCGTTGTATCAGCGGAATACGAAATAAACGTTTCCCGTTAAAATCAATCAACCACACAAACTTTTTTTATCAGAACTACGTGAGTTTTGAATTTTCCATTGCACCAGGGAATACATAGGAGCGGGCTCCTACAACCGTCATACTCAATAATAAAAAACCTTTTTTTTGGAAACGAAGTAGAAACTAGCCAACGATAGAGCAATTTAATCCGGACCTGCGCAGACGAACCTTAAACCACCTAAATGGTTCCCATCGAGTACGATGGATGTGAGGGGTGCTAACACCTTCCCCTCGTGTAACCACCTCTCGAACCCGCCATGGTTCTTCGACCATGTAAATCAAGGTTTTCGTGATATTTTCCTTTTCCCTTCCGGGATAAATAAACGTCAATGGCTACTTCATTTTATAGAAATTTTTCAGCCCGCTACAGATTGAAAGTTTATATCTTATAGATCATTTATGTTGAGTTTTACAAAAATCTAAAATTGTTTGACATATTTTTGAAACACATAAAGATTAAAGGTACTCAATAAAAATGCATATACCATTAATCTTTATGTGTTTCAAAAATATGTCCAACGATTTTAGATTTTTGTAAAACTCAACATAAATGATCTATACGATATAAACTTTCAATCCAACGGTAGATTTTGTAAAATTTGAATTCGTTAAAGCGTTATTGAGCGGTGTAACATTACTCAAATCGTACACCAGTGTAATTTGATCCCTCCCCATTTTCAAATGTTGCATTATTTTGAAGAAATATCAAAATTAACTCGATTGAATTTTTTTTTTGCGTAGAGATTGCCCTCCAAATAAAATTATTGATTAATTTAATAATAATTATGATAAATGCATTCAAAAAATTATGATAATTATTAATTAATTATATTTTTTATTATAATTTATCAAAAAATATTTGTTTTTTATAATAGTATCTTAATACAATTTATCCTAAACTTATTTGTTTTCTTAATAAGTTTCTTTTGTTTTTATTGAGGCAATCTTTTTTTTCTTAAATTATTTTCTGTGTTTTTCTGTGTCTACGGGTCATCTTCTCCTACGCTCTCCGCCTTCATTTTTCGTGGGACTCCTTCGATCAGCTTCACACCACTTGTTTGTCTTCTCCTACGCTCTCTGCTTCTTCTATTTCTAATAAAACGAGCGTTACACATACCACTTAATCTCTTACAAAGAAACTGCTTAAATCGAGAAGCTCTACGAATACGGCGAGCAACTCATCAGTGCCAAGGACAAATATCAGGTCATTCTCACCTCTATATTTTATATCCACTGATTTAATGTCTCTTGGTTTTTTATTTAGGGTTTTACATTGTGTTGTTGTTCGAGTTTTCTTTCCAATGGAGTTTTGGACCCTTTTTTTACTCACCTGTGATGATATATCATGTAGAACAAGTGAGGGTCTGTTTGTAATTACAATTTTCTTTTTAAAATCAACTCAGATCGATGGTTGTAAATTTATTGAGAAGTGATGTTACAAAATAATGCTTTCATCCAATTATGGTGTAAATGCACATATTTTATTTTGTTTTTGTTATGTATAACTGATATTTTATATATTCCGGGGACAGAAAGAGCAAAGAAGAGGCATAAATGGAGGAACGTCAGATCTTGATGAAGAAAATCAATTTGTTCAAAGAAAAAATCCAAGTGAATTGTACAAAATCAATCAAAGTAACTCCAATTTAGTGGCTGATTATTTGAAATACTCTGAATTTTATGTTATTATGTTTGTTAGAAATTATTTTCGATGTAAATCAAGAGAAATCAAGTTGATCTACTAGTGACATTTAGGTAATTAATGCTAAGTTAACTTGTTTTAATTGAATTATATATTGGTCGAGTTCACTTTTATTTTTAGGCATATGGTTGAATTATTTCAAAGCATAGAACAATCAATCAAAATTAAGCCGTGTTTCAATTTGATTAGTTAGGGTTCCATAATGGTGTTTTCCAGTTTTTTGCCCTTTTTTTTTACCTTAGTAGTATTTTTGTGGAAATGACTTTAATAATTTTGTTTAATAGATTTATTTGTTGAGTTTATCTTTATTTTTTGGCATCCAGTTGAATAATTTCAAAGAGAAGAACATTCATTAAAAATTAAACTTTCAAATCGGTTGTTAGGGTTTTCAAAATGGTTTTTTTCTAGTTTTTCGCCCATTTTTGTTTGTTTGTACCATATTAGTATATTTGTGGAATGACTTTATTATTTCTTGTTTACTATTTTGAGTTCTTAGAATATAAAATAGGGAGAATCTCCAACTTCAACTTTCCAAGGTCATGGCAATAGTGTCAAGAAATAACTTACATGCTGAGGAGGGTATTGTTCAAATGTTTTCATTAAGAATTAATCATCCATTGTGTAAGTTTAAAGATTTTTCAGAAGGTTGAAGAAAGACCGAAGAAATTACCAATCAAGATATACTTCAAATTTGGTCAGGTGTGTCTTGGTTTCAAATTTTAAAGTATATCTTGATTGGTAATTTCTTCATTCTTTCTTCAACCTTCGGAGAAACCTTTAAACTTGCAGTTGATTAATTCTTAAAGAAAACATTGTACAGTATTCACCTAAGCATGCATGTAATGAGTTATGTCTTGACACTATTAATGTCTTTGCCTTGGAAAGTTTAAGTAGAATAATCTCCCCATTTATACGAATTTTATCCTAAGAAAAAAATATTAAGATTATAACACCCCACGATAGAATATCTAGAATACTTCGTGAATTATTATAATGTAGTACAGAATGTCATTAATTTATTACAACACTGAAATTATTGAGTACACACGCAGGTGCATAATACAAAGTACCGATACAAGCACGAAACTGAGAGAAGGATACATGGACTGATAACAGTTACAACAAGATTAAAACATAAGTTTGAAAGCATGGCACAACATGGCTGAAATTGAAACAACACAACAATTGGAAAGAAAGCAAAGAAGCAGCATAAATCATGTAAATCTCCTAATGTAGGCCTAGGCAAATCCAATGCTTACCCTGCAACCTGCTTATCTGAAAAAAAATTGAAGGAGTGGGGTGATACTACTAAGCCTCAGTGAGTCCTACTACCCGCCTAAAGGTGACTACACCGGGGAACTAGAGTGTATAAAATACTAAGTTATCTCTTTACATTTTACGATGTATTAACAAGTATAAGGTGTATCACAGAATTATTATCTTATCAAATTACTCTTCAAAGGTCACCCGAGGCAAGCCGGTCTCGAGTGCCTGACTCTGCGTAATACCGAATATTGAGGTTGGGATTCCGCCTTTGGCTCACATAATAAACTATAGAATTCGAAGGAATCCTTAAACATGGTTATTAATACCATTTCTCTAATTAAGTAAGCATTACTACCAATATTTCCCCCCAAAGGTTCCTAAACATGTTACTAAATACACACATATATATATATATACATGTTAATTTCTGACTATAAATCCATTTTATACTGTTAAACATGTTCATGAAAACCCAATTGCATTCAGACATAAAACGAGTGGTTAGGAGTTTCAAAAGAAAAGTTGTAGGTTCTGACCTGCTAAACTCGCTGTGGCGCATGATTACTTGCCACGGCGAGATTTTGAGTCACTGACCTGTAACACTCGCCCTGGCGAGTCAGGAATTCGCCTGGCGAGTTATACAGGCAACAACATCCGCCATGGCGTGTAGCAACTCGCTACGGCGAGCTTAACAGAAACAGCCCCTGTTTTGCAGAAAATGGAATTTTTCATAGTTTTCACCTACAATCTTCATGCAACCAGTTACAAACACATTCAATATTATAAAACAAATTATATAGGAGTAGGAATTGGGATTAATTCCTGCTCTTTCATAAATTCAACCAAGAAAACCTATGTTTGCATGCAATTTTCATATTTGGGGAATTCTAAGTTTCTAAAGCATAAACTAAGTTAGGAACCTAAAGAACCCACCTCAAAGAAGCTTTAAACTTTAATGTTAAGCACTGCTACAGCCTAGAACCTTAGCTCCAATCTCTGACTCAAAACCCCAAGAACTCAAGAACACGAAAATTGAAGAGGAGAAGGAGTTTGTGTGATTGTTATGTGTTTAGTTGCTGAGTGATTCGTTTCTGAGGTTGGGTAGGTATTTATAGTGGCTTGGAACTGATTAGAAACAGTGGGTGGTTTGTTTGGTTTCTCTTGCATGTAGTGGGATTGGTTGGAGTTATGTAATGGTTTGGAATTTGTGATAGGTTAGTGATTCAGAGTATGGGACAGAGAAATGAGCTTGATTTGATGCCATTTCTCTGATGTGTTACAGCCTGCATGTGAGGGAAAGTCTTGGAGAAAATGAGAACTTGGAATCTTATGTTTGTTGTTGTTTCACGTGAACAATGGAGAGAAATTGGGAAGGGAGTTTCTGATTTTCTTCCTTGTCTTAGCCTGCTGCATATTGATAAGGTGAGGGAAGGAAGAGAAAGAAATGGAAGGATGTAGATCAAGTATTCTTGCATGTGTTTCTATAGGCTAGAGATAGTTAGTGGGGAGGCTCAAGGAGAAGGGTTTGGGGGCGTGAGAGAGGGAAACAAGTGGGTGGAGGATTAATTTAAATTTCCTCACTTGTGACTTGGCCAAATACTAGCTTAGTTTAGTAAGTTGCTAATTGGAAAAATAGTCTCACTTAATTTATAACAATACCACTTAATTAAATTAAATAGAATTTTAATTAACATGTGGATGTTACAACGATTAAATCAAATTTAAACAATAACGTTAAAAAGAACTCATAAATAATTTACACAAGAAATAATAAAGTCATTCCACAAAAATACTACTAAAGTACAAAAAAATTGGGCGAGAAAAACTCGAAAACATCATTTTAAAACCGTAACAACCGATTTGAAACAGGTTTTAATTTTGATTAATTATTCTTCGTTTTGAAATTATTCAACTGGATGCCAAAAAGTAAAGATGAACTCAACTAATAATTCCGTTAAACAAAATTAATAAAGATATTTCCACAAAATTACTACTCTATAAGGCAAAAAAAAGGGGGGCAAATAATTGAAAACACCAGTATGAAACCCTAACAATTAATTTGATACACGGCTTAATTTTGATTGATTGTTCTACGCTTTGAAATTGTTCAACTAGATCCAAATAAATAAAGAAGAACTTGACCAATAATTCAATTAAATGTTACTAGTAGAATAACTTGTTTAATTTCCATTGATTCTTTTTTTTTTTGGTTGACAGAATTGAAAATAATTTCTAACAAACATAATAACAAAAAATTTAGAGTACTTCAAATTACCGGACACTAAATTGAACTTACATTGATTGATTCATTTGGATTTTTTCTTTGAACAAGTTGATTTTTTTTCATCAAGATATGATGTTCTTCCATTTCGTCTCTTCTTGTTCTTTCCGTCCCCAAAATATAAAAAAAACTATACAAGTATTTACACTATAATTGGATGAAAGAATAATTTTGTCATAGCTCAGATCTAATTGCACACAATTATTAAAAAAACTATACATATAATTGACATATTATATTGTGCAAAATAATTTACCTCATCTTCATTGTGCAAAGTTACATTGTGGAGATGCTCAGCTAATAATAAGAGGCTATTGTTTCTATTAGCAATGGGTTCACCAACATTATCTTGAGTGGTAGTCGGTATAGCTGCTGCAACAAATTGTTGTTTAAAGAGCTTTCATTGGAATTTTAAGTTGCATTTAAAAATCGCCCTTAATTTATTGAAATTATCAATTCATATCGTGAGTCAAATATATGCAAACTTAGTCAAAAATTTAGGCAAAAGAATAAATTTAGTTGAAAAATAAATAAATTAAAAGAATAAATTTCTTGACCAGAAAAGGGATAAAAGAAGTAATTTTTATCAAAAAAGTAAATCAATAAATGAATTATTGAACGTATTGACTTTTAATTTCTTTGAGTGCATGAATTTAATAATTGTATAATAATATAATAAACATTAAATAATTTAATAATTGTTTATATAAGTTTAGTAAAAAAATAGTTGAAAAACTGGCACACCAGTATACGATGTTGTATACGATGTTACAACACTTTTACCCGCTTTAATAGACAAATTATAAAAACAGTAAATCGTGCAGAAATAAACAAACACAGTGATTTGTTAACCCAGTTCGGTGCAAACCGTAACCTACATCTGGGGGATACCAATCCAGGAGGAATTCCACTAATAGCCCTAGTTCAAAGTCTTACAGCAAACTCCTCGTTTACAACTTATCACCTAGCAACTATCCTTATGTCCTTCTACCTAGGAACTCCTAGGTATGAGTTCCCAACTCACTCCTTAAGCTCAACAGTACAGACAACACTGTTGTTGATTCAATCACTATGGTGGAGACACTCTCCTAGACACTAGATTACTCTTACCTAAAGGCTTCGAGCAATACACAAGCACTAAGATCCAAACTCCTTTCTTAAAAGCTTTGGAGAGGACACACACACAATAACTATCTCTTTGCTTAAAAGCTTCAGAGACAATTATGATTACAACTCAAAGAACACACAGTCCTAAGCTTGCATCAATACGATACAAGAAAGGCTCACAAAACACAAGCACACACACGAATCCTAATACGGCTAGACTCAATAATTACGCTTGAACAACTGCCTTAATTATGTTTTCTTCCTTCAATATATAGCTGGTAATTTGGGCTTCAGTAGCTTTGCCCATGAGAAATATCCAGCTCACAAATATAAAATAAAACCATATCTTTAAAAGATTTGATACACTTTTAAAATAAGTCTTCATAATAATTCCCAAAACAATCTCTGAGCACAAGATCTGTTTAGGAAATAAAACCTTCCTTGATGCACACGCAAAGAACTGATATATAAGAGAAAAGATCTTCTCAAAAAATAAAACCCGCGCGCATTAAATGATACCGCCAGCTGGCGCGCTAACGTCAGGTAATGATGTTTTAACATTTCATACCACATCCTGCTTAAACATAGTTTTACCAAAATGCAGCCAACATCAAATAGTCAACAAACTCCCCCTTTGGCAAATTTTTGGCTAAAACAACTTGGGATCACACAGACAGGCTACAAAGATACAAACATTAATAACACCTCTTCACATCAACATAAACACACAAAAGAAGAGAAGTGTAGCACAACTTCAAAAATAATTTCCAAACTAACTCCTCCATGGAAAACATTAGATCAGAATTCAGACATATCTTTAGAGCACATCAGAGGCATACAATAGCGGAAACACAGAAAACTTCTTCGCCTTAAGTGATCACAAACATTAGCAGAGATGACACAAACAGAATGTTCCAACATCACATATAACATCTCCCCCTGCATCACATACATAGTACTCTACTCCCCCTGAAATGATGCTTAGCATACTAACATACTAGCAGGGCATGGATATCAATCACTAACACATAGGCAGATAACAGATCATTTCAGCACAGAACATCTACCAGAAAAATTTATACTACCACTACCAGCTACCAGATACAACTACTACCAGAGAACATGTGGAAACACATGTTGTAACATCTACTCCCTCTTTTTACCACAAATTTGACAAAGATATATAGAGATTCAGAACAGTGTAGCTGAGTAGATCACATAGTAGATCACAGAGTACCAAATACATCCAAATGCACTAGGGAGTGCTTAAAAATATCCAGGGCATAGCCCAAAAGAAAAATAACAGAACCAACCAGAACAGAAACAACTTTTTTAAAAAAAAAATACACATCAAAAGTGGGAATACAACCACTAAAAATCAGCACTAGCATCTGAGAGCTCCAGCTCCTCAGTGCCTCCACCATCACTTTGATCACCTCCTTATTGTCCAACCTGCACCTGCTCACCCTCTTCAGCAGCTTCCTCTTGCCTCAGAGCCATAATCACCTGCTCAAGGCTCTTCTTTTTCTCATCCAAAGCCTTGCAAGTTGCTTCCAAAGAAGCTATCATGTCTTTTCTATTCATAGAGCCAGGACCAGCAGTTACACCAGAGGGACCAACAACAGCCATACTAGAGGGACCAGAGAATTCAATATCTGCAGCATGCTTCCCTTCAAACAACTTGGGGTGAAAGTCAAGAGGAGATTCCCTCTTACTCACCTCATCATCGGCAGTTAAAATAGTGGGGTGTTGTGCAAGTATAATGCCACAAATGAGAGATGGATAAGCTATAGGCATTCTAACAGCCCATGACTTAGCATGTTGCACAGTTTCTTCAAAAATATGGGATCCATAATCAAATGCAGTTCCAGTACCAATAGAGTAAATAAACCTAGCTAATCCTGTAGCTATATCAGAAGTATGGGTAGTGGGAACCCAATTAGCAGTACCAATCCTATTAAGGATGGCATATTTCACAGAGAGCATGACAGAGGGCACTTTACCTTTCATTGGCCACACCTTGACCTGATTGGCAGTGATGGTCTTGCAGACTTGATTGTTTGTGACCTCCAATTCAGAATAGCCATCTTCTTTGTTCCCCAAAAACTTGTTGATAATGGCTGGAGAAAAATGAACACATTTACCTCGTACATATACCTTGTGGTGCTCTTTGCTTAGAGGAATGTCATAATCTTCAGGGATGTTGACCAAGAATTCCTTGACCAATTTCTCATAGCACTCTCCAATACCAGTCACAGTTTTCATTAGCCCAGCTTCCTCAATGAGAGCAATAATTTCTTTTTGCTCCGATGCTTCAGCACTCAACTCCCTCTCCAGAGCTATTCTTCTATTAGCAACAAATTTCCACTTCCGAGCACTCTCAATGAAGTGAAAAGATATATTGTCCATGGGGACATCAGGAACATTTTGGGGAATAATCTTTCCACCAACTTTCTTCTTACCAGTAGACACAATGTTTGGCACATCATCTACCACATCAAGATTAGGGATAGCGGCTCTGCGAAATTTCTTCTGACTTTTCTTCCTAGCAGGGGATACAATGTTGGAAGCAATGTGCTGCACATCGTCTTCCACTTCATAGTCAGAGTCTCCCACACCCACTTGCTTTCTCTTCCCACTAGCTTTCTTATTTTGACTAGCAATCTCCACTTTGCTAGGCTTTCTACTTGGGCCAATCATCTTCTTCTTCTTGGATGGGGTTGCCTTAGTCACAACATCAGCTACCACATCAGTATCCTTTTCTTTCCTATTCCTCAACCTTCTTGCAATGCTACCAGTAGCTACCTCACTTACAGTTTGGTTCAGGTCAGCCATAACATCTACATCAACCACATCATCATCTACTGACATAGCATTGTCAGCAGAAGGTATATCTGTGTTTTCCTCCTCATCAGCAATAGGTTCCTTTTCAACCTGTGGAATAACAATCTCATCAGTAACAGGTTCTTTATCACCCTGTTCTTCAGTATCATCAGCATCACCAACTATATTAGGAGTTGGTTCATCATGTGCCAAGGATGTTTCAACATCCGGCACACCATTAGATGTTGGAATGGTATCCTTCAAGGAGTTCACAACTTCCTCCACAACATTGGTGTTCAATGACTCTTCACCAACATGAGAATCATTAACTATTCCTTCAGCAACAGTCTCAGACGCAGTAGGCTTCTCAACAGTTAGCCCCTTTTGAATTTCTAGGGTTTCAGCGCTAATCTCAGAATTTCCTTTTTCTTTCTCAATAATCAATTCAGAAGCAAGGTTGTCAGATGCTTCAACATGCGATTCAGCATTCTTCTCAGTAGTATCATCAACATAGAGCTCTTGCATGGTGTGGATCGACCTCGATTTTGATGGTTTGGCTTTTGTTGATTTCTTTGAAACAGAGGACGATGATGTCTTAGTTTTCTTCTTTGATTTTGGGATTTTGGAAGTTGAAGGCCTCTTTGCGGTGGTTTTCTTTGGTTTTGCATTGAGAGCTGATGACTTCGTGTCATTACTATGTTTCTAACCACTTTTCAGGGCACTTTTAGTAGTTTTATGGCATTTTCTGTATTGAATAAAGAGAAGATAGCATCATTACCAAGATTGCTTGAAGCACAAGAAAGACAAGAAAAAGAGAAAAAATTACAAGAGGCTGCGCAATAGCGCAGGCAGGCTGCGCATTGGCGCAGAGCCTCGGGTCGTTGCGCTATGGCGCAGGATTCTGGCGCTATGGCGCAGGCACGTGGAAAAACCCTATAAATATGGATTTAATTCAGAAAAAAAGGGTTACAGAATTTTGACGGCAAAGAACTAATACTCTGAGGCGATTTCTGAAGTGCAACAATGAGATTTCAAGTGTGGAAACACCTTCCAATCTTATTTGTAATGAATTCTATTACTCTATTTTGTTTTGTTAATTCAATTATGAGTAGCTAAATTCCTTTGATTGGATCTTAGGGGATTCTAATTGCTATTACTCTTGAATCATGTAGTTTCATAGGATATTTTAATGAATTATGAAGTTAGTTTTAGAATTATTCCTTGTGTTTAATGCTTTGCATGATTTGGCCAATTGTGTGATGATCCCAATTGTTTGTTTGACTATGAGAGTAGGAATAAATTTATCGATCTAGGAATAATTATTCAATTAACCGTTACTTAAGAGATTTCGAATTGTTAATTGAGAATTCAAAGATTAAAGTGCTAAAACCTCAATTGATCATAACTCACCTAAGAGATTTGGGAATTATGATCTAGGGAGAGGATTATGTTATCAAGAGATTGAGCATAATTACCTTTTTTAATCGAATCGTGAAACTGAATTTGTAATTTGTTAACATGCATGAACTACCAAGAATGATAGTAATTAGATGAACCGAAAAGGTCCAATCGCTTTCTTTCCTTGAAATCAAATCCTATTTTCTTACTGTTATTTCTAAGAAACCTGAATCTAAAAAAATCCCCCCTGTTCTATTTTAAATACTTAGTTACGTACGTATTATTCTATTGTTCGAGTCTGATTCGGAACAATCCCTGTGGAAACGATAATAAAAATTAACTTGCTTTTGTACTTCAACAAAATGGCGCCGTTGCCGGGGATTGTTGAGTGAATCAACAAGGCAACGGAACTTACGTAGAGTAACTTTTACTTTTTGCTTTGAATTTTCGTATTTACTTTACTCAAAATAATAATAAGAACTGAATTTGTTCTATTTCTTTTGTGTAGTGCAGTTACCACTAAAGGTATTTCTTGTTTGTGTGCATGCGAGGTAAAGCTCAGGAAGAATTGCAATACGACCCTGAGATTGAGAAAACTGCCAAGAAAAACAGGAAAGCTGCTAGGTTAGCTAGAGAAACTGCTCGGCTAGCCACTATCACACAAGAAGAAGGCGAAGGAGAAGTTTCGAGTCCACTCACTTCGGACGACGAAACTAGCACTATGGGGGATAATCCACCACCACCTCCTAGAAGGACCTTAGGAGACTACGGGCAAAGAAACAACGCTGAGAATCCTAATCTGGGTTTTCAGCCAGCACATCCGGTGTCCTTTGACATCAAAAACACTGTCCTAAATGCTCTTAAAGAAAATCAATTCACCGGGTCAGAGACGCAGTGTCCTAATATTCATCTGGAACATTTCTTTGAAGCTTGCAGTTACACTGATCCGACTGGCATATCTGAGTCAGACAAGAGGCTAAGGTTGTTCAAACTGTCTTTGGAAGGGAGAGCACGTGACTGGATCGACACTCTACCATCAGGGACGATCACCACTTGGACAGAACTAGAGATCAAATTTCTGGACAAATATTTTCCTATTCATAAATTTCTTGAGAGAAGAGCAGAAATTACAGGTTTTGAACAAGGGGATGCAGAGTCACTACATGATGCTTGGGAAAGATTTCAGCTATGTTTGAAAAAAATGTCCGAAGCATGGTTTAGATAGTCATCAACAAATGCAGCACTTCACTCAAGGTTTAAGGCCTCAGACTAGGATGTTGCTGGATGCGTCAGCAGGAGGATCCCTGAAAAACAAGGATGAAGGTGAAGCGAGAGAGTTGATAGAATAAATGGCCCAGAATGAATACAGAGTTCAAAATGACCGGGGTTCAAAGAAGAAACCTGGAATGTTGGAGCTTGATACAGGAAATGCTATCTTAGCTCAACAAACTAAGATGAGCAACACAATGGAGTCCCTTTTAAAGGTGTTCACTACTACTCCTAATCCACAGGTACAGGCAAAGGCGGCTCAAGGTGAGACTTGTGATTTTTGTGGTCAGGGTCATGCAAATGGTGAATGCTTCCCAGCTGGATCGGAAGAAGCTAATTATCTTGCAAACTTCAAAAGAAGCAACTCTAACTACAATCCACACTCTAATACTTACAACCCGGGGTGGAGAGATCATCCAAACTTCGGTTGGGGTGGCAACAAAAACCAGAATGCTACTCAATCAACTCAACAAGCTCCTCATCCTTCCAACAATCAACAGAAAGCTACCAGTTCTCTATAAGACACACTCTCTCAATTCATTAAATTTACTCAAGGGAGCTTTGAAAATGTCAAGATCAGCCAGGATCAGATGAAGGCTAACCAAGAAATTGCTAATAAAAATCATGAAGCCTCCATCAAAAATCTAGAGACTCAGATTGGTCAGCTGTCTAGACAATTTGCAGCTTCCCAGAACAACGGGTTTGAAGGCTCGGCAAAGGATAACCCAAGGAATGAAAACTGTAAGGCTATCACTTTAAGAAACAGAGTTGTCCCTTCACCTGAAGTAGTACCTAAGAGAAAGAATGAGAGTGAGGGAGAAGTTGAAAAGAAACTGAGTGCGCAAGAAGTTGAGGAAGTTGTAAGTGAGGGAGAAGTTGAAAAGGAGTGGGAAGTAGTAGAACCCAGTGAGACTGATTATGAGGATGTAGTCGAAAATAAGAGGGAGAAAAAAATTGAAAAAGATAAAGAGGTGGAAGGAAGTGAAGAAAAATCACCGCATGTGAGGTTACCATACCCTCCACGAAAGAGGAAAGTGAAAGCTAAAGATCACCCAAACTTTAAAAAGTTTATGAAGATGCTTCACAATCTCCAGGTGAACATACCTTTTGCCGAGGCATTAGAACAAATGCCCGTTTACGCTAAGTTTATGAAGGAGCTTTTGACAAAGAAGAGGAAACCTCTCGATGATGACACGGTTGAAATGACTGAAGAGTGCAGTGCAATAATTCAAAAGAAGCTTCCTCAAAAGAGAAAAGATCCAGGAAGTTTCACCATACCTTGTTCCATAGGTAATGTCACTGTAGGTAGAGCTTTGTGTGATTTAGGGGCAAGCATCAACTTGATGCCCTTATCTATGATGAAGAGAATACCTGGTGCAGAGGCAAGGCCTACCAAGATGCAACTGTCATTGGCTGACCGCTCCATTGTACACCCGTATGGCATCCTTCATGATGTTCTGGTGAGAGTAGCAGAGTTTGTTTTTCCAGCTGATTTTGTCATTCTAGATATGGAGGAAGATGCCGAGGTTGAATCTTTGCTTTTGGGTCGTCCATTCTTGGCGACTGGAAGAGCGTTAATTGATGTAGAAATGGGAAAACTGATGCTAAGAACCCATGGAGAGGAAGTTATGTTTAAGGTTTTTGAGGCTATGCAACAACAGAATGATGAGCCTCAATGTTTCAAAGTGGATGTGATAGAAGAAGTAGTGGAAGATGTACTAGTTGTAGAAACTCCTGTGCCTCCGTTGGAAAGAGTAATTGTTAATTCCATCGATGATTTAGAGGAGGAGTGGGACAAAGAGATAGAGATTTGCCTCCGTCAACTTGAGGCAAGTCCAATAGAAGAAACTTCAGCGGTGAAAGAGGAAGTATCCATTCAAGAAACAAAGGGAAGTGTTCAAAAAGAACTCAAGGTTACTATTCCTGAACTAAAAGAACTTCCCTCTCATCTCAAATATGTTTTCTTGGGAGGAAAGTGCTCACACCCGGCAATTGTTAGTAGTGCATTGAGTTCTCTCGAGGAGGAAAGATTGGTTAGAGTTTTACAAGCCAACAAAGAAGCCATGGGTTGGAGCATATCGGATTTGAAGGGTATTAGTCCTGGTTTTTGCATGCATAAAATTAACATGGAAGATCAGTACAAGCCAGTGGTTCAACCTCAGAGAAGACTTAATCCCACTATGAAGGAAGTTGTGAAGAAGGAGGTGCTGAAACTCCTTGAAGCTGGAATGACATATCCAATCTCGGATAGTGCTTGGGTGAGCCCAGTGCATGTGGTCCCTAAGAAAGGTGGCATGACGGTTGTGAGGAATGAAAAAAATGAGTTGATCCCTACTCGCACCGTCACTGGTTGGAGAATGTGTATTGATTACCGGAGGCTGAATTCGGCGACAAGGAAAGATCACTTTCCCCTTCCATTCATGGACCAGATGTTGGAAAGGCTCGCGGGGCAGGCCTACTATTGCTTTCTAGACGGTTACTCCGGGTATAACCAGATCGTAGTGGACCCGGCGAATCAGGAGAAGACGGCCTTCACGTGCCCTTTTGGGGTGTTTGCTTATAGAAGGATGCCCTTCGGGCTATGCAATGCACCAGCTACTTTCCAGCGGTGCATGTTATCTATTTTTGCAGATATGATGGAGGACACAATCGAGGTATTTATGGATGATTTCTCTGTTTTTGGTAAATCTTTTGATAATTGCTTGGCCAATTTAAATGCTGTGTTGAAGAGATGCATAAGTACCAATCTTGTTTTGAATTAGGAAAAATGTCATTTTATGGTAAAAAAAGGTATTGTGCTTGGACACAAAATCTCTTCAAAGGGCATTGAGGTTGACCAAGCAAAGATAGAGGTTATTAAGGAATTGCCTCCTCCCGTTAATGTGAAGGGAGTTAGAAGTTTTTTAGGACATGCCGGTTTCTATCGGCGTTTCATAAAAGATTTCTCTAAAATAGCAAAACCCTTGAGTAACCTCCTGATTAAGGAGAATGAATTTCAATTTGATAATGATTGTGTGAATGCTTTTAATGTAATTAAAGAAAAGTTGGTCACCGCGCCTATAATTGTTGCACCAAAGTGGGATCTCCCATTTGAATTGATGTGTGATGCAAGCGATTATGCGGTTGGAGCGGTGCTTGGCCAATGACATGCGAAGTTTTTCCATGCAATCTATTATGCGAGCAAGGTTTTAAATGATAACCAGGTGAATTATACCACGACTGAAAAAGAATTGCTCGCAGTAGTGTTTGCTTTGGAAAAATTTCGCTCGTACCTAATAGGTTCCAAAGTGGTTGTGTTTACAGATCATGCAGCTCTAAAGTATCTTCTCACAAAAGGCGACTCAAAGCCTAGACTTTTGAGATGGGTACTACTCTTGCAAGAATTTGACTTGGAAATAAAGGACAAGAAAGGTGTTGAAAACGTCGTGGCTGACCATTTGTCACGGTTGGAGAATCCGTTGGTGACCAAGAAGGAGAAGTGCATCAATGAGGAGTTCCCTGATGAAAAATTATTTGCAGTTTCTACCAGGCCTTGGTTTGCTGACATGGCTAACTTTAAGGCAAGCAACGAGATGCCAGGGGATTTTTCTTATCAACAAACAAAAAAGTTCACTAGAGATGCAAACTTCTACTTTTGGGATGATCCATACCTCTTCAAGGTTGGCCAAGACGGTTTGATTAGAAGATGTGTTGCTGAGGATGAAGCTCAGAAAATAATGTGGCATTGCCATAATTCACCTTATGGTGGACACCACAGTGGGCCAAGGACTACAGCCAAGGTACTTCAAAGCGGTTTCTTTTGGCCGACAATATTCAAGGACTGTGTTGAATTTGTGAAGAATTGTGACAATTGCCAGAGGACCGGCAATGTTTCAAAGCGGGATGAGATGCCCCTCAATAACATGATTGTAGTTGAACCATTTGACTGTTGGGGGATAGACTTTATGGGACCATTCCCATCTTCAAAGTCGAATCTTCATATTCTTGTATGTGTAGACTATGTGACTAAGTGGGTTGAAGCAATTGCTTGCCAAGCTAATGATGCCCACACAGTGGTTAAATTTCTGAAGAAACACATTTTTACCAGGTTTGGGGTGCCATGAGTTCTCATAAGTGATGGAGGCAAGCACTTTTGTAACAAGTATCTTGAGAATCTCTTAGCCAAGTACAATGTCAAACACAAAGTGGCCACCCCATACCATCCACAAACGAGTGGTCAAGTTGAAGTCTCTAACCGCTAATTGAAGCAAATCTTAGAGAAGACAGTCTCTGCTTCAAGGAAAGACTGGGCCATGAAGCTTGATGATACTTTGTGGGCATACAGGACCGCGTTTAAGACGCACCTCGGTTTTTCTCCATATCAATTGGTCTATGGCAAGGCTTGCCATTTACCAGTTGAGTTGGAACATAAAGCGTATTGGGCTACCAAATTTTTGAATTTTGATGCAGGTCTAGCAGGTGAAAAGAGATTGCTAAAACTGAATGAGTTGGAAGAATGGAGATTAAGGGCGTATGAAAACGCCGTGATTTATAAAGCTAGAACAAAGAAGTACCACGACAAAGGGTTGGTGCTCAAGGAGTTTCGTAAAGGACAGCAAGTCTTGTTGTTCAATTCTCGGTTGAAGTTATTTCCGGGAAAGCTGAAGTCCCGCTGGTCAGGTCCATTTGTTATAAAGGAAGTTTTTCCACATGGGGCCGTGGAAGTATTTAAACCGGGAGAGGAAGAAAATGCGTTTAAGGTAAATGGCCAAAGGTTGAAGGCTTACAAAGGAGGAGAGTTTGACTGCCACAAGGTGGCACTGCTATTTCATGACCCTTGAGGTTATGGAGCGTCAAGCATCGGGACGTTAAACAAGCGCATGGTCACTCGGTCATGGACCGTCAAGCTATTGACGTTAAACAAGCGCTGCTTGGGAGGCAACCCAAGGTTTTATTTACTAATCTTTATTGTTTTTATGTGCCTAAATTGTGGTTGCAGGTTAAGCAAAGGAATTGAGTCGAAAAAAAAATATATAGTGGAAAGAGCAAGAGAAACGTGCGCTATGGCGCAGGTCCCTGGCGCAGTGGCGCAGGCCTCTCAGAACCGTGCGCTGTGGCGCAGGAAGGTGGCGCAGTGGCGTAGAGCCTCGGATCGCTGCGCAGTGCCGCAACAAAGGCTGCGCAATGGCGCAGGAGCGATGATTCAGCCAAAGACCTTCCCAGATCGCTGCGCTATGGCGCAGGCAATTGGCGCTATGGCGCAGCCTCGTGAATGGTATTGAAATGCAACAATCCATCTTCTTCTTCCTCACAACCTCAAACCCTAACTCGCCCCATTCCTCTCCTCTCCCAAAATTTTCAAATTTCTAACCCCAAAACCTCCATTATCAACCTTAAATTTCACACAAAATCCTTCATAAACACAAATCCAACCCCAAATTCATCAATCCCATAACCAAATTCCTCAAAAACAACCCAAATTCATCACAAATTTCTCCAAAACCTCAAAAATTTCCAAAACCCAATTCACCAAAAATTACATTAAACCACCCCCAAAACTCTTACCCACAACAAAAACCCAACCTATCCATCATTACCCACAACATCTAAACTCAAAAATCCAACCCATTACTCAAAAACTAAAAAAAAAATTCATCATCCCCACTTCTCATTAAACCCTACACGAAAATTTTCAACAACCCACTCACAACACACTAACCTACCAACCAAAACATTGGGGAAGAAGAAAATCAATCCCAATGATGGAGAGCCATCCAAGAGGTCAAGGAGTTCGTGAAACATCCCGAGTGGTCCGGGAGGAAGTGTCACTCAACAACAACAACATCCATATGTCCAGGCATACATAGCCCAGTTTGGTGCTTCACGAGGGTGTCCATGGAGTGAAACTTTCTTTCGGGAAAGAAGCAGAGACAGGTATAATGTAATTAAAACTTTGAAATTTGTTCCTGAGAAAGGTTTTGCAAATGGTCTGTCTGAGGTGCCTGAGATATTTGTCCCGTTGAGAGATAGAAGATGGATGAAATTTAATGAACTGTTAGAGAAATCTAAGATGACAGGGAATGACCGACTGGTCCGTGAGTTTTATGCCAATGCTTGGCAACCTACCGTTGAGCAAAACACTCATCAAGTGTATGTGAGGGGGGTGATGGTTGATTACTCTCCTGACGCCTTGAACAAATTTTTAGGGGCAAGGATACCTAGGGATGGTTGTGCTTTGATGGATGCACGACCAATAGATAAGCTGACACTGGAGGAAAGGATTGTGATCAGAGATTATGTTGGAAGACAGGGAATTGAGTGGCACAAGTACAGGGGAAGACCGGCTCCAACAAAGATGAAATTAGTTGATTTCAAACCTGCGGCCCGTGCTTGGGGTGAGTGGGTGTTAAGGAATATGGCTCCGGTCTCCAACTTCTCAGAGTATCAGCTGGATAATGCTTTGACAGTGAAAATGATTCTCGAAGGGGCAGAAATTGATTTGGGATATTGGCTGAGTCAGAGCATTGGTAGGATCGCTAGGCATCCAGGGACATGCTCTTTGGGGCACTGCAACTTAATTACTGCCTTATGTCGTCACCGGAAGGTTCCGGAAACTTTTGACGACCCACCATTCTACGCCATCAAAGCAATGACCTTTGCAGCCTATAGTGAGTTTGAAGAAGACCCGATTGGAGGAGCAGGGGTTGACAATGAAGAGGACGAAGAGTTACATGAGATAGATATGTATGAGGCGGGTGAGCATCCAGACCAGCAGCCACCTGAGATTCCTACCCACACCCACTACAGTTCTGGGTCGACCCTTTACCACGCTGCTATGGCACGCAGAGCCTCTTTTCAGGCAGCCCCCGTGTACCCGAGTTATCCGACCTTGGAGCAGCTCAGAGCTCAGCATGATATTGAAAATGCTCAGGTAGCAGCTCGGCATGTCAATGAAGAACAACGGTGGGGTGATGAATATGCAGCTTATCAGCAGACTCACTACTATGAGGCAGACTTGGACCTCGGCAGGAGACAGGATGGGAGCGGACCTTCTCATCAATAGTAATTTGACGGTATTTGCTTAATCCCTTGAACTTGACTTTTATTTTGTCGTTTTATGAATGTTTGTGTCTTTTTGAAAACTTGTGCACTATTTAGATTTGTTTGTTGATAAATATGTTAAGTCTGTTAGGTTAGCGTCTCTGATGCATGATTGTGTGATTTCCTTGTTGACTGCCTTGTATGCTTGAATGATATTAGAAAAGCTGAGGAAATTTTTCAAACGTTGACCACTCAATAATCCGGCCAAGCCGTGAGAATTTGAGCCTAAACACTTAATTTTTTTTCTGGTTATGAGAGATTCCACAGCTTAGCTAATTCTCTAGAGTTTGCTTATGTTCTCTTTCTTGATTGATCGTTATGAATATCACACTGAGGCACGTTGTTTTTACCTTGAGCCTTTTGAAGCCACCTTGTCTATGATATATCCTTCGTTAACCCCTTCGAGCCTAAAGAAAAATGTTATTGCTTGCTGAACAAAAAAAATTTCAAAAAAAATGAAAAGAAAAAAAAAAGATGATTTTCTTGGAGTTCAGGAACTTAACTAATAAATTGAGCATATGGCTCATCATTAAGTTTGGGGTTGCTTTTGGTATTTGCAACCGAATAAGTTTGGGGTGGGGTACTAGAGAACTGAAAAAAGAAAAAAAGAGAAAAACAAATGAAAAGAGGTATCCCATACACCTCTCTAAAAAAAAAAAAATATGTGTGATTGAAAGCAATAAACAAGTTCTCTAGTATAAACCGCTAAAGTGTAAAGGGGGGAAAGAAAAAATAATAATAACTTCATTGTTTCGAAAAAAAAGGTGATCTTGAAAACTCCAAGTTTTTCTGCTTACCATCCAAAAACATCCACCCTTAAACCTTAGCCCCGTTATAACCCTCAAGTCCTCTAAAGGTGTGAATTCGTTTGTGTGTCGATCGATTGTAGAATGTTTGCAAGCATATGGTTGAATGGCTATGACTGTGTTGATTGAGCGAATTGAACAAGTAAATAGGAGAGAAAGTGAGTGAGTGAAGAGATGATGTTTGGTCAATGTTTGCAAAAGGTTCTTATTTTTCTAATAATATTCGGTGTGCATGTGTAGTTATAATAGGAATGATCATAGGAGTGTTGATTATGATGTTGACTTGATTGACTTTGCTGATGCAATTAAACTGTTAAGATAGTGCCATGTTTTCCGATAGATACAGGTATTCCTTGAGGACAAGGAAAAGTTCAAGTTTGGGGTTGTGATGACTTCGTGTCATTACTATGTTTCTAACCACTTTTCAGGGCACTTTTAGTAGTTTTATGGCATTTTCTGTATTGAATAAAGAGAAGATAGCATCATTACCAAGATTGCTTGAAGCACAAGAAAGAGAAGAAAAAGAGAAAAAATTACAAGAGGCTGCACAATAGCGCAGGCAGGCTGCGCAGTGGCGCAGAGCCTCGGGTCGCTGCGCTATGGCGCAGGATTCTGGCGCTATGGCGCAGGCACGTGGAAAAACCCTATAAATATGGATTTAATTCAGAAAAAAAGGGTTACAGAATTTTGACGGCAAAGAACTAATACTCTGAGGCGATTTCTGAAGTGCAACAAGGAGATTTCAAGTGTGGAAACACCTTCCAATCTTATTTGTAATGAATTCTATTACTCTATTTTGTTTTGTTAATTCAATTATGAGTAGCTAAATTCCTTTGATTGGATCTTAGGGGATTCTAATTGCTATTACTCTTAAATCATGTAGTTTCATATGATATTTTAATGAATTACGAAGTTAGTTTTAGAATTATTCCTTGTGTTTAATGCTTTGCATGATTTGGCCAATTGTGTGATGATCCCAATTGTTTGTTTGACTATGAGAGTAGGAATAAATTTATCGATCTAGGAATAATTATTCAATTAACCGTTACTTAAGAGATTTCGAATTGTTAATTGAGAATTCAAAGATTAAAGTGCTAAAACCTCAGTTGATCATAACTCACCTAAGAGATTTGGGAATTATGATCAAGGGAGAGGATTTTGTTATCAAGAGATTGAGCATAATTACCTTTTTTAATCGAATCGTGAAACTGAATTTGTAATTTGTTAACCTGCATGAACTACCAAGAATGATAGTAATTAGATGAACCGAAAAGGTCCAATCGCTTTCTTCCCTTGAAATCAAATCCTATTTTCTTACCGTTATTTCTAAGAAACCTGAATCTAAAAAAATCCCCCCTGTTCTATTTAAATACTTAGTTACGTACGTATTATTCTATTGTTCGAGTCTGATTCGGAACAATCCCTGTGGAAACGATAATAAAAATTAACTTGCTTTTGTACTTCAACAAAATGATTGCCGGGTGTGAGGACTTTTGGCATTTGCGGAAACGATAATAAAAATTAACTTGCTTTTGTACTTCTTTGATTTTGGGATTTTGGAAGTTGAAGGCCTCTTTGCGGTGGTTTTCTTTGGTTTTGCAATGAGAGCTGAGGCAAAAGAGGGATGAATGGTGGTAATGGGAGTAGCGTTGAGAGGTGAGGAGTTAGGAGATTCAGTGGATTTCATGGGAGAAGCGGTGTTTGGTGATTGAGACATGATAGTAGTTTGGAATTTTGTGTAGAGAAGTTGAATGAGGATGATCAGAGAGTTCGAACGGTTTGAGAGGTCAGGGAGATATTGGAATTCAGAAAGGGAGTGTTTGACAGTTGTTTTGGCAAGAAAAGAACCACTAGTTGATGGTGGCGTGTTTATAGGGATGTAGGAATAATGATCACCTTGTTCCTCGTGCAGCACTAGGATTGGAGAGAGAAAATTAACTGCTGCATATCTCTCCCAAAATAACTGTAATTGCTACAAGTCTTCAAATAGGCAAATCCCCAATTTACCCCTTAAATTTTCAAATTGAACTGCATCAAGTGCTTTGGTGAATATATCAGCCACTTGTTCCTTAGTCCAACATGCTCAAATGTCACAACTTTATTTTCCACAAGATCTCTGATGAAGTGATGACGGATATCAATGTGTTTAGTCTTGCTATGTTGAACAAGATTTTTGAAATATTTATGGCGCTCAAATTATCACAGTACAATGTTATAACATCTTGTTCCACATCAAATTCCTTCAACATCTGCTTCATCCAAACAAGTTGAGAACAACTACTCCCAGCAGCTATATACTCTGCTTCAGCTGTAGACAGAGCCACGTAGTTTTGCTTCTTGCTGAACCAAGATATAAGATTACTTCCTAGGAAGAAGCAACCTCCAGAAGTGCTTTTCCTATCATTAGCACTACCAGCCCAATCAGCATCACAATATCCACACAAGTTTGAATTTTCACAATGAGAATACATCATTCCATAGTCACATGTACCATTGACATATTTCAGAATCCTCTTGACTTGATTGAGATGGCTTACCTTTGGTTGTGCCTGGTGCCTAGCACAGACCCCTGCAGTCAAGTACAATAGACTTCCAATCATGCTTCTATACAGACTTTGATCCACACCAACACCCTGTTCATCCTTGGTTAGCTTCAGATGGGTTGGAGCAGGAGTTATTTTGTGAGAAACATTATCCATACCAAACTTTCTAACAATGTTTCTAGCATACTTGCTTTGAGACATGAAGATAGTATCCTCCATTTGCTTGATCTGGAGTCCCAAGAAGTAGGTCAATTCTCCTACTAAACTCATTTCAAATTCTGATTGCATTTGTTGGACAAAATGTTGTACCATTGTGTTCGACATTCCTCCAAAGACAATATCATCTACATAAATCTGTGCAATCATGAATTTTCCTTTTACTTGCTTCACAAACAAGGTTTGATCAGATCCTCCCTTTCTATAGCCTTGACCTACTAGAAATTGAGTAAGTCTTTCATACCATGCCCTAGGTGCCTGTTTCAGACCATAGAGAGCCTTCTTCAACTTGTAGACATGATTAGGATACACAAGATCAGTAAAGCCTTTTGGTTGTTCCACATAAACTTCTTCATGAAGATACCCATTCAGGAACGCACTCTTGACATCCATTTGGTAGAGTTTGAATTTTAGGATGCAAGCAATGCCCAATAGAAGTCTAATAGATTCCAACCTAGCTACAAGGGCAAAGGTTTCCTCAAAATCAAGTCCTTCTACTTGAGTGTAACCTTGGGCAACCAGCCTAGCCTTGTTTCTGGTAATGACCCCTTTTGTAAGTGCACCAGTTCATCCTCATGTTTTAATAATTGTCAAAACAAATGAAAATAGAGTAGAACATATTTTGGCAACATTACAAATGACTTGACAGCGAAAAACTATTTTTAACACTTTGAAAAATTGCTTTTAGGTATTATGTATCGATACATAAACATGTGTATCGATACAAATGTCCTGAAATTACTTCAGACTGATATTGTGCAATTTGTATCGATACATATATAACTTGTATCGATACAAAAGTGGTTTCTCAGAGGCAGAAAGTCACTTGTGTATCGAATCATGCTTGCATGTATCGATACACACCTATGCCTCTCAGAAATCCAGAAAGAACATGATGTATCGAATCATGCCTGCATGATTTGATACATATCAGTCAAGATTTCAAGAAACTGATATATGTATCGATACACACTCGTGTTTGTATCGATACATAGGTCAAATCTTTCATTTTTAACGCTGGTCAAAGGGTTTGTATCGATACAAATCATCAGTTGTATCGATACATGTCTGTGAATTTTTGCCTAAATTTGCTCAATTCTATTCTCTCTTTAAATAGCAATGTGATGTGTCATTGTAATCAGAGGAAACCAGTGAGAAAGTTCAGAAAACGCTTTGGGATTCAAATTAAGTGAAAATTTGGATCAAAGGTTTTATTCATCACAAGTTCATCATCTTCATCAAGTTTGCAATCAAATTGAAGTTTGAGTATGGGATCAATTCAATAGAGATTGCACATTTGTTTGATAACGTCCGGTACGGTTCGCGGTGAATCAAAATCGTGATCGGGTTGAATTGTGACGAAGGTTTTGGTTTCTCTCAAAGGGTTCAAGATCGTGCGAATCTTGAGGTTCAACAACAAGAAGCGAAGGACTCAGATGGACGATCGAGTGCGGATTGGCACGGGTCGGATCGTTGGAATCAGAGGGCGAAGCTTCATTGTGTGTTGAGGTTTATTCGCATAGTTTACTTTTGATTCGTTATAGGGTTATAAGTTGTTGGAACAAAGTGGGTCTGACATGAACCTCTAAGTGTTTAAGTAGTTTTGATGATAACAAAGTATTAAAATTACAATTGGAATTACTAATGATTATTCTAGTGTGCAGGATTATAAGTTAAAAATTCATTCAGAAGCACTACGAATAATAGCAGAGAAGCCAGTCAAAACAAGCTCTGAAAGCACATCACTGTTCATCAGAAGCTTAAATTTTGCATGTTGAAGAAAGTGCCTCTAAGGACAAAAACAAGGCTCTGACGGACTCAGAAGCAAAAGGACCTCAAGAAGCAATGACAACAGCATCTGAAGAAAAAGGAATTTACGTCACTCAAGAACTGACATATTCAGAACCAATGATTGAAGAACAATCTACTTCAAGGGTCTGTCATGTCCACAGGAAGGAATATTCGTTGGTACAACGTTAACCTTATCCATATGTGGAGCACAATTGAGGATTGTACTATTGTACTATTATTACTCAAAATGGATGAGTGATAATTCAAATAGCAAGGTAGCGGAATTGGATATCTTTACCAAAGAAGGTAACTACAACTATCACAATTGTACGAGTAAATTCCAGCTGGCACCTCTCTCTCTGCAACGGTCATCATCTTCCTCCAAGTATAAATAGAAGACTCAAATGGAAGAAATGACTACTGTTCTATTACTACTGTTCCATTACTGCGTTCAAGACTAAGAAGCATTCTGACACTATATTTTCAATCTGTCATTCTAAGTCTTAGAACAACTTGTGTTGTATTTTGTAAACACCTCTGATAGTATATCAAGTGTCCCTAAACATTCATTCTTAGTTTTTAAGTTTGATTGTGAAGTCTCTCGTTAAGTGTAACTTGAGCATTTGAGAAGTCTGTTGCAAGTGTGCTTGAGCAAAGTGTAATCTTGTAAAGATTATAGTGAAAAGCTCTTGTTGAGAACAAGGGGACTGGACGTACCTTCAATTTATGAAGGGAACCAGGATAAATCTGTGTGTCTATCTTTCTTTCTCTCAGCATCTCTTTGAATTTGTTTTAAATCCGCTGCATTAAACACCTTAAGAACCAAAAAGTTTTAAATTCCTAAAACACAATTCAACCCCCCCTTCTTGTGTTTTTCCATCTTCAATTGGTATCTGGAGCTGGGTTGTTGCCTAACTCTCACCTAATAGTGAAACAGTTAAGATCCAGGAAGGAAAAACATGTCCGCTGAGAAAGGAAACAATAGCAACAACAACAACAACAACGTGAACTATGACTATGATTCAAATGCTAAAGACAGAAGGTCTTCTGATAAAGTTCCCTTCTTTAATGGAACTGAGACGGGTTATCCTTTCTGGAAAACCAAAATGTACAGTCACATCAGGGGTATTGATTGTGATTTGTGGGATTTGGTGGAAGATGGAGTCAACTTTGAAAATATGGACTTAGAAGGAGTAGTCAGCTCTAAGGACAGAAAGTCTTTCACACCCACTCAAAAGCTAGAGTATAAGAAGCATCATAATGTAAAAGGAATGATGACAAACGCCATCTCTCACGATGAGTACCTGAAAATTGGAGATAAGAGAACCGCGAAGTCTATTTGGGATTCTCTTAAATCCAAGTATGAAGGAAATAAACAAGTTAAGGAGGCTAAGGCCAACTTGTTAGTACATCAGTATGAATTGTTTAAAATGAAGGACGGAGAGGACATTGAGACTATGTTCTCTAGGTTTCAAATCCTTGTTTCTGGACTTCAAGTTTTAGACAAGAGCTATACTGAGGTTGATCATGTCAGGAAGGTTCTCAGAAGCTTGCCGCCAAAGTGGAGACCAAAAGTGACAGCTTTTCAGGAATCTAAAGATTTAGATACTGTGTCTCTTGAAAGCTTGGTTAGTTCTCTAAAGAGTCATGAGATGGAGCTCATGACTGATGAATCAACTAAGAAGCTAAAAGGAATAGCCTTAAGCTCCAAGAGTTCTTCAAAGGCTCTGAAGGCTAAGGTTATAGCATCTGATGAAGAAGCTTCTGAAGCTGGTCACGAGATGGATTCTGATGAAGAAAAGGAAATGGTTCTGATGGCTGCAAGAGTGTCTCAATGGGCCAAGAGAAGCAAGAAGTATGCTGGTAAGTTTGGAGGCTCTTCCAAGAAAGTTGGTGTTTCTAAGGACAAGAAGGAAGAACAAAACAAATGCTTTAAATGCAACAAGCCAGGGCACTTCATTGCTGACTGCCCAGAGAACCTAAGTAAAACCTCCAAGAGAACCTCTAACAAAGAAAGATACAAGAGTAAGCTTAAGAAGGGGTTCCTTGCTACCTGGGATGATCTAGATCAGGAATCAGATTCTGATGAGGAAGAAGAAGCAAACCTAGCCTTGATGGCAACCACTTCTGATCAAGAGAACTCTGAGCACGAAGCTGACTCAGAATCAGAAGATGAAGATGAGGTACTTGCTAAACTTTCTCGTTCTGAATTAATAGATTCTTTGAAAGATGCCTTAAAACTTTTAACCAAAAAGGCAGGTGAGTGTAAGGTCCTTAAAAAGGCCTATAACAACCTTACCGAAAAGGCAAATGAAATAATAGAACAAAATGAGTCTCTAAAATCAAGAAATGAATTTATGGAAACTCATTATGTTCTTGATGATAAGGTTCCTCCAGAACATGAATTTGCTCTTCAGGAATTCCTTATCAATGGAATGAAAAGAAGTAAGATAGTCTCTTTGATTTATCATGTAAGTAGAAATAGAGGTGAGGGTCTTGGATTCTCACGTTTTAAAGACAATCCATTATTCTCAAAACCCTCTAACATTGATAAAATTAAACCTAAGGCTGTCTTTGTAAAGAGCCAATCAGAAGTTCAGAGTGAGTCAGCTTCTAATAAAACATCAAAGCCAGAGGCTCCAAAGTCAAAGGCTCTGAAGGTTAAAACCTCATAACCTAAGACTTTCAAGCCTCAAGCTAATGTTAAATCTAAAGAAGTTCTGACACATTCAAGAGCAAAGCCCAAGAGCTATCCTAAACCCAAAACTTTTATAAACAGGATAGATAACTCTAGAGGCTCTGATAGGTCCTTCAAACAAAGACCACCTAGGCCTGTGAAGACTAACGCAAAAGGACCCATAAAGATATGGGTACCAAAATCTGAAATCATATTTGTTTCAGGTTTGCACACTAAGAAGGCCAAAGCAGCAATGTTGGTACCTGGACAGTGGCTGCTCACGACATATGACAGGAGAAAAGCATATGTTCCAAACCCTAACCCTGAAAGAGGGAGGCACTGTGGGGTTTGGAGGCAATCAAAAAGGGAAGATCATTGGTACAGGTATAGTTGGTAATTATTCTCTTTCAATTAATAATGTTTGGTTAGTTGATGGCCTTAAACACAATCTGCTTAGCATTAGTCAATTTTGTGATCGTGGATTTGTTGTTAAGTTTGATAAAGAGGCATGTACAGTAATCAATGACTCTGACAAGTCTATATTGTTTAAAGGCTTAAGAAGAGGTAATGTTTATAAGGTCAATCTGTCAGAACTCACTGAGCAGAAGATAGTTTGTCTTCTATCTCTGAATGATGAAAAGTGGGTCTGGCACCAACGCTTAGGACATGCTAACTGGAGATTAATCTCTAAACTTAGCAAACTAAAGTTGGTTAAAGGCCTGCCTAATCTTAAATATCATTCAGATGCTCTGTGTGGTCCTTGTCAGATTGGCAAAATTTCAAAAACTTCTTTTAAACCGAAAAACATTGTCTCTACTTCAAGACCTTTAGAACTACTTCACATTGATTTGTTTGGCCCAGTAAGTACTGCCTCAATCAATGGGAAGAAATATGGATTGGTCATTGTTGATGATTACAGTAGATGGACTTGGGTAAAGTTTCTAAGAGTGAAAGATGATGCATATGATGTGTTCAGCATCTTCTGCACTCAAGTGCAAAACGAGAAAGGTCTCAAAATCTTAAAGGTAAGAAGTGATCATGGTGGTGAGTTTGAAAACGAACCATTTGCAACTTTCTGTGAAGACCATGGCATTGTCCATGAGTTCTCTGCTCCTAGAACACCACAACAAAATGGTGTTGTAGAGAGAAAGAACAGATCTTTACAAGAGATGGCAAGAACCATGATGCATGAGACAAAACTTGCTAAGCACTTCTGGGCAGAAGCTGTAAACACAGCTTGTTATATTCAAAATAGGATCTATATTAGACCTCTATTGAATCTAACAACATATGAACTCTTCAAAGGAAGAAAGCCCAACATCTCTTATTTTCATCAGTTTGGATGTACCTGTTACATTCTAAACAACAAGGCCTACAAAAGGAAATTTGATGCGAAAGCTTGTAAGGGAATCTTTATAGGTTACTCTGAACGCTCAAAGGCATACAGAGTGTATAATTCTGAAACTAATACAGTGGAAGAATCTATACACGTTAGATTTGATGATAAAGAGCCTGACAGTAAAATGTCAGAGCAAGATGATAGCTATGCAGGTGTTCCATACCAATACATCAATTCAGAACCTGAAAAAGCATCAGAAGCTGTTGAAGCTTCAGAAGCTGTATTGGAAGAAGATGCTGAAGGAGCATCTCAATTAGAAGCATCTGAAGAACATGATGATACTCCAGTATCAAGATTGGAAGCAATCAGGTTACTTCTTTCATATGCTGTTAACAATGGAATTACATTGTACCAAATGGATGTTAAGAGCGCCTTTCTAAATGGTGTTATTTCTGAAGAAGTATATGTCAAGCAACCTCCAGGATTTGAGGATTTGAAAAACCCTGATTATGTTTTTAAACTAAAGAAATCACTTTATGGTCTCAAACAAGCTCCTAGAGCTTGGTATGAAAGACTAAGTAATTTCTTATTAGAAAATGGTTTTCAAAAAGGACAAATTGACAATACATTATTCAGAAAGACATCTAAGAAAGATATCTTAATCATTCAAATATATGTTGATGATATTATTTTTGGTTCTACTAATGCTTCCTTGTGCAAGAGTTTTTCAAAGCTGATGCAGGATGAATTTGAGATGAGCATGATGGTTGAATTGAAGTTCTTCCTTGGAATCCAAATTAATCAAGGAAAAGATGGCACTTACATTCATCAAAGCAAGTATACTAAAGAGCTTCTGAAGAAGTTCAACCTTGATGACTGCAAGATAATGTCTACACCCATGCATCCTACCAGCAGCCTAAGCAAGGAAGAGATTGGAAGCAAAGTAGATCAGAAGCTGTATCGAGGTATGATTGGTTCCTTACTCTACCTAACAGCATCTAGACCTGATATTTTATATAGTGTATGCTTGTGTGCAAGATTCCAGTCAGATCCTAGAGAACCTCACTTAACTGCTGTTAAGAGGATCTTTAGATATCTGAAAGGAACTACTAATCTAGGACTTCTTTATAAAAAATCCCTAGATAGTAAGCTAGTTGGATTCTGTGATGCTGACTATGCTGGTGACAAGATTGAGAGAAAATCCACAAGTGGAAATTGCCAATTTATTGGTGAGAATCTCATTTCTTGGGCCAGCAAGAGACAAACAACTATTGCTTTGTCTACAGCAGAAGCAGAATACATCTCAGCTGTAAATGCTGCACACAGCTTCTCTGGATGAAATATCAGTTGGAAGACTATAATATAGCTGAAAGTGTTATTCCACTATATTGTGATAATACTGCTGCTATTCATTTGTCTAAGAACCCTATTCTACACTCAAGAGCTAAACATATTGAAATAAAACATCATTTTATAAGAGATCATGTTCAAAAAGGTACAATAGATATTCAATTCATTGATACTGAACATCAATGGGCTGACATATTTACTAAACCTTTAGCTATTGAAAGGTTTGATTTTATTAAAAAGAATTTGAACATGCACTATATCTCTGAAGAAAATTAGCTCTGAGGTGCATGATAGAATTAGCATCTGAAGCTCTATCAGAGCCTCTTATAATTTAGAGTCTCCTTTGGGAAGCTCTGAATAATTTGGGCTCTGAAGGGTAACAGGTTCTGATGTGGTGTCAGATACAAATGAGTTTGGCTCTGAACCTTTTGGAAACGAAACGTTCAGTCCTAGTAAGTGTACAACAGTTGTCTGTACACGCGTCAGCTATGATTAAACCCTTTCAACACGTGTCTAGATCCTGACGGGCAGAGAACAGTTAATGATGATTATGGCAGTTAAGTATATTATTTAATTTTTAAAACTGCTCGCGCTCCCTCCCAATGTTTATTTTCTCTGTGTACGTGTGCTAGTTACTATTTATAAGTCACTTCACTCACTTGCACAACTTTTTACACGCAATCACTACCTACACAACCCTAGACCTTATAGAAATTTCCAATCTTCATCTTCTTAATTTTCTGCAACTATGGCTGCTCGTTCTTCAAACGAAATCGTTCAAGAACCCTTTAACCCTACGTTACCACCCATCATTGATCTCAACTCTGAAGATAACCTAGTCTACCAACACAATCAAACGGACGCTGGTCCAGACGCCTATGATTTCTATACTGAGAAGTTTGTAGATTTCGAAAGTTTGAAAGCAAACGGAATAGATGTTCAAAATCTATTCTTTGATCAAAAATGGGAAAACTATTTCGAAATGCTGAATGGATTTGTGTACTATGATATTGTTAAATATTTCTGGCAAAAAGCAAAGGTTTATGATAGAGCAAGTGCTGATGAAGAATACAAGAAATTGGTTGCTAAGAACAAGTCACTAAAGGGTAAAACAAGACAGGAACTTGGCTTGAAACCTTATAGAGGAAGAGAGATAAGGTCAAGTATTCTGGGTATCAATGTTGTGATCACTCAAGCACACATTGCCAAGATTCTGGGTTTGGATAACAAGGGAGAAGACATAGAAGTATATGATGCTAAGAGCAAATATCTGGATTCAATCAAACAGGACCTGTTTGAGCCTGAAAGTTCCAGCAGGGATTTTGGAAAATTAAAATTCATGAGGCACAAGTTTGAATTTGCCTTCAGAGTGTTTCTTGCTACAATTGTTACTAGAGAAGGAGGATTAGATACCATCTCTATACCACACAAACACTTCATTTGGTTCTTATACAAGAAAGTGAAAATAAATCTGGCCAAGGTTTTATTTGATCACAGGTGTTTAACCATCTCTGCAATTAGAACAAAATTACCTTCAAACATTCATCATCCTAGGCTAATATCAGAACTCATTAGGCAAACTAAACTCACAGACATTCTGAGTGCCAAGGAGAAGCTTAGAGTGTTTCAAACTGCTAAGTATGATGCAACAGTTCTGGTCAATATGAAAAGGAGAACCAAGAATGAAATCATTTCAGTTAAGACGCCTCTGCAACAAGTGTATGAAAAGTACTTCTGGTGTGATGGGTTTCCCACCATATCAGAACATGACAATGAGGATGTCATCAAGAACTTCATTGAAATAGTGAGAAGAGATACTGGGGTAAGAGTGCCCAGAAAGATGGTTGTTAGTGTCCCAAACTGGGAAATTTTCAAGGGTCCAAAGGCTATTACAAGGTCTAAAAGGAAGCCAAAGACCACTGAACAAGAGATTGCTGATGATGGTTCTGAGAACCAAGAAAATGCTGATGCTGATGAGGCTTTGGGAGGAGATAGTGGTGCTGAAGATTTGGCCACTGATGGAAATGAACAAGTACCTGAGGGGCAGTTAGCCAGCATTGCTAAAAGAACAGCTGCTCAGAAGGAGAAAAGGTCCAAGAAGAGACAAGATAGACCTGTTGATGCTGCTGCTGAAGGAGATCATCCAGTCAGAGCTGTCAAAAAGGCAAAGACGGTAGTTTCAAAGAAGAACGCTGCTGATTCATCTAAAGGTAACACCTCTAAGCCTAAAACTGATAGCATTCCTACTGCTCAATCTCCCAATCAATCACCTCCTATAGATTACACCAAGCCTCTTAATGTAGTTTTACCCTCTCCCCAATCTTCATCATCATCATCCTCATCAGAGGCAACTCTCTCTAATTCAAGCATTGACTCTGATGAGTTGCTTTCAAAATTGGATAGAATTGAGAGAGAGAGAGCCAAGAAAAAGAAAACCATCAAAAGAACCCCCAAGAAAACCATACCCATCTCTTATGATGAAGATAATACCATTCATGAACAACCCTTAAACACTTCTGTTCTTGATCATCTCACCACCCATCTATCTGGTGATGCCTTCACTCATTCTAACAGAAATTCACCTCACCAATCTCCACCTGTGAATACTACTGAACCCCCTGTACAAACAATTCACACACCACCTCCATCTCTTGATGACTTAGCACAAGAGAATCCACCCACTTTCACACCTGTTCAGGATGATTTTATGACTCAGTCTAAACAATTCATTCAATCACCACATTCTCCAAGTACTCATGACATTGCTGAACAATCACCTCTTTCTCCTCAACCTGAATTTTCAACACCTGAAAAGACCCCTGAAAGACAAACTCAACCATCTGCACCTATCAATGGATCATCTTACAAACCTTTAACCATAGATGAACTTGTCTTACCTATTGATTTTGCATTTCCAATCCATGAGAGGCTGCTGAAAGAAGCTATTGACATAGATGATGAACCTATATCCCTCTCTCAGTACCCTGACATTGACTTAAGCAAAATCAAAATCACACATCTCAAAAGAAAGAGACCAGAACCAACCATTCCCTTTAATCAAACCAAACCCTTCTTCAATCCCTCATCTGAACCTAATATTGAGCAATTAGGTTCTGCTATCAGTCTTAGACTAAAGAAGTTAAAGGCAATGGATGAAGAGACCCTGATATTTCCATCTGATGTTGATGCTGAAATCCGAGAGATGGAATAGCTATTCAGTCAATCGCTGAGGACTCTGGGTGATCATGTGAAATCAAAGATCAAAGGAAAAGGAATGACTGCTGTCAACATGATAATGGAAGCAGCTGAAATATCTCATGCTCCTCGTCTTACATTTTATAATCATGAAGAGGAATGTGCACGTTTGGCAGCTTTGGATGCTGAGATCAAGCAACTAGCAAGGAGTGCATGTGAGACAGCTGAGAAGCTAATCGGTGAAGAAGGTGCTTATGAGTTAGCTACTGAGCAGGCTTGGATAGCTGCTGAACAGGCAAGGGCAGCTGAAGCTGAGCACAAAAGGCTAGCTGAACAAGAGGCATTGAACTTGTTGGTGGATAAGGCTGTGCACATCGCTACAATTGAAACCAACAAGCTCAATGAAAATCAAGCTGCTGAGCAAGATGTTGCAATGCTTGATCAGAATCAGATAGAAGAAGATACTGATATGGATGTTAATGAAGATACTGACAAGGGTAAGAAGCCCATTATAGAACCCACTCCTCCTCACTCTCCTATGAAGATTGACATAGCTTCTACCTCGTCTGCAATACCTCCTGCAGTTCAAGATGGATTGGACAGCATCAGAACTGAACTGGCTAATGAAATTGATGAGCTAAGAGTGGATATGCGCACTGATGTGAATTCTGCCGTGGAAACAGTTCACAAAAGGATGGATGACATGATGTTAACCCTTTTGAAGGCCATAGTAGATGTTAAGAAACCTTAGCCATATTTTGTGCACTTGTTTTATGATGTTGGCTCTTGTGTAATATTTGGATAATCTGTTTAATTAATATCTATATTATCCATATTTGTGTGTTTGTTATTAGCTTATGTGTTTGTTTTATATTTGTTTTTCAAAATTTAACTTCTCTATATACCATAATATTGTCTGGTACTCTTGAGAATTCTGGCTCTAGTGAAAGATGCTGAAGAGCATCTTAGTTTTTTAAACTAATAAGCCTAGGATTTTCAAAACCTAAGAGCCCCTCTCATCAGTACTCCTGTTTACTCATGAAATAGCTTCTTAGTATTAAAGCCTGTTTAACAACGGGGCACCGATACCGAATGAGGCGTGTCTGGTAACTGGTTTTCTGACAATAGGAATGACGTATATATATATATATATATATATATATATATATATATATATATATATATATATATATATATATATATATATATATATAAGAAACTTGCTCAAAACAAAGGGAATTTATAGCATAAACTCTTTTATTAATATTATTGAAGAATCTCTATTACATAGAATGATGAGACTCTACTTAGAGCTAGGCTTAATTTCAGAAGACTCTGCATCTAGCTTCTTATGTTTCTCCTTAATGTAAGCAAGCAAGTTGGCCGTGGCCTTTTGCACTAGTTCTTCAGTGTCCTTCTGAACAGCAGCCTCGTACTCTTCGTATGGAGTGTCATCATTGTATGTCCATAAAAATTCTTCCAGATCAGAGCCCAATTCTTCCTCCTCTGACTCTGTCAATATTAGTTCTTGCTTGTTCCTTTCGTAGCGAAGCCTGTTTTCTTCGCAGCGCCAGGGCTCTGCTCCCTTCTTGCTCTTGTCTTTTGGGCCTGAAGCACCCATGGTAACCTGCCTTTCCATTGTATGTTTTGTTTTTGATGTTACTTGATTACTCTGACTGAGTAAAATGAGAGGAATCATCCCTTTTTATAGTGCCCTCAAGCTATCTTGTCAGTGGGATATTCAATGCTATTCTTTGAATGCGCTTGATTGTCATTATCCTTTGACTTGACTACCTTGGTTTGGCACTTTGACTGCTTGGTTTTCTGTGTCTTTTTGACTGATGCCAAAAGGGGGAGTAAGAGTAGCGTTAAAATTAATGTTGATTGATTCATATACTGCTCAATCTGAAACTGTTATGATAAATGCATTCTAAATCAATTTTTATCTCTTCTAATTCCTTCTCATTCTGAACGATATTGAAAGGGGAGAAAATTTAAGAAACTAAAATAGAATTTCATAGATAATATCAGAAGAGCTTGCAAACCTCTTCGGAGCATTATCAGACTCTAAGAAGCAAAGCTTACAAAACTATGCTTATGAAAGTTAAAAATGAAAATTTGTTTTAAGTTAATAAATTGATAACGTCCGGTACGGTTCGCGGTGAATCAGAATCGTGATCGGGTTGAATTGTGACGAAGGTTTTGGTTTCTCTCAAAGGGTTCAAGATCGTGCGAATCTTGAGGTTCAACAACAAGAAGCGAAGGACTCAGATGGACGATCGAGTGCGGATTGGCACGGGTCGGATCGTTGGAATCAGAGGGCGAAGCTTCATTGTGTGTTGAGGTTTATTCGCATAGTTTACTTTTGATTCGTTATTGGGTTATAAGTTGTTGGAACAAAGTGGGTCTGACATGAATCTCTAAGTGTTTAAGTAGTTTTGATGATAACAAAGTATTAAAATTACAATTGGAATTACTAATGATTATTCTAGTGTGCAGGATTATAAGTTAAAAATTCATTCAGAAGCACTACGAATAATAGCAGAGAAGCCAGTCAAAACAAGCTCTGAAAGCACATCACTGTTCATCAGAAGCTTAAATTTTGCATGTTGAAGAAAGTGCCTCTAAGGACAAAAACAAGGCTCTGACGGACTAAGAAGCAAAAGGACCTTAAGAAGCAATGACAACAGCATATGAAGCAAAAGGAATTTACGTCACTCAAGAACTGACATATTCAGAACCAATGATTGAAGAACAATCTACTTCAAGGGTCTGTCACGTCCACAGGAAGGAATATTCGTTGGTACAACGTTAACCTTATCCATATGTGGAGCGCAATTGAGGATCGTACTATTGTACTATTATTACTCAAAATGGATGAGTGATAATTCAAATAGCAAGGTAGCGGAATTGGATATCTTTACCAAAGAAGGTAACTACAGCTATCACAATTGTACGAGTAAATTCCAGCTGGCACCTCTCTCTCTGCAACGGTCATCATCTTCCTCTAAGTATAAATAGAAGACTCAAATGGAAAAAATGACTACTGTTCTATTACTACTGTTCCATTACTGCGTTCAAGACTAAGAAACATTCTGACACTATATTTTCAATCTGTCATTCTAAGTCTTAGAACAACTTGTGTTGTATTTTGTAAACACCTCTGATAGTATATCAAGTGTCCCTAAACATTCATTCTTAGTTTTTAAGTTTGATTGTGAAGTCTCTCGTTAAGTGTAACTTGAGCATTTGAGAAGTCTCTTGCAAGTGTGCTTGAGCAAAGTGTAATCTTGTAAAGATTATAGTGAAAAGCTCTTGTTGAGAACAAGGGGACTGGACGTACCTTCAATTTGTGAAGGGAACCAGGATAAATCTGTGTGTCTATCTTTCTTTCTCTCAGCATCTCTTTGAATTTGTTTTAAATCCGCTGCATTAAACACCTTAAGAACCAAAAAGTTTTAAATTCCTAAAACACAATTCAACCCCCCTTCTTGTGTTTTTCCACCTTCATAAGTTTCAATTGTAAATTGTGCACTTGTGTTCATCATTTTTGATCAATATACTCTCAAATAACCCGTTTGGTTATTTGGGGGGAGACGTACCCGGCCGACCGCAAGGACGACACGAAAGCCGGGGAACTCCCTAATCAAACCATTTGTGTCTCCCTCTCAATCTTTTACTTTTCATAATTTCGTTAATTTTGAATTAATTGAATTTTTCGTGTTCGTATTGGTACACCAAAAATTCAATTGTTATTGCTTGATTGTGATTGGATTAAAATTGATATTTGTAACTTGCTTGGGGTTGATTTTAATTCAAACGTTTATATTCAATTAATTTTGAACTCGATCGTTTCCAAATCTTTTCATAATCGTTCAAAGGCTATACTACGTTTCCTTTGATCAATCGGTGCATAGACTACCGATCCAGTGGTGCTTCCGCGCGCACGATTGAAACAAACAATTTTTTTTTAAAACCTACATTGTTTCAAGGATCACTTATTCAACCCCCCTTCTAAGTGATAGCCAAGTAGTCTAACAAGTGGTATCACGATCCCGGTTCAATTTTGTTTACAAAATTCGGAGGATTGTGCCAATTATTAGAAAACATGGCTTTTGCACCGAAATGGGCGTATAATAGGGCTCCTATATTCAATGGAGATCATTTTGATTATTGGAAAAGTAGTATGCGCTTTCACATCAATTCTTTTGATGGTGAAGTGTGGAATGCTATTGAGAACAGTCCGTTTGTTCCAACAATCACCGACCTCAATGGCATTGTCACCAATAAGCCTATGGCACAATGGACGGATGATGAAAAGAAAAAGGTCAATTACGATGCAAAGGCACAAAACATACTTATTTCATCCCTTGGGATTGAACAATCTTATCATGTGTCGCATTGTTCTACGGCTAAGGAAATGTGGGATACATTAGTTACTCATTTTGAGGGAACTAATGAGGTCAAAATTTCGAAAATAAACACCTTAACTCAAGAGTTCGAATTGTTTCATATGCAAGATGGTGAAACCATTGCGGATATGCAACAACGATTTGTAAAAATCACCAACAAGTTACATGGTCTAGGTAAACCAATCACAAATCAAGATGCTACTAATAAGATTTTGAGATGTCATAATAGGTCATGGCAACCAAAGGTCACCGCAATCAAAGAAGCGAATGATCTTACAACTTTGAGTCTCACAACCTTATTTGGTAAGCTAACGGAACATGAACAAGTGCTTAATTTGTTGGAAAAGCATGAAAAAGGTGAGAAAAAGGAAAAACACAACGAAAAGGAAAAAGAAAAGGATAAGAGGTCCATTGCTCTAAAGGCCTCCAAATCCAAGTCCAAAAAGGTTAAGCAAGTGGAAAGTAGCTCAAGCGAAGACGATTCCGATGATGAGGAAATGGGGCTCTTCGTTCGACGCTACAATAGATATGTGAGAAAGAATGAGATAAGACATTCCGATGACAATCTTAAGAAGTTTCGAAAAGATAGTGGTTACCGCCGGAAGAATGAAGATGATAGGTACTCCAAGAAAGGGGCATGCTATGAATGTGGCAAAGTTGGTCATTTCAAGCCGGATTGCCCTAAGCTCAAGAGAAAAGAGAAGGAGTCACCTTCATTCAAAAAGGGAAGCGAGGACAAAGGAAAGAAAGCTTATGTTGCATGGGAGAGCGGAAACTCATCTTCCTCTTCATCATCAAGCTCTAGCTCAAGTGGTGAAGATGTATTGGCCAATGTGTGCTTAACATCCCATGATCGCAAGAAACTTGCTCCTAAAAAGGTAAATCAAAATCCCTCTAGCTCATATACGCTTTTGGAATATCATGAGTTGCAAGTCGCTTTTGAAAAGTTACACAAAGAGACTAAAGAGGCTTTTCAACGACTAAAAGGTTTAATGCAAGTTAATAAATACCTTGATGCAAAAGTTTCGGAAACGGAGCTTGAGTTGAAAGCTCTCAAAGAGTCTATGATTAAAAAACCTCTTGTGACTTTTGATAGTTATGGTAACGATAGAACCGGATGTGATGGATGCTTTTACTTATCTAGAGACTTGCGAAAGTTGCAAGATAAGCTAAAAGAACCATCTAAGCCGGAGATTACTTTTGCGGTTGATCCATCTAAATTCAACAAATCTTTAAAACCTAGAAATAAAAAGTATAAATTTGTTGAAAAGGATCCTAAGAAAAGTAATCCTCATATCGTTTGTCATTATTGTTGTAACAAGGGTCATACTATTGCAAAATGCCATGCTCGGAAAACCTGGTACCAAAAGGCAAATTGCAATGGTTACCCAAGTTAAGCAATAATGTTGCTACTAATCAACTAGGACCCAACATGAGTTGGGGACCTACTTCAAATGTCTAAGTATGTAGGAGAATGTCTTGAACCATTGACGAAAGACACCGACATCAATGGAGTTCAAGACTTACGAACAAGGAAAATGATGAGAAAAGCTTCAACTCAACACTTACAATGTTGTGGAAATTGATCACTTCCTCCACATAACACTTAAGGGAAGATTCTATTCTCTACCTTTTCCTTTATATTTTGTTTTACTTAGCATTTGTATATTGGTTCATATACATACTACTTTCACCTTAATATGATATTTGCTTTGATGGTTGTCTAATCCTTCATTTCCAAGAATTTTGCTCAAAAATATTTATAAGTTTTTGAGACTCACACGTCTTAAATGGGGATTTGACAAAAATCATTACAATTGCCATATTAAGTTCATACTTGGTTTGTATATGTTTGATTTGTTCTTATATGTGACTTTGTGTGCATACATAGATATATATATTTTCATATGATTGATTTTGGTACTTTGATTTTTTATGTGAATGGTTTATCATGCATACATGGTTTAACATGTGTTCTCATGTTATAATATGCTTTGGTATTGTTTTTGCTCACATACATAAGTGTGTACCTTATTGATTATATGTGTTTCATACATACATGTTATTTGGAAGTCATAAAAATTATTTTTCAAACTTATAAGTTCATGTGTTTTGAGAAAAATCGAAAATAATGCATTTTGGATCGATACAAATAAACACTGTATAGATACATGTTAGTTATTTTTCAAAATTTCAAAATGAACTGATATGTATCGATACATATGATGCTTGTATCGATACATAATTCTTCAGTTTGGGCAGACACTGTCTCATGTATCGATACATGCTCGCATGCTTCGATACATGCTTCAGAAAAACTAACTTGTATCGATACAAACATGATTTTGTATCGATACAAACGTGTAAAAACAGCTTTATGTATCAATTTTTCACTCATTCATTCATCAAACACCCAACACTTCTTCTTCTACACGAAAACTTCATCAAAAACCCTCATTCCCAAATTCTCAATCTCCCTCAAAACTCAACCAAAACTCACAAAACTTGACACTAAACCACTTCAAATTCATTGCTCATTCACATTCCTTCATCAATATTGTGGTTCAAGCCTTCAAAATCTTCAAATTCAAGACAAGGGTTTTTCAAATTTGGGTGTGTGTGGATTCTTCATTTTCTCAAACTCTCAACAAGGTAACATTACTCTATTCCTCACTTTGATAATGGCTACTAGCAATAGAAGTAAGAATAAAGGTAGGACTAAGATAATAAGGGATAGTGATCGTGAAGAAAACTTTAGGGAAGAGAACTTTATTCATGAGAATTACATACACTTCTACATTAGAAATTGTAAGGAAGAGAAGGTAATCCCTCAAAATGCTGTTGATGTTGAGAACCTTGAGGAATTACATCTAAGTGAGGTTGCTGAGATCATTAAGAGAGAAAATCTCTCTACCTTTTGTAACTTGAAGAGAGCTTACATAGAGGATTTGGTTAGGATTTTCTATTCCGGATTACAAGAACAAAATGGTGCTGAGTTTGAGTTTTGTATAGGACAGAAGAATTACAAGTTCTCTAACACCCTTTGGTTCAAACTATTTGGCTTGATAACCGATAATAACTTGCAAAAGTTCACCGATGTTGATGGTCCTAAGTACAATATGGCTGAGTTTGCTAGCACTCTAACTAGGAATGGTAAAAGTCCAAATGGAAAGGTCGGTAGGCTCAAGAAAGGTCCAAGGGTTTTACTTTGGATTGTGAATCACATTCTACGGCCTAGAGGTGGATCGTATTCTCGACTTGATTGGAAGGATATTGATCTTATGTACCTTATGATGGAAAGAAAGAAAATGGATTGGCCACACTACATTGTGAGCCGCTTATTTGCCTTGAGAGATTCTAAGAAAGATCATTGTTTCGGATATTCAAGTTGGATCATCACTATCTTAGACCACTTCAAGATAACCTACAAGGTAGCGGGATTTTGGATTATACCGAAAAGAGATCAAATTTTTAGCATAACTCAAATGAAAAAGATGGATTATAAGTGGAATAATGAGATTGAAGATTATGAGTTTTGTAGAAAGGAAGACGAAGATGAAGAACCAACTCAAGGGAATCAAGAAGAAAGGGGTAAGAGACCAAGAGTGGAATCACATGACAATGAAAGCATAGATAATGACCCCTCGGAGATTGGTAATGGTGCAATTATGGAAATGTTAAAGGAAATGAGCTTAAAACAAGCTAAGTTCCAAAATGAGATAACCATGAGACTTGATGATATGCATGCTTATAATGTCTCAAGGTTTGATCATCTACAAAACCAATTGGATGAATGCATCAAGCAACAAACTCCCGTTGACCAATACTTCAATTCCAATCACAACCGGGATGACATGAATGATAATGATGCTTAAACTTGTTTTTATCGCATTTTATTTCTTTTTCCGCATGAACAATTTTTACTTTGTTATTTCTTATGACTTCTTTTATTTCGATATGGTTGTACGGATAATTTTTATGTTGTCATGTTTGAACAACATTCACTTTGATTTGTATGACTTGGTATGTTGGATAATTTGGTTTGTATGAATGATTTCTTATGCTTATGCATTTGTTGCATTATTTTGTTTATTTCGTCCCATATTTGGATATGTTACTTGATTAAAATGTCGATGTGTTACAATATTCATGCGTCGGTTTTGGTTTGTTATTCTACATTCCATATTTGTCGTGATATTTGGTATTCGTCATTGATATATTTTGGCGTATCTTTGTATGTATTTATTTGTGTTAGTGTTTTCAACCTGCAAGGTTGAGTTTATTTTAGGGTTGGCTTCATTTGTTAAAATAAGCCTTTGGTCCATATGTGATGACTGATGTGCACACATGTGGTACCTGAACTGAATACCCTATAAACGCGCTTTCAAAATATTTGCGTGTGATCTTTGAAAAAGATTTGTTTTGAAACAAACATATCCACGCTAGCTTGCGCGCCAAGGAACGAGCTGAAAGATTGAAGAAGATTCAAAAAAGATTTAAAAAGCTGAAGATTCAAAAAGATTTAAAACAAAACTTATCTTTTATTTAAAGATCATATCTTTTATTAAAAGATTAAGTTTGTTTTCTTGAAGACTACAACAAACAGCTACCAGATCTCGTTCTATATAAAGGAATGCTGAAGACATGTTTTATTCACTGAAATCAATATTCATAAATCTAGTCTTTAGGATTTCAAGTCTTTGTCCCTAGGATTTCTAGTTTCGTTTGAAACTTGAATTAGGGTTGTATTTAGCTCTTAAACTTTTAAGTGTAAGACCCAAGTTTCCACTGTACAGTTTTTTTCTAAGGAACTCTAGTGTCGGCTAAGTTTTTAGGGTTTTTGGTGGAGCGGTCTTGTGAGTATCGTCGCATTAATGGAATTTTTGCTGAAATGGAGCCTGTTTTGTGCTCGTGCGCTGGAAAGGCACAGACTTTTGGGTCGTAGTCTTCTTTGGAGTATAAGAAGGTTTATGTGTAGTCAGAATAACGAGTTTTGGATTATTCTCGCTTTTGGAAAAACAAGTAGGAATTTTACCCGCTGATGTTAAATTTTACGGCTTCTGAATTTCGTAGAAATTTAGATGGAGGTTTTATATATCGGCGTGAGTTAGGATATGTTGTCAGAATAATTTTCGAGGGTGAGAAAGAAAATTACAGTCGGGGAAAAAGATTTAGCGATAATATTTGGAAACGGTTTACGACGGACGTTTATTTGGTAGATTTTATATTTTTGTGATTTCCGTCCGTTAGCGAGGTGCGACTCGTTTACGAGGGAACGCGAGAGCTGAGATGTGAGGAAGCTTATAAAATATCTTGGAAGGATAAGCTTAGAATTGATCCAATGGCTAGGATTAAGTCTTAGAAACTTTACACTATTTGATCCAAGGGCTAGGATGAAACAAGACCATTATTTTGTAAGGAGGTTTGTTGCTTTGTGGACTTAGAAAAATCACAAATTCACTCCTTCTTTCTCTTGTTTTGGCCGTGGCTTTCTCTCTTCTTCCAACCATGAGAAAAATTCATTTCCTCCACCATAACCATCCATTAGAAGCTTGGTTAAAAGCTTGAAGTTATGAGATTCTTCTTCCTAAGGTAACCAACTTCTTTCCTTCTTAATTAGCTTGCCAAACTCTTAGAAATTCATGAGATTTTTGGTTTATGTTCTTGAGAGAAATTTGTGAGAAATTGTTCATCATTGATTCTTATTGCTTAGAAGTTGTTTATAAGTGATTATCTAACATGTTTAGGCTTAGTAGTGATGCTTACCATGGTTAGATGTGATTCTCATGAGTTTTTTTGAGCAAGGGTTTGAAGAAATTTTTTGAAGAGATCATAAACTTGAATTTTGTTTTGAGATTTTGTTTTTGATGTTAGTTTTGAGCTTTGTGGTGAAATGGATGTTTGATTATGAACTTTGTTTTGAAAAATAAGAAAATAATTTATTTGGTGTTCTTGAGTAGTTGATGAACATGTGTAGGGGAATTTTGTTTTGAATTTCAAAATTTGTTCTAAGACAATTGTGTAGGCATGATCATAGTTTTAAAGAAATGATTGTGATATGGTTTGTTTAGGGAATAAAATGTGTTGATTTTGTCTTAAGGAAAATCAATTCGAAATCGCCAAAAAATGTAGTTTGATTTAAAATGATTTGGATTGTTCGGGTAAATGATTTTGGGGTATTATAGGATATTACCATGCTTTGAGAATGGAAAATTTTTGAGTGATTATGGGATTTAGAAATTTTTGGCCGTGGCCTATATGTGTGTATAACAATGGGATTTCAAATTTTTAAGTCCTAAATTGGAAGGCAATGATCATAGGTTTAAGTGAATGATCATGGTTTTAAAAAGGGATGATTAATGTGGTTTTATGTGAAAAGAAAAGACTTGCGAAGTTTTGAAGAAAAAATGACATTCTTGGATTCGAAATGATTTGGTGTGAGTGCTAGATCAATTTGAGAAATTAGAAATGGTATAAGTGTTTTACACTATGTTTGATTTTGAAAAAAAATGGTTTTGGAATAATTCCAATTCTGGCCGAAACTGGAAGGGCATTTTCGTCCATTTTAAATGTTATATTTTGTCATAGAAATTTGATCATTCAATCCGTTTTTTCGAGACGAAGATTTCGGCGTATGGCTCGTCTCGATCGGATAAAAATTGAATGAGCTATGACCATTTTATTTGGTAAGAAAAACTTGTAACTTGTGTTGCAAGAAAACTTTATTTTCTGTGAAATTTCTCGAAGAGTTGTTGGGTTGTTTTCAAATGGTTTTAGTGTGTGGAATTGATTGTTTTGGTGTTGGAAACAAAAGTATTTCATAGTATGTTTTGAAACGAAAATATTTTCGTGTAGCAAGAAATAGTGCAATTAACTTTGGGAATTTTTAATCGCTATAAGGGGGACTCGAAATCACTATCCGAGAGTTTCATAAAGTACCTTAAACCTCTCTAGATTTTTGGGTTTTAGTTTCGCTTCGATAGAATACAGTGGGAGTATTTTATTGACATTACGCTGCTTAAATTTTTGGTAGCGTGAATAGTGGATTTGAGCCTAGTTAGTTGTGAGGGAACAACCATAGGTCTTGATCCATTAGTAGCCGAGCTAGGACTTATTTGAGTAACCAATTAGAATGTGGTATTAACTTAGATAAGTTATGTTTTGTAAAAGGTTAAGAGGATTAGCCGAATTGGAGTTTTCGTCGAGAGGGACGGTTATTGCTCGCGTAATGTAAGTTGTGCGTGGTGGAATGCTTGCTGAGGTAAGGGCACCTTTCTTTTGTTTTATTTTCCGTTGGTAGCATTGTTTGTATGCTTGTTGTGGTGTGCTTTGAGTGTTATGCATGTATATATTATGTATTCTCGTTGATGAGAAAGTGTTTATGATACATGTGTTGTCTTACATATGATTTTGTTAGAAATATATGTATTGACATGTGGTTGAGAATTACATATGCATGATTGGTATGTAATTGAATGCATCGGCATAGATAAGATGTATCGTATGCTCATGCATTCATGGTAGTGGTTATAAGACCACCGGGTGCGATTAGAAGATCCACCTTGAATCCTGTGGGATTTTATTGAGTCCAATATTGTGATTAGAAGATCACGGGGTTTGATTAGAAGATCCACCCTAATCCTTCGATTTGAAGATCGTCGAGATTGTATTGATTTTAGTGATTAGAAGATCACGACTCTCTGCGGAGAGGTTAAATTTCGGAATTCATGCATGTGGCATCCAGTGATTGGGTCACGATCATGTAGAGTCTGCATTTGTAGGCTATGTGTGCATTTAAATATATCATGTACGTTGTTGTGAAAATATTATATGTTTACTTGTTTTTCCATATTTGGTAAGTGCACTATTTGTGGTACTTGTGGTGACCCTTGCAACATTTCATTTGCGGGCTCCTCCCACCCCAGATGATGCTGTAGGTCGCGAGGGCGGCGGCTGCTCAGGGCCTCAGTGAGCTCGTGTTGGAGCTATAGTTTAAAGTTAGACTCTGTGCCGGTGTGGTTGTACATCGTGCCTTTGGGTTAGGCATAGGTTTCTATCTTGGTTTGTTTTGGGTTGTAGTGCTTGGAGTAATTTGAATACTTAGACTTGGACTGTAATTATTCAGGAACATACTTTGCTTGTCGAAGCACCTTATGGTAATGAGTTCTTTTGTATGTTTAATGCCGGCTCTCACAGTTTTTATGCGCACTCTGGTTGTGTTTTTTAAAAAAAAAAATATATATATATATCCTCTTTTTAGTCTTTGAAAATCGGGGTGTAACATTAAGCATAGAGCTGTTCTTTTCTTGGTTCTAGTTTGAAACAAGATTTGAACTTTGAATCACTCAAAGCTTTGAAGCAAGAGTTGATTCTTTAGTTTAGGAGTGTGTCTCCATTATTGAGTTTGTCAAAATCCTTGTGGTATAGCAAGGTTCTTGTGGGAACAAGATTGTATAATTCCTTGTGGTGGCAAGGTACTTGCGGGAGCAAGACTAAAATTCCTTGTGGTAGAGCAAGGTCCTTGCGGGAGCAAGGTGGATAGGCTGGGAATTGACTGGGGGAAGTCATATCTTGTGGAGGAGCAAGGTAAGGTTACACAAGGTAGCATCTAAGCGAGAGGTTGTAAACAGAGAGTTTAAGCTTTGAATTAGAGCTATCATAGTGGATTCATTCCTGGATTGGTATCCCCCAGATGTAAGTGAGTTGCACTGAACTGGGTTAACAAACTCATTGTGTTCTTTATCTTCTGCACTTTATTTTCCTTGTTCATCAAGTTATCGTATGTTTATGATGTTGACACATTAGGCAACACATCGTATACCTAAACCCTAACGTGCACCACATCACGCTGCACATCTGTAACTTGTTACCGGAATTTCAATTGGCAACAGAGCAAGCACCCTGTTCTGCTTTAGGGTGAGCTCCAGGGAAGATACTTTCTGGAAACATGGACAAGGACGAAACTTTGGTCAGCAAACCACCTCTTCTTGATGGCACAAACTATGATTATTGGAAATCACGCATGACTGCTTTCTTAAAATCCATTGATAGTAGAACTTGGAAAGCAGTGCTAAGAGGTTGGGAACATCCCAAAGTCAAGGATGCTAATGGAGCTGATACAGAAGAACTCAAGCCAGAAGAAGAGTGGACTCCAGCAGAAGATACACTAGCTCTTGGCAACAATAAAGCTTTAAATGCATTATTCAATGGAGTTGACAAAAACATGTTCAGACTCATCAAACAATGCACCGTTGCCAAAGATGCTTGGGAGATACTCAAGACAACCCATGAATGAACCTCCAAGGTAAAAAGTTCAAGACTTCAACTTCTCCACTCAAAATTTGAGAACCTCAGAATGAAAGAAGAAGAGACTATATATGACTTTCATATGAGTATTCTTGACTTAGCAAACTCCTTTGATTCCCTGGGAGAAAGGCTATCTGATGAGAAGTTGGTAAGAAAAATTCTCAGATCATTGCCAAAGAGGTTTGGTATGAAGGTCACAGCTATTGAAGAAGCTCAAGATATTGCAAGCATGAAAGTATAAGAGGTAGTGGGCTCTCTTCAAACCTTTGAGATGAACTTCAGTGAAAAAGTTGAGAAGAAAGGGAAAAACATAGCCTTTACCTCCAACACTGATAATGAAGAAGTTGATGAAGAAGACCTCTCAAAAGATATAGTGTTGCTTGGAAGACAATTTAACAAAATCTTGAAGAGCGTGGATAGAAGTCCAAGGAGGAATGTGCAGCACATTCAGCTTGACATCAGCAACCAAGGAAACACTTCAGCAAAAACCAAAACTGATGTCGAATCAATTCAAGATAGAGATGTTCAATGCCATGAATGTGAAGGCTATGGTCACTATAAATCTGAATGTCCTACCTACTTGAAGAAACAAAAGAAGGGGCTATCTGTATGTTGGTCTGATGAAGATGACTCTGAGAATGAGTTGGTTAATAAATCTTCCAATCATGTGAGTGCCATGACTGGTGTGTGTTTTTCTGATAATGACTCATGTGATGAAGATCTCACTTACGAGGAACTAGCCTTAGCATGCAGAAAACTATGCATCAGAAGTGAAGAGGTATGTAGAAAAAATGCAGAACTGGAGACTACCATCAATCAACTTAAGTCAGAAAAATCAACAGCTGGAGAACAAAGGGCTATCATTGAGCAACTCAAGATGAAGGTGAAGGAAAATAGTAATAGAAAAGCAGCGGAATTTTAAAAATTTTCCTTCCAATTGATCCTTACGAATGATCATGAATCGTGTTTAGGATTTTACCTCTTAACGAAAATCCCTTTTTCACGAACAGTTGGTGATTAGTGCTTTGAATCACGAGCAAGATCACGAACAAGTCGCCACCACGTTGATCACAAGCGTTAATAGTATAACGCCTCTAGTTAGTCCACACGAACAGATCCCTCCAAAAGAGTGCTAGCTCCAAGAATGAAGGTTTCTAGTGAGAGGTGGGAAAATAAGGATTAGGGTTTTAGCAATTGATTTTCAACAACTGATTTTCTTTCTCACAAGTGTTCTATTTATAGAACCACTTGTCTTGTGCACCAAGACAAACTATTTGTCATTGGGCCACAATTATACTAAAACCTTTTAATTAAATAAATCTTTTAAGAAACGCACCCCCATGTGTCATGTACACATGAGTGCTTTCTTTTTCATAACAAATTATGATACGCTTATTTAATTACCATGATACCCTTATCATATTTCCTTAATTCTCTGAGGTGCACCGTACCTTACGGTGTTCCAATTTCACACTAGCCTGTTCTTATGTGTGTGACCCTTGTAGGTTTCCATAACGTTGGCAATTATATTAAATCCTCTATTTAATATAATAAACAATGAGCGGTATCTAGCAACACATCATTGCTACCCAAGTTATGAGAAATTAACATGTGATCTAAAACACAACCTCTAGTGATAATATCAGTGTGTATGATTACCCATTTGCCCTTTATGTCTATATTGAACACAAAGCATACTTAGTGTCATCTTTGTCCAGTTCAATATTGGGCCCATGACACTTATCCTGTTATGCAGGATTGGCAAATTCCATCTAGGTCACTACTGTCCCTCAGCATGCTTTGTGAAGTACCCATTAACTGCCTTTATGGTCATCCTGTTACGGACAACGTTAGATCAGCAACAAAGCACTTGACTCCACATCTAGGGTACAAAGTGGTTTCAGGTCTAAGGGCGGCTTACACCATTATCACCATGAGAGTAACTTATGACACTTTGCATACCTTTGCATGTAGTACTCTCATAGCGGGTCAATCCGGTATAAATATTACTCTTAATATTTATACCTATGTCAAGACTTGATAACTCCTTATCCCATGATCCATGAGATGTGATCATCAGTCTGTCTTCATAATAGTCTTTATGCTTTAAGGTTATCCCCTTTACCTTAAAGCTCGACTACGGATACTTTAAGAATAGTGTCCTTATGTTTAATATTATCTCATGATTAAGTCACACTTAATTATTAAACGGACTTTCTATTCTAGGGACTTCATTATTTTGCAACCTTACAAACATAATAAAGAAATGCCATATTTATATTCAAACTCCTAAAGCAAATACCATAAAAATAGATTGGCTCTTAGGGCTTACTCCAACAATCTCCCACTAGCACTAAAGCCAATCTAGGTTACTCTTAATACCTATAGACTTAGTATGCTCATCACGCTTCAACTGCGCAAGAGGCTTTGTTAGTGGATAAGGAACTATTTCCTATGTTGGTATCTTACGTATCTTCCAACGTTCTATTTCGATCTCTATCGAAATATATAATTGTCTAAGTATATTCATGAATCGCCGGTGAGATTTATTCTCAAGTGTTCTTGCAAGATTAAACTATTACCATCACTAATGTGATTAATGTGACTTGCAACACCGGAAACATAGCTTTAGCTCAATCATGAGCCAAACGATCCAATCTTAAATACTCAACTTATTTAACTGAAACAAACACATTACGAAGCTTATCTTATAGCTTTCAATGCTTGTATTCAGCCATGATATACAATACATTGGTATGGAAACTTCCTTCATTATAACTTCCTTATAATAATCCTTCCCATGCCTATCTATTTCAAGAAATAGGCCTTAGTTCCTTTAAGGTCCTTAGGGATATTCTTGAAGGTAAGTTAGTGTCAAACACTAATTTCAATTTTGGTACATAGGTTATTCCTAACTCTTTAGGAATTCTTGCCTAAGTGTTTCATCAAGAGTTATTTTCCTAGTCATGTCTCACATGTATAAGAAAAATGTCTTGATGATTAATATGATATCAGATATTATCACTCCCACTAAAACTTTGTATGCACAAGATTTATATTTGTCCTTCATTTGTTTTCCACAAAACTTTCAAAAGGAACAAATATTCAAATTTATTCGATCTAGTCAAAATTAGATAGGTTTGTCCTTGTTAATTTGTTTTCATAAAACTTCATAAAAGGAACAAACAATAATTTAATTTTCTGAGAACTCTATCTAATCAAAATTAGATAGCTACAAGTTATATACCTTTCTAGCATCATTTGGATCAACAAAACCCTTACGTATATGTCCAACACATATATATGAGGTCATTCCAATTAAGGAATGCAACTTTGTTATCCATCTACCAAAACATGTAGTACAACATTTAACAGAAGCAATCAAATATTATAAGGTATTCTTAATACCATCCATATCAGTGTTCAAAAAGAATACTCACTTTCATCGTATGAGTCTTACTCATCTTGAAGACATAACCATTATCTACATAAGGTTAGTGTATATGGATTCTGTATGAGATTTCATGACATTTAGCCACTTCTCATAATCTAGATCGTCTTACGACCTTTTAGAAAGTCAAAGACTCATCTTCCATGAGAATCATATCACATTGCTGAGTCATGATAAAACCATACCTTGTAGCCATATGTGATATGTTAGACTTATCTTGGATTTGTGCAACTTTAAAACAATGGTTCTTCAACAACCTTGAGGAACCGGTTTGCATTCCCTTTTAAATAAATACGTTTTGTGGTACTTGAATTTATTCAAGTTCTATATCACTCCCACTGTCTCTTTTAGAGACACACTCCCACTTGAGGAGTGTTTCAAACCTAGCAACAAAACAACCTTTTGTCCTTAAGAGTGATATAGGACCAATATCCCTTTCTTTAGGATATTTCCACTTATTCATTCATTCATTTGGAATTAGATTTATCTAATAAATTTTAATCCAAAGTTCTCATAAAGACAAACTTGGTACTCTTACCTCCATATCGCATATGGTGTCTTTATGATCATTTTAAAAAGGGAACTAATTGTGGGTGAAGATTAATTATAAGTAAAGAGATTTATAGAAAGAGTCAATATATAATTAAACTATCCTTAAATCATGTCAAACATGATGTGATAAAATAGTTATTATAGTCTTTTAATTAAGTATTTACTGATATGACTCATTCATATAACTTAAATACTTTTGTCGAGTTCTATTTTCTTCATTGTTGAATTTCTTTGACAAATTCAAAGATTTCTAATTGGTGTCATACACCTACCAACATTTAATGATTTTAATCATCAATGTTAATGAAGTAAAATAAACTCAATATACCAAATATGTTTAGTGGTCGACATACATCTCATGTATATTGTTCAAATAGGTCATGCGTTATTTTATTGACACATCGAATATTTGTACTAAACAACAATGCTCTTGATATATTTAAGGTCCAAATCATATTTGGCTCTTATCATGATTGTTATAGATAACCCTATCAAGACCATGGAACCCTAGTCCATTACTTGACTTGGAGTAATAGTATAGAAGACTTTGCTTAAATGATAGGACCATTACTTGTCTTATCATTTAAGGCTACAATTCATATATTGTCAGTACAAGATATACAATTGCTACTTCTATTACTAGATGGAATTCAATAACAATTATTGTGTTCCATTTCAAACTCGATTTTAAGTCATTGCATAAGCTCTCATTATCAACGAAACGATTTTCATTCTAGATATGGGTTGACTTAAAATTATAGCCAATGTTCTAATTCTTTAAGCATCTCTATTTTCGAAAAATTGAGATTCAACATCTTGTATCATATACTTTTGATGTAGAAATAGAAATTTTAACTTTCTATAACAATATGTGCATTATTGAAGTCTCACTTCATACTTTTGGTTTGACTCTTCCAAGAACTATTTACGTCATTTTTATTTAATGGTCTAACCATAGCCGTTCTACTTTGACAACCATTTTGTACTATTCAAATAAGAGGAATATAAATCTTATTTATATTATATCTCAAATCTTTGATAGTGCAAATTAATTCTCATTCAACTCAACAAATTCCGGTAGATATTCAAAACAATTTTGTCTATATCTATTCCATTATAATTTGTTGGATTGAACCTATGATCAACTCTTTGATCCATTAAGAAATTTATCATACTCTTAAAGTTCTTTCAAAAGATCTTACTTGAGATTTAAATGATTATATCATTTATTAGTATGATATATTCTATGTCTAGATGTCAACTTGATACTTCTAACAAGTATCCCTTTCTTATCTAGTTATAGCAGGTTGTCCACAGTTTATAGTTCAAGAACTTATAGTTTTCTCGCATTTGAGAACAATTCTCAATTTGTACCAATACAGAAACTCCTTTCTGAAAATCTTGTCCTTCATAAGGAGAACTTAATATGTATTGTATTTCTAATTACAAAGATATGTAAAATATTATGACTAAATCATATTTAATTTGGTCTTTAATTAAATACGCTCCCACTATTTTACTCAAAACAAATGACCCTCATCATTTGATTCGGAAAATCCCGTTGGAAGATTTTCTAGTGGGTCAAGATCCATATTTCACTTTGTCTTAAGTCCGCGGTGGGCGGATTACACAAGACTTAGTTATTTAGGTAGGAACTCCTTCCAATTGTATCTCATACAATTCTCGAATATCTCAGTTGGGTGAATAACTCCTTATTCTAATTCATCTTATGAATCGTTCCCAACTCTTGCTTCTAAACTCATATAATCTTATTATATTTAGTTTAGTTAAGTTTGACCCTAATTTTAGAAGTTGGATATTACAATTATCCCATCGCACCTTACCAATGTAAAACAAGCACTTCGCGGTGGGCGAACCTACATTGTTCGATACTGGTCTTGATGAGTTCTAAAATTTGGAAAGCATAAACTTAATATCCACATATTTTATTATTAAAGAAAAATATACTTCGCGGTGGGCGAACCCATATCTTCTTTATTAATTTCTTATGTGTCTCTTGAGGGATTTTATTTACTTTGATCTCACCGGCTTATTTATCATATAAATCGACACTCACATGCATCAACATACATACAAGTAAACATGCATCAACATACATAAATAAATAAAATGAAACAGTTATGGCCCCTAGCGCATTTGTTCTCCCAAGCCAATGAGAGAACCTAATCTAACCTAAAACGATCTATACTTCTCCAAGCATGATCTCCAAGGTTGACCTCCATTGTTCTTCTTCTTCATAATATTACATAATAATATAAAAGAATACTCGTTTTACATACGAGGGAGTGGATGAGAAGAGAATATAGAGAATAGAGATAAGGCACGACACGCAGGCCGTATTTTAAAAAACCAAATGCAATAAAATAAATAAACTAAGGCCATAACCGATCATCAAATATAATAATAACAAACAAACTTTATTATTATTAAAGTCTCATAATTAATTAAATCCGGCGATTGATCAAATCAGGTAACTTTGATTCAAATATTTAATTCACAATTAAATATTTCGAATCAAAATTTGCTAAAATAAATAACATTATTTTAAAGTAGAATTAAATCTTTTGACAATTCTCCAGATATGGAAAATTATTTAATAAAAACCTTTTTGAATAAAATATTTCCAAAATTGGTAATATTATCTTTTAAAACAATTTTAAAAGATATTTCTAGAGATTTGAAACGATTTCATAATTAAATATATTTGTTAAATATGGAAAATTATTTAATCAAAACCCTTTTGAATAAAATATTTCCAAAAATGATGTTATCATCTTTTAAAACAATTTAAAAAGATATTTCTAGAATTTTGAAAATATTTCAAAATTAAATATATTTATCATCTACTTTTCGCATCAACACTTGATACGTTTTGCAAATCCTAATTTTAATGACACAACATTTGTGCAACCCTTAATTGATCATCACAAATCATAACAATAAACACATATTTTATTATTACGATCGGCTTAAGTCGTGTAGATTAATGAAATTAAAATTTTGGCGAACGGTCAAAAACAGAGCTGTCATCTGCGCCCCGCGCAGACTGTCCTGCGCCCCGCGCAGGTATTCAGCAAATAGGCAGCTTTGGTTCTGCCATCTGCGCCTAGCGCAGACACCCTGCGCCTAGCGCAGGCCCGTGCTGAAAACCTTGTTTTTCGCGAATTCTAATGCAGAATTTCGTGCCGTCAAAACCTTTTATGACTGAAATTTAATATGATTGATTAACATGTCATTGCTTCACCATACTATTGTCGGATTCCAAAGCAAATGAACATGAATCAATTCAATATCAAATAACTTTCATAATTTGTCTTATTGAACGAAATTATTAACGGTATATCACATACACCATTTTGCATTACGGTTACTTATATCATATATAAGTTTATGGTCGTTCTTGATTGTGTAACCTTAGGACAATTAACATATCGCATGCTTCACCATACAAGTGTCGGATTTCGAAGCCGTTTCAATGTTAATTACCCAATTCATACACAAAACTTACATCACATGTAAGTATTGACCGTTCTTGTTCGTGTAACCTTAGGACAATTAACATATCGCATGCTCCACCATACACAAACAACTGTCAAATTTTAATTACTCGATTTTAATCTTTTATTAACCGTTTTAATCATATTAAAACTGAATTCATGAATTTAAACAAACATCAATTCATGGTTTCGTAAGTGGCTCTGATACCACTGAAGGAAAATAGTAATAGAAAAGCAGCGGAATTTTAAAATTTTTCCTTCAAATTGATCCTTACGAATGATCATGAATCGTGTTTAGGATTTTACCTCTTAACAAAAATCCCTTCTTTCACGAACAGTTGGTGATTAGTGCTTTGAATCACGAGCAAGATCACGAACAAGTCGCCACCACATTGATCACAAGCGTTAATAGTATAACGCCTCTAGTTAGTCCACACGAACAGATCCCTCCAAAAGAGTGCTAGCTCCAAGAATGAAGGTTTCTAGTGAGAGGTGGGAAAATAAGGATTAGGGTTTTAGCAATTGATTTTCAACAACTGATTTTCTTTCTCACAAGTGTTCTATTTATAGAACCACTTGTCTTGTGCACCAAGACAAACTATTTGTCATTGGGCCACAATTATACTAAAACCTTTTAATTAAACAAATCTTTTAAGAAACGCACCCCCATGTGTCATGTACACATGAGTGCTTTCTTTTTCATAACAAATTATGATACGCTTATTTAATTACCATGATACCCTTATCATATTTCCTTAATTCTCTGAGGTGCACCGTACCTTACGGTGTTCCAATTTCACACTAGCCTGTTCTTATGTGTGTGACTCTTGTAGGTTTCCATAACGTTGGCAATTATATTAAATCCTCTATTTAATATAATAAACAATGAGCGGTATCTAGCAACACATCATTGCTACCCAAGTTATGAGAAATTAACATGTGATCTAAAACACAACCTCTAGTGATAATATCAGTGTGTATAATTACCCCTTTGCCCTTTATGTCTATATTGAACACAGAGCATACTTAGTGTCATCTTTGTCCAGTTCAATATTGGGCCCATGACATCTATCCTGTTATGCAGGATTGGCAAATTCCATCTAGGTCACTACTATCCCTCAGCATGCTTTGTGAAGTACCCATTAACTGCCTTTATGGTCATCCTGTTACGGACAACGTTAGATCAGCAACAAAGCACTTGACTCCACATCTAGGGTACAAAGTGGTTTCAGGTCTAAGGGCGGCTTACACCATTATCACCATGAGAGTAACTTATTACACTTTGCATAACTTTGCATGTAGTACTCTCATAGCGGGTCAATCCGGTATAAATATTACTCTTAATATTTATACCTATGTCAAGACTTGATAAATCCTTATCCCATGATCCATGAAATGTGATCATCAGTCTATCTTCATAATAGTCTTTATGCTTTAAGGTTATCCCCTTTACCTTAAAGCTCGACTACGGATACTTTAAGAATAGTGTCCTTATGTTTAATATTATCTCATGATTAAGTCACACTTAATTATTAAACGGACTTTCTATTCTAGGGACTTCATTATTTTGCAACCTTACAAACATAATAAAGAAATGCCATATTTATATTCAAACTCCTAAAGCAAATACCATAAAAATAGATTGGCTCTTAGGGCTTACTCCAACAGAAGGAACAAAAGCTACAGGGAAAAGTAACCAGCCTTGAAGATGAAGTCAAGCTAGTAAATTCCAATTTGGAGATCATGACCAAATCTGTTAGAATGCTTGGTACGGGAACAAAGAAGCTCAATGAAATTCTCAGCATCAGAAATCATGCTAATGATCCAACTGGAGTAGGGTATGGGGTAACTTATAATAATGAATATAACGCCCCAACTAAAATATCTAGAATATTTAGTCAAGACATAAATAATGGAATCTCAGTACTATAAATTTAACGAGGTAAAACAAATGAATTACAATTAAATCATTACAACAGTTGATGAGCATCAATAATACAGCGGAAATAGAATAGAATTCCAAGTATATAGGTAAACTAAAACAAAGGAAGACTAAATCGTCTAGTACGATGATCCAAGCTCAGCTCCAAATCATCAGCTCCATCCTGGTCCTTGCTCCAGTTAACCTGTCTACTTAAAAAAATTGATTTGGAGTGGGGTGAGACTATTAAGCCTCAGTGAGTCCTACTACCCTCCTAGAGGTGACTACACCGGGGGGGCACCTAAATCAGTCGTACATACTAACATAACTAACATGACATAAATAGCATAATATAAAGGTGTATCACAGATTAGTAAACTCTTATTCATTTTAAACACGAGGTCACTCTGAGGTGAGCAGGTCTCAGAGGCCTGCCATATCCGTCAACCGATTCGGTCACGACATGCAGCTCACAATAACATATCCTAATGGATTATCCCATTGGGAGTCCATAAAGCGACATCAAAAATCGCACCTAACTGACTGATACTAGTTTAGTTTTTACTACCATAATTTCCCAAGACCCGGGGAGCATACAACCTAATCAAAAGCTAAGTTATGCCCTAATGATAATCTGTGATTAACATTCTGTTCGATATTATATTTAATTATATTACTGCAAACTATCTGACTCTGATGAGGATATAAAACGAGTGTATGTGGCTTTGTTTAGAAATTAAAAATATAGGTCAATTCTGTACAAGCTCGCTATGGCGAGTCACCAGCTCGCCATGGCGAGATTATAGGTCCTGACCTAAATCAACTCGCTGTGGCGAACAGAAGCTCGCCATGGCGAGTTTCATCAGCCCAGAACCCAGCTCGCCATGAATGCTCGCCAACTACTCGCTGTAGCAAGTTCATGCAGAAATTACCCTGTTTTGCTAAAATCATAGTTTTTCAGAAATAACACCTACAATCCTCATTTAACCAGTGCAGCAAGATATCATACATAATATTAAAACAGAATGGAGGGAAACTTGAGATTTAATTCCCATCACACAACAATTCCTAATTTTTCCTAATTTATCATGCAAATTTAGATTAATGGGGAATCTAGCTAAACTAGCCTAAAGAACCCACCTGTAAAAGAAGCTTAATTCTGACTATGCGTGTTCCCTACGGCTTAGAAATCAATTCTGGTTGTTTCAAGGAGTCCCCAATAGTGCCTCCAACACCCTAGCATCAAATTTCCACACTTATAGAGCATTTCTGCCCTGAGAGACTCGCCGGGCGAGCTCTTACTCGTTACAGCGTGTACACCAGAATTTTCAGCACAACTCAGCATCAGATCCCCAACTGCAAAATGCTCTACAGACTTCAATTTTAAGGAAAACCTACGAAGTTTGTACTCAAAACGAAGGGAATTTTGTTAGCTATCCATAGAAAAAGGAATCGTTTCAAACGGAGTTACGAGGAGAGAGTAATTACCGTTTAAATACAGCCCTATCCAAACACGATTTCTGGAAAATCCTGTGTTGAACACTCTACTTCAAAAATTCGTACAGAACTCAATTCTCAACGAAAATTCATGAAACCAGCGCCAAAATGAGCATATTCAAGTTAGCTTTCAATTCCAGAAAGAATCATTCGAATCGGAGTTGTGAGGAGTGAAAACTTACTGTTTTAGTGAAGGGCTGTTTCCAAATACGGGTTTCATGAACTTCTTTCCAAATTGCTCCAATGTTCAAATCCTAGTTCCTTTGACCCGTAATACTCTTGTGCAAGATGGAAAACATCAAAAATTGAATTTTAGATGGCTGAGAGGGGCATGAATTTAGTAGGGAAAAGAGGATAGGAATGATTCTTACCTTAATGTGAAACCTAGAACCTAAGGAACATGAATCGATGATTGCATGTTGATTTGGAGTGAAGCTTGATCGAAGATTGGTGAGGGAGATGAGAGCTTCCTGACTTTGTGTTTCAGGAATTAGTGAAATGAACTAAGGGATGTTTTGTTTCTTTTATAAACCTTTTCTATGGGTAATTCCCATCATACCCCTTCACTTACTACCACTTAACTCTTATTCCTCAAAATCCCTTTTAATTTCAAGTAATTCCCCAACAATTTTCTCCCAATTAATATTCTTTTATTAATTGAGGTTTGGGGTGTTACAATCTACCCCCTTAAAGAAATTTCGTCCTCAAAATTTAAACTCCTCCATTCCACATCAGGGTAGGTTGTTTATGCCTGCAACCAATTCTACACTTCGTCTATTCTCCAGTTAATATCATTCAATCCCTTGGAATAAAACTTTCCTCCCTTAAGGTTAGGGGCTAGAGGTTATCCTCACATTCTCAGAATTCTAGTGCTGCGCACTCTGATTCAACTCCCTTCTACCATTACACTTCTTCCATTCCCAATGGAATTAGTTCCAGCTCCAACTGGGTTAGAGGGTCGGTATCTGGCTTGATATTGATGTTGCCATATCCAAAACCTCTCAGTCATATTGTCGTTCTCCTTTCTGAATCCCACCATACTTGACATGTTAGATGTACTTCCGTATCGCGTGTCGTGAAATTACTCCAGAATCGATCAAAATATAAAACGAGTGGAAAATTGTCTAAACACTACTAGTCCTTCTGCCAACGAGTTGCACTCTTTCGTAGACGAACTTATAGTTATCCGATAAAATCCCACCTACAATCTCTATCTATCCCGACACGACACGATGATCAAGTTGTACATTTAACACGCGGACGCACTTAGGTTCAGATCATTCTCAGGGTTATAGGTCAAACTTGTTTGAAATCCTTCGTTGGTAACTAATGTATGGAGCTTGGCTAGCTGAAAGCATAAGGTCTGAATTTGTGATGCTAAGGCTGGATTGAATGGTTTGGCTTAGAACAGTTGACTGAGTTATCTTAACAGATCACTAAGGATAGGAAGGGGTTTCCAAATGAGGATGGCACATTACTCCAAGCGAGTAATTAACTCTTACACTTACACTAACTGATTGCTGTCAACTAGACTTGGAATTGGAATATTCTGGTTCAGGCGTTCAAGCTTCAGCGCTTGATCTCACGAGATTACAGGAATTGAGTTTTGAAAGGTTGAAATGTTCGGGCAGAGACACTCAAGGTTAACACACTGATCTTACATGGTTAGGAGCACGAAGTTATCAGGTTTGGATCCTCAGCTCTGCTTTCACTGGTATAACTTAATTCCACTGAACTTGGAATTGGTCCAACTTAATTATGAATTCGGCTGATAAGGCTACGAAAGATAGATTACTATCTTTATTGAAGAACAGATTACTGGATTTGAGTGCACGAAGTTTACCGATTTGCTGATACTGAGCTAGGTAAGTTCGACCGGGGTGGTTTGAAGTACGTTGATTGACAGATCAACCGAGCGAGTAAGAAACGAAACTGAAAGTATTCTTGACCTTCTCAAGAATAATTAACTTCCGCAAGTGGATTTTCGTTAATAATAATGCAACTGGAAAACTGAAAACACTTAATGTTGTTACTTCAGTGTAACATTATCACCCTCGATGTAACTAATTGGCTTCGAGAAATTTTGAAAAGTTTGCATCCTAATTGAATTTAGGTACAACACGTGGTTGTCAAGCCATTAAGGCACCAGAAGGATCTGTCCAACTGAGGCGTGATTAGACGGTTGGAGAATACACACGTTCATGGTGTTCCGAGACTTGCAAATATTGAATTGAGCATTGTTCGGCTCAAAGACTCTGCTGAATTAGGATCTCTAGAGGTAAATAGACATTTGAAGATTTGTCTTCCAATGATTAATACTCACATTCTACAATTCTATTTCTTCTGTCAGTTCTCTCAGGTGTGGGCAACTATGTTTCCACTCAATGATTCCCGCTGACAATTTCTCACCGCTAGACCGTCTACTGATTCTAATATTCTTTTAGTTGAAAGGTCTTTGAAATAAATGAGATTGTTGAGTGGCTAAGTGAAGCTAAATCTTAACTTGTCTACTTGTTTTGGATAACTAAAATGTATACAACTAAAAGCTAGTCTAGGTGCTTGGTCAACTAACTAGTGTCTTATACTGTCTGGTACTAAGCAGTGATAAAATGTGGCTTGTTAAGTCTAATCATTGACCTGGGTAACTGGTTGGTCTATATTACTGATTTACTAACCTAAGGATAATTGATGGACGACTTCAAATGTACGGTCAACTGATCCTGGTATTTCTCAGCTAAGTGGTCATACTCACGATTTTCGTTTGATTAAGGTCAACAAATGTTGAACTGAGTGATTGATCTCTAAACTACCTAAGGGTAAAGTAACTACAGTTTGACTTTGGTGGCTGATTGTGCTAAAGGTAACTCTCAATTGCTATCACTAATCAAAGCTTAACCTATGATGGTTCAGTGTAATTACCAGTATAAGTGACAGACTGTCCTATTTTATTGGCATCTAAAAGTAGTTGTCGCAAGTGTTAATTTAATAGGTTTGCAATGAGAAAATATTAAGGTATAGATGCTAAGATTCCACTATCCTTATCGAGATAATTAACTGGTCAGAAGTGTTGGGTCACTAGTTTATGGATACTAATTTTAACGGTCTTTAACCAACCTATTTAGGTGACGGTATCGATAAGGAAGAATTCAGCTTTGATGTGAGTCAAGGTTATACTTATGTGACAAGGTTCTATTATTGGTGTGGTTGCTAAACTATTCGGTGATAGTGTTCCCGGAATTTTGATTGAAGGGCTCCCATGATGTCATAAGGACTCCTATCTGTTGATCTAGTTTATGCGTGGGTCTACTGCTAAAGACTGATGTAGTTAAAAAAGTATTCTCTAATGTTGGTTCACTAAACGGAACTTGGCTCAGGATGGTGATGTAGAAGTGTTGTTACGGGTTGACGAATCAGAGTGACTTAATTAAGGCATTCTAAATGATAACCTAATAAGGTGACTTAAGGAGATATTGGAATGTACTATAGTCCTAATTGAGTTCCACAAATGCGGACTGTTAGATTTGAACTGCTATTACGGTACTATCTATCAGGTTCACTATGCTGGGTTGCTAACTCAGATTCCTACACGTGATTGAACTTAAATATACTTCCTCGGGTGTGGATATGGATTACAAGGATTCCCAATTTCACATCAGTTACGATTAAACTCCTAATAGTTTCACTACACTGATTGGTCTCTAATATAAGGGTACACTCAGTCCAAGTCCTTATTGTCTCCAAATCCTAGTATCATTCAAATGTAACTCCTCAACAACTCTTATGCTCACAAGGTAGCTTGGGATTGCTCACTCCAACTTCAAAAAGTAGAATGATAAGATACATAAGGAGGGCTTGAGACTGTTCACCATAGCCAAGAATGACTGAACAGAGAACCATGTTGCAACAAGCAGTAGCAGCAGCCTGCTAAGCTCGCTGCAGCGTGTGCTTGCTCGCTAAGCGTGTTAGACAGAGTGTAAAAGAATAATTCTATGGTTCGTCCACATTTATTAATTTTTTTCTACCTTGCATAACACCATATCTCCCAGTAATATACTAACTTGAACTTAGGATGAGTTTTGGTTTACTGCCTATTGTTCTTGGGTATTGATTGGCTCACAAACTTGGCTGAATTTAGGCTCTCGCTAGGATAAAGTTACTTATAGGTTCAGGGAATTTATCTGACACACAGTGTCAGTTGAATATTGTTGTGTACTACGCACTTCAGTATAAGGATACACTTGCATCCCTTGCTTGTTTATACCACTTACTCTTGTGGCACCAGTTGCCACCATTCCAATTTCACTTATAAGAATTTCCTTCAACGACTGCTCCTTGATTGCATCTTCACTACGATCTTAATGTTGGAGTTTCAGAGTTTACTTTAGTTCTAAACCATAATACCCTGCCTACCATACACAATACTGAGCTGATCAGACTCAACACGCGATGGTTTCAGCGTAAACAGTCCAGATTCAAAGGATCTGTATTACTTAGGAAATGATTGGGATAACTCATGGCAAAGTCTGATACTGGATCGACCAGCTCTGATACCAATTATAACGCCCCAACTAAAATATCTAGAATATTTAGTCAAGACATAAATAATGGAATCTGAGTACTATAAATTTAACGAGGTAAAACAAATGAATTACAATTAAATCATTACAACAGTTGATGAGCATCAATAATACAGGGGAAATAGAATAGAATTCCAAGTATACAAGTAAACTAAAACAAAGGAAGACTAAATCGTCTAGTACGATGATCCAAGCACAGCTCCAAATCATCAGCTCCATCCTGGTCCTTGCTCCAGTTAACCTGTCTACCTAAAAAAATTGATTTGGAGTGGGGTGAGACTACTAAGCCTCAGTGAGTCCTACTACCCTCCTAGAGGTGACTACACCGGGGGGGCACCTAAATCAGTCGTACATACTAACATAACTAACATGACATAAATAGCATAATATAAAGGTGTATCACAGATTAGTAAACTCTTATTCATTTTAAACACGAGGTCACTCTGAGGTGAGCAGGTCTCAGAGGCCTGCCATATCCGTCAACCGATTCGGTCATGGCATGCAGCTCACAATAACATATCCTAATGGATTATCCCATTGGGAGTCCATAAAGCGACATCAAAAATCGCACCTAACTGACTGATACTAGTTTAGTTTTTACTACCATAATTTCCCAAGACCCGGGGAGCATACAACCTAATCAAAAGCTAAGTTATGCCCTAATGATAATCTGTGATTAACATTCTGTTAGATATTATATTTAATTATATTACGGCAAACTATCTGACTCTGATGAGGATATAAAACGAGTGTATGTTGTAAGTGCATCAGTTCATCCTCATGTTTTAATAATTGTCAAAACACATGAAAATAGGATTGAACATATTTTGGCAACATTAAAAATGACTTGACAACAAAGAACTATTTTCTAAACCTTGAAAAACTGACTTTTAGGTATTTTGTATCGATACATACATAGTTGTATCGATACATATGTCCTGAAATTACTTCTGTTTGATTTTGTGCATTTTGTATCGATACATACATTGTCTGTATCGATACAAAAGTGGTCTCTCAGAGACAGAACATCATCTGTGTACCAAAGCATATTTGTATGTATCGATACACATCTGTATGTTCTCAAAATCCAAATAGTTCATGATGTATCGAATCATGCTTGCATGCTTCGATACATATCAGTCAAGATTTCAAGATCCTGATATTTGTATCGATACACACCCGTGTTTGTATCGATACAAAGGTCAATATTTCCATTTTTAACGTTGGTCAAAGCATTTGTATCGATACAAATGATCATTTGTATCGATACATGTATGAAAAATTATGCCTAAATTTGCTCATTCTATTTTTACTTTAAATAGCAATGTGTGTGATCTTTTGTTTGTAACACAACTGAGAAAAATCTAGTGAGAACTAGTGAGAAAGCAAGAGTGCTTTGAGAGAAACACTTTGGATACAATTTGGGTGAAAAATTGGGATCAAAGTGTATCCTTCACAAGATCATCATCTTCCATCAAGTTGCAATCATTGAAGATTGAGTATGGGATCAATCCAATAGAAGTTGTACGCTTGGTCGATAACGTTCGGTACGATTCGCGGTGAATCAGAATCGTGATCGGGTTGATTTGCGAAGGAGGTTTGGTTTCTCGCTAGGGATTCAAGATTGTTCGATATCTTGAAGGATCAATCGAGAAGAATTGAAGGACTCAGCTGGACGATTGTTGCAAGGAGTTGCACGGGTAAAATCGTTGGAATCAGAGGGTGAAGATTCGTTCGTCGATTGAGGTTTAGCATAGTTTTACTTTTGAGTCAATATAGGTTTATTGGATTCATTGTAAATTGTGCACTTGTGTTCAAACTGTTTTTTAATCAATAATACTCTCAAATAACCCGTTTGGTTATTTCGGGGGAGACGTACCCGACCGACCGCGAGGACAACACGAAAGCCGGGGAACTCCCTAATCATCTCTTGTGTGTCGATTCGCTTTAAATTCTTACTTTACGTAATTCGCTTATATTTTGTGTCAATTGGAATTTTGTGTTCGTAAGTGTGCACAAAGGTTCAATTGCGATTATCTTGATTGTGATTGAATTTGAATACCGAATCGTATAACTTGCTTGGGACTGTTTTTTGTTAATCGATTAAACTTGGATATTTTGCATTAAGTGTTCCGATAATTTTCCTAGTTCGTTCAAGGCTATACTATCTTTCCTTTGGTCAAAAGGTGCAAAGTAGACTACCGATCCGGTGGTGCTTCCGCGCATTGTTTTTTAATCAAATAATTTTTAAATTGCCGTTGATTAAAGAAGCTACTTATTCAACCCCCCTTCTAAGTGGTAGCCTAGTAGTCTAACAAGTGGTATCACGAGTCCGGTTCAATTTTGCTTGCAAAATTCGGTGGTTTGTGCCAATTATTAGACAACATGGCTTTTGCACCTAAAGGGGCGTATAATAGGGCTCCGATATTCAATGGAGATCATTTTGACTATTGGAAAAGTAGTATGCGTATTCACATCAATTCTTTTGATGGTGAAGTGTGGAATGCTATTGAGAACGGTCCGTTTGTTCCAACAATCACCGATGCTCATGGCATTGTCACCAATAAGCCTATGGCACAATGGAAGGAAGAGGAAAAGAAAAAGGCCAATTACGATGCAAAGGCACAAAATATTTTAATATCATCCCTTGGGATTGATCAATTCTATCATGTGTCACATTGTCAATCGGCTAAGGAAATGTGAGACACATTGGTAACTCACTTTGAAGGTACCAATGATGTAAAGATATCCAAAATTAATACATTGACACAAGAATTTGAGTTGTTCCATATGCTAGATGGTGAGACCATCGAGGATATGCAGAAACGATTTATCAAAATAACCAACAAGTTACACGGTTTGGGAAAGCCAATCACAAATCAAGATGCCACTAACAAAATTTTAAGATGTCTTAGTAGGTGTTGGCAACCGAAGGTCACCGCGATTAAGGAGGCGAATGATCTTACTACTTTGAGTCTTACAACTTTGTTTGGCAAGCTTACGGAACATGAACAAGTACTAAACTTGTTAGAAAAGCATGAGAAAAGTGAGAAAAAGGGAAAGCACAATGACAAGGATAAGGAAAAGGAAAAGGATAAGAGGTCCATTGCTCTAAAGACCTCCACATCCAAGTCCACCAAGTCTAAAAAGGTAGAGCATGTGGAAAGTAGCTCAAGCAAAGACGATTCCGATGATGAGGAAATGGGGCTCTTCGTTCGACGCTACAATAGGTATGTGAGAAAGAATGGGATAAGACATTCCGATGAGAATCTTAAGTAGTTTCGGAAAGATAGTGTTTACCGTCGGAAGAATGAAGATGCTAGGTACTCCAAGAAAGGAATATGTTATGAGTGCGGCCAAGTTGGTCACTACAAGCCGGATTGTCCTAATCTCAAAAGAAAAGAGAATGAGTCATCTTCAAACAAAAGGAGGAGCAAAGGAAAGAAAGCTTATGTTGCATGGGAGAGTAGTAGCTCTTTTTCTCATTCATCATCAAGCTCTAGTTCAAGTGATGAAGGCGAATTGGCTAATTTCACAACTCATCATCACAAAAAGAAGGATAAAGCTCCCAAAAAGGTAAACCAAAATCCCTCTAGCTCATATACTTTGTTAGAATATCATGATTTGCAAAGTGCATTTGAGGTCCTATGTAGTGAAACTAGGAAAGCTTTCAAACGATTAAAAGAAATTATAAAAGTTAACAAAGCTCTTGAAAAGAAAGTTTCCGAAACGGAAGAAGAGTTGAAAGCTTTCAAAGTATCATTATTAGAAAGGTCAAGTACAAGTCATGATAATGGTGATATAGTTGGTTGTGATAATTGTATCACTTTGTCAAAAAATATTAAGACTCTTAAGGACAAAGTGGAAAATTCATCAAAACCTAGAGTCTCTCATCAAGTTGATCCAAAACATTTTCGAAACAATTTGAAAGTCAAAAATAAAAATTCTAAACATTTCAAAATGGATCAAAAGAAGAGTGACTCACATATCACTTGTCACTATTGTTGTTGTGAAGGCCATACCATTGCAAAATGTAAAGCTAGGAAATTGTTGGTACCTAAGGGCGTATTGCAATGGATGCCAAAACTCAACAAAGTTTGTTTACCTCACCAACTAGGACCCAACATGAGTTGGGGACCTATTTCAAATGTCTAAGTATGTAGGGAAGCGTCTTGAAACCATTGACAAAAGACACCGACAACAATGGAGTTCAAGACTTACGATCAATGAAAGTGATGAGAAAAGCTTCAACTCAACATCTACAATGGTGTGGAAATTGATCACTTCCTCCACCTAACACTTAAAGGGAAGATTCTATTCTCTACCTTTACCTTTATATTTGTTTTACTTAGCATTTGAATATTGGCTCATATACACAACTTCTACCTTAATGTGATATTTGACTTGATAGTTGTCTCATCCTTCATTTCCAAGAATTTTGCTCAAAGATATTGATAAGTCTTTGAGACTCATACGTCTTAAATAGGGATTTGACAAAAATCATTACAATTGTCATATTAAGTTCATACTTGGTTTGTATATGTTTATTTGGTTCTTATATATGTGACTTTATGAGCATACATAGACATATATTTTCATACGATTGATTTTGGTACTTGATTCATTTATGTGGAAGCTTTATCATGCATATATGGTTCAACATGTGTTCTCATGTTATAATGTGCTTTGGTATTATTTTTGCTCACATACATAAGGATGTACCTTGTTGATTATATGTGTTTCATACATACATGTTATTTTGGATAATTTTGTTTGTATGGATAATCATGTTATGTTTATGCTTTTGTTGCATTGTTTTGTTTATTTCGTCCCATATTTTGGTATGTTACTTGTTTACAAATGTCGATGTGTTTCAATACTCATGAGTTGGTTTATGGATTGTTGTTCTACATTCCATGTTTTATCATGATATTTGGTATTCGTCATTGATATATTTTTGGCATATCTTTGTATGTATTTATTTTGATTAGGAGACTATATCATAAAGTGCATTTCGACAAATGTAAGTGCACGATGTGATCATTGATTAAAAATTGCTTGGACTTGTTACTTCTAATGTGCTCTCTTCTTCTTTTTGATATTGTCAAAGGGGGAGAGATTTGGATGCACAAGCTAAAGATGATCAAAACGCATTATGGCATCAACTCAGGGGGAGCGAGCTTATTTGATGACTAGCCTTGGTGTTTTAATTGCGTCTGTACTACATTGCTATTTTTATTTGCATAATAGGTATAGGCTTAGTTTAGCTTATGCATAGTTTTGACAATTATTATGGCATCAACTCAGGGGGAGCGAGCTTATTTGATGACTAGCCTTGGTATTTTAATTGCGTCTGTATTACATTGCTATTTTTATTTGTATAATAGGTATAGGCTTAGTTTAGCTTATGCATAGTTTTGACAATTATCAAATAGGGAGAGAATATAATAGGTAACTTATAATAATGAATATAACGCCCCAACTAAAATATCTAGAATATTTAGTCAAGACATAAATAATGGAATCTGAGTACTATAAATTTAACGAGGTAAAACAAATGAATTACAATTAAATCATTACAACAGTTGATGAGCATCAATAATACAGCGGAAATAGAATAGAATTCCAAGTATACAGGTAAACTAAAACAAAGGAAGACTAAATCGTCTAGTACGATGATCCAAGCTCAGCTGCAAATCATCAGCTCCATCCTGGTCCTTGCTCCAGTTAACCTGTCTACCTAAAAAAATTGATTTGGAGTGGGGTGAGACTACTAAGCCTCAGTGAGTCCTACTACCCTCCTAGAGGTGACTACACCGGGGGGGCACCTAAATCAGTCGTACATACTAACATAACTAACATGACATAAATAGCATAATATAAAGGTGTATCACAGATTAGTAAACTCTTATTCATTTTAAACACGAGGTCACTCTGAGGTGAGCAGGTCTCAGAGGCCTGCCATATCCGTCAACCGATTCGGTCACGGCATGCAGCTCACAATAACATATCCTATTGGATTATCCCATTGGGAGTCCATAAAGCGACATCAAAAATCGCACCTAACTGACTGATACTAGTTTAGTTTTTACTACCATAATTTCCCAAGACCCGGGGAGCATACAACCTAATCAAAAGCTAAGTTATGCCCTAATGATAATCTGTGATTAACATTCTGTTAGATATTATATTTAATTATATTACTGCAAACTATCTGACTCTGATGAGGATATAAAACGAGTGTATGTGGCTTTGTTTAGAAATTAAAAATATAGGTCAATTCTGTACAAGCTCGCTATGGCGAGTCACCAGCTCGCCATGGCGAGATTAAAGGTCCTGACCTAAATCAACTCGCTGTGGCGAACAGAAGCTCGCCATGGCGAGTTTCATCAGCCCAGAACCCAGCTCGCCATGAATGCTCGCCAACTACTCGCTGTAGCGAGTTCATGCAGAAATTACCCTGTTTTGCTAAAATCATAGTTTTTCAGAAATAACACTTACAATCCTCATTTAACCAGTGCAGCAAGATATCATACATAATATTAAAACAGAATGGAGGGAAACTTGGGATTTAATTCCCATCACACAACAATTCCTAATTTTTCCTAATTTATCATGCAAATTTAGATTAATGGGGAATCTAGCTAAACTAGCCTAAAGAACCCACCTGTAAAAGAAGCTTAATTCTGACTATGCGTTTTCCCTACGGCTTAGAAATCAATTCTGGTTGTTTCAAGGAGTCCCCAATAGTGCCTCCAACACCCTAGCATCAAATTTCCACACTTATAGAGCATTTCTGCCCTGAGAGACTCGCCAGGCGAGCTCTTACTCGTTACAGCGTGTACACCAGAATTTTCAGCACAACTCAGCATCAGATTCCCAACTTCAAAATGCTCTACAGACTTCAATTTTAAGGCAAAACCTACGACGTTTGCACTCAAAACGAAGGGAATTTTGTTAGCTATCCATAGAAAAAGGAGTCGTTTTAAACGGAGTTACGAGGAGAGAGTAATTACCGTTTAAATACAGCCCTATCCAAACACGATTTCTGGAAAATCCTGTGTTGAACACTCTACTTCAAAAATTCGTACAGAACTCAATTCTCAACGAAAATTCATGAAACCAGCGCTAAAATGAACGTATTCAAGTTAGCTTTCTATTCCAAAAAGAATCATTCGAATCGGAGTTGTGAGGAGTGAAAACTTACTGTTTTAGTGAAGGGCTGTTTCCAAATACGGGTTTCATGAACTTCTTTCCAAATTGCTCCAATGTTCAAATCCTAGTTCCTTTGACCCGTAATACTCTTGTGCAAGATGGAAAACATCAGAAATTGAATTTTAGATGGCTGAGAGGGGCACGAATTTAGTAGGGAAAAGAGGATATGAATGATTCTTACCTTAATGTGAAACCTAGAACCTAAGGAACATGAATCGATGATTGCATGTTGATTTGGAGTGAAGCTTGATGGAAGATTGTGGTGTTGTTGCTGCTGTTGGCGTGAGGGAGATGAGAGCTTCCTGACTTTGTGTTTCAGGAAGTAGTGAAATGAACTAAGGGATATTTTGTTTCTTTTATAAACTTTTTCTATGGGTAATTCCCATCATACCCCTTCACTTACTACCACTTAACTCTTATTCCTCAAAATCCCTTTTAATTTCAAGTAATTCCCCAACAATTTTCTCCCAATTAATATTCTTTTATTAATTGAGGTTTGGGGTGTTACAATGAAACCCTAGAATCAAACTTTGTTCCTGCTCGAAACAGATCTGACTTCAAGATGTTGCCACATCCTGCACCACATCAGAAACCTGTGAACAAAAGAAAATCCACTTCCTTGAAGTGTCACTATTGTGGTAAGTATGGCCATATCAAATCCTTCTGCTATAAGCTCTATGGTTATCCAAGGAAGAAGCCTCAAGCTAGATTATACCATAGAATGGCCAGAACCAGGAAAGAATGGAAGCCAAAAATCAAAGTAGCTGCTCATATAGCTTACACATCCTTCAGAGCCTCATCTAAAGAAGATTGGTACTTTGATAGTGGGTGTTCAAGACACATGACAGGTGAAGAAAGGTTTCTGGAAGACATCAAGTCATATAATTCAAGTTATGTGACCTTTGGTGATGGTGTTAAAGGACAAATCATGGGAGTTGGGAAACTAATCAGCAATAGTTTGCCCAAGCTTGACAATGTTCTGTTTGTCAAAGGACTAAGAGTTAATCTAATCAGTATTAGCCAACTATCTGATCAAGGGCTTAAGGTTGACTTCTCAAAGAATGAGTGTCTGGTCACTAATGACAAAGGTGAATTATTAATGAAAGGAACCAGATCAGAAGACAACTGCTACTTATGGGTTCCTCAAGAGACCACTCAGCCTACCACATGTCTTATCAGTCAAGAAGATGAAGCAAGACTATGGCGCCAAAGTTATGAGCATCTAAGTCTTAAGGGAATGAACAAACTTGTTCCTGAAGAAGACATCAGAGGGCCACCAAAGCTCACTATTGAAGAAGGAAATATATGTGGTAAAGGTCAGATTGACAAGCAAATCCAGAAGTCACATCCAATTTTTCAACATCAAGTGACATTTAAAGTGCATGATGTGGAACCAAATGTGGTCACATCAGACCTCCAACCTGAAGACTCTGAAGTTGAAGAAAATTCTGAGAAAGCAGATCAAGAGTCAGATAAAGGTCACACAAGCAAGGGTTCTTCCATCAGAATTCTGAAGAATCATCCTAAAGAGCTCATCACAGGAAATCCAGAATTACCAGTCATGACTAGGTCAAGGGAGGTAATCTCCAATGCTTGCTTTGTATCCACCATAGAACCAAAGAATGTTAAGGATGCCTTGACAGATGAATGTTGGATTAATGCAATGCAAGAAGAATTGAACGAGTTCAAGAGGAATGAGGTGTGGGACTTAGTTCTAAGACCTGATGAGGTCAACATCATAGGCACCAAGTGGGTGTATAGAAACAAGTCTGATGAAAATGGTGTTGTCACAAGAAACAAGGCCAGGCTTGTAGCACAAGGATACTCTCAGATTGAAGGTGTAGACTTTGATGAAACCTTTGTTCCAGTAGCTCGTCTTGAGTCTATAAGGTTACTTCTAGGAGTGGCATGTATTTTGAAGTTCAAGCTTTTTCAAATGGATGTGAAGAGTGCTTTCCTCAATGGGTACTTGAATGAAGAAGTATATGTAGCACAGCCAAAGGGATTTATTGATCCTAATCTCCCAGATCATGTCAACAGATTGAAGAAAACTCTGTATGGATTGAAGCAAGCTCCTAGGGCTTGGTATGAAAGGCTAACCAAGTTTCTTCTACAGCAAGGGTACAAAAAGGGTGAAACGGACAAGACCTTGTTTGTGAGACAAGAAAAAGGAAAGCTCATGATAGCACAAATCTATGTAGATGATATTGTGTTTGGTGGCATGACAGATGCTTTGGTGAAACAATTTGTGCATCAAATGCAATCTGAATTTGAGATGAGCCTTGTAGGTGAATTAACCTATTTTCTTGGTCTACAAGTAAAGCAAATGGAGGACACAATATTCATCTCTCAAAGCAAATATGCCAAGAATATTGTGAAGAAGTTTGGAATGGAGAGTGCAACACACAAGAGAACTCCTGCAGCAACTCATATTAAACTCACCAAGGATGAGAAATGTGTCAGTGTTGATCAAAGCCTATACAGAAGCATCATTGGCAGTCTACTTGACCTCACAGCAAGTAGGCCTGATATCTCCTTTACAGTTGGTGTATGTGCTAGATACCAAGCTGAACCTAAGATGAGTCATCTCACACAAGTCAAGAGAATTCTGAAGTATGTGAACGACACAAGTGACTATGGTATCATGTACTCTCATGATGAAGACTCAAGGTTGACAGGGTATTGTGATGCTGACTGGGCAGACAGTTCAGATGATAGAAAGAGTACCTCAGGTGGATGTTTCTGAGCAACAACCTAATTTCATGGTTCAACAAGAAACAGAATTGTGTAGCTCTTTCAACAGCAGAAGCTGAGTACATCGCAGCAGGAAGCAGTTGTTCTCAATTGCTTTGGATGAAGCAGATGCTGAGTGAGTACAATGTGGAGCAAGATGTGCTCACATTATACTGTGACAATATGAGTGCTATAAATATTTCCAAGAATCCTATCCAACACAGTAGGACCAAGCACATTGATATTCGTCACCATTTTATCAGGGATCTAGTTGAAGACAAGGTTGTGATCTTAGAACATGTAGCCACAGACAATCAACTGGCTGACATTTTTACAAAGGCTTTGGATGCAAATAAGTTTGAAACATTAAGAGGCAAACTTGGTATTTGCCTTCTTGATGACCAATAGCAATTTTGCTATTGAAGCGTGCAACGGAGACCTGCCTACTACTTCCGTTTGTTTATGCACGCTATCCAAAGGCAGTCATCACAGATTTTTCTCAACATAATATGTCAAGACTATTCCACCCTTCTTACTGTGATGAACTATGAAGAAGATCCTGATGTAGAGCTCAATGTGGTCCACATTGGAGCCTCTGAGAAGAAGAAGCCTTATCTAGAGCTGAAGACTACAAATCCTGCTATCTGCAAGAGCATTACTGAAGGCAAGGTCAAAGAATGACCTTTTTATGGAAGGAGTAGATTATGTGCAAAACAACTCAAAAGCATTTAAGTTTGTAAGCATAGGGCATAATCATAATCATAATCATAGCAATATGGATGATTCATTATGCTTAGTCATGATCATCGAAATATGGATGACTTTTATGCTTAGGATCACAGTCATAGAAATATGGGTGATTCACATCACAGTCATAGCAATATGGGTGACTTAGTTACAATCATAGAAATATGGGTAACTTGTACTTGCTTAACTATGAATGCACATACAACAACCATGAAGAATGAAGACTACAAGACTATGGATTGCTGGATTATATGGATTCTGTGAAGACAACTACTGAAGAAATTGAAGACTACTGAAGCATCTTTTTTTGAAGACCTTGGTCATGTGGTGATGCTTAGATCATTTGTCAAAGATCCATCTACTCTGTATATTGCACATTTAAATAACCCCAGTACTATTTGATTACTCTTTCTGTTCTTAAAACTTTTTGTCAACATTATGGCTAAAAAGGGGGTGAAAAGATAAGTAGTATATCCAGGGGGAGTAAAAGGTAAGGTAGTGCAAAACGTTTACTCTGGTACATGATGTGGTACCAGATGTGTGCACATCGTTTGTAGACAGATTGTGCTTATATTCTGCACATCTTTTTAAAGACTTTGAAGAACCAGACGAATGAAGACTGATCCTTTGAAGACTGATGAAGATGGTGCTTGAATTTAGGGGGAGTAAAGATTTTACTGAAGCTGCTGAAGACACTTCCCCTCTTTACTGTGTGCATGATTCATCACCATGCTTGTATGTTGGGAGTTTTATTCTCTCAGAAGATTGAGGCAAGATTCCGCTGCTGCAACGCCTCTGATGTTCTAATGATTCTCTCCAAAGTCTAGCTGGCTGACTCCAAAGGTTATTTTAGCCACAATTTGCCAAAGGGGGATATTGTTAGTGTTTTCAACCTGCAAGGTTGAGTTTATTTTAGGGTTGGCTTCATTTGTTAAAATAAGCCTTTGGTCCAGATGTGATGACTGATGTGCACACATGTGGTACCTGAACTGAATACCCTATAAACGCGCTTTCAAAATGTTGTGAATTCGTAAATCTCACACCAATAACCTTGATGTGTGGAGCAATTAGAATAAGTAATCAATCAAGCAGAAATAGCAATAATAATCCGAACAAACAAATAACGAAAGCGATAAAGGGACACACAATATTGTTTACCTAGTTCGGCCAAATAAAGACCTACGTCTGGGGGAGAGACCAGCTCTCCGTTCCACTATCAAATCAAGTTCTCAGTCACAAAGATAATCTCCAAAGAGTTACAAGAAAAAGTCTCAAATCCTAATTCTACCCTTTGCCCGAATTTCTTCTCGTGGCCGAGAAATTCAATTTGAAAGTGTTTCCCAAGGTGTTGAATCAATCCCCAACCCTAGAGTATTGCCAAGATGTTAATCTTATAACCCTAGACTTATGTCGGCTCAGAAATAACCTTAAAACCCTGTTAAACTACAGAAAACGCAAAAACAACATATATATAGCGTATCTGCGCCATGGCGCCCTCACGAGGGCTCGTGGCCGCGCCATGGCGCCAGCACCCGAGGCCCTGCGCCCTGGCGCCTGTAGACCTACGCCATGGCGCCCTCACGAGGGCTCGCCTGCCTGTTGCCTGCTTCCTGCTGCCTGTTGAGCCCTCACCAGGGCCTGCAACAGCTTGAAGTTTAAAAGGCAATTTCACAACAAATCACCACCTTGCCTTTAAAACGATGGTGATGCCAACTTCCCACCAACCACCGTGCTGCTCTCTCCAACCTTCACCTACTCCTCGACGAAGTTAATCAAGTCCAAGCAATGCTTGAACTTTTCTCTAGGTAACGATTTGGTGAACATGTCCGCCGGATTCTCTTCCGATGCAACTTTCTCCACCATGATTTCCTTTGTCTCAATCATGTCTCTCACAAAATGCAACCGGATGTCAATGTGCTTTGTCCTCTCATGATACACCTGATGATTTGCCAAATGAATGGCACTCTGACTGTCACAATGTATCTTTACACACCCTTAACGAATCCCCATTTCACCAATCATACCCTTCAACCATATGGCTTCCTTGACCCCTTCAACAAGAGCTATGTATTCTGCTTGAGTCGTCGACTAGGCTACAACAGACTGTTGATTTGCCTTCCATGTTACCGCTGTTCCAAACAATGTAAATACAAAACCAGACAACGATTTTCTAGTATCTACATTACCTGCATAGTCCGCATCCACATAACCTTCCAAAGCTTCCCTACCCGGATCAGTTCTAGTATACTTGAGACCACTCTTCAAGGTTCCGTTCAAATACCTCAACACCCACTTCAAAGCTTGCCAATGAACTTGGCCCGGATTTGCCATAAACCGACTTACCACACTAATTGCATAGGATAAATCCGGTCTACTACAAACCATACCATACATGATTCTTCCAACCCCACTTGCATAGGGAGTACCTTCCATCTTCTTTTTCTCATCCTCGGATTGAGGACACTGTTTAATTAACAACTTTGAATGGTGACCAAGTGGCGTATTCACTACCTTAGAATCTGACATTCTAAACCGCTCCACCACTTTCTTCAAATAATCATGCTGAGATAAGAACAACACACCTTTACTCCGATCCCTCACGATATCCATACCAAGTATCTTCTTCGCATTACCAAGATCCTTCATCTCAAATTCACCATTTAATTTCACCTTGAGTTGTTGAATCTCATGCTTGTCAGAACTTGCAATAAGAATATCATCTACATAAAGAAGAAGGTAGAGGATGACTTTCTCATCCTTCTTCATCATGTACACACAACTGTCATAGTTGCTTCTCACAAAACCAGTCTTTAATAAGAAATGATCAAACCGACGATACCACTGCCTTGGACTCTGCTTCAACCCATACAAAGATTTCTTCAACAAACAAACTTTAGAGTTGTCTTCCACAAAACCTTCAGGTTGTTGCATGTAGATTGTCTCTTCTAATTCACCATGCAAGAAAGCGGTCTTCACATCCATCTGTTCTAACTCAAGATCATACATGTTCACAATTGCCATAAGTACCCTTATAGAACAATGCTTCACCACAGGTGAGAAGATTTCATTATAGTCAATTCCTTCCACCTGTGTAAAGCCCTTGGCTACAAGTCTTGCTTTATACCTTGGTGCTTCGACCCCTGGTATACCTTCTTTCCTCTTGAACACCCACTTGCTACCAACTACCCTTTTGTTCTTAGGTAGTGGAACAAGCTCCCAAGTCTGGTTCTTCTCCAATGAAAGCATTTCCTCTTCCATTGCCTTCAGCCAGTCTTTACTATCTATGCTTTCTGATGCTTCCCTGAAGTTCTTTGGTTCTGAGTCTTGCACCTCTTCAGCTGCATTCAAAGCATAACAAATAAGGTCAGCATAACCGTATCTATTAGGTGGAGTAATAACTCTCCTCTCCCTATCTCGTGCTAGCTGATAGTCCAGAGCAGTTATTGGTTGGCTTCCACTCTCCTCAGGTACCAGAGTCTGATTCTCCTCTTCACCCTCATCAGTGGAAGGCTCCACCTCAAACTGAATTCTCTCTACCCCCGTTTCTGGTCTAGTCTCTAGGTCTTTGCACTTCATCCCATATGAGTCTCATCAAAAGTAACTTCCCTGCTTATAATAAATTTTGATCCTCCAGGTTCCATCTTCCACAGTTTATAACCTTTCACACCTTCAGGATAACCAATGAACACACACTTTACAGCTCTAGCATCAAGTTTGTCCTGTCTGACATGTGCATACGCTAGTGCTCCAAAGACTTTCAAGTTGGAGTAGTCTGCCGGCCTGCCACTCCAAACCTCCATAGGTGTCTTCAGATCAATACCTGTTGATGGACATATGTTGATCAAATATGTTGCAGTACTAACAGCTTCTCCCCAGAAACTTTTCGGTAGTCCAGCTCCCAACAGCATACACCTCACCCGCTCCAACAAGGTCCTGTTCATTCTTACAGCAAGACCATTCTGCTGCGGTGTGTATGCAACGGTTCTATGCCTCTTTATATCTTTTTTCCTGCAAAACTCATTAAACTGCTCTGAAACAAACTCCAGGCCATTGTCAGTTCTCAAAACTTTCAGTTTAGTTCCATTTTGATTTTCTATTAAGGTATGCCATTCCTTAAACTTTTCAAATGTGTTACTTTTATTTTTAATAATGTGCACCCATACCCTTCTAGAATAATCATCAATAATGCTAAGAAAATATGAACCTCCCCCATGAGTTGAAACTGATGCTGGACCCCAAAGATCCGAATGAACATACTCAAATGGTCTACTAGATTTATGTACTCCCACCCCAAACTTCACCTTGTGTTGTTTGCCTAGTGTACAATTATCACAGAAATCTAGTTTGTTCAATTTCTCTTTTCCTAGCAAGCCCTGTTTAGCTAATTCAACTAAACCTCTCTCACTGACATGCCCCAACCTCAAATGCCATAGTTTAGTTATGTCCTCAGTTTCTACACTAACAGTTAATGCATTAGAAATAACAGTGGAACCATCTAAAATATAAAGTCCATTAATTTTAGACCCTTTAGCTATTACTAATGCACCATGAGAAATTCTCACCACACCACGTTCAATTCTAGTGCAATAACCTAGACCATCAAACATGCTAATAGAAATTAAATTTCTCTTAAGTTCAGGGATATACCTCACATTCTTCAAAAGAAAGTCACGGTCATCAAACATTTTCAGTCGGATAGAACCCATACCTTGAACCTTGCACGCCTTATTGTTACCAAGACGCACAACTCCACCTTCTTTCAATTCCAAGGTCTCAAAGTACTCCTTTCTCGGACAGATGTGATATGAGCATCCTGAGTCCATGACCCAGCTTTTCTCAGGTTCCCAATTAGTCACAGTTAGTGCTCCTGCACTCTCATAACCTTCCTCTTCACTAACGGCTATCTGAGCAGACGAACCACCACCATTACCACCGCCGCCTCTCTGAGGACAGTCCTTCTTGAAGTGACCTGGTGTGTGGCAATGATAACACTTGAATTTTGTTGTGTCACCATTACCTCTAGGCCTAGACTTAGACCTATGCTTCTTCCCTTTTCCTTTACCGTGATTTTCACTCCTGCCCCTTGAGATATTCAAGCCTTCTCCACTATCATCAACCTTCAAGTCTCTAAACCTTGTCAGTTCCTTGGTTCTCAGAGCTGCTTGGACTTCTTCCAAGGTGATAGTGCCCTCTTTGACATAAAGCAAAGCATCCTTGAAATTCTCTAGTGACTTTGGAAACGCACACAACAGATGGAAAGTCTTATCCTCATCTTCAAGATTCACGTCGATGTTCGCCAAATCATCAATAATCTTATTGAACTCATCCAGTTGCTCCATAACCGGCTTATTTTCAACCATACGAAAGAAGTACAATTGTTGTTTCAGTAACTGCTTATGTGCCAGGGACTTGGTCATATACAATGCATCAAGTTTGGTCCACATAGCAGCAGCAGTCTTCTCCTTGGCTACCTCTCTCAAAACCTTATCACCGAGGCACAAAATAATAGCACTGAGTGCTTTCTCATCCATCTCAGTTTTCTCCGCATCTGAGAGATCAGCCGGCATGTGTTCCACCCCCTTCAGCGCCTGTTCACACTTCTGTTGGATTAGTATTGCACTTGTCTTCACCTTCCATAGACCGAAGTCATTACTCCCGGTGAATTTCTCGATGTCCCACTTAGAACCCATGATACTTAATTCTTTTGATCCTTTGCCCCACGGTGGGCGCCAATTGTTGTGAATTCGTAAATCTCACACCAATAACCTTGATGTGTGGAGAAATTAGAATAAGTAATCAATCAAGCATAAATAGCAATAATAATCCGAACGAACAAATAACGAAAGCGATAAAGGGACACACAATATTGTTTACCCAGTTCGGCCAAATAAAGACCTACGTCTGGGGGAGAGAGCAGCTCTCCGTTCCACTATCAAATCAAGTTCTCAGTCACCAAGATAATCTCCAAAGAGTTACAAGAAAAATTCTCAAATCCTAATTCTACCCTTTGCCCGAATTTCTTCCCGTGGCCAAGAAATTCAATTTGAAAGTGTTTCCCAAGGTGTTGAATCAATCCCCAACCCTAGAGTATTGCCAAGATGTTAATCTTATAACCCTAGACTTATGTCGGCTCATAAATAACCCTAAAACCCTGTTAAACTACAGAAAACGCAAAAACAACATATATATAGCGTATCTGCGCCATGGCGCCCGCACGAGGGCTCGTGGCCGCGCCATGGCGCCAGCACCCGAGGCCCTGCGCCCTGGCGCCCGCAGACCTGCGCCATGGCGCCCTCACGAGGGCTCGCGTGCCTGTTGCCTGCTGCATGCTTCCTGCTGCCTGTTGAGCCCTCACCAGGGCCTGCAACAGCTTCAAGTTTAAAAGGCAATTTCACAACACAAAATATTTGCGTGTGATCTTTGAAAAAGATTTGTTTTGAAACAAACATATCCACGCTAGCTTGCGCGCCAAGGAACGAGCTGAAAGATTGATGAAGATTCAGAAAATATTTAAAAAGCTGAAGATTCAAAAAGATTTAAAACAAAACTTATCTTTTATTTAAAGATCGTATCTTTTATTAAAAGATTAAGTTTGTTTTTTTGAAGACTACAACAAACAGCTACCAGATCTCGTTCTATATAAAGGAATGCTGAAGACATGTTTTATTCACTGAAATCAATATTCATAAATCTAGTCTTTTGGATTTCAAGTCTTTGTCCCTAGGATTTCTAGTTTCGTTTGAAACTTGAATTAGGGTTGTATTTAGCTCTTAAGCTTTTAAGCATAGAGCTGTTCTTTTCTTGGTTCTAGTTTGAAACAAGATTTGAACTTTGAATCACTCAAAGCTTTGAAGCAAGAGTTGATTCTTTAGTTTAGGAGTGTGTCTCCATTATTGAGTTTGTCAAAATCCTTGTGGTATAGCAAGGTTCTTGTGGGAACAAGATTGTATAATTCCTTGTGGTGGCAAGGTACTTGCGGGAGCAAGACTAAAATTCCTTGTGGTAGAGCAAGGTCCTTGCGGGAGCAAGGTGGATAGGCTGGGAATTGACTGGGGGAAGTCATATCTTGTGGAGGAGCAAGGTAGGGTTACACAAGGTAGTATCTAAGCGAGAGGTTGTAAACGGGGAGTTTAAGCTTTGAATTAGAGCTATCATAGTGGATTCATTCCTGGATTGGTATCCCCCAGAAGTAAGTGAGTTGCACTGAACTGGGTTAACAAACTCATTGTGTTCTTTATCTTCTGCACTTTATTTTCCTTGTTCATCAAGTTATCGTATGTTTATGATGTTGGCACATTAGGCAACACATCGTATACCTAAACCCTAACGTGCACCACATCACGCTGCACATCTGTAACTTGTTACCGGAATTTCAATTTGATTAGGAAACTTTATCATATAGTGCATTTCGACAAATGTAAGTGCACGATATGACTATGGTTAAAAATGTTTGAACTTGATACTTCTAATGAGTTCTCTTCTTCTTTTTGATATTGTCAAAGGGGGAGAGATTTGGATGCACAAGCTAAGGATAAATAGCTAAAGAAGTCTTGAATATTATCAACAATGTCAATCGCATTATGGCATCAACTCAGGGGGAGCGTTGCTTATTGTTAGCCTTGGTGTTATTTGCCTCTGTATACATATTGCTATTTTATTGCATATTAGGTATAGGCTTAGTTAGCTTATGCATAGTTTTGACAATTATCAAAAAGGGGGAGAATGTAAGTGCACCAGTTCATCCTCATGTTTTAATAATTGTCAAAACACATGAAAATAGAGTAGAACATATTTTGGCAACATTACAAATGACTTGACAGCGAAAAACTATTTTTAACACTTTGAAAAATTGCTTTTAGGTATTATGTATCGATACACATGTATCGATACAAATGTCCTGAAATTACTTCAGACTGATATTGTGCAATATGTATCGATACAAAAGTTGTTTCTCAGAGGCAGAAAGTCACTTGTGTATCGAATCATGCTTGCATGTATCGATACACACCTATGCCTCTCAGAAATCCAGAAAGAACATGATGTATCGAATCATGCCTGCATGATTTGATACATATCAGTCAAGATTTCAAGAAACTGATATATGTATCGATACACACTCGTGTTTGTATCGATACATAGGTCAAATCTTTCATTTTTAACGCTGGTCAAAGGGTTTGTATCGATACAAATCATCAATTGTATCGATACATGTCTGTGAATTTTTGCCTAAATTTGCTCAATTCTATTCTCTCTTTAAATAGCAATGTGATGTGTCATTGTAATCAGAGGAAACCAGTGAGAAAGTTCAGAAAACGCTTTGGGATTCAAATTGAGTGAAAATTTGGATCAAAGGTTTTATTCATCATAAGTTCATCATCTTCATCAAGTTTGCAATCAAATTGAAGTTTGAGTATGGGATCAATTCAATAGAGATTGCACATTTGTTTGATAACATCCGGTACGGTTCGCGGTGAATCAGAATCGTGATCGGGTTGAATTGTGACGAAGGTTTTGGTTTCTCTCAAAGGGTTCAAGGTGCGAATCTTGAGGTTCAACAACAAGAAGCGAAGGACTCAGCTGGACGATCGAGTGCGGATTGGCACGGGTCAGATCGTTGGAATCAGAGGGCGAAGCTTCGTTGTGTGTTGAGGTTTATTCGCATAGTTTACTTTTGATTCGTTATAGAGTTATAAGTTTCAATTGTAAATTGTGCACTTGTGTTCATCATTTTTTATCAATATACTCTCAAATAACCCGTTTGGTTATTTGGGGGGAGACGTACCCGGCCGACCGCGAGGACGACACGAAAGCCGGGGAACTCCCTAATCAAACCCTTTGTGTCTCTCTCTCTCAATCTTTTACTTTTCATAATTTCGTTAATTTTGAATCAATTGAATTTTTCGTGTTCGTATTGGTACACCAAAAATTCAATTGTTATTGCTTGATTGTGATTGGATTAAAATTGATATTTGTAACTTGCTTGGGGTTGATTTTAATTCAAACGTTTATATTCAATTAATTTTGAACTCGATCATTTCCAAATCTTTTCATAATCGTTCAAAGGCTATACTACGTTTCCTTTGATCAATCGGTGCATAGACTACTGATCCGGTGGTGCTTCCGCGCGCACGATTGAAACAAACAATTTTTTTTTAAAACCTACATTGTTTCAAGGATCACTTATTCAACCCCCCTTCTAAGTGATAGCCAAGTAGTCTAACACCTTTCTCATCAGTTTTATTTTTATAGATCCATTTTGTGCCTATGACATTCACTTTATCAGGTCTTGGAACCAGATCCCACACTTCACTTCTCTTGAATTGATTCAATTCCTCTTGCATTGCTTCAATCCAGAATTCATCAGTGAGAGCTTCTTTCACATTTTTAGGTTCAAACATGGAAACAAAGCAAGAATTTGCTACCGCATCATTGGATCTTCTAGTGGTGATTCCTTGTTTAGGATTTCCAATGACAAGCTCCAAGGGGTGATTCTTCTGGACCCTTACAGATGGTCCTTTGTTCTGAGTGGTTTGATTAGTGGTATCAGCTGTAATATCTTCTATAATCTCTTCTTGTCTAGCATCAGATTGTTCTTCTAGACTATGATCATCAATGACAGGACCTGATGTTCCAACATCGTATTCCACATTGTCAACCTTCTCAGTCTCTACATCATTTACTACCACATTGTAGGATTCCATAACAACTTTTGTTCTTGAATTGTATACTCTGTATGCTCTGCTGTTAGTAGAGTATCCAAGGAAAATCCCTTCATCACTCTTGGGATCAAGTTTTCTTCTCTGTTCCCTATCTGCCAGAATATAACACTTGCTTCCAAACACATGAAAATGCTTGACCATTGGTTTTCTTTCTCTCCATAACTCATATAGAGTAACAGATGTACCCTTTCTTATAGTCACTCGGTTGTGTATATAGCAGGCTGTGTTCATTGCTTCAGCCCAGAAGTGGTAGGGTAGGGCTTTTGCATGTAACATAACTCTAGCTGATTCTTGAATAGTCCTGTTCTTTCTTTCCACCACACCATTCTATTGAGGAGTTATGGGTGATGAGAACTCATGCTTAATCCCTTCACTAGCACAGTACTCACTGAATTTCTCATTTTCAAACTCTCTCCCATGGTCACTTCTGATTCTCACAATCCCACAATTCTTTTCTCTTTGAACTTGAGTGGATAGGGTTTTGAAAATATCAAATGTGTCAGACTTTTCTCTAATAAAATTCACCCAGGTATATCTCGAAAAGTCATCTACTACCACAAAGGCATACCTTTTTCCTCCTAAGCTTTCAACTTGCATAGGCCCCATAAGGTCCATATGTAGAAGTTCTAGAGTTCTTGAAGTTACCTGATGTTCCAATATTGGATGCGACATCCTGGTTTGTTTTCCAATCTGACATTCTCCACAGATACTTCCCTCTGTAATTTTCAGTTTGGGAAGCCCTCTGATTGCCACAACAGTAACAGCCTTCTTCATTCCACTTAGGTTTAGATGACCAAGTTTCTGGTGCCACAGTTGAACTTCATCTTCTTTACCAAGTAGGCATTTTCCTAGCTGTGCTTCTTCATGAGATACCCACAAGTAACAATTGTCTTTGGACCTGGTACCTCTCATCAGAATTTCACCTTCATCATTGCTAACAAGACATTCTCCTTTTGTAAAGTTTACCATCAATCCTTGATCACACAATTGGTTTATGCTGATCAGATTTGCAGTAAGTCCCTTTACCAGCAGCACATTTTCTAAGTTAGGCAATTCTTTCTTGACAAGCTTGCCTATTCCCAGAATTTCACCTTTGGCTCCATCCCCAAAAGTTATAGAACTAGATGCATACCCCTTCACATCCTTCAGATATGTCTCTACCCCTGTCATATGCCTTGAACAGCCACTATCAAAGTACCAGTCTTCTCTGGATGATGCTCTGAGTGATGTATGTGCAATCAACCCTTTGTTCTTAGATTTTGGTTGCCACACTCTTTTGACAGTTTCCTCTCTAGGAGCAATTTGTGGTTGTTGCCAATGTCTTGGATATCCATACAGTTTAAAACAAAAAGGCCTAATGTGTCCCTTCATTCCACAATGATGACAAACCCATTTCCTTGAGTGACCATGGTGTCCTGGGGCACGACGGTGGTTAGCAAAAGTCCTAGGACCTTGTCCAATCTTAACATTTGGATAGGTTTTAGGATGTGGTATAGGAGGTTGTAACATCTTTTCCCCAGTGTAGGGATTAATTACCTCATTAGCTGGAAGGAATTTTGTGTCTTTGTTTTGTTGATGCTGGTTGAGAGCAGTGTAGTTGTACCCTATAGCTATCATTCTAGTGGTAGGGACACCATCTAAGATTTCCTCAAGCAAGTTTGCTCCAGAGTTCAGTTGATTAACTCTTTTCTTCAACTCTTCCATATCAGCATTGGCTTGAGTTAGTTCCTTCTCAACTTTCAATACTTGTCCTATCTGAAAGTCTTTCTCTGTATGGAGTTGGTTTATAGTTTTCTTTTGTTTCTCTAGAATTCTACAAACCTCCTTATAGCGAACAAGCAAATCATTGAAAAGACCAAGTAGTTCCTCATACGTGTCGTTCTCCTCATCATCAGAGTGCTCTTCATAGACAACCTCTACATCATCATCAGAATCAGATACAATACCACATACCCCAGTCATAGCAGACACATGTTTAGCAGATTCTTCTTCTTCAGAATCTTCATCAGACCAAGAAACAAACAGGCCTTTCTTTTGTTTCTTCAAGAAGGTGGCACATTCTGTTCTGACATGTCCATATCCTTCACATTCATGACATTGCACTTCCTTGACTGGTCCAGTTTTCTCCTCAGGTCTAGATTTCTTCACATTGTTTGTTGTTTGTTGATGTCGAATCTAATGTTCTGCCCATTCCGTCTGGCTCTTCTGTCAACACGCCTTAAAACTTTACCAAATTGTTTTCCAATTAGAGCAAGAGCTTCAGAAATACTTTCATCTCCTTCAACAGTAGTTTGGGATTCCTCATCATCATCATTTGAAATAAAGGCTACACTTTTGTTCTTTTTATCTCCTTGTTCATTGATAGTCAATTCAAATGTCTGGAGGGATCCAACTAATTCATCCACCTTAATATTAGCTATATCCCGAGCTTCTTCTATGGCAGTCACTTTCATGTCAAACCTTTTTGTTAGGGATCTAAGCATCTTTCTAGATAGCTTTTCATCTGACACTTTTCACCCAGAGCCTCAAAGGCATTTGCAATATCAATCAAATTCATATGAAAGTCCTGAATGCTTTCTTCCTCCTTCATCCTAAGATTTTCAAACTTAGTAGTAAGCAATTGAAGTTTTGACATTTTTACCTTAGAGGTGCCTTCATAGCAAGTCATCAAAATCTCCCAAGCTTCCTTTGCAGACAAACATTTTTTGATGAGTTTGAACATATTTGTATCCACTCCATTAAAGAGAGCATTGATTGCTTTATTGTTGCTAAGAGCTGCTTCATCTTCTTCCTTTGTCCAATCTGCCTCTGGTTTTAGTTCACCAGTAGAAGTACCCTCTTTGGTAACAATCACAGGATGATCTCAACATTTCAAAACTGCCTTCCAAGTCCTGCTGTCAATGGACTTCGAGAATGCAATCATTTTTGGCTTCCAATGATCATAATTGGAACCAGTTAGCATTGGGGGTCTGTTCACGAATCCTCCTTCTTTGTCCATTTTGCCAGTTAAAACTTCCTGAATCTCACCCTAAACAGGCAGGGTGCCTGCTCTGATGCCAAATGAAAAACTGGCACACCGGTATACGATGTTGTATATGATGTTACAACACTTTTACCCGCTTTAATAGACAAATTATAAAAACAGTAAATCGTGTAGAAATAAACAAACACAGTGATTTGTTAACCCAGTTCGGTGCAAACCGCAACCTACATCCGGGGGATACCAATCCATGAGGAATTCCACTAATAGCCCTAGTTCAAAGTCTTACAGCAAACTCCTCGTTTACAACTTATCACCTAGCAACTATCCTTATGTCCTTCTACCTAGGAACTCCTAGGTATGAGTTCCCAACTCACTCCTTAAGCTCAACAGTACAGACAGCGCTGTTGTTGATTCAATCACTATGGTGGAGACACTCTCCTAGACACTAGATTACTCTTACCTAAAGGCTTCGAGCAATACACAAGCACTAAGATCCAAACTCCTTGCTTAAAAGCTTTGGAGAGGACACACACACAATAACTATCTCTTTGCTTAAAAGCTTCAGAGACAATTATGATTACAACTCAAAGAACACACAATCCTAAGCTTGCATCAATACGATACAAGAAAGGCTCACAAAACACAAGCACACACACGAATCCTAATACGGCTAGACTCAACAATTACGCTTGAACAACTGCCTTAATTAGGTTTTCGTCCTTCAATATATAGCTGGTAATTTGGGCTTCAGTAGCTTTGCCCATGAGAAACATCCAGCTCACAAATATAAAATAAAACCATATCTTTAAAAGATTTGATACACTTTTAAAATAAGTCTTCATAATAATTCCCAAAACAATCTCTGAGCACAAGATCTGTTTAGGAAATAAAACCTTCCTTGATGCACACGCAAAGAACTGATATATAAGAGAAAATATCTTCTCAAAAAATAAAACTCGCGCGCATTAAATGATACCGCCAGCTGGCGCGCTAACGTCAGATAATGATGTTGTAACATTTCATACCACATCCTGCTTAAACATACTTTTACCAAAATGAAGCCAACATCAAATAGTCAACAATAGTAAAAGAATAAATTTCTTGACCAAACAAAAGGTAAAAGAATAAATTTTGTCAAGAAGTTAAAACAATAAATGAATTATTGATAGTATAAATGTTTTATTTTTTAGGTCCATGCATGAATGTAATAGTTTGAATTATAATATAAATATTATAAGGAACGAGCCAAAATTCAAGTTATCAAATGTCGCAGGACTTACTACAATTGTCATTACCTTCGAGACCTCTTATCTTCTCTTCGTTCAGATTCGTATCTTCCTTTAGATTCAGATCGATCAGTATCATTTCTACACGATCTGTTATCTTGCTTCCTATCATGATCTTCTCTTGACCTTGGCACAGATTCGTCTTCAGTGTGGTTTCTTGATCTCCTATCTTCCCTGGTACCATGTTCTCTTGACTTGCTTCGAAAATAATCAACATCCTGCCTAATTGGTCTTTTATCGTCTCTTACATCAGAATCCCTTGACTTGGACTCAAGCACGATATCATCTCGCTTTGCTGACCTTTTGTCTTCCCTTCTGTTATCTCTTGGCTCAGATTCCCTACCATCGTAACCACCCCTTGATCTTCTCTTAACCGATGTTCAAATTCATCTTCATCGTGCCTTCTTGGTCGCTTTGCTTCTCTTAGACTGGTATTTTCTCTTCCCTCAAATTTATCATCGTCATCATGCCTCCGCAACATCTTTTCCTCTCTTCTATCACTTCGATTGGATTGGTTGTCTAATTTCATCTCATTGCCATGGGCTATGGAGCGTGAATCTCTGTCTCTAGTTTCTGGAATGCGATTTGATTGGTTATTGTCATATCTTCTTTCTTTCTTTGGACCATCATATTTGTCATTATCCCATTTTGCATTGCCATTCTCACCCCAACCAGTATTTGCAGCTCTTTGCTCATCATGAGAAAATTTGCATCTAGCTCCACGAGTACATTCCCCTCTTTGGAAAGCTCGACAAAAAATGTATATTTACTTTTTTGGAAAGCTCCATGAATGTAATAGTTTGAAAATATGATATATATTAGATAATTTCTTGATGTCGTACAATAAATTGGGACTAGTGTAAATATTACTACCTCCAATTTTTTTTATAAAACATAATTAACTTTTCGGTGTTCATTCAATAATTGGTGGATCTAATATATATATATATATATATATATATATACACTACAGCATTTTACGCTTTCGGCAACGCCAGAAAACCGTTGCTTAAAGCACTAAAACCGTTGCTGAAACCATTACGCAACGGTTTTCCAGGCGTGGGATATACGGCTGTTGCCTATTCAAATAGGCAACGGCTTTTTACTTTTTAGCAACCGATCCTTGAAACCGTTGCTGAAACGTATGAAAAGGCAACGGTTTTTGCAGTTGTTTCTGGCAACGGCTTTCTACATGCAACGGGAAATAACCGTTGCTTATATGTTTAAGCAACGCTTTATAGCTGTTGTCTAAGCTTTATATGTAATATTTAAACGCGTTGCCTATTCGTTTCCCACACTTCAAAAATCGTCACCACACACCTTAAGAACCAAAAACCGTTGCCCATTCTTTTAATTCAATGCCATTTAAGTAAAACCAATATCATGACAGTAAGATCATATTTTTAAGTGGAAATTAGTTTCAATCTTGTGTCTCAGACATTATCAAATTTATTTATAACAAATACATTAAATTACTTGAGATACAAAAATCACTTTTATTCACTACATCAAAAAAATAACTAACAATAGTATAAAGCTAAACTCTTCAAAGGTAAATATACAACATTCCTAACTTGTACTCTCATTCCTAGAGTTGAAAATGCTTGTGAATGTAGAAAGTCTACTATCCTGGATAATGAAGCTCTTAAGCCGGCTCCTTGTGCATGCATTTTCAAGTTTAGTCCAACTCTCACTAGATTCGGTGATGATGAACCACATTGCACCTTGCGCACTGCGTTATTGCTTGACACAGTAAAGACGCTGAGACACAAAAAGAGAAGTATGTGAGCATATAGAAGAATACGAGCAGACATAGGAATTTCTCATTGTTTTCACACATGTTATGATTGTAAATCAGTAGTCATTAACACTTGTTATTCTATGAATTTGACTCAAGCATTAGACATGGTCACATGGATTCTACTTAACAGAACATATATACTAGCTTTATATTCTACAAAACTTTCCCAATATAAGAGCCAAATTATATATACTTCCGTTAGCCAAATTAAATCATGTTTGTCATGGCCCTATGTCTCACGCATACAAATCTTCCATTTGTCATAACTTGTGTGTCATCACAATACACCAAAGTTTGAATATGGAGCTATATGTAAATGTTAATAAAATTTATTCTAAAGGTGTGAAATTGATTTTGTTTCTACAATTTATTCTAAATTTTTTCTTTTTAACAAAACAATTTGTTCAAACTTGAAGTTGGAATTTTGAATTTTTCTTTATTTTGAATTTTGAATTGCTGCAAGGCTGTCCAAGATTTATCCAAAATTAAAAGCTAAACTAGACAAGGAAAAGGTCAAAATCTATATAGGCCTTTCAAATCATCCGTAAATTTTTTTACATTAGTTACAACTCAGAGGCCTTTTAATAATCTTAAAAGAGTTAATTTTGTTTTATCACCATAAAGTAATATAAGCCAAATTTCAAGCCACATTGAAATCCCAAATTTCCCAAATGTATTAATTAGCAACGACACATTCCAATTAAGCATTAATCTTCCACCTTTTGTCAATATGAAATCAAAAACTGTAAATTGTAGTAAGACACTTACTGGATTTGTGGTAGTGATCATAGCAACTCCTTTGAAATCACAACTTCCAGGAGCCTTCCCTTCTTTTTGGTAATAGCTATCAAAAGCATAAGAAGCATGATTCTTAACATTATTAGGTTTGTAGCAGCTCTCTCCCAGCTGAATCTCCGAACAATTCGCCCTCCACGGTCCACAAGCCCAATCCAACGTTGCCTGCAATGTCTTCGAATCAAAGCCATCCATCACAATGCAGTACGTCTGATTCGTTGTATCATTCACCAAAAAAGTCCAAATCCTAGACACATGAAGCAAATAATGAAAGAGCACAAAGAATTTACAAATGCTGGAAGCCTAAGAGATACTGACCCTAGTTGATATCACGTAGGAGGCAATCAAGGACATAGTTAACATAGAGCTGGTCGACATTAATAGCATTGACAGTAAGATCGGTTATGTAGAAATTGCAACCAAGTCCAAATATAGGTGCAATAGGTGCAAAAATTGCATATAGAGATAAAGATGCAAAAATTGAAAATGAAAGATGACACTTATTTTGCTATGCTAAACCATTTTTTTCTAATTCCATCCATATTTTTTAAGAGCACCAACAACAGAAGTCATCATTTCACCCTATTCTAGGAACAAAACATAATTTTTCTCCCTATTTTCAGGTTTAGTTTTGCATCATCTTATATATATCCAGATATATCTATATCTAACTATCTGAACTAGTCATTGCATCACATTAGAATCTCTGTTTTTATTTTTTTTGGAACTACATTAGAGAAACTCTACATTAGAAGCTCTTCAATAGTTTCCCTCTTTCTCTAAATTTCAGTAAGCATAATAGATTGGAAATCAATAAACTAATTTCAAATACCTAATTACCAAATATATAAACAATAAACTAGTTTCAAATACCTAATTACCAATTTGTGAAACAAAATGATGAAAAAATTGGGAAAAATAATTAAAAAATTTAACAAAATTACAAATTGAACCTGGACTGAAGGATGAACAAAACTGAATTAATGTTGGGGAATCATGAGGTAGATTTTTAAAACTCTTTTAAAATCAATCTCAAGAGCGGAAAAACCCCTTTGCCTAGATCACTTAGAACAACAAGAATCATGTGTTTACCTCTTGAAGCGTCGAGGAGTTTGATCACGAGCGCTGCACAAACGAAAAACGCCTCTACTCAGTCCACACGAACAGAACTTCTCCGATGACCGGTGCTAGCCAATTCCAACGGAGATTCAGAGAGAATAGGGTTTAGAGAACGGCGGCTAGGTTTGTGAATTTGGTTAAGCATAAAAAAACTTCACCACAAGGGTTCTATTTATAGAACCACTTATATGGTCATCAAGCCAAACACTCAAATACACCGTACCTTACGGTGGACCGCATTTCTCTATTTTCATAAATTAAATAATAAGTCATACTTAATTATTTAATTACTAATAAGTCCTACTTATTATTTTATAAATAAGTCTTACTTATTTATTTCTCTCATTTATCTGTCCTTTGTGTGTGACCCTGTAGGTTCTCGTAACGTTGGCAATAATAATAAATCACCTATTTAATATTATAAACAGTGAGCGGTATCTAGCAACACATCACTGCTACCCAAGTGACGAGAATGTCATGTGATCTGACAAAACCTTTCCGTGATAACGATCGTGTATATAATTACCCCTTTGCCCTTTATATCTATATTGAACACAAGACATAGATCGTGTCACCCTTGTATAGTTCAATATCATGTTTCTTGATCCCAGAATATACCGAGTAACGAATAAGCTCAATATCTCATATTGACTTAGTTCGGCGTGGCCACGCATATTGCAGTCATATTCTATCAAGAGGCCTAAGATATTACTCCTGTTATGTAGGAGGGAAAATTCCATCTAGGTCACTCATGTCCCTCAGCATGATTTGTGGAGTACCCATAAACCGACTTTATAGTCGTCCTGTTACAGACAACGTTTGAACGGCAACTAAGCACTCTACTCCACATCTAGGCTCCATAGTGGTTTCAGGTCGAAGGGTTCCATACACCGCTATCACTATGAGAATATCTTATGACACTTACATAACAAACTATGTAGTATTCTCATGGTGGGTCAATCCAGTATAAATATTGCTCCTAATATTTATACCTATGTAAAGACTTGATATCTCATATTCATAACTCGTGAGATGTGGTTATCAGTCTACTAACATAATAGTCTCTATGTTTTACTATTATCCCAGTTCATAGTAAAGCTTGACTACGGATACTTTAAGAATAGTGTCCTTATATTTAATGGAGTCTCACGATTAAGTCACACTTAATATTCCATTAAATGGACTAACTATTCTAGGGACTTTATTATTTTGGAAAACAAACATAATAAAGAAATGCCTTATCATATATATTAAATATATAATTCAAAGTCACAATACAAAAGAAAATACCATCAAAGTATATTGGCTTTTAGGGCTTACTCCAACAATCTCCCACTAGCCCTAAAGCCAATCAAATGTTCATTAACATTTATCGGTTTAGCGTGAGCATCAAGCAACTTCTGAGCAAGACGATTTATTAGTGGATAAGGAATTATTTCCTTTGTTGGTATCTTACATATCTCCCAAATTTCTCTTCCGATCTCTATCGAAATATAAAAGTGTTTGAGTATATATTTGAATCGTTGGTGAGATCTATTCTCCATTGCTTGCAAGATTTAAACCATTATCATCACTTATGTGATTAATGTGATCTGCAATACCGGAAACATAGTTTTAGCTCAATCATGAGCTAAACGATCCAAATTAAATACTTAACATCTGTAACAGAAATAAACACTTTACGAAGCATATTGTTTTATAGCTTACAGTGCTTATAACTAGACATACAATGCATTGGTTCGGAAACTAGCATCATTGTAACTTCTTTACAATGATCTTTCCCATACCTACCTATTTCAAGAGATATTCCTTAGTTTCTTTAAGGTTCTTAGGGATATTCTTGTAGGTCAGTTAGTGTCAAACACTAGTTTCAATTTTGGTACATACTGAATATGCTACAAGCATATGGTGTATTTGGTCTTGTACATATTATGGTATTAATTGATTGATCCATCTACCAAAGCATATGGATTATTTTCATGTATTTCTTTCTCATCCAATGAGATACAATATTGTCCTTTAGACAAAACCAACCATTTTACACATGCAACAATTTCAACATGAAATTATGCAAATTAAATGTTTGAACACTTCGTCAATATATGTACATAAGCTATTCCTAACTCTTTAGGAAGCCTCACCTAAGTATTTCATCAAGAGTGATTTCCTTATTCATGTCTTACATGTATAAGGAAAATATTTTGATAATTAATATGTCATCCACATATAATACCATATGAATATAATTACTCCCACTAACCTCCTTGTGTGCACAAGATTTATATTTGTCCTTTATTAATTCTTTTCATAAAACTTCATAAATAAGAACAAATAATTAAACTTCTGAGAGCTTGATCTAATCCAAATTAGATTGCTTATGAATCTTACTCATCTTGATGACATAACCATTATCCACATAAGGTATGTTTACATGGATTATGTATAAGATTCTATGGCATTTAGCCACCTCTCAGAATTGAGGTCGTTCACGACCTTTTAACAAGTCAAATATTCATCTTCCATGAAAACCATATCACCTTGTTGAGTCATGATAAAATCGTAATTCTCAGCCTTGTGATATGTTAGACTTGTCTAGTATTTTGTGCAACTCAAACCGTTGGTCCTACAACAATCTTGAGGAACCGGTTCATGTTCCCTTTTAAACGGATATTAATTTTGTGGTACTTGAATTATTCAAGTTCTATATCACTCCCACTGTCTCTTTTAGAGATGCATTCCCACTTGAGGAATGCTTCAGTTCTAGCAACAAAACAACTTTTGTCCTAAAGAGTGATGTAGAACAAGTATCCCTTAGTTTCCTTAGGGTACTTCCACATTCATCCAATTTGGAACTAAATTTATCAAATAAATTTTTCAATTCAAACTCCGATAAAGACAAACTAGGTACTCATACCTCCATATCATATATGGTGTCTTTATGATCACTTTTTAAAGGGGAACTAGTTATGGGTGAAGAATAACTATAAGCGGGTGAATTTCTCGAAAGAGTCAATGACATATAATTAAACTATCTTAAATCAAATCATGTCAAACATGATGTGATAAAATAGTCATTATATTCCTTAATTAAGTATTTACCATTATGACTTTTTCATATGATTTTAATACTTTTGTCAAGTTATTTTCTTTACTTCATTGTTGAACTCTTTGAAAAATTCAAAGATTTCTAATTTGTGTCAGACACATATCCACATCTACTAATTTTATCAGTAATGTAAATGAAGTAAAATAAATTTAATATATCAAATAAGTTTGTTTAGTTGTGGACATACATCTCATGTATATTGATCAAATAAATCGTGTGTCATTTCACTTTCATTTAGTAATTGACACACCGAATATTTGCACTAAACAGCAACGCTCTTGATATATATGCAAGGTCCAAATCTTATTTGGTCCTTATCACACCTGTTATAGATAATCTTATCAAGATCATGAACTCAAGTACATTACTTGATTTAGAGCACTAGTATAGAAGAATTTATTTAAACGTTATGACCAATTATTGTCTTTACAATCCATCTCTTGTCAATACAAGATGTAGAATTGATACTTCTATTACTAGATGGAACTTAATAACGATTATTTGGTTCCATTTCAAGCTCAAATTTAAGTCATAACATAAGCTTTCATTGTCAATGAAACAATTTGTTTCATTCTAGACACATGTTGACTTAACTCATAGTCAATGTTCTAATTCTTTAAGCCTCTATATTTTGATAAATATGATATTCAACATCTTGTATCATATACATTTGATGCAAAATAGAAACTTTGATTTTCTATAACTCGATGTACAAAATTGAAGTCTTACTTCATTCTTTTATTTTGACTCTTTCAAGAACTATTAACAACATTTCAATCAATGGTTTAACCATCTTGAAATAATTGTTCTCCTTTAGCAATCATGGTTGTTCTATACAAATAAGAGGAATATAATATAAATCTCATTTATATTACAGCTCAATTTCTGTAAATTATTTCTTATTTAATTCAACAAGTTCCAGTAGATATAGAAAATTCATGTTAAATAAATTTTACTATATCTATCCATTGAATTTATTTGATAGAACGGATGACCAACTCTTTGGTCTATTAAGAAATCTATTATTTTCATACTTTGCAGCCCTTTTGAAAGAACTCCTTTGAGATCAATGATCACATCATTTCTTCTTCAAAATCACAAGTATGAAATATTCTATATCTATACGTTCGTTTTGATACTTCTGATAAGCATCCTTCTCGAATCTAGTTATAGTAGGTTGCTAGAGTATAGTTCAAAAACTTAAAGTTTTTCTCGCATTTGAGAACAATTCTCAATTGTGTACCAATTCAGAAACTCTTTTCTGAAATTTCTGTCCTTCATAAGGACAATATAATTTGTATTGTATTCCAAAATTACAATAATAGAGATATGTAAAATATTTGTATTATGATTAAATCATTTTAATAAGGACTTTTACTAAAATGCTCCCACTATTTTATTCAAACCAAATGACCCTCTAACATTTGATTCGGAAAATCCCACTGAAATTTTCTAGTAGGCCGAGATCCATATTTCACTACGTCTTGAGTCAACGTTGGCTGATCCCCAAAACATAGTTATTTAGGTAGGAACTCCTTCCAATTGTATCTCATACAATTCTCAGATCAATTGAGCGAATAACTCTGTATTCAAATTCATCATATGAATTATACCCAATCACTGCTTCTAAACTCCTTTTAACCTTTTAAAATTAGTTTAGTTAAGTTAGACCCAAAGAATAGCAATAGGATAAACGAGTTACCGCACCGCAACTTACTAATGTAGAAAAGTGCACTTCGCGTTGGCAGAACCCACACTTTTCGATACTAGTCTTGAGGGGTGCTATCCTTTGGAAAGCATTCAAACTTAATATTAACACATCTTACTAGTATAGAAAATGTACCTTGCGTTAGCAAAACCTACACTTTCTATATTAGTCTTTATGAGTACTAGAGGGATTTTAATTAAATTTGATCTCACCGCATTTTGTATCTCATACAAACGTCCTTTTTAATTTACATGACACTCATGTAAATATACGTTTAACAATTATATAAAGCATAGATGGCATATATAATTAAAACATACATCTTATGCATCACATACATAAAATAAAATAAAATAAACTTAGGTACTATAGTTATGGCCTCCTATGAATTAAATAAACTATTTATTACAATTCTTTGACCCTCGAGCAAACTTCTCAAGCTACTTCGACTGCATCATTGTTTGGCTTTATCTCCCATCATCACGAGCAATTTACAATTTACAAATAATTTAAATAAATAAAATAAATAAATTATCACGACACGCAGGCCGTATTTTTAAATAAACCACGATACGCAGGTCGTATTTAAACCAAACAAAATAAATGCCAAACACGCTAAGGCCATAACTATATACCTCTAATAATTAATTAATTAATTAAAATTTGATTAATTAACAAATTGATATCGTAATTATTTGCAAGTCAAGCAAATAACATATAAATAGAAAGCATATCATGCCACATCATTGATACCTCATTAAATATAAAATTCAATGACAAGAAAATTGAACAAATTTCAAAACCGTATCAAAATGATAAAATATGTGTTTAAAGATACTGATTCTTTCCCTTTTAAATCAAATCAAGTAATTATCACGTAATTACTAAATTGAATACAAATTGATATCAAATCTCTTATTTTAAATTAAAAGTCAATTCTGATTATTTAGAAACAAAATTAATCCAAAAGCTTCTAAATCAAATTAAGCCAAAGCAGAATTGATCTCTACTATCGTACATCGCATGTACAGTAAGCAAAATCAAAACCGTGTATTTCAAATCAAAACAAGAATCAAAACCCTTTTGAATCATGTGGTAGATTGATTGTCATGAGAAAGTTACTACAAACAAGTATCACAAAATAATTGTTTGTAAAGTTTTAGGAATAAATAAAACACATGGCTAGTTTTATTTCGAAACGCAAGTCACAAATAAGAAAACAATTTTTGGCATCTTGGAAACATGGTAACTTCTCATGCTGATTTCAAGTGGCTACTTGTAAAATAGAACCTCATGGATTAAAAAAAAATAATAATTCACAAACATCACAACATATATATCACATATATAATTAAGTGATAAAAGGCATCGATTCATAAAATACATGTCAAAATAAGAATCACATTCAAAACAACACGCATGAAATAGAAATCTAACCGAAACCACACATGTCGCATACATTGTGTGTTCACATGTACTAACAAAAATTCATATAAATTGAATTTAAATAAACACATAGAATTCAAGGCAACTAAGATAGCTCTGATACCACTGTTGGGGAATCATGAGGTAGATTTTTAAAACTCTTTTAAAATTAATCTCAAGAGCGGAAAAACCCCTTTGCCTAGATCACTTAGAACAACAAGAATCATGTGTTTACCTCTTGAAGCATCGAGGAGTTTGATCACGAGCGCTGCACGAACGACAAACGCCTCTACTCAGTCCACACGAACAGAACTTCTCCGATGACCGGTGCTAGCCAATTCCAACGGAGATTCAGAGAGAATAGGGTTTAGAGAACGGCGGCTAGGTTTGTGAATTTGGTTAAGCATAAAAAAACTTCACCACAAGGGTTCTATTTATAGAACCACTTATATGGTCATCAAGCCAAACACTCAAATACACCGTACCTTACGGTGGACCGCATTTCTCTATTTTCATAAATTAAATAATAAGTCATACTTAATTATTTAATTACTAATAAGTCCTACTTATTATTTTATAAATAAGTCTTACTTATTTATTTCTCTCATTTATCTGTCCTTTGTGTGTGACCCTGTAGGTTCTCGTAACGTTGGCAATAATAATAAATCACCTATTTAATATTATAAACAGTGAGCGGTATCTAGCAACACATCACTGCTACCCAAGTGACGAGAATGTCATGTGATCTGACAAAACCTTTCCGTGATAACGATCGTGTATATAATTACCCCTTTGCCCTTTATATCTATATTGAACACAAGGCATGGATCGTGTCACCCTTGTATAGTTCAATATCATGTTTCTTGATCCCAGAATATACCGAGTAACGAATAAGCTCAATATCTCATATTGACTTAGTTCGGCGTGGCCACGCATATTGCAGTCATATTCTATCAAGAGGCCTAAGATATTACTCCTGTTATGTAGGAGGGCAAATTCCATCTAGGTCACTCATGTCCCTCAGCATGATTTGTGGAGTACCCATCAACCGACTTTATAGTCGTCCTGTTACAGACAACGTTTGAACGGCAACTAAGCACTCTACTCCACATCTAGGGTCCATAGTGGTTTCAGGTCGAAGGGTTCCATACACCGCTATCACTATGAGAATATCTTATGACACTTACATAACAAACTATGTAGTATTCTCATGGTGGGTCAATCCAGTATAAATATTGCTCCTAATATTTATACCTATGTAAAGACATGATATCTCATATCCATAACTCGTGAGATGTGGTTATCAGTCTACTAACATAATAGTCTCTATGTTTTACTATTATCCCAGTTCATAGTAAAGCTTGAGTACGGATACTTTAAGAATAGTGTCCTTATATTTAATGGAGTCTCACGATTAAGTCACACTTAATATTCCATTAAATGGACTAACTATTCTAGGGACTTTATTATTTTGGAAAACAAACATAATAAAGAAATGCCTTATCATATATATTAAATATATAATTCAAAGTCACAATACAAAAGAAAATACCATCAAAGTATATTGGCTTTTAGGGCTTACTCCAACAATTAAAGCTATAGAGATTCTGAATCGAAGCTTTGCTTGAGAAGCTGAGAAGGATTTCGTGGCTTTGTTGAGAAACTGATTCGAAGCTTGAGAGAACGATTATGAAGTTGAACTAGGGTTGAATGATTCTGAATGAGAGTTGAACGATTCAGAAGTTGAACGATCTTAAGAATGAGACAACGATTCTGAATCGTTCTAAGCTTTGCTGAAATGAAATTAGGGTTGAACGATACAGAGAACGATTTTCAGAAATTACGAATAGGAGAGAAGAAGAAGAAGAACAAGTCGATGGAAGGAGGGTACCACAGCGGAAATCCGACTTTGGGTGTTGTAGTGTTGTGGTGGAAGAGGTTCCATGGATCTGATCTTGAATGGAGGTAGTGAAAGAGTTGGATGAAAGGGTTTTTGCGTTTTATGTTTTGAATTTTCTACGTTTTGAGTGTTTGTTCTGTTTTGGAAAAATAAATAATTTTTATTATTTATTTTTTCTTATAACAGTAAAGAGATTTAGGCAACGGTGTAGCAAGTTAAAAGCAACGCTGGCATATGTGTGGTCTATTAATATACAGAACCGTGGACAAAAGTAGTTTAGGCAACGGTTAGGTACGTGTTGGCAGTTAAACATGAAAAGGCAACGGCTATTATATGACCAACGCCTACAAAGCCGTGGCCAAAAATAAATAGGCAACGGTTTTCAATATGGTGACGAACAAAACAGAGGCACCTAGCAACCCGTCAAAAACCGTTGACTATTATCCTTTAAGCAACGCTTTTTAAGCCGTTGCCTATAGTTTCGTTGCCTAAAGTCAAAAATGTTGTAGTGATATATATATATATAAACCAACTACATAAGTTATTTAATGAATCTAAGAAGTGAGTTATTTTTTATAAAAAACATTGGAGGGACTATTAATTGAGATCAAAATAACATAAGTATAAGATTTTAACCGGCACTAGCAATGACTAATCTCCGTCAGATTGAAAATATGTAGAGTACACATTGAGAGTTTTTCTCTGCTAACCAAATTTTTTTCATAGGAATAGAACCCTTAACCATCTGAATCATATCGATGAAATTTTGATAGTATAAATTTTGTCGAAAAGGTAAAAGAATAAATGAATTATTGATAGTATAAATGTTTTATTTTTTAGGAACATGCATGAACGGAATAATTTTAAAATATGATATATATTAGATAATTTCTTGATGTCGTACAATAAATTGGGACTAGTGTAAATATTAATGAATCTAAGATGTGAGCTATTTTTTGTAAAAAACATTGGAGGGACTATTAATTGAGATCAGTAGTGTAAATAATATATAAGTATAAGATTTTTATCGCCGCTAGCAATGACTAATCTCCGTCAGATTGAGAATATGTAGAGCACACATTGTGAGTTTTTCTCTGCTAACCGAATTTTTTTCATAGGAATAGAACCCTTAACCATCAGAATCATATCGATGAAATGTTCATCGGTTCGGTTTTTAGAGTTTTTCGTAAATAAACCCAAACCAAAATAACCGATTTGATTTGGTTGATCCGTTTATAATATTTTTTTAAAAACAATACATTTATCAATTGTATTTCCTACTATCATTTTTGTCAGTGTATTATTTGCTATCAATTTTTTAAACTATCATTTCTTCATACAAACTATTATATGATCTCTATTTTTTCAAACAACTTCAAATTAAATACAATATGCTCTCTATTTTTCAAACAACAAATTAATTAAATTTATTAAACCTACTCAAAGCCAAATAAAATAACATAATTACATTTTATTTTATAATAACATAATTCCATTTGTTATACACCGAACCATATTATATTGTCTAATATTTATATATATAAAAAAGCATTAGTAAGAGTTTCGGTTCATCGGTTTTTAAAATTGAAAACCAAGAATTGAATTAAACTAGTTCAATTTGATATTTTAACCGAAACAAATTAGATCGGTTAATTTTCAGTTTGGTTTGATTTAATTAATGGTGGGTTCAATCGATTTTTTTGATCCGCTAACATTCTTATAATTAAAATATTCACTACTAGAACTAATTTATTGTTAAAAAATAATATTATTGTTTTCATGAAAATATAAATAACAACTGTCGGTTTGAAGTATTTTATTTTTCTAAACGGCCTAAGGGTAATTACATGGTTACTTTTATATTTGGTCCAGTAAAATATCAAGTCATCTCACAAAAAAAATTATTACGAATACTTTTCTTATATTTTAATAAGATATAGTTAAAGTAACAATAATATTGTTTTTTTTACGCAACAATCATTTTTTTGGGGTTAATATCATTGTGTTTTTTTTAGGGAAACTATTGTGTTCTTTTATCCTTGTTTGAATTATTTTACAAAGTATTTATTTTTATTTCGGTTTAAAGTTTTTATGTTATATTCTTGTAATTGTAGTGTGTGTTTTTATTTTATCTATGTCTGATTCTTTCAACAAATATGGTATCAGAACTATAGTTCAACATGGTGCGAAAGCGGGAGTGGATCCTATTATTAGATAAACTATAGGATGTGAGAACCATGGTTCAATTGTGAGTGGTTAATTTCCACATGGACTATGAATGAAAAAAATGTTGAATTTATAAAAAAAGTGACATTTTAACCTAAACCTTAAAGTTTTAGATGGATGTGACCTCTCCCTCATTTGTGGTTCTAGAGCATTTGACAGATGTTATTCCCCGCTCAACTACCAAACCGAATCACAGCTCTGATACCGCTTGTTGAGAAGTCCGGAAGAGCTTAGGAAAAATACCCTGCTATGCATAATCACTTATGTCAACTTTAAATTTAGTAGTTTGTAGCCATCTTAAAGTAGATATATAGTTAACATAATAACACAAAATCCACTTCTCAAAAAAGTAAATTAAATTGTTTGTTTTAAAAACAGGTTTTATAAGGCAATTGAAATAACAACCTAAACTTTAAATAGGCCCCCGATCGTTCGAGAGACATGCGGATGTACATCCGCCAATCCTTCTTTAATCCAATTTTGTTATAAAAAAATTTGTTAATTAATTTAAAGAAAATAATATTTTTTGTGTTTTGTTTTACTTTATTTTTTTGACATTTTCTTTTGTACATTAAATTAATTAAAAAAAAGTTTATTTTTTAGTATTTATTTTTGTGTTATTAGTTAGTAGACATAAAAAGGATGCACATAGCATGTAGGCTTATAGACCTTATAAAAAACAAACAACCTAATTACATAAATAATAAATAAATAAACAAGTGACTAAATAAAAAAACAAGTAAAATAAAGGGTTAATAGGTCTTTACCCCCTGCTAAGTGGGCGTGTTTTGGCGTTACCCCCTACTAAAAATTTCTTGAAGATTGCCCCCTTGCAAAGTTTTTTTTTTTGGTTTCCCCCCTTTTCCTCTCTTGGATGCAAGAAATTTTAACTTTTTAAATCGGTTGAACAAAATAACCAATTTAAAAAACATAATTTTTTAAATCGGTTGAATAAAATAACCGATGTAAAAAGTGCACTCAAGGGGGGAAACCAAAAAAAAAAACTTTGCAAGGGGGCAATCTTCAAGAAATTTTTAGCAGGGGGGTAACGCAAAACACGCTCACTTAGCAGGGGGGTAAAGACCTATTAACCCTAAAATAAACAAATAAAGAAAACAAAACAAAAAAAGAAGATAGAAACAAAACCAGTTTTTTAGCAACGAGAGACAGAAAGAATCGCCTAAGAGAGACACGGCCGAGGGAGAAGAGATTGCCGGTGAAAGACCCATCGCGAGAGAGATGCTGCAGCCGTGGTTTCTACAGTGGCGTGTGTAACATCCCATTTTATTTATTAGTCGTTTAAGTTTAATTATTTATGTTTTAGAGAGGTAGAATATTTTATTAGTCAATAGTGTATGATAATTAGTTTTACCGCAAAATATTAGTTAATGAGCGAGTGTACAGTGTTAATGGGCCTTAAGCCCATTGGGCCTAAGATCAAGTGTGTGGGGCGCCACTTAGGGCCAAGTTAGTAAGAGAAATTCATATTTCTCATGTTCTTGTAAGAGTTAGAGAGAAGGAAGAGAAGAGAAGAGCTAGGGCAAGAGAAAGAAGGGAAACCAATCTAAGGTAAGAGAGTAGATTCCTAATCATGAGTGATCCGAGAAAGGGGAGAATGTCGATTTCTCCGTACCCAAACTTTCTCCACTCATTTTCGTTTTTGGGGGTGGGAGATTTTCTTAAAGAAAGTTGAAATTGTTGTTCCTAATATGTTTAATGAACTTATACTATGATGTATGTACGAATTTAAAGGAAAAATGGAAATTTGTAGATGTTTGAATCAAGTTTTCTTGAGTTTTATGAGTTTTCAGTAAATGTGTAAAAATCTTGCTTTATTGTACAAATTGGTGTAGATCTGTGTATCTATTGGTGTTTTTATGTGTATAATCATATATGTTAACTTAAATGAAGCTCATTTATGAGTTATAGCATGAAAAATGGAATTTTGGGTTGATTTTGAGTTTAACCCGTAATGCTGATTTTTTATGAACTGGTGTTGCTCGCTGAGCGACCAACTCTGACATTTATTTTATATTATTTGAGTTTTACATGTGATTGGAGTATGATAACATGTTTCATTGGTATTCTTTTGCAATGATTAATTGTGTTGGAAACTTGGTTATTGTTTGATGCCATTTCCAATTATTTTAATGTTAATGTTAAAAGTTGGTTGATTTAGAAAATGTTTACATCCTTAAGCTTTATAAATGTTTGGTTTATTTCCGCTGCTGTATTAATGAAAAATGAAATTGTATGCATGCTTGAATATGTATTTATTCCGGTCCATTTTATAATCAAATATTTTTGTAACGCCTTAATTTTCTAAGTGTTTGTTTGTTTATATTTAATAAATACGCGCTTGAGGTGTTAGGGTGTTACAATAGTGGTGTCAGAGCAAGGACGATTCATTAGGAATCAATTAGGATTAGTTACCCTTATATGCAACATGTGTAGAGAGAGACACTGTTCATATTGTTTGCTGAGTTATTGATTGGCTTGCTTGAGCAGGATAATGGCTGCTGCAAGGACTAATGAACAGATTGTGGAGGCGTTGGCTACGTTGACCAACATTGTGGCTAGAGTTCATTTACCCGGAATGGAAGATGAAGTGAGGTTGGAGCGTTTCATGAGGCAAAAACCGCCAACATTTACCGGAGGATACGATCCGGAGGGTGCTCGTGGATGGCTAGAGGAAGTTGAGAACATCTTTGATGCTATGGCTTGCACCAAGAAGGAAAGACTATCTTGGGAGCATATGTGCTACGCGAAGAGGCTAATAATTGGTGGAAGAATGCTAGGCAAAGGTTAGGACCAGGAGGTTCTGCAATTCCTTGGGTTGTATTCAAGAGGGAGTTCTTAGTGAAGTATTTTCCTGTTGATGTCAAGAATCAGAAGGTGATAGAGTTTATGGAACTCATGCAAGGGAACATGCCGGTTGCTGACTATGCTATCAAGTTTGAAGCATTATGTCCTTTTAGTCCACAATACAACACCGTGGAAGCTGAGAATGACAAGTGTGTCAAGTTCGAGAGTGGGTTGCGTCCTGACATCAAACACCTCATTGGATTTTCTGAGATTAGAGATTTTGAGTTTAACCCGTAATGCTGATTTTTTATGAACTGGTGTTGCTCGCTGAGCGACCAACTCTGACATTTATTTTATATTCTTTGAGTTTTACATGTGATTGGAGTATGATAACATGTTTCATTGGTATTCTTTGCAATGATTAATTGTTTGTATTATTGTTGATTGGATTATTGAATATGTGTACCTAGATTGTAAATTATCTTGATGTTGGAGTAAGTGGATTGTGTTCTACTTAATTTATGGAGATGTCTAATACCTAGTGTATTGACTATGTGTGAGTATTCATGAGCATACATGCATTCATGAATTGTATATGGAGTTAGAATTATATATTCTAAAAATGGAGAATTATCAGGTTATATGTAACTGATAATGGAGAATATTAGAGGTAAAATAATCTAATAAAGACGAATGGTACCACATGCATTAGTTGTGTCTAGGGTGACATGACATCGGTTGTGACATTAGATGCATTAGGAGAATGTGCATTTATGTGTTAAGTGATTAATTGTGCTTGTGTGGTGAATCTTGAATACTTGTTTATGTGTTAAGATTATGTTGATGAGTTAGAATTGAATTATATTTATAATTTCATGAAGTAGTAAGTGTACCTTATACTTATGATTTTTGTGGATTATGTGATCTAACTCTCTTATTTGGTGTTAATTTCTGAACTTTGGGGTTCAGATTCCCAGGTTGACGGATCCGCTCAGTGATAGGAGATCGTGCTTTGCGTAGCATACTATTTTGGTGAGGAGTTTAGCGGTGCTACTCCTAGATTAGATTAGCTTTTGATGAGTTGTATAGGGTTATGCTCTGATATTGTAACACCGAGTCGGGATCGTTTGTTTTGTATTTGAATCCTAATACTTACCTTGCTAATCATGTAATTATGATATTAACATGTGTTGGAAACTTGGTTATTGTTTGTTGCCATTTCCAATTATTTTAATGTTAATGTTAAAAGTTGGTTGATTTAGAAAATGTTTACATCCTTAAGCTTTATAAATGTTTGGTTTATTTCCGCTGCTGTATTAATGAAAAATGAAATTGTATGCATGCTTGAATATGTATTTATTCAGGTCCATTTTATAATCAAATATTTTTGTAACGCCTTAATTTTCTAAGTGTTTGTTTGTTTATATTTAATAAATACGCGCTTGAGGTGTTAGGGTGTTACAATAGTGGTGTCAGAGCAAGGACGATTCATTAGGAATCAATTAGGATTAGTTACCCTTATATGCAACATGTGTAGAGAGAGACACTGTTCATATTGTTTGCTGAGTTATTGATTGGCTTGCTTGAGCAGGATAATGGCTGCTGCAAGGACTAATGAACAGATTGTGGAGGCGTTGGCTACGTTGACCAACATTGTGGCTAGAGTTCATTTACCCGGAAGGGAAGATGAAGTGAGGTTGGAGCGTTTCATGAGGCATGAACCGCCAACATTTACCGGAGGGTACGATCCGGAGGGTGCTCGTGGATGGCTAGAGGAAGTTGAGAATATCTTTGATGTTATGGCTTGCACCGAAGAAGGAAAGACTATCTTGGGAGCGTATGTGCTACGCGAAGAGGCTGATAATTGGTGGAAGAATGTTAGGCAAAGGTTAGGACCAGGAGGTTCTGCAATTCCTTGGGTTGTATTCAAGAGGGAGTTCTTAGTGAAGTATTTTCCTGTTGATGTCAAGAATCAGAAGGTGATAGAGTTTATGGAACTCATGCAAGGGAACATGTCGGTTGCTGACTATGCTATCAAGTTTGAAGCATTATGTGCATTTAGTCCACATTACAACACCGTGGAAGCTGAGAATGACAAGTGTGTCAAGTTCGAGAGTGGGTTGCGTCCTGACATCAAACAACTCATTGGCTTTTCTGAGATTAGAGATTTTGCGACCTTAGTGAACAAGAGTCGGATTTGTGATAATGATGGGAAAGCCAAAACAAACTACTACAAGGCCATGAGTGATAGGAAAGGAAAGGGTCAAGACCGTGGAAAACCCTACGGTGACAATGGAAAGAAAGTTGCCGAGAATAGTGGTGGTGGAAAGAAGAAAGGTGGTGGACCATGTTACAAGTGTGGGGAATTAGGCCACAAGGCTTACGAATGTTCGAAGAAAGAGGACAAGTGTTTCAATTGTGGAAGGTGGGGACACAAGTCGGATGCGTGCGATGTGAAGGTTACTTGCTTCAACTGTGGAGAAGAAGGTCACAAGAGTCCCGCTTGCAAGAAACAAAAGAATATTGTGGGGAAGGTGTTTGCTTTGAGAGGTGATGATGCGGATCAAGTTGATAATCTCATTAGAGGTACGTGTTTCATCTATAACACTCCTTTAATTGCGATTATTGATACCGGAGCGATACATTCGTTTATATCTGTTGATTGCATAAAGCCTCTTAGTATTCCCGCAATAAAAATGTCTGGTCGTATGGAAATAGAGACTCCTGCTAATGGTTATGTAACTACCCGTCTTGTTTGTCGTAATTGTCCCGTGTCTGTGTTTGGTAGACATTTTGGTATGGATTTAGTTTGTATCCCACTTAGTAACATAGACGTTATCTTTGGTATGAATTGGTTAGTCATTAATCAAATTCATATCAATTGTTGTGAGAAGACCGTTGTATTTCCAAAGCCAGAGGAGAATTTGAAATTGATGAGTGAAAAGGAAGTAGAGGAATCCTTGAAGGAGAAAGTGGAGTTGTTTGCAAAGTTTGCGTCCTTGAAGGTTGAGGATGAAGTTAAGATAGAAGAATTATTGGTGGTGAATGAATTTCCTGACGTTTTTCCAGAGGATATATCCGATGTACCTCCAGAAAGAGAAGTAAAGTTTACTATAGATTTGGTACCTTGTACAAGTCCAATTTCGATGGCACCGTATAGGATGTCGGCGTCGGAGTTGAGTGAGTTGAAGAAGCAACTAGAAGAGTTACTTGAGAAGAAGTTCATTAGGCCAAGTGTTTCACCGTGGGGAGCACTTGTGTTATTGGTTAAGAAGAAGGAAGGGAGTATGAGGTTGTGTATCGACTACCGTCAGTTGAACAAGGTGATGATCAAGAATAAGTATCCACTTCCGAGGATAGATGATTTGATGGATCAATTGGTGGGAGCTTGTGTGTTTAGTAAAATCGATTTGAGATCCGGATAACATCAAATTAGAGTGAAGACAGAGGATATATTGAAGACTGCTTTTATGACAAGGTATGGACATTATGAGTATTCACTTATGCCTTTTGGTGTGACCAATAATGTAATTATGAATCCTAATACTTACCTTGCTAATCATGTAATTATGATATTAACATGTGTTGGAAACTTGGTTATTGTTTGATGCCATTTCCAATTATTTTAATGTTAATGTTATAAGTTGGTTGATTTAGAAAATGTTTACATCCTTAAGCTTTATAAATGTTTGGTTTATTTCCGCTGTTGTATTAATGAAAAATGAAATTGTATGCATGCTTGAATATGTATTTATTCAGTTCCGTTTTATAATCAAATATTTTTGTAACGCCTTAATTTTCTAAGTGTTTGTTTGTTTATATTTAATAAATACGCGCTTGAGGGGTTAGGGTGTTACAGCGTGTTGTGGTCACGGCGGATTCGTGGTACTATCCGGCGTATTGTGGTTAGGCGGCAACACAACGGCGGTGATCGGACGGAAAGCTTGCTTCTGGTCTCATTGTGTTCTATGTTCCCCGTTTTGTTTCTTATTGTTTCAATGAAAGGTTTTGATAGTGTGATGATGATGGCTGGTGTGAAAGTTTGTTATAATAAATCATTATTCAGTATTATGTTTGTTATTTACTTTCTTGCACTTTAATAACGTATTCTCGTAATCTGGCCGGACAAGCGGGAGCGCTCATAGAATTGATATTAGGGACACTTAATATTAGTCTGGAACTAGTAGTAAATAGCTAGGTGTATAGAGACGGTAACGTCCTGAACTAGTCGTGAACTGAGCGGTTAGAGGAGGAATCATGCACTAGGTGTGAACTGAGCACTTAGAAGATGAATAGCCCGTTACTAGGACCTAGTATAACACCCCAGATTCCCATAGGTTTTATTGGTGAAATCATTAGTTATTTTATTCCAAAAGGAGTGTTACTCAAGCTTAACTCAACTAATTTATTAAATATATAAATAAAATGCTACATCGTATTTTAAAAATTAATACATATCAATATCCAAAATTCTTGAATACAAAATCTTGAAAGGAAATTATAATATAGTCTGAAAAATCCCTAATGAAGGTAATGGCTAAAGTAATTTAGAGTTTCCCCATGGTATCTTAATAGAGCGACTCCACAGAAAAGAGCAAGGAAAGAGCTCTCCGAACACAGCAACTAAGACTCATCACCTACATATAAAAGTCTACGAGTTTTACGTCGCAGGGTCAAACCAGAAGGGGTGAGTAACGAACATCATATAGAATAACTGAATTCAATAGCAGCAATAAATAAAATATCGTCCTTTGGGACGATCAAACACATAAACAAACATAATTATCACACATATCAATTCAAAAGAATAATTAGAATTCAACTCAACCAAACTAGGATGCAATGCGACCTATAGACTCCTTAAATGCATGTGGTACAAATTCAACACCGAGTCAACACCAATTTATCAACACCGAATTATCAACACCAGTATCGACACATGAATGAATGCATGATAGACTCAACAACAACTACAACAACAACATCATTAACAATTCATTAAAATTTAATATTACTACCTCGTCGCCGTTATGGCTATTACTACCTCGTCGCTGTTATGGCTATTACTACCTCGTCGCCATTATGGCTATATTATTATAATATTATAACTCAACATCATTAATCAACACAACCGCAATATTTAGTTCTTAAGAAAACTCAACACCAAATAAGCTCAACACCAATTACACTCAACACCAAATAAACTCGACACCCATTAAACTCAACACCAAATTTGCTCGACACCAATTAAACTCAACACCAAATAAACTAGACACTCATTAAACTCAACACCAATTAAATTCTACACCAATTAAACTCAACACCAAATTAATTCATTATCAAATGAGTCTAATGTAAGTGCACCAGTTCATCCTCATGTTTAAATAATTGTCAAAACACATGAAAATAGAGTAGAATATATTTTGGCAACATTACAAATAACTTGACAGCGAAAATCTATTTTTAAACCTTGAAAAATTGATTTTTAGGTATTATGTATCAATACATAATCATGTGTATCGATACAAATGTCCTGAAATTACTTCAGACTGATTTTGTGCATTTTGTATCGATACATATATCACTTGTATCGATACAAATATGTCTCTCAGAGGCAGAGAGTCACCTGTGTATCGAATCATGCTTGCATGTATCGATACACACCTGTATCTCTCAAAAAACTAGATGGTGCATGATGTATCGAATCATGCTTGCATGATTTGATACATATCAGTCAAGATTTCAAGAAACTGATATATGTATCGATACACATACGTGTTTGTATCGATACATAGGTCAAATTTTTCAAATTTGAACGTTGGTCAAAGGGTTTGTATCGATACAAACCATCATTTGTATCGATACATGTCTGCTGAGTTTTGCCTAAATTTGCTCAATTCTATTTTCTCTTTAAATAGCAATGTGCTTTGTCATTGTAAAAAAAAAGAGAAAACCTGTGAGAAAGTGAAATAGCTTTGAAAAAACACTTTGGGATTCAAATTGGGGAAAAACACTTCACAAGATCATCATCTTCCGTCAAGTTGCAATTAATTGAAGATTGAGTATGGGATCATTCGAATAAAGATTGCACATTTGATCGATAACGTTCGATACGGCTTGTGGTGAATCAGAGACGTGACCGAGTTGATTTGTGAAGAAGGTTTGGGTTTCTCTCAAGGGCTCAAGATTGTGCGATATCTTGAAGGATCAACAACGAAGAAGCGAGGTACTCAGCTGGACGATCGGTGCGAGGATTTGCGCACGGGTTTGGATCGTTGGAATCAGAGGGAGAAGCTTCATTGCTTGTTGAGGTTTATTCGCATAGTTTACATTTGATTCAATATAGGGTTATTGGAGTCGTTTGTAAATTGTGCACAAGTGTTCATCATTTTTAATCAATATACTCTCAAATAACCCGTTTGGTTATTTGGGGGGAGACGTACCCGGCCGACCGCGAGGACGACACGAAAGCCGGGGAACTCCCCAATCAATCGTTTGTGTCTTTCTCTCTCAATCTTTTATTTTACACAATTGCTTTGATTTTTGAGTCAATTGAATTTTCGTGTTCGTACGTGTGCACCAAAATTCAATTGACATATCTTGATTGTGATTGGATTAGATTCAATACTAGTAACTTGCTTGGGCTGTTTTAATTGAAGCATTTAAATTCGAATAATTTGTACACGATAATTTCTAAGTCTTTTCATACGTTCAAAGGTTATACTACTTTTTCAGTGATCAATCGGGTGCAAATAGACTACCGATCCGGTGGTGCTTCCGCGCGTACCTTTTAAACCAAATATTTTTTAAAATCAACATTGTTTAAAAGGGCCACTTATTCAACCCCCCCTTCTATGTGGTAGCCAAGTAGTCTAACAAGTGGTATCACGATCCCGGTTCAATTTTGTTCACAAAATTCGGTGGATTGTGCCAATTATTAGAAAACATGGCTTTTGCACCTAAAGGGGCTTATAATAGGGCACCTATATTCAATGGAGATCATTTTGATTATTGGAAAAGTAGTATGCGCATTCACATCAATTCTTTTGATGGTGAAGTGTGGAATGCTATTGAGACCGGTCTGTTTGTTCCGACAAACACCGATCCTAATGGCATTGTCACCAATAAGCCTATGGCACAATGGACAGACGATGATAAGAAAAAGGTCAATTACGATGCAAAGGCACAAAACATACTTATTTCATCCCTTGGGATTGAACAATTTTATCATGTGTCGCATTGTGTATCGGCCAAAGAAATGTGGGATACATTAGTTACTCATTTTGAGGGTACTAATGAGGTCAAAATATCCAAAATAAACACCTTAACGCAAGAGTTCGAATTGTTCCATATGCAAGATAGTGAAACCATTGCGGATACGAAACAAAGGTTTGTGAAAATTACCAACAAGTTACATGGTCTAGGTAAACCAATCACTAATCAAGATGCTACTAATAAGATTTTGAGATGTCTTAATAGGTCATGGCAACCAAAGGTCACCGCAATCAAAGAAGCGAATGATCTTACAACTTTGAGTCTCTCAACCTTATTCGGTAAGCTAACGGAACATGAACAAGTGCTTAATTTGTTGGAAAAGCATGAGAAAGGTGGGAAAAAGGAGAAACACAACGAAAAGGAAAAAGAAAAGGATAAGAGGTCCATTGCTCTAAAGGCCTCCATATCCAAGTCCAAAAAGGTTGAGCAAGTGGAAAGTAGCTCAAGCAAAGACGATTCCGATGATGAGGAAATGGAGCTCTTCGTTCGACGCTATAATAGATATGTGAGAAAGAATGAGATAAGGCATTCCGATGACAATCTTAAGAAGTTTCGGAAAGATAGTGGTTACCGCCGGAAGAATGAAGATGGTAGGTACTCCAAGAAAGGGATATGCTATGAGTGCGGCCAAGTTGGTCACTACAAGCCGGATTGTCCTAATCTCAAGAGAAAAGAGAAGGAGTCATCTTCAAACAAAAGGAGGAGCAAAGGAAAGAAAGCTTATGTTGCATGGGAGAGTAGTAGATCTTCATCTCATTCATCATCAAGCTCTAGTTCAAGTGATGAAGGCGAAGTGGCTAATGTATGCTTCACAACTCATCATCACAAAAAGAAGGATAAAGCTCCCAAAAAGGTAAACCAAAATCCCTCTAGCTCATATACTTCGTTAGAGTATCATGATTTGCAAAGTGCATTTGAGGACCTATGTAGTGAAACTAGGAAAGCTTTCAAACGATTAAAAGAAATTATAAAAGTTAACAAAGCTCTTGACAAGAAAGTTTCCAAAACGGAAGAAGAGTTGAAAGCTTTCAAGGTATCATTATTAGAAAGGTCAAGTGCAAGTCATGATAATAATAATAATATAGTTGGTTGTGATAATTGTATCACTTTGTCAAAAAATATTAAGAATCTCAAGGACAAAGTGGAAGATTCATCAAAACCTAGAGTCTCTCATCAAGTTGATCCAAAACATTTTCAAAACACTTTGAAAGTCAAAAACAAATATTCTAAACATTTCAAAATGGATCAAAAGAAGAGATATCACTTGTCACTATTGTTGTTGTGAAGGTCATACCATTGCAAAATGTAAGGCTAGGAAATTGTTGGTACCTAAGGGCATATTGCAATGGATGCCAAAACTCAACAAAACTTATTTACCTCGCCAATTAGGACCCAACGAAAATTGGGTACCTCCTTCAAATGTCTAAGTATGTAGGAAAACGTATTGAACCATTGACGAAAGACACCGACAACAATGGAGTTCAAGACTTATGAACAAGGAAAATGATGAGAAAAGCTTCAACTCAACACTTACAATGTTGTGGAAATTGATCACTTCCTCCACTTAACACTCAAGGGAAGATTCTATTCTCTACCTTTTCCTTTATATTCTTTTTACTTAGCATTTGTACATTGGTTCATATACATACAACTTTCACCTTAATATGATATTTGCTTTGATAGTTGTCTAATCCTCCATTTCCAAGAATTTTGCTCAAAAATATTTATAAGTTTTTGAGACTCACACGTCTTAAATGGGGATTTGACAAAAATCATTACAATTGCCATATTAAGTTCATACTTGGTTCGTATATGTTTGTTTTGTTCTTATATGTGACTTTGTGTGCATAACATAGACATTTATTTTTCATATGATTAATTTTGGTACTTTGATTCATTTATGTGAGTGTCTTATTATGCATATATGGTTTAACATGTGTTCTCATGGTATAATGTGCTTTGGTATTGTTTTTACTCATATACTTAAGTATGTACCTTGTTGATTGTATGTGTTTCATACATCATGTTATGTTTATGCATTTGTTGCATTGCTTTGTTTATTTCGTCCCATATTTTGATATGTTACTTGATTAAAATGTCGTGTGTTACAATATTCATGCGTTGGTTTTGGTTTGTTATTCTACATTCCATGTTTGTCATGATATTTGGTATTCGTCATTGATATATTTTGGCATATCTTTGTATGTATTTATTTGATTAGGAAACTTTATCATATAGTGCATTTCGACAAATGTAAGTGCACGATATGACTATGGTTAAAATTGTTTGAACTTGATACTTCTAATGAGCTCTCTTCTTCTTTTTGATATTGTCAAAGGGGGAGAGATTTGGATTGCACAAGCTAAGGATGAATAGCTAAAGAAGTCTTGAAAATTATCAACAATATCAAACGCATTTATGGCATCAACTCAGGGGGAGCGTGCTTATTGTTAGCCTTGATGTAATTGCGTCTGTATACATATTGCTATTTTATTGCATATTAGATATAGGCTTAGTTAGCTTATGCAAAGTTTTGACAATTATCAAAAAGGGGGAGAATGTAAGTGCACCAGTTCATCCTCATGTTTTAATAATTGTCAAAACAAGTAGTCAAGTAGTCTAACAAGTGGTATCACGATCCCAGTTCAATTTTGTTCACAAAATTCGGTGGATTGTGCCAATTATTAGAAAACATGGCTTTTGCACCTAAAGGGGCTTATAATAGGGCACCTATATTCAATGGAGATCATTTTGATTATTGAAAAAGTAGTATGCGCATTCACATCAATTCTTTTGATGGTGAAGTGTGGAATGCTATTGAGACCGGTCCGTTTGTTCCGACAAACACCGATCCTAATGGCATTGTCACCAAAAGGCTATGGCACAATGGACGGACGATGATAAGAAAAAGGTCAATTACGATGAAAAGGCACAAAACATACTTATTTCATCCCTTGGGATTGAACAATTTTATCATGTGTCGCATTGTGTATCGGCCAAAGAAATGTGGGATACATTAGTTACTCATTTTGAGGGTACTAATGAGGTCAAAATATCCAAAATAAACACCTTAACGCAAGAGTTCGAATTGTTCCATATGCAAGATAGTGAAACCATTGCGGATACGAAACAAAGGTTTGTGAAAATTACCAACAAGTTACATGGTCTAGGTAAACCAATCACTAATCAAGATGCTACTAATAAGATTTTGAGATGTCTTAATAGGTCATGGCAACCAAAGGTCACCGCAATCAAAGAAGCGAATGATCTTACAACTTTGAGTCTCACAACCTTATTCGGTAAGTTAACGGAACATGAACAAGTGCTTAATTTGTTGGAAAAGCATGAGAAAGGTGGGAAAAAGGAGAAACACAACGAAAAGGAAAAAGAAAAGGATAAGAGGTCCATTGCTCTAAAGGCCTCCATATCCAAGTCCAAAAAGGTTGAGCAAGTGGAAAGTAGCTCAAGCAAAGACGATTCCGATGATGAGAAAATGGAGCTCTTCGTTCGACGCTATAATAGATATGTGAGAAAGAATGAGATAAGGCATTCCGATGACAATCTTAAGAAGTTTCGGAAAGATGGTGGTTACCGCCGGAAGAATGAAGATGGTAGGTACTCCAAGAAAGGGATATGCTATGAGTGCGGCCAAGTTGGTCACTACAAGCCGGATTGTCCTAATCTCAAGAGAAAAGAGAAGGAGTCATCTTCAAACAAAAGGAGGAGCAAAGGAAAGAAAGCTTATGTTGCATGGGAGAGTAGTAGATCTTCATCTCATTCATCATCAAGCTCTAGTTCAAGTGATGAAGGCGAAGTGGCTAATGTATGCTTCACAACTCATCATCACAAAAAGAAGGATAAAGCTCCCAAAAAGGTAAACCAAAATCCCTCTAGCTCATATACTTCGTTAGAGTATCATGATTTGCAAAGTGCATTTGAGGACCTATGTAGTGAAACTAGGAAAGCTTTCAAACGATTAAAAGAAATTATAAAAGTTAACAAAGCTCTTGACAAGAAAGTTTCCAAAACGGAAGAAGAGTTGAAAGCTTTCAAGGTATCATTATTAGAAAGGTCAAGTGCAAGTCATGATAATAATAATAATATAGTTGGTTGTGATAATTGTATCACTTTGTCAAAAAATATTAAGAATCTCAAGGACAAAGTGGAAGATTCATCAAAACCTAGAGTCTCTCATCAAGTTGATCCAAAACATTTTCAAAACACTTTGAAAGTCAAAAACAAATATTCTAAACATTTCAAAATGGATCAAAAGAAGAGATATCACTTGTCACTATTGTTGTTGTGAAGGCCATACCATTGCAAAATGTAAGGCTAGGAAATTGTTGGTACCTAAGGGCATATTGCAATGGATGCCAAAACTCAACAAAACTTATTTACCACGCCAATTAGGACCCAACGAAAATTGGGTACCTCCTTCAAATGTCTAAGTATGTAGGAAAACGTCTTGAACCATTGACGAAAGACACCGACAACAATGGAGTTCAAGACTTATGAACAAGGAAAATGATGAGAAAAGCTTCAACTCAACACTTACAATGTTGTGGAAATTGATCACTTCCTCCACTTAACACTCAAGGGAAGATTCTATTCTCTACCTTTTCCTTTATATTCTTTTTACTTAGCATTTGTACATTGGTTCATATACATACAACTTTCACCTTAATATGATATTTGCTTTGATAGTTGTCTAATCCTCCATTTCCAAGAATTTTGCTCAAAAATATTTATAAGTTTTTGAGACTCACACGTCTTAAATGGGGATTTGACAAAAATCATTACAATTGCCATATTAAGTTCATACTTGGTTCGTATATGTTTGTTTTGTTCTTATATGTGACTTTGTGTGCATAACATAGACATATATTTTTCATATGATTAATTTTGGTACTTTGATTCATTTATGTGAGTGTCTTATTATGCATATATGGTTTAACATGTGTTCTCATGGTATAATGTGCTTTGGTATTGTTTTTACTCATATACTTAAGTATGTACCTTGTTGATTGTATGTGTTTCATACATCATGTTATGTTTATGCATTTGTTGCATTGCTTTGTTTATTTCGTCCCATATTTTGATATGTTACTTGATTAAAATGTCGTGTGTTACAATATTCATGCGTTGGTTTTGGTTTGTTATTCTACATTCCATGTTTGTCATGATATTTGGTATTCGTCATTAATATATTTTGGCATATCTTTGTATGTATTTATTTGATTAGGAAACTTTATCATATAGTGCATTTCGACAAATGTAAGTGCACGATATGACTATGGTTAAAATTGTTTGAACTTGATACTTCTAATGAGCTCTCTTCTTCTTTTTGATATTGTCAAAGGGGGAGAGATTTGGATTGCACAAGCTAAGAATGAATAGCTAAAGAAGTCTTGAAAATTATCAACAATATCAAACGCATTTATGGCATCAACTCAGGGGGAGCGTGCTTATTGTTAGCCTTGATGTAATTGCGTCTGTATACATATTGCTATTTTATTGCATATTAGATATAGGCTTAGTTAGCTTATGCAAAGTTTTGACAATTATCAAAAAGGGGGAGAATGTAAGTGCACCAGTTCATCCTCATGTTTTAATAATTGTCAAAACAAGTAGTCAAGTAGTCTAACAAGTGGTATCACGATCCCAGTTCAATTTTGTTCACAAAATTCGGTGGATTGTGCCAATTATTAGAAAACATGGCTTTTTCACCTAAAGGGGCTTATAATAGGGCATCTATATTCAATGGAGATCATTTTGATTATTGAAAAAGTAGTATGCGCATTCACATCAATTCTTTTGATGGTGAAGTGTGGAATGCTATTGAGACCGGTCCGTTTGTTCCGACAAACACCGATCCTAATGGCATTGTCACCAAAAGGCTATGGCACAATGGACGGACGATGATAAGAAAAAGGTCAATTACGATGCAAAGGCACAAAACATACTTATTTCATCTCTTAGGATTGAACAATTTTATCATGTGTCGCATTGTGTATCGGCCAAAAAAATGTGGGATACATTAGTTACTCATTTTGAGGGTACTAATGAGGTCAAAATATCCAAAATAAACACCTTAACGCAAGAGTTCGAATTGTTCCATATGCTAGATGGTGAAACCATTGCGGATATGAAACAAAGGTTTGTGAAAATTACCAACAAGTTACATGGTCTAGGTAAACCAATCACTAATCAAGATGCTACTAATAATATTTTGAGATGTCTTAATAGGTCATGGCAACCAAAGGTCACCGCAATCAAAGAAGCGAATGATCTTACAACTTTGAGTCTCAATCCTTATTCGGTAAGCTAACGGAACATGAACAAGTGCTTAATTTGTTGGAAAAGCATGAGAAAGGTGGGAAAAAGGAGAAACACAAAGAAAAGGATAAGAGTGAAGGAAAATAGCGTTATTTTAAGCAGCGAAATTCAAAAATTTTCCTTAGTTTGATCCTTACGAATTGGGCATGATATGTGCTTTAGGGTTTTTACCTCTTGAAGGGAAGAACCTTTGAATCACGATCTCTTGTAGGGAAGAACCTTTGAATCACGAACAAGACGATCACGAGCGTTGATGAAGATCACCGACGCCTCTAACTAGTCCACACAGATAGCCACCTTCAATACAGTGCTAGCCCTTTATGTTTGAAGGCTATGCAAGAATATTGAGAGAGAGAGAGAGAGAATTATTTTAGGATTTTTAATTCTAAAATATTCTTGTGCTTTTGTTGTGTATTGAGCAATGACAAGAGGTCTCTAGTTATAGATACTTCTTGTCTTGTGCATCAAGACAACTCTTGTCTTGTGCACCAAGATATCTCTTATTGGGCAAAGCCCAACAATAAACAAAACTAGGGCGCGCGCCCCCCATGAGTGGTAGTACTCATGTGCGCGTCCTCCCACCATAACCTATGGTGTTCTTGCTCGTTTTAATTACTGTGATACCCTTATCACATTGCACACACACCGTACCTTACAGTGTTCCTTAATTATCTCAATATTAGACTGTCCTTATGTGTGTGACCCTTGTAGGTTTCCATAACGTTGGCAATTATATTAAATCCTTTATTTAATATAATAAACAATGAGCGGTATCTAGCAACACATCATTGTTACCCAAGTTATGAGAAATTAACATGTGATCATAACATAACCTTTAGTGATAATATATGCGTGTGTAATTACCCCTTTGCCCTTTATGTCTATATTGAACACAAAGCATACTTGGTGTCATCTTTGTCCAGTTCAATATTGGGCCCATGACATTTATCCTGTTATGCAGGATTGGCAAATTCCATCTAGGTCACTATTGTCCCTCAGCATGCTTTGTGAAGTACCCATCAACTGCCTTTATGGTTATCCTGTTACGGACAACGTTAGATCAGCAACAAAGTACTTGACTCCACATCTAGGGCTTACTCCAACAATCTCCCACTAGCACTAGAGCCAATCAAGCATTACCTTAATACCCATAGACCTAGTATGCCCATCACGCTTCAACTGCGTAACAGCCTTTGTTAGTGGATTAGGAACTGTTTCCTATGTTGGTACCTTACATATCTATCCAACTTTCTATTTTGATCTTTATCGAAATATAGAAGTGTCTAAGTATATATATGAATCGTCGGTGAGATCTATTCTCCGTTATTGTTTGCAAGATCAAACCATTACCATCACTAATGTGATTTAATGTAATCTGCAACACCAGAAATATAGCTTTAGCTCAATCATGAGCTAAACGATCCAAAATACTCCACCTCTGTAACTGAAATAAACATATCATGCCTTACATATTCAGGCATGATATACAATATATCAGTATGGAAACTACCATCAATATAACTTCCTTATAATGATATTTCCCACACCTACATATTTCAAGAAATGGTCCTTAGTTCCTTTTAAGGTCCTTAGGGATATTCTTGAAGATCAGTTAGTGTCCAACACTAGTCTCAATTTTGGTACTTATTGAATATGCTACAAGCATATGGTGTATCTGATTAAGTACATATTATGATGTGTATGATTAATCCATCTTCCAAAGCATATGGATTATTTTCACGTGTCTCTCTCTCATCCAATGAGATATGCTATTATCCTTTAGACAAAGACCAATCTTCTGACACATGTGATAATTTTACACATCAAGTGTCTGAACACTTCATCAATATATGTACATAGGCTATTCCTAACTCTTTAGGAATCCTTGCCCAAATACATAGGATATTCCTAACTCTTTAGGAATTCTTGCCTAAGTATTTCATCAAAAGTTATTTCCTTAACCATATCTCACATGTAAAAGGAAAAGGTTTTTGATGATTAATATGTCAGCCACATATAACACCAGATTAATATTATTACTCCAACTAACCTCCTTGTGTGCACAAGATTTTATTATTTGAATCAAAATTAGATAGCTACAAATTGTATACTTTTCTAGCATCCTTTGAATCAAGCAAAATGTAAGACCCAAGACTTCATTGTATAGTTGGTTTAAGGAATATTAGGGTTTCGATGTGTTCGTGTGATGAAACATCGTGTAATTATTAGGAGTTTGCTGTAATTGAGTCTGTTTTGTGCTCGTGCACTGTAATTGTACAGACTTTTGTCTTGTGATCCTGTTGCTTGAATAAGAAGTTACTTGTGGTTTCAGAATAATAAGTTTTGGATTATTCTTGTTTTTGGAAAAACGAGTAGGATTTTACCCGTCGTTGTAAAATCTTATTGCGTCTGTTTTGAGTGAGGTTTCGGATGGAAGCTTTATATATCTGCGCGAGTTAGGATATATTCTGAGAATAATTTTCTAAGGTATGGAAGAAAATTACAGTCGCGGAAAAAGATTCGGCGATAAGTTTTGGAAATGTTAGACGATAGACGTTCTGTCTGTAGTTTTTCTGTTTTGGTGAGTTTCGTTCGTCGCGGCGCGCGAGAGCTGAACGTGTGAGTGTTTCTATGAGGTTTTGAGTTTTATCTCAAGTGGATTTGGTTTGGTTTGATCCACTGGCTAGGGTTGTGTCTTGGCATTTTGTCTTTTGATCCAATGGCCATGTGTGAGCAAGAGCCTTGTAATAGTAAGGAGGTTTAGTGGCTTGGTCACTTAGAAAACATCACAAAACATCTCCATTCTTCCTCTCTTTAACGTGGAACTTCATTGCTCATTTCCAACCTTCACAAATTTTCATTTCCTCACCATTTCACTCCATTTCAAGCTTGGAAGCTTAGTAGAAAGTTGTAGAGAATCACTTTCTTAAGGTAACCCTCTCTTCTCATCTCCTAGGTTGGTAGATTTTTAGAGTTGTGAAGTTTTTGGGTTTATGTTCTTAAGAGGGTTTGGTGAGAAAGGTTGTTCTTGCTAGTTCTTGTTTCATGAAAGTTGTTCATGAGAGTTTAGTAAGCATGCTAGGCTTTGTTGTTTTTGTTTTCCATGAGTTGGTGAAAAATCTCATGAGAAAAGTTAGGGTTTTGGTTTGGTTATGTATTGATCAATAACATGTGGTTAAGTTGTAAGGTTTTGAAAAGAAAAGTTGTCTTTGAACCTTTGGGCGAAAGGGAAATGCGTTGTATGGTTTTGTTTTGGAAAATCCGATGAAAAATATTTTTGAGGTTTATGAAAATATTTCCTAAGTGTTTTGGGTAGTGTTTTGGGGTCAAAATGGTTTAAAACTATTGTGACATGTGGTGTCGCTTTTTACCTTGAAAACATGTTTGAAAATGATTACCGGACGGTTAAGGCCCGTAATAAAACTTGTGCTTGGATTTGGTTTTGATTTTGGAAATGAAAATCAAATAACTTGCACTCGAAGCAACCAACAAGCTTTCGGAAAACGAATTGCTTGCTTATGAAAATGGTTTGCTTTTGTGCCTTGAAAAAATGTTGGGAACTAATAGAATCAAACTAGGCTTGGGTGGAAAAGGGTGGTGTGAGTTGCTGTCTTTTGCTGTCATGACAGTTGAAACTCGCTGAGCGAGTGGTTACTCGCCAGGGCGAGTGTCACAGGTCCTGACAACTCGCCAGGGCGAGCTCCAGAGCGAGTAAGACCAGTACTCCCTGCCTTCACTCGCCACCAACTCGCCAGGGCGAGCTCTGGGAGTTGAGATTTTGGATTCTGATTTCAAAAACTTGGTTTTTAACTTCTAATCCCTTTTTATTTATTTATGGAAGTGGTTGAGATTGGAAACGAGTTTTTCGGGTACTCGGAAAGTACGTAACTTATAACGCAAGAAAACGGCCATTTTGCATTTCAAATTATTTAAGACTTTTGACAATTGTTTTGGGTCCTAAAAATAGTACAAATAACTCATGGTGGTTGATCAATACGGTAGTTTTTGGTTCGATGTCCGAAAGAGTGGATTTTTACCTTAGAGAACCTTTGGTTTTTGGGGTTTTAGAGTCCAAATCATTAAGGATTGATTGGTTATGGTTTTGATTGAATACTTTGCTTGTTTTAGGAAGCAAGTAAGTGTTGTGTGATCGTGCGATCGTTTGAGTGCTTGTCGAGGTAAGGGCTCCACTTTATTTCTGTCTTTTCACTGAGATACAACATGTTTGGTTATTTTTAGTGACGTGTGTTGGTGTGCTTGGCATGTATGTGTTATGTATTCTCGTGATGAGAAAGTGTTTACAATGTTTGCGCTGTTTACATATGATTATGAGAATATATGTATGAACAGGTGTTTGGAATACATATGATGAGAAATGTATGTATGAATTACAATGATTTAGTTACATATGCTTGAGAGGTATGTATGTGTGGCATTAGCATATGTAGGGAATCGTATGCTCATGCATTCATTGTGCGTAGTTGCGTGAGTGGACTACGGGGTGTTGGTTGCGTGAGTGGACCCACCCAAAATCCTACGGGATCTTTTCGAGTACAATAAGTGGTTGCGTGAGTGGACCACGGGGTGTGATTGCGTGAGTGGATCCACCTTAACCCTTTGCGGTTTTATTGGTTATGATTAGTAATTCCGGAATTCATTTGCATGTGGTAGCTCTGGTAGTACCACACCCATTGTAGAAGTCTGCATTAGGCTTGTTGTGCTCTATATATATAAGCCCGTTGGCGGGAATTGTTGAATGTTTTAAGAGCTTTCTCTTGTGCTTTGTGGAAATATTTGTTATGTGTACAATCTCTTGAACCGGTTATATATATATACTTTTATTTTTGTGGTGACCCTTTCTTTCATTTGCGGGCTCATCCCACCCCAGATGACGATGTAGGTCGAGAGGATGGTGTTGGCAGCTCTAGGCCTTAGTGAGCTCGTGTTGGAGCGGGAGTGGTAGTTTTAGTTAGACTATGCGCCGGTGTGTTTGTGCACTGTGCTTTTTGTTTAGCATAGGACATTCTAACTTCTTTTAGTTAGTGCTTGTAAGCACATAGACTTATGGATTGTAATTATTCAGGTTTACACTTAGCATTTTCGAATACAATATATATATGGTGTGATATATATATGGTTCGTTTGTAATATTTAATGTCGGCTCAATTAAAAATGTTTTGCGCACTCTGAGCGTTTGTTAAAAAAAAATAAAAAATAAAATAAAAAATAATGCCCTTTTTGCGTTATGAAAACGGGGTGTTACATTTGTGGTATCAGAGCCCGGCTTTAAATCTTCAAAGGGAAAGTGTATACTTGAGTCGTTAGTTCAGAGTCGGTTAGAACGTAACTAGTGTGGGGTTAGTTCTAGTGTTTGTTCTGTGTCGGGTTATGGGTTAGTAATCCGTTGAGTGAGGTTTTCTGTTGGAATTCAGAAATGTTTGGATAAGGGTCTAATCGAAGAGAATTGGTATGTGCAGGAAACGATGCCTCCAAGAAGGGCACCTGCTAGAGATGATGATGATGTGGACATCCATCAGATGGCTTATGCCATGAATACAATGGCAGCAGCGGTGACTGCGCAAACTCATGCTAAGGCGCAGAGAGACCTTGAAAAGCGCGACAGGGAGATCCTGGCCGCTGGGTCTAGGGTTCTCGCAAGTTTTAATCAGCAGGCCCCTCCAAAGTTTAATGGGGAGGGAGGTCCAGAAACAGCGGATCTATGGCTCCATGCTATGAAAAGGATATTTGGGGCAATTCATTGTCCGGAGGGAGAGAAGGTAGTTCTAGCTACCTATCAGCTGCTTGGGGGTTCCGAATTTTGGTGGAGGAACACCCGTCTGATTATGGAAAATGCATATGAGGAGATTAACTGGGAGAACTTCAAGAGGAGGTTCCTGGCTAAGTATTTCCCTGAGACTGCAAGGGAAAGGTATGGTGAGGAGTTTCTGAGACTACGACAGGGGAGTATGAATGTGGAGGCATATTCCAAGAAGTTTGAATCATTATCCCGTTTCTTCCGCTTCTTTAGGGATGGGATAGATGAGGTCTATATGTGTCGTCGCTTCCAAGATGGGCTGAGGTACGAACTGCAGGATGCGGTTGTGCCATTGGGTATTCGGCAATTTCAAGTCTTGGTTGAAAAGTGCCAAGAGGTTGAAGATATGAGAAACAAAAGGGTGAACCGTCAGGGTAGTTTTAGTGCTGGGGGACCAAGTCGTTCTGGTGGTCCGAATCAAAGTCAGAACCGTGGAAAACAAGGTAGTAAGCCATATGACCGTCCACAGTATAACAAGGGACAGGGTCGATCGGTGAATCAGGACAGTCAGAATACCGGGAAGCAGGGCTGTTTTAAGTGTGGTGAAGTGGGCCACTATGCGAATGAATGCCGGAATCAGGGGCATGTTTGTTTTAATTGCAAGAAGCCGGGACATGTTTGTTTTTGAGGTTTATGAAAATATTTCCTAAGTGTTTTGGGTAGTGTTTTGGGGTCAAAATGGTTTAAAACTATTGTGACATGTGGTGTCGCTTTTTACCTTGAAAACATGTTTGAAAATGATTACCGGACGGTTAAGGCCCGTAATAAAACTTGTGCTTGGATTTGGTTTTGATTTTGGAAATGAAAATCAAATAACTTGCACTCGAAGCAACCAACAAGCTTTCGGAAAACGAATTGCTTGCTTATGAAAATTGTTTGCTTTTGTGCCTTGAAAAAATGTTGGGAACTAATAGAATCAAACTAGGCTTGGGTGGAAAAGGGTGGTGTGAGTTGCTGTCTTTTGCTGTCATGACAGTTGAAACTCGCTGAGCGAGTGGTTACTCGCCAGGGCGAGTGTCACAGGTCCTGACAACTCGCCAGGGCGAGCTCCAGAGCGAGTAAGACCAGTACTCCCTGCCTTCACTCGCCACCAACTCGCCAGGGCGAGCTCTGGGAGTTGAGATTTTGGATTCTGATTTCAAAAACTTGGTTTTTAACTTCTAATCCCTTTTTATTTATTTATGGAAGTGGTTGAGATTGGAAACGAGTTTTTCGGGTACTCGGAAAGTACGTAACTTATAACGCAAGAAAACGGCCATTTTGCATTTCAAATTATTTAAGACTTTTGACAATTGTTTTGGGTCCTAAAAATAGTACAAATAACTCATGGTGGTTGATCAATACGGTAGTTTTTGGTTCGATGTCCGAAAGAGTGGATTTTTACCTTAGAGAACCTTTGGTTTTTGGGGTTTTAGAGTCCAAATCATTAAGGATTGATTGGTTATGGTTTTGATTGAATACTTTGCTTGTTTTAGGAAGCAAGTAAGTGTTGTGTGATCGTGCGATCGTTTGAGTGCTTGTCGAGGTAAGGGCTCCACTTTATTTCTGTCTTTTCACTGAGATACAACATGTTTGGTTATTTTTAGTGACGTGTGTTGGTGTGCTTGGCATGTATGTGTTATGTATTCTCGTGATGAGAAAGTGTTTACAATGTTTGCGCTGTTTACATATGATTATGAGAATATATGTATGAACAGGTGTTTGGAATACATATGATGAGAAATGTATGTATGAATTACAATGATTTAGTTACATATGCTTGAGAGGTATGTATGTGTGGCATTAGCATATGTAGGGAATCGTATGCTCATGCATTCATTGTGCGTAGTTGCGTGAGTGGACTACGGGGTGTTGGTTGCGTGAGTGGACCCACCCAAAATCCTACGGGATCTTTTCGAGTACAATAAGTGGTTGCGTGAGTGGACCACGGGGTGTGATTGCGTGAGTGGATCCACCTTAACCCTTTGCGGTTTTATTGGTTATGATTAGTAATTCCGGAATTCATTTGCATGTGGTAGCTCTGGTAGTACCACACCCATTGTAGAAGTCTGCATTAGGCTTGTTGTGCTCTATATATATAAGCCCGTTGGCGGGAATTGTTGAATGTTTTAAGAGCTTTCTCTTGTGCTTTGTGGAAATATTTGTTATGTGTACAATCTCTTGAACCGGTTATATATATATACTTTTATTTTTGTGGTGACCCTTTCTTTCATTTGCGGGCTCATCCCACCCCAGATGACGATGTAGGTCGAGAGGATGGTGTTGGCAGCTCTAGGCCTTAGTGAGCTCGTGTTGGAGCGGGAGTGGTAGTTTTAGTTAGACTATGCGCCGGTGTGTTTGTGCACTGTGCTTTTTGTTTAGCATAGGACATTCTAACTTCTTTTAGTTAGTGCTTGTAAGCACATAGACTTATGGATTGTAATTATTCAGGTTTACACTTAGCATTTTCGAATACAATATATATATGGTGTGATATATATATGGTTCGTTTGTAATATTTAATGTCGGCTCAATTAAAAATGTTTTGCGCACTCTGAGCGTTTGTTAAAAAAAAATAAAAAATAAAATAAAAAATAATGCCCTTTTTGCGTTATGAAAACGGGGTGTTACATTTGTGGTATCAGAGCCCGGCTTTAAATCTTCAAAGGGAAAGTGTATACTTGAGTCGTTAGTTCAGAGTCGGTTAGAACGTAACTAGTGTGGGGTTAGTTCTAGTGTTTGTTCTGTGTCGGGTTATGGGTTAGTAATCCGTTGAGTGAGGTTTTCTGTTGGAATTCAGAAATGTTTGGATAAGGGTCTAATCGAAGAGAATTGGTATGTGCAGGAAACGATGCCTCCAAGAAGGGCACCTGCTAGAGATGATGATGATGTGGACATCCATCAGATGGCTTATGCCATGAATACAATGGCAGCAGCGGTGACTGCGCAAACTCATGCTAAGGCGCAGAGAGACCTTGAAAAGCGCGACAGGGAGATCCTGGCCGCTGGGTCTAGGGTTCTCGCAAGTTTTAATCAGCAGGCCCCTCCAAAGTTTAATGGGGAGGGAGGTCCAGAAACAGCGGATCTATGGCTCCATGCTATGAAAAGGATATTTGGGGCAATTCATTGTCCGGAGGGAGAGAAGGTAGTTCTAGCTACCTATCAGCTGCTTGGGGGTTCCGAATTTTGGTGGAGGAACACCCGTCTGATTATGGAAAATGCATATGAGGAGATTAACTGGGAGAACTTCAAGAGGAGGTTCCTGGCTAAGTATTTCCCTGAGACTGCAAGGGAAAGGTATGGTGAGGAGTTTCTGAGACTACGACAGGGGAGTATGAATGTGGAGGCATATTCCAAGAAGTTTGAATCATTATCCCGTTTCTTCCGCTTCTTTAGGGATGGGATAGATGAGGTCTATATGTGTCGTCGCTTCCAAGATGGGCTGAGGTACGAACTGCAGGATGCGGTTGTGCCATTGGGTATTCGGCAATTTCAAGTCTTGGTTGAAAAGTGCCAAGAGGTTGAAGATATGAGAAACAAAAGGGTGAACCGTCAGGGTAGTTTTAGTGCTGGGGGACCAAGTCGTTCTGGTGGTCCGAATCAAAGTCAGAACCGTGGAAAACAAGGTAGTAAGCCATATGACCGTCCACAGTATAACAAGGGACAGGGTCGATCGGTGAATCAGGACAGTCAGAATACCGGGAAGCAGGGCTGTTTTAAGTGTGGTGAAGTGGGCCACTATGCGAATGAATGCCGGAATCAGGGGCATGTTTGTTTTAATTGCAAGAAGCCGGGACACTTTGCTAGAGATTGCAAAGCCCCGAAGGCCGGGCCGTCGGCTAATGTGGCACAAGGCTCACAAGGTACCAGACCTGCGGCAAAGGCACGTGCTTACTGTATGGGCACAGAAGTGAGTGGGCAGGCTAGCAATGCCATTCACGAGAGCTGTCACATTGCAGGTAATTCTTTAACTGCTTTGATTGACACGGGGGCAACCCACTCATTCATTTCTTTGGCTTGTGCAAATCGGTTGAGTTTGAATGTTTCTGTTCTTCCATTTGATTTGAATGTTTTGACTCCTGCTAAGGATTTGGTAGTGAATACTGCATGTTTGCATTGTTTAGTAGTAATTCAGAATAGGGAGTTCCTGGTCAACTTGGTGTGTTTACCGCTTACATCTCTCGAGATCATTCTCGGGATGGATTGGCTATCTTATCATTATGTTATACTAGATTGTGCTCGGAAATTGGTTTTCTTTCCCGAGCCAGGTGTGCGGAGATACCTGTCGGCCAACCAGCTTACAATGATTATGTGTAACGGAGAGCCAGAGATTGTTTCACTTGCTAGTTTAGGGGTGACGTCGGAGATCCGAATTGAGGAAATTCGAGTAGTTCAAAATTTCCAAGACGTGTTTCCGTCGGAGATTCCAGCTTTTCCTCCGTGTAGAGAGGTGGAATTCTTTATTGATTTACAACCGGGTACGGGTCCGATTTCGGAATCAGCTTATCGGATGGCTCCGGCCGAGTTGGTAGAGTTGAAAGGTCAGATCGAGGACTTGTTAGAGAAGGGTTTCATAAGGCCTAGTGTGTCGCCTTGGGGAGCACCGGTCTTATTGGTTAAGAAGAAGGATGGGAAATCTCGTCTATGCGTGGATTATCGGAAGCTTAATAAGGTGACTATCAAGAACCGATATCCATTGCCACGGATTGATGATTTGATGGATCAGTTGAGGGGAGCCTCAGTGTTTTCAAAGATTGACTTGAAATCTGGTTATCACCAGATAAGAGTACGAGATGAGGATATTCAGAAAACGGCGTTTAGGACGCGGTATGGGCATTATGAGTACTTGGTGATGCCGTTTGGAGTGACGAATGCACCTGCGATCTTCATGGCCTACATGAATCGGATATTCCATTCGTTTTTGGACAAGTTCGTGGTTGTGTTCATTGATGATATTCTCGTGTATTCGAAGAGCGAAGAGGAGCTTGAAGAGCATCTTCGTATGGTTTTGCAAGTGTTGCGGGAAAGAAAGTTGTATGCGAATCCGTCGAAGTGTGATTTTTGGTTGGAAGAGGTGAATTTCCTTGGCCATGTTATATCAAAAGAGGGAATAGCCGTGGATCCAGCCAAGATTGACACAGTACTTGCATGGAAGCAACCGCAGACGGTGACGGACGTGAGGAGTTTTGTTGGTTTGGCCGGTTATTACCGGAGGTTCATAGAAGGATTCGCTAAGATTGTGGCACCAATGACGCAACTTACGAGAAAAGATCAACCGTTTGCGTGGACTGAGCAGTGTGAACTTAGTTTTCAATTGTTGAAGGAGCGGTTGACGACTTCACCGGTGTTGGTGATACCTCAGTCAGATGAACCTTATGAGGTTTATTGTGATGCGTCTCATCAGGGTTTGGGTTGTGTGTTGATGCAACACAAGAGGGCAGTGGCTTATGCGTCAAGGCAACTGAAAGTGCATGAAAAGAATTATCCTACGCACGATCTAGAGCTTGCGGCTGTTGTTTTCGCATTGAAGATTTGGAGACATCATCTTTATGGTTGCACTTTTGTCGTGTTTAGTGACCATAAAAGTCTTAAGTATCTGTTCGATCAGAAAGAGCTTAATATGAGGCAACGGAGGTGGATGGAAACTTTGAAAGACTTCGACTTTACGTTGGAATACCATCCGGGAAAGGCTAATGTGGTAGCCGATGCTTTGAGTAGGAAGAGTGTGTCGGTTTGTTCGGCACAAATGGCTAGTCAACAGGAGTTGTTGAGAGAGTTTCGTGACTTGCACCTAGAGGTAGAGTTTGCTTTAGGGAATATGAGACTGGGTATGATTACCATCTCAAACGGTTTGTTGGAGGATATTGCTAATTGTCAAGGTGACGAGTTTCTCATGGAGAAAAGAGCTTTGATTGTTCGAGGAACCAACCGAGATTTCAAGGTGGGATCAGACAACATCTTGAGGTGTCAGGGTAGGGTGTGTGTACCCGATGCTATGAACTTGAGAAACACCATTCTAGGGGAGGCACACAAGAGTAAGCTTAGTATGCATCCCGGGGCAACGAAAATGTATCAGGACCTGAGGCAAGATTTCTGGTGGCCGGGTATGAAGAGGGATGTGGCCGAGTTTGTGGCGTCGTGTTTGACTTGTCAGAAGGCGAAGATTGAACATCAGAGACCAGCAGGGATGCTGCAGTCTTTAGATATCCCCGAGTGGAAGTGGGATATCATTTCTATGGATTTCATCACTGGTTTACCCAAGACCAGGAGGAAGCATGATTCCATTTGGGTGATAGTGGATCGTTTGACTAAATCCGCTCATTTTCTACCGGTAAGGATTACGGATACGGCGGCAAAGTTGACCGATGTGTATATTGCTGAGATTGTGAGGTTACATGGGATTCCGTCAAGTATAGTGTCGGATAGAGATCCAAAGTTCACTTCACATTTTTGGAAGACTTTGCATGAGGCGTTGGGGACGAAACTGAGGTTGAGTTCTGCCTATCATCCCCAGACCGATGGGCAAACTGAGAGAACAAATCAGTCACTAGAGGATTTATTGAGAGCATGTGTGCTGGATGATCGTGGGAGTTGGGACGACGTGTTGCCGTTGATAGAGTTCACGTACAACAATAGTTACCATTCGACTATCGGAATGGCACCATATGAGGCTTTGTATGGGAGGAGATGTCAGACTCCTTGTGTTGGTACCAAGATGGGGAAAGTTTGATAGTAGGACCGGAAATGGTACAACAGACGACGGACAAGGTCCGAAAGATAAGGGCAATGATGAAGGTTGCTCAAGATCGACAAAAGAGTTATGCGGATAGGCGTCGGAGGCCTTTAGAGTTTGAGGAGGGAGACCATGTATTTCTCCGTGTTACCCCAACAACTGGTGTTGGAAGGGCTTTGAAAGCAAAGAAGTTGACTCCGAAGTTTATAGGGCCTTATCAGATTTTGGAACGGATTGGGAAGGTAGCATACCGGATCGCGTTGCCACCGGTACTATCTTTGATTCATGATGTGTTCCATGTGTCGCAATTGCGGAAGTATACACCGGATCCATCACATGTGATCACACCAGATGACATCCAGCTGAGGGATAACTTGTCATTTGAGGTTCCGCCAATTAAGATTGCGGATAGGAAGATGAAGCGTCTGAGGACGAAAGATATACCTTTGGTGAAGGTAATATGGAACGAAGCTACGGGAGATGCCACCTGGGAGCTCGAGAGTAAGATGAAGGAATTATACCCCAGTTTGTTCGACGATGTCTAAGTTTCGAGGACGAAACTTCTTTTAGGGGGGTAGTATTGTAAGACCCAAGATTTCATTGTATAGTTGGTTTAAGGAATATTAGGGTTTCGATGTGTTCGTGTGATGAAACATCGTGTAATTATTAGGAGTTTGCTGTAATTGAGTCTGTTTTGTGCTCGTGCACTGTAATTGTACAGACTTTTGTCTTGTGATCCTGTTGCTTGAATAAGAAGTTACTTGTGGTTTCAGAATAATAAGTTTTGGATTATTCTTGTTTTTGGAAAAACGAGTAGGATTTTACCCGTCGTTGTAAAATCTTATTGCGTCTGTTTTGAGTGAGGTTTCGGATGGAAGCTTTATATATCTGCGCGAGTTAGGATATATTCTGAGAATAATTTTCTAAGGTATGGAAGAAAATTACAGTCGCGGAAAAAGATTCGGCGATAAGTTTTGGAAATGTTAGACGATAGACGTTCTGTCTGTAGTTTTTCTGTTTTGGTGAGTTTCGTTCGTCGCGGCGCGCGAGAGCTGAACGTGTGAGTGTTTCTATGAGGTTTTGAGTTTTATCTCAAGTGGATTTGGTTTGGTTTGATCCAATGGCTAGGGTTGTGTCTTGGCATTTTGTCTTTTGATCCAATGGCCATGTGTGAGCAAGAGCCTTGTAATAGTAAGGAGGTTTAGTGGCTTGGTCACTTAGAAAACATCACAAAACATCTCCATTCTTCCTCTCTTTCACGTGGAACTTCATTGCTCATTTCCAACCTTCACAAATTTTCATTTCCTCACCATTTCACTCTATTTCAAGCTTGGAAGCTTAGTAGAAAGTTGTAGAGAATCACTTTCTTAAGGTAACCCTCTCTTCTCATCTCCTAGGTTGGTAGATTTTTAGAGTTGTGAAGTTTTTGGGTTTATGTTCTTAAGAGGGTTTGGTGAGAAAGGTTGTTCTTGCTAGTTCTTGTTTCATGAAAGTTGTTCATGAGAGTTTAGTAAGCATGCTAGGCTTTGTTGTTTTTGTTTTCCATGAGTTGGTGAAAAATCTCATGAGAAAAGTTAGGGTTTTGGTTTGGTTATGTATTGATCAATAACATGTGGTTAAGTTGTAAGGTTTTGAAAAGAAAAGTTGTCTTTGAACCTTTGGGCGAAAGGGAAATGCGTTGTATGGTTTTGTTTTGGAAAATCCGATGAAAAATATTTTTGAGGTTTATGAAAATATTTCCTAAGTGTTTTGGGTAGTGTTTTGGGGTCAAAATGGTTTAAAACTATTGTGACATGTGGTGTCGCTTTTTACCTTGAAAACATGTTTGAAAATGATTACCGGACGGTTAAGGCCCGTAATAAAACTTGTGCTTGGATTTGGTTTTGATTTTGGAAATGAAAATCAAATAACTTGCACTCGAAGCAACCAACAAGCTTTCGGAAAACGAATTGCTTGCTTATGAAAATGGTTTGCTTTTGTGCCTTGAAAAAATGTTGGGAACTAATAGAATCAAACTAGGCTTGGGTGGAAAAGGGTGGTGTGAGTTGCTGTCTTTTGCTGTCATGACAGTTGAAACTCGCTGAGCGAGTGGTTACTCGCCAGGGCGAGTGTCACAGGTCCTGACAACTCGCCAGGGCGAGCTCCAGAGCGAGTAAGACCAGTACTCCCTGCCTTCACTCGCCACCAACTCGCCAGGGCGAGCTCTGGGAGTTGAGATTTTGGATTCTGATTTCAAAAACTTGGTTTTTAACTTCTAATCCCTTTTTATTTATTTATGCAAGTGGTTGGGATTGGAAACGAGTTTTTCGGGTACTCGGAAAGTACGTAACTTATAACGCAAGAAAACGGCCATTTTGCATTTCAAATTATTTAAGACTTTTGACAATTGTTTTGGGTCCTAAAAATAGTACAAATAACTCATGGTGGTTGATCAATACGGTAGTTTTTGGTTCGATGTCCGAAAGAGTGGATTTTTACCTTAGAGAACCTTTGGTTTTTGGGGTTTTAGAGTCCAAATCATTAAGGATTGATTGGTTATGGTTTTGATTGAATACTTTGCTTGTTTTAGGAAGCAAGTAAGTGTTGTGTGATCGTGTGATCGTTTGAGTGCTTGTCGAGGTAAGGGCTCCACTTTATTTCTGTCTTTTCACTGAGATACAACATGTTTGGTTATTTTTAGTGACGTGTGTTGGTGTGCTTGGCATGTATGTGTTATGTATTCTCGTGATGAGAAAGTGTTTACAATGTTTGCGCTGTTTACATATGATTATGAGAATATATGTATGAACAGGTGTTTGGAATACATATGATGAGAAATGTATGTATGAATTACAATGATTTAGTTACATATGCTTGAGAGGTATGTATGTGTGGCATTAGCATATGTAGGGAATCGTATGCTCATGCATTCATTGTGCGTAGTTGCGTGAGTGGACTACGGGGTGTTGGTTGCGTGAGTGGACCCACCCAAAATCCTACGGGATCTTTTCGAGTACAATAAGTGGTTGCGTGAGTGGACCACAGGGTGTGATTGCGTGAGTGGATCCACCTTAACCCTTTGCGGTTTTATTGGTTATGATTAGTAATTCCGGAATTCATTTGCATGTGGTAGCTCTGGTAGTACCACACCCATTGTAGAAGTCTGCATTAGGCTTGTTGTGCTCTATATATATAAGCCCGTTGGCGGGAATTGTTGAATGTTTTAAGAGCTTTCTCTTGTGCTTTGTGGAAATATTTGTTATGTGTACAATCTCTTGAACCGGTTATATATATATACTTTTATTTTTGTGGTGACCCTTTCTTTCATTTGCGGGCTCATCCCACCCCAGATGACGATGTAGGTCGAGAGGATGGTGTTGGCAGCTCTAGGCCTTAGTGAGCTCGTGTTGGAGCGGGAGTGGTAGTTTTAGTTAGACTATGCGCCGGTGTGTTTGTGCACTGTGCTTTTTGTTTAGCATAGGACATTCTAACTTCTTTTAGTTAGTGCTTGTAAGCACATAGACTTATGGATTGTAATTATTCAGGTTTACACTTAGCATTTTCGAATACAATATATATATAGTGTGATATATATATATGGTTCGTTTGTAATATTTAATGTCGGCTCAATTAAAAATGTTTTGCGCACTCTGAGCGTTTGTTAAAAAAAAAAAAAAATAATGCCCTTTTTGCGTTATGAAAACGGGGTGTTACACAAAACCCTTCGTATATGTCTAGTACATATATATGAGGTCACTCCAATTAAGGAATCACTAGTGCAGAAAACACTTTTTACTACTGGCCAAATACACCTTTTACATCTGGCTCCGGTCAGTCATAAACGCACGAGTCATAGTAAGTTGGACACTTTTTACTACTGGCTCTGTCAGATGTAAAAAGTGCACGTTTTACATCTGTTTCTTATTTCCGTCATATGTAAAAGGCGCAAGTTTCAATTTTTTTTAAAATTAAATTGGACTTTTTACTACTGACATGCCATTTTCTCAGATGTAAAAGCATCCGTTTTCACATCTGTCCAAATTATCCACAGATGTAAAAGCTCCACGTTTTTTTTTTTAATAAAAATCCTGCTTTTTTTTAAAAAAAATCCTGCATTTTTTTTTTCAAATCCTTAATTTCTTTTTTTACTCATATGCTAGCATCAAAAGTATAACTACTAAACGCCATCCAAAATTATAAATTGATAACATTATGCAAATTCCACCGCATTCAACATCCAAATTAACTAAAATAGTAATGTCATTACAAGTCACAATAATTCAACATCCAAAAGCCAAAATCAACATCCAAAAGCCAAAATCAAAACAAGTCACATAATAACTTGTGACAATATCATCACATTAATACAAATCAAAACAAGTCCAAATACGAAGTAACTTCACACACACAAACCTAACTCCCTTCCTCAGCAACATCGTCATAATCATTCTTAGGATTAAATAGGTCAAGAAAACAAGTTGCCCAGCAGTTTCGCAGCTCATATAGGTCATCCTCTGTTAATGCCGTAGAATCATTGAACACCTAAAATATGTAAATAACTTAATTAAACGCGCCACTGATAATACAATAGTACTTTGATACGTTTAATAGTGCAAAATATGCACTATTAATAGCTGTATTGTATCATGGTTGAATTCAAATATATAAAATGATTGAATAATCAGTACTACCTATGGTTGAGTTTGTTCTTTGGATTTGAAAAGACAATGAAATATAATATGTACAAATCAGGAAAGCCTATATAGTTTTATTTCTAATTACATGCAGACCAAAACCTTTTCTTTAAGCAATATATAGTTTTGGTTACTTCTATGCTGCATATACTACCAAAACTTTGATAAGCAATATGCAGTACTACCTTTTCTTTACTTCTATGCTGCATATATAGTTTTGGTTTTTCTAAAATAAGCACACAACTAAAACCAAAACAGAACAACCAAGACAGCAAAAAAAATATTAATACCTCATTCCAATTCTTTGTAATACTAGTAGAGACAATGTCAATCATATTCTTCATCACATAATATCCACAATCGTTGCCGTTGGGTTATACCCTTGTCTACATATAAATGACATTTTGTTAATACATATTAAAAAAAAACAACCATGTATTATGAACATAAATAAATATTAAAATTTAACCCACGCTTACTTTGGGAAATAACCATGTAGGCTTCTTTCTATTACCACAAGCTAATTGATGAACCGTGAAAGCACTAGAAAAAATAAAAACTTATTAATGGATGATCACTTATAAAATAAAAACTTATAAAATTAAAAACTTATAAAATAAAAACTTACTCAGTAAAAAACTTCTTCGATGTTTCATCAATCTTTTTATGTAATGAACAAAGGCAAACTATAACATTGTCCTTAGGACACATAATTATTAATTTCCAATGCCCGCTGTACACGTGAAATAACAATTATTAATGACTATGTTAACAAGAAGTAAAGGAGCAGCGCAAAAAACAAGGATACAAACAGGGGCTGAAACAACCAAATTAATATATATACTTCAAGATGATCATCCATATCTACACTAACATTTTCTCTTTGGGACACACTCTGCTGTGCTCCTACTTCACCGTGCCATGTCCATTGTGTATAATTTTGACAAATCCCATTGCAAATGAGATGACTCTTGATTTGTTTCTTATCAAGTTTTGGTTTTTGATTTCCACAAAGAACACATGGACATAGAAAAAGTACATCATTTTTAGGAGGAAGATTTTTTTCTGCATTACTCCTAGGAGTAGGCAGATTTGTTTTAGCATTACTTTCGGGAGGAAGATTTTCTTCAGCAAATTGTAGAAATTCCATCACTCCCTGTTCGTACTCATCACTTACTCGATTAGCTTTCATCCAACTACGATCCATACCTATGTTCCATAATTAATGCATCCTAATTAAGTTAAAGCATTGTGACAATATATCCTAATCTTATTTTCTCCAAATCAATCACTAGATGACAGATTTTAATTAAATCGAAATCACATTCACAATGAATATATAACTGACAACTATTTTAATACCAGCAAGTACAAGGAGAACTTAAAAGAAATGCAAGCCAATAATGACTTAAATTCCTTAAACTTTAAGTCAGCTTTATATCTGTATTGTGACGAACTATTACTATTATTTGATTTCAAATGAGTTAGCTATCATATCAAAGATACTTAGTATATAAAATGATAGCACTAGCCAATAATGCCAGCTTGATTATTTCACCTCTTAATAAGCTTATTGCAAATTATTCTAAATACATATTTAATAAAGATTCACCAGAAAAGTATAAATTAAAAATAAGTACCGATAAGGATTCAGCCATAATTGCTTTTTGAAATGGGAAAACACAGCGAGTTGTAAACAAAAATATCTTGATATGCATTGTAGTATGCATTAATCTCACATAGTGATAACTCGTAGAATAGTAGAAATCATGTATGTATTGTATCATTTATTATCACTGAATGTATACATAGAATAGTAGAAATCAATGTCATGAATTGTTTCTTACATCACCCACCAAGAATGAATCCTCTCGTGTTAGATTTTTATATGACAATGTGATAGAATTCAAGTAAGTTGAATGAAGACAAAATATTTATCGATCTTGTACCGCACTTAAAACAGAAGAATATTCATTCAATGGTATGTATGATCACCCAAATCAGGATTGAAAATTATCCAAAGCAACCACTGCAGAACCAATGGCTACAGAGGATCTAAGCACACATTTCAAATCTACAAACTTATTTCCTAAGCAAATAAAAACTGAAGCAATCTCTATTTTATGATGGAACCTAATGGCACAAATGTTCCCCGTAGCCAATCATAACTAAACTTCATATTTGTAAAATTGTACAACATAAAGCAAGTGGAAAAGAATTCACCAAATACAAAAGCCAATCATAACAAAGAATTACAAAGAAAAATAGCCAAACAAGGCACATGTTTAATATTATATATGTTGAAATATGATCATTCCTAAGATCAAAATCAAGAGTATGCTTAAAACATTATACATCTAGATGAAATTATTCATATCTTATTTTATCCATGTTAGTGTATCCAAAATGAGCAGCAAAAGTACCAATCTAGCTACACAAAATTAGTGCCAAACAAGCCTTAGGTAGGGGTTGAAATCACAATAGACAATGGGGCCGGCTACAAGGATCAAACATCATATTTCTATCCAGTCTTAATGAGTGATAATTTGAAAGATTTAGAGATTATTGAGTGTGATGGAAATCATAATAGACAAATTCATTATATTAAAAAAATAAAAAAATAAACTAACAAAGTACAGGAAAAAAAAAACTAACCAGTCTTCTCTGGAGTAACAAATTTTGCTTTCTTCACAGGTACAGGTGTTTTCTTGGAAGATTCAGCAACCGATTCAGTGAGCAAGAGCAGCGATTCCGTCCGATTGAGCAAACGATTGAGCAGCGATTTCGTGAGGGTGAGATATCGATTCAGTACTGAGATAGCGTTAGGGTTCGTGAATTGGTGAGGCTGAGAGGCTGAGAGAGCGATGTGAGAGTGAGATAGCGTTAGGGTTCGTGAATTGGTGAATCGCGATGTGAGAGTTGAGTTGGTGAATCGCGATCTGTGAGAGTTGAGTTGGTGAATTGCGTTAGGGTTCCTGAAAATCGCGATTGTGTCTGAGAGAGGGATGGAAGTGATGTGTTTTTACACAGTTTAAGAAAATAAAAATAAAAATAAAATAAATTTTAAGACCTTTTACTACTGAGAATAATATGTTAGTTGTAAATGTATTTTAGACAGTTTTCACAATAATTACGAGACTGCCACCGTGTTAATTTTTACATCTGGGACATTATGGCTAGATGTAAAATGTTATGTTTATTTATTTTTTACTACTAGGAAAATTGAAATCAGTAGTAAAATGTATTCCATATTTTTTTTCACATCTTGTATCTTTTCCACAGATGTAAAAGCCTTATTAATAAGTTATATTTGTACTAGTGAATGCATCTTTGTTGTCCATCTGCTAAAACTTGTAGTACAATATTCAGTAAATAGAATTTAAACAGCTTTTAAGCTTTATGATTACAATATTTATGATTTCATCATAACTTGCATTATGACTTTGCGTGAAACCTTAAATGATCAATCAAATCTTAAAGGGTATTCTCAATACCATCCATATCAGTGTTCAATAAGAATACTCACTTTCATCGTATGAGTCTTACTCATCCTGATGACAATACCATTATCACCATAAGGTATGTGTATATGGATTATGTACAAGATTTCATGGCATTTAGCCACTTCTCAGATTTTAGGCCTTTTACGACCTCTTACCAAGTCAAAGATTCATCTTTCATGAAAACCATATCACCTTGTTGAGTCATGATTAGATCATACATCTCACCCATGTAATATGTTAGACATATCTAGGATTTTGTGCAACTTAAACTGATGGTCCTTCAACAACTTTGAGGAACCGGTTTATGTTCCCTTTTCAAACAAATATATTTTGTGGTACTTGAACTTATTCAAGTTCTATATCACTCCCACTGTTTCTTTTAGAGACACACTCCCACTAGAGGAATGCTTCAAATCTAGCAACAAAACAACTTTTGTCCCAAGAGTGATATAAGATCAGTATCCCTTAGATTCTTTAGGATATTTCCACATATTTATTCTTCCAATTTTGGAATTAAATTTATCTGATAAATTTTTAGTCCAAATTTTCATAAAGACAAACTTGGTGGTCTTACCTTTATATCATATATATGGTGTTTTTATGATTACTTTAAAAAAGGGAAACTATTTGTGGGTGAAGATTAATTATAAGCAAATAAATTTCTAAGAGTCAATGACATAATTAAACTATCTTATATCATGTCAAACATGATGTGATAAAATTAGTTTATTATACTCCTTTAATTAAGTATTTATTACTATGACTTATTCATATGACTTAAATACTTTTGTCGAGTCATATCCTTTTACTCCATTTATCGAACTCCTTGACAAATTCAAAGATTTTCTAATTTGTGTCACACACATATCCCCATTTAATGATTTCAATCATCAATGTAAATGAAGTAAAATATACTCAATATAAATATGTTTAGTACTCGACATACATCTCATGTATATTGTTCAAATAGATCATGTGTCAATTTACTTTCAACAAGTAATTAACACATCAAATGTTTGTACTAAATAACAATGCTCTTGATATATACATATAAGGTCCAAATCTTATTTGGCTCTTATTACAACTGTTATAGATGTTCTTATCAAGATCATGGAGCCATAGTCCATTACTTGATTTGGAGCACTAGTATAGAAGACTTTGCTCAAATGATGGGACCACTACTTGTCTTATCATTCAAAGCTACTTTTCATATCTTGTCAATACAAGGTATTTAATTAATACTTCTATTACCAAATAGAACTCAATAACAATTATTGTATTCTATTTCAAATTTGATTTTAAGTCATGGCATAGCTTTTATTGTCAATGAAACAACTTGTTTCATTCTAGACATAGTTTGACTTAAACTTATAGTCAATGTTCTAATTCTTTAAGCACCTCTTTAGAGATTCAACATCGTGTATCATATACCCTTGATGTAGAAATAGAAACTTTGACTTTCTATAACTAGGTGTACAAAATTTAAGTTTCACTTCATTCTTTTATTTTGACTCTTTCATGAACTATCTACGGCACTCCCATTTCAACCAATTTGAAACATCCGTTCTCCTTTGGCAACCTTTATTGTTCTATTCAAATAAGAGGAGTATAAATCTCATTTATATCATATCTCTATTCTTTGACAGTGCAAATTATTTCTCATTCAATTCAACAATTTTCCGATAGATATAATAATTTTGACCATATCTATCCACTAAAATTGATTTGTTTGAACCTATGACCAACTCTTTGGTCTATTGAGAAATTCTATCATACTTTGTCCTTCTTTCAAAAGAACTCGTTTTAAATGATCTCATCATTTCTTTTAAAAGTATGAAATATTCTATATATAGATGTCAACTTGATGCTTCTGACAAGCATCTTTTTCCAATCTAGTTTATAGTAGGTACTTTTATAGAGTATAGTTCAATAGCTTATAGTTCTTCTTGCGTTTGAGAACAATTCCCAATTTGTGTACCAATTCGGAAACTCTTTTCTGAGATTCTTCTCCTTCATAAGGACAATATAATTTATATTGTATAAAGTTTTAATTACAAAGATATGTAAGATATTTGTATAATTTTTAATAAGGACTTTTATTAAAATGCTTCCACTATTTTATTCAAAACAAATGACCCTCACCATTTGATTCGGAAAATCCCGTTGGAAGATTTTCTAATGGGTCAAGATCCATATTTCACTTTGTCTTAAGTCCGCGGTGGTCGGATTACACAAGACTTAGTTATTTAGGTAGTGTAGCGGGCTGGAAAAATTCCATACAATGAAGTCGCCATTGACGTTTATTTATCCCGAAAGGGGAAAGGAAAATATCACGAAAACCTTGGTTTAACATGGTTGACGAACCATGGTGGGTTCGGGAGTTGGTTACGCGAGGGGAAGGTGTTAGCACCCCTCGCATCCATCGTACTCGATGGGAACCGTTTAGGTGGTTTAGGGTCGTCTGCGCAGGATCAAATTAAATTACTCTATCGTTGGCTAATCTCTACTTCGTTTCCAAAGAAATCAAAAGAAAAAGTTTTTATTATTTGAGTTTGACGGTTGTAGGAGCCCGCTCCTACGTATTCCCCGGTGCAATGGGAAATTCAAAACTCACGTAGTTCTGATAAAAAACGTTTGTGTGGTTGGTTGATTTTAGTGGGTAACGTTTATTTCGTATTCCACTGACACAACGACGCTTGTATGCTCTAATCAGAGGCTTAAGCTGCGTATGTGTCAGAGGAATAGATAAAACGTGTATCCATTGTAAAAAGAGAATTAGACTAACGGATGTTGCTTATTTCACATTCTGCTGATACAACGACGCTTGTATGCTCTAATCAGAGGCTTAAGCTGTGTATGTGTCAGAGGAATGGATAAAGCGTATATCCATGTTTTCTGAAAAGAAGTTTGAGTGTGTGGGGTTAATCTTAACGCTTGTTTTAGAATGAGAGCAACTTGAGTAAACTAATCAACTGACCGGTTAGCAAGACAACTCGGGGAAGAAAGAAGCAACTGCCAGATTCTCCCTTTTTCATTCTTTAATTGTTATGAAAATCTTTAATTAAGTTTATTTAAGAAATAGTGTCCGAAAGAAAAACGAGTGTTGGTTTATTTTAACGCTTATTTTAGAATGAGAGCAGCTTGAGTAAACTAGTCAACTGACCGGCTACCAAGACAACTCGGGGAAGAAAGAAGCAACTGCCAGATTCTCCCTTTTTCATTCTTTAATTGTTATGAAAATCGTTGATTAAGTTTATTTAAGAAAGCAAAGTCCAAAAGGAAAAGCGAGAGAATAAAAAGAATCGCAAGATTATAATAACAATTACAATTGATACAATAATAAAGCGATAATTAAAATAAACAATGCATGAATGCAAGTGCTTAAATGCATGAATCACTATGACATAATTGAATATGCATGAATGAAACAAGAATGAGTAGATATGATGCATAATTAAATAAAAATGCATAAGCAAAAGTAGCGTACAATGAATTAAATAACATAAACATGCTAAATTAAATCAAAGTAAATGAGATGAGTTAGAATGAATTGAAGTAAAGCTAAAGAGCTGAAGACAAGCATAAGAAATAAAAATAAGCAATTAATCATAATTAAGCGCTTAAATAAATAAGCTACATGCTAGAAAAAAGTGATTAAACAACAAGCTAAGGGAAGCATGAACATAATCTGAAATCAAACATGATTTAAGCAAAGCAAAATGGTCCAGTAAGCTAAAAAGCTCAAGCACCAAATAAGTGCTTATGAAAATAAACTAAAAAGTGATTAACAAAGCTAAAAAGCTATTGAGTTAGAAAATAACTTATGAAAATAAGTCAACAATTTTAGATTAAAGAATCTGGAAAATTAATTAATCTAGTGCAAAAAAGTGATCCAAATAAGCTAAAGAGCTTTTGGTTCGAATAAGCACTTATTGAAATAAGCTAAAAAGCACTTAAGTTGAAAAAGGACTTATGAAAATAAGTTAAAAGGTTTGGAAAAGTTTGTATACAGTGACTACTGTATATGAATCAATGTTGTGCAAGAATTAGGGTCAAATAAGCTAAAAAGCTTTTTGAAACCCCAAATAAGCACTTATGCACAAAACAACTTAATTGAGAATCACTTATGAAAATAAGTTAAAAAAGGTGGTAATGTAGTCAAAAGGGACTTACATAATTTTAGCATAAACATGTGAACAATAAGCTTAAATAAGCTAAATTTCATAAAAGTGCTTTTGAAAATAAGCTGAAAGTGAAATCAAAAGGGGGTGCAAATAGTAACAGAGGTGTGGCGCAAATAGCAGATCTGGGCCAGAAGGCCCAGTCCACGCGTGGTCTAACAAAAAAACAGAAGTCAGCCAAAAAAGATCTAATGCGGTACGCAAAGGAGGTACACGGTAAGGTTTTAAAACCTGGGCTGCGTGATGAATCTGATGCGCGTGATTTAAAAATCACGATCTAATCTGGGTCATTCACTTTCGCGCGCGTGATCCAACGGTTAGGATCAAGTCTGGGCAGCTGAAGATGATCTTCATCTTCTCCGGCGAACTCAAGAACACCGGCACGGTGGTCCGGTCGCCGGAGATGATTCTAGCCACCAAATCCAACGAAACAAAAGCCTATCCCGCTCATGTTTTCACAAGGATCACGAATTCGTGCTTGGTTTCTTGATATCAGACCTGCAAAAGCAAATACGAAGCAAAAACCAAACGAACACAAAAATGGAAAAATACGATCTAGTACAAATTGGTTCAAATTAATTATGGATTAAGCTTCATGGAGTTCTGGCGAGTACAGGGAAGCAAAAATCAAGTCCAATGGATCTCTCTAACTCTCAGTCCATTACCTTTGGTTTCAAGCTTTTTTGAGGTTTGGTTATGGTATTTTTGGACGGTTTTGATTGCGATTTGACACTGGTATAGTCTACTGGAAGTGTTTGGAAGCTTATTTGATGAAGAAATTGAAGTTTGAAGGTAGTTTTAATAGATTTCGAATTTGAGAAAATTAGAGAAAAAAGTTGAAGTTTTTGATGATTTTTCTGATTTTTAACCGCCTTGGCTGCGCAGCTGAGGCTTGTTTTAGGCTTATATATGATTCCAATTAGGTCAGAAATGAGGGAGTAAGGGTATATAGGACAATGGTACAAAAATGTGATTTTTCTTGATTTTTCAAAATGCTTAATTGAGGATAATGTTGTACCATTTTGATGAGGTATTATTTTGAGAAGGTTCTAGTTTACTAGAGATAGGAATGATGAGGTGTCAATGATTGGAGGAATTTTTTTGTGAATTTCTTTGATTTTGGACAAATAATAAAAAAGTTAAATAACACAAAAAATAATAAAATAATAAAAAATGTGAAAATAATATGGGGCAAAATTAGGGTATGACAGGTAGGAACTCCTTCCAATTGTATCTCATACAATTCTTGAATATATCAATTGGGTGAATAACTCCTTATTCTAATTCATCTTATGAATTATTCCCAACCATTGCTTCTTAAACTCATATAATCTCATTATATTTGTTAAGTTAAGTTGGACCCTTACTTTAGAAGTTGGATATTACAATTATCCCATCGCACCTTACCAATATAGAGTATGCACTTCGCGGTGGGCGAACCTACATTGTTCGATACTAGTCTTGATGAGTTATAAAGCTTGGAAAGCGTAAACTTAATATTCACATATTTTATTATTAAAGAGAATGCACTCCGCGGTGGGCGAACCTACATTTTCTTTATTAATCTCTTATGTGTCTTTTGAGGGATATTTAATTGTTTGATCTCACCGGCTTGTTTAACATATTAAACGCTCTCACATGCATCAACATACATACATACAATAATATAAAATGATATGGTTATGGCCTCCTAACGCAAGTGTCCTCTCAAGCCAATGAGAGAACCCTAAACTAGCCTAACGATGATCTACTTCTCCAAGCATCATCTTCATGGCTGTCCTCCTTTGTTCCTCTTGTAATTCTATTATAATGTTACATCAAAGAATACTCGTTTTACATACGAGGGAGTAAGATGAGAAAAGAAGTTACATCAAGAAATTCAGAGAGAGGCACGACACGCAGGCCGTATTTAAAATCTCAAATTAAAACAAAAGAGTAAACTAAGGCCATAACTAATCATCACAAAAACACAATAATAAACACATATTTTATTATTATCAGATTAAGTCATGTAGATTAATAAAATTAAAATTTTGGCGAACGATAAAAAATTGGCTGCTGTCATCTGCGCCCAGCGCAGCCTGCCCTGCGCCTAGCGCAGGTCTGCAGCTGAAAACCAATTTTTATTCTGCCATCTGCGCCTAGCGCAACATACTCCGCGCCTAGCGCAGGCACGTAAACAACCCTTGTTTTTCCGCGAATCCTAATGCAGCAATTTCGTGCCGTCAAAACCTTTCATGACCGAAATTCAATATGATTGATTAACATGTCATTGCTTCACCATACTAATGTCGGATTCCAAAACAAATGAACATGAATCGCTTCAATATCAAATAACTTTCATAATATGTGTTTATGAACAAAATTATGAACGATGCATCAAATACACCGCTTTGCATCACGATCACTTATATCACATATAAGTCTTGATCATTCTTATTTGTATAAACTTATGACGATTAACATATCGCGGCTTCACCATACAATTGTCGGATTCCGAAGCCGTTTCAATGTCAATCATCAAATTTTACACAAATAGATGCCAAATTTTAACTACTCGATTTTAATCTTAATTAGGTGTTTTAATCAAATTAAAACAAAATACATGAACTAAACAAACATCATATCATGGATTCGTAAGTCGCTCTGATACCACTGAAGGAAAATAGCGTTATTTTAAGCAGCAGAATTCAAAAAATTTCCTTAGTTTGATCCTTACAAATTGGGCATGATATGTGCTTTAGGGTTTTTACCTTTTGAAGGGAAGAACCTTTGAATCACGATCTCTTGTAGGGAAGAACCTTTGAATCACGAACAAGACGATCACGAGCGTTGATGAAGATCACCGACGCCTCTAACTAGTCCACACGGACAGTCACCTTCAATAGAGTGCTAGCCCTTTATGTTTGAAGGCTATGCAAAGAATATTGAGAGAGAGAGAGAGAGAGAGAGAGAGAGAGAGAATTATTTTAGGATTTTCAATTCTAAAATATTCTTGTGCTTTTGTTGTGTATTGAGCAATGACAAGAGGTCTCTATTTATAGATACTTCTTGTCTTGTGCATCAAGACAACTCTTGTCTTGTGCACCAAGATATCTCTTATTGGGCAAAGCCCGACAAGAAACAAAACTAGGGCGCGCGCCCCCCATGAGTGGTAGTACTCATGTGCGCGCCCTCCCACCATAACCTATGGTGTTCTTGCTCGTTTTAATTACCGTGATACCCTTATCACATTGCTGTTGGAACAAAGTGGGTCTGACATGAACCTCTAATGTTTTAAGTGGTTTTGATGATAACAAAGTATTAAAATTACAATTGGAATTACTAATGATTATTCTAGTGTGCAGAATTACAAGTTAAAATTCATTCAGAAGCACTATGAATAATAGCAGAGAAGCCAGTCAAAACAAGCTCTGAAAGCACATCACTGTTCATCAGAAGCTTAAATTTTGTATGTTGAAGGAAGTGCCTCTGAGGACAAAAACAAGGCTCTGACGGACTCAGAAGCAAAAGGACCTCAAGAAGCAATGACAACAGCATCTGAAGCAAAAGGAATTTACGTCACTCAAGAACTGACATATTCAGAACCAATGATTGAAGAACAATCTACTTCAAGGGTCTGTCACGTCCACAGGAAGGAATATTCGTTGGTACAACGTTAACCTTATCCATATGTGGAGCGCAATTGAGGATCGTACTATTGTACTATTATTACTCAAAATGAATGAGTGATAATTCAAATAGCCAGGTAGTGGAATTGGATATCTTTACCAAAGAAGGTAACTACAGCTATCACAATTGTACGAGTAAAATTCCAGCTGGCACCTCTCTCTCTGCAACGGTCATCATCTTCCTCCAAGTATAAATAGAAGACTCAAATGGAAGAAATGACTACTGTTCTATTACTACGTTCAAAGACTAAGAAGCATTCTGACACTATTATTTCAATCTGTCATTCTAAGTCTTAGAACAATTTGAGTTGTATTTTGTAAACACCTCTGATAGTATATCAAGTGTTCCTAAACATTCATTCTTAGATTTTAAGTTTGATTGTGAAGTATCTCGTTAAGTGTAACTTGAGCATTTGAGAAGTCTCTTGCAAGTGTGCTTGAGCAAAGTATAATCTTGTAAAGATTATAGTGAAAAGCTCTTGTTGAGAACAAGGGGACTGGACGTACCTTCAATTTGTGAAGGGAACCAGGATAAATCTGTGTGTCTATCTTTCTTTCTCTCAGCTTCTCTTTGAATTTGTTTTAAATCCGCAGCATTAAACACCTTAAGAACCAAAAAGTTTTAAATTCCAAAAACACAATTCAACCCCCCCTTCTTGTGTTTTTCCACCTTCAATTGCACATACACCGTACCTTACGGTATTCCTTAATTATCTCAATATTAGACTGTCCTTATGTGTGTGACCCTTGTAGGTTTCCATAACGTTGGCAATTATATTAAATCCTTTATTTAATATAATAAACAATGAGCGGTATCTAGCAACACATCATTGCTACCCAAGTTATGAGAAATTAACATGTGTCATAACATAACCTTTATATCTATATTGAACACAAAGCATACTTGGTGTCATCTTTGTCTAGTTCAATATTGGGCCCATGACATTTATCCTGTTATGCAGGATTGGCAAATTCCATTTAGGTCACTACTGTCCCTCAGCACGCTTTGTGAAGTACCCATCAACTGCCTTTATGATTATCCTGTTACTTGACAACGTTAGATCAGCAACAAAGTACTTGACTCCACATCTACTTTACACCATTATCACCATGAGAGTAACTTATGACATTTTGCATAACTTTGCATGTAGTACTCTCATAGCGGGTCAATCCGGTATAAATATTACTCCTAATATTTCTTATACCTATGTCAAGACTTGATAACTCCTTATCCCATGATCCATGAGATGCGATCATCAGTCTATCTTCATAATAGTCTTTATGCTTTAAGGTTACCCCTTTTCACCTTAAAGCTCGACTATGGATACTTTAAGAATAGCGTCTTTATGTTTAATGTAATCTCATGATTAAGTCACACTTAATATTAAACAGACTTTCTATTCTAGGGACTTCATTATTTTGAACGTTACAAACATAATAAAGAAATGCCTATTATTATTAATAAATAAAGCACTAAAGTATTGGCCTCTAGGGCTTACTCCAACAAAGAGGTCCATTGCTCTAAAGGCCTCCACATCCAAGTCCAAAAAGGTTGAGCAAGTGGAAAGTAGCTCAAGCGAAGACGATTCCGATGATGAGGAAATGGAGCTCTTCGTTCGACGCTATAATAGATATGTGAGAAATAATGGGATAAGACATTCCGATGACAATCTTAAGAAGTTTCGGAAAGATAGTGGTTAACGCCGGAAGAATGAAGATGGTAGGTACTCCAAGAAAGGGATATGCTATGAGTGCGGCCAAGTTGGTCACTACAAGCCGGATTGTCCTAATCTTAAGAGAAAAGAGAAGGAGTCATCTTCAAACAAAAAGAGGAGCAAAGGAAAGAAAGCTTATGTTGCATGGGAGAGTAGTAGATCTTCATCTCATTCATCATCAAGCTCTAGTTCAAGTGATGAAGGCGAATTGGCTAATATATGCTTCACAACTCATCATCACAAAAAGAAGGATAAAGCTCCCAAAAAGGTAAACCAAAATCCCTCTAGCTCATATACTTCGTTAGAGTATCATGATTTGCAAAGTGCATTTGAGGACCTATGTAGTGAAACTAGGAAAGCTTTCAAACGATTAAAAGAAATTATAAAAGTTAACAAAGCTCTTGAAAAGAAAGTTTCCAAAACGGAAGAAGAGTTTAAAGCTTTCAAGGTATCATTATTATAAAGGTCAAGTGCAAGTCATGATAATAATAATAATATAGTTGGTTGTGATAATTGTATCACTTTGTCAAAAAATATTAAGAATCTCAAGGACAAAGTGGAAGATTCATCAAAACCTAGAGTCTCTCATCAAGTTGATCCAAAACATTTTCAAAACACTTTGAAAGTCAAAAACAAATATTCTAAACATTTCAAAATGGATCAAAAGAAGAGTGACTCACATATCACTTGTCATTATTGTTGTTGTGAAGGCCATACCATTGCAAAATGTAAAGCTAGGAAATTGTTGGTACCTAAGGGTATATTGCAATGGATGCCAAAACTCAACAAAACTTATTTACCTCACCAATTAGGACCCAACAAAAATTGGGTACCTCCTTCAAATGTCTAAGTATGTAGGAAAACGTCTTGAACCATTGACGAAAGACGCCGACAACAATGGAGTTCAAGACTTATGAACAAGGAAAATGATGAGAAAAGCTTCAACTCAACACTTACAATGTTGTGGAAATTGATCACTTCCTCCACTTAACACTCAAGGGAAGATTCTATTCTCTACCTTTTCCTTTATATTCTTTTTACTTAGCATTTGTACATTGGTTCATATACATACAACTTTCACCTTAATATGATATTTGCTTTGATAGTTGTCTAATCCTCCATTTCCAAGAATTTTGCTCAAAAATATTAATAAGTTTTTGAGACTCTCACGTCTTAAATGGGGATTTGACAAAAATCATTACAATTGCCATATTAAGTTCATACTTGGTTCGTATATGTTTGTTTTGTTCTTATATGTGACTTTGTGTGCATAACATAGACATATATTTTTCATATGATTAATTTTGGTACTTTGATTCATTTATGTGAGTGTCTTATTATGCATATATGGTTTAACATGTGTTCTCATGTTATAATGTGCTTTGGTATTGTTTTTACTCACATACTTAAGTATGTACCTTGTTGATTGTATGTGTTTCATACATCATGTTATGTTTATGCATTTGTTGCATTGCTTTGTTTATTTCGTCCCATATTTTGATATGTTACTTGATTAAAATGTCGATGTGTTACGATATTCATGCGTTGGTTTTGGTTTGTTATTCTACATTCCATGTTTGTCATGATATTTGGTATTCGTCATTGATATATTTTGGCATATCTTTGTATGTATGTATTTATTTGATTAGGAAACTTTATCATATAGTGCATTTCGACAAATGTAAGTGCACGATATGACTATGGTTAAAATTGTTTGAACTTGATACTTCTAATGAGCTCTCTTCTTCTTTTTGATATTGTCAAAGGGGGAGAGATTTGGATTGCACAAGCTAAGGATGAATAGCTAAAGAAGTCTTGAAAATTATCAACAATATCAAACGCATTTATGGCATCAACTCAGGGGGAGCGTGCTTATTGTTAGCCTTGATGTAATTGCGTCTGTATACATATTGCAATTTTATTGCATATTAGATATAGGCTTAGTTAGCTTATGCAAAGTTTTGACAATTATCAAAAAGGGGGAGAATGTAAGTGCACCAGTTCATCCTCATGTTTTAATAATTGTCAAAACACATGAAAATAGAGTAGAACATATTTTGGCAACATTACAAATGACATGACAGTGAAAAACTATTTTTAAACCTTGAAAAATTGATTTTTAGGTATTATGTATCGATACATAATCATGTGTATCGATACAAATGTCCTGAAATTACTTCAGACTGATTTTGTGCATTTTGTATCGATACATATATCACTTGTATCGATACAAATATGTCTCTCAGAGCCAGAGAGTCACCTGTGTATCGAATCATGCTTGCATATATCGATACACACCTGTATCTCTCAAAAAACCAGATGGTGCATGATGTATCGAATCATGCTTGCATGATTTGATACATATCAGTCAAGATTTCAAGAAACTGATATATGTATCGATACACATACGTGTTTGTATCGATACATAGGTCAAATTTTTCAAATTTGAACACTAGTCAAAGGGTTCGTATCGATACAAACCATCATTTGTATCGATACACGTCTGCTGAGTTTTGCCTAAATTTGCTCAATTCTATTTTCTCTTTAAATAGCAATGTGCTTTGTCATTGTAAAAAAAAGAGAAAACCTGTGAGAAAGTGAAATAGCTTTGAAAAAACACTTTGGGATTCAAATTGGGGAAAAATTTGGATCAAAGGGTTATTCTTCACAAGATCATCATCTTCCATCAAGTTGCAATTAATTGAAGATTGAGTATGGGATCATTCGAATAAAGATTGCACATTTGATCGATAACGTTCGATACGGCTTGCGGTGAATCAGAGACGTGATCGAGTTGATTTGTGAAGAAGGTTTGAGTTTCTCTCAAGGGTTCAAGATTGTGCGATATCTTGAAGGATCAACAACGAAGAAGCGAGGTACTCAGCTGGACGATCGGTGCGAGGATTTGCGCACGGGTTTGGATCGTCGGAATCAGAGGGAGAAACTTCATTGCTTGTTGAGGTTTATTCGCATAGTTTACATTTGATTCAATATAGGGTTATTGGAGTCGTTTGTAAATTGTGCACAAGTGTTCATCATTTTTAATCAATATACTCTCAAATAACCCGTTTGGTTATTTGGGGGGAGACGTACCCGGCCGACCGTGAGGACGACACGAAAGCCGGGGAACTCCCTAATCAATCGTTTGTGTCTTTCTCTCTCAATCTTTTATTTTACGCAATTGCTTTGATTTTTGAGTCAATTGAATTTTCGTGTTCGTACGTGTGCACCAAAATTCAATTGACATATCTTGATTGTGATTGGATTAGATTCAATACTAGTAACTTGCTTGGGCTGTTTTAATTGAAGCGTTTAAATTCGAATAATTTGTACACGATAATTTCTAAGTCTTTTCATACGTTCAAAGGTTATACTACTTTTTCAGTGATCAATCGGGTGCAAAGAGACTACCGATCCGGTGGTGCTTCCGCGCGTACCTTTTAAACCAAATATTTTTTAAAATCAACATTGTTTAAAAGGGCCACTTATTCAACCCCCTTCTAAGTGGTAGCCAAGTAGTCTAACATCCAACTCTAATTACACTCATAACTATCACTTGAATCTTTTAATAACACTTGCTCTAGCCAGGAACTAAAACTCCCGAAGAGCTAATTAAAATCCTATAATGATTATTAATTTGAAAAGCTCAATTACCAAATAGCAATGTACTAACATATACATATAGTCACCCACGTTAATACTAAAGAACCTAAAACTCTTCTATAAAGCCTAATATTAAATTCATGCCTTAATTGGATCCTGCAATATCATGAGACACAATTCGCTCTAGGTTCACAAGTGGTTAAGGTCTCCATAGTTTACATTGAACAATTATAAGTACCAGGTCAACTAAGTTAGAAAATATGATGTATCCTAATTAAGTCTCTCTTTACACCATATTTTAAATGTACCTTCTTTTACTTTGAACCAAATTTAGAAGATCAACACTTTATGATAAATATTAAACTCCAAACAAATCATATTATCGATTGACATGAACGTTTTCGTAGCACAATCAAACACGAAAATTGCAGAACATAATAGATTTTAATTTAAGATTTCATAGAAAAAGCAAAGCTTCAAAAGAAAGAAAAACAAGGGAAAAGAAAAGGGAAAAAAGGCCACATATGTAACGCTATCTACAATCAGAATCTTTAAATGAGTTAGTTAAAACCCCCTTACATGTTAGTAGCAGTAATCTCTTCTCCTAGTGTGATAAAGTTGTTCTCCTTCCCTTAATCTCCTTCTCCCTCGCCGCTTTCCCCTCCAAGCACTCCCTCTAATTTTTATTTTCAATTTTATGAAAAGTGGCAATCCTAATTCTTTATTGGTCTTATGTTTTACCTATTTACAAAAGGAAAGGGCCTATGTTTCTTTTTCCTTAAGAAAGAGTAAATCTCATGAGATTTTGTTTCAATTTAAAATTATGATCGTATCTCTCCAAAATTATACTAAAATAAATATCTCTATTTTTCTCCACTTAATTATTCTACTAAAAAATATTCTTTAATTAATTGGTTCAACATATAATTCTAACGGAATTAACTAAATAATATCTAAATAATTTCCTTCTAAATTTCAGGGCGTTACGGGCATTGGATGGGTGAAGGTAAAAATGCATGTGTAATGAACAACTCACCTAGTAATTAGGGTATGTGACACAGCGAGGTTAGGCTCTCGTGGGAACCTTAGTTATTAACATAGGGAAACTTCAATATACATAGTGTAATAGTAAATGTATTACTACAACAAGGAAAAGTCACCACCGAACAATAATCTGAATAACTATGTTATACACCGTTCAAGCCAAATATGAAGAAGGGAGGGAGTCCAATCACCATACATATCCTGTAAGACCCATAATTCTACTGTATCGTACGCAAGTAATAAGCGTAAGTAGTGGCTAAGAGTTTTTAGGGTTTCTGTAAGATTAGTTTCATAAGTATCGTGTAATAACAGCGTTTTTGCTGAGTTGGAACTGGTTTTGGACTCGTATGCTATTTAAGCCCAGGCTTTTGGTCCTTAGTCCTCTTTTATATACGAGAACGTTCCTGTGATTTCAGAATTTTGAGTTTCGACTTTCTCCGTTTATTGGAAAAACGAGTAGAAAACTGTACCCGCTTCTTAAAATTTTACGGTTTCTGTTTTCCGTCGAATTTTAATTGGAGACTTTATATATCGGCGCGAGTTGGAATCTAGTTTCAGAATATTTTTGGGAGTTAAGGAAATAAATTTCAGTCGGAGAATAAAGTTTAGCGATAATTTTTGGAAATGTTTTACGACGAACAATCACCTCGTAAGTTTTATATTTTTCGCAAGATAGACCGTCGACGGAGTACGACTCGTCTGCGAGCGCAAGAGAAATATCTTAGATATTTTCAAAAAGGTAATGATTACTTTGTTTTGATTCAAGGGCTAGGGTTTAGCCTTGCAAAAGTTAGTTTGATCCAATGGCCTAGATTGCACAAGAGTGTTTAGAATAGTAAGGAGGTTTATGTTTTTGTCTTAGAAGCAAAAAAATCACAAAACTCTTCCTCCTTCTCCTCACTCTCTCGGCCGAACTCTCTCTCACTCTCATCATCCATTCAAATTTCATTTCTCATCTTCTCAAAGCTTGGATCTTTGGCTTACTAAGGGATCACTTGCAATTAAGGTAACTAACCTCCTTTTTCCCTCATTATGTTCATGAAACCTCTTAGATTTTTAAGTTATAAGTTTTGTGTTCTTGAGAAAAATTCATGAGAAAAGTGGTTGTTAATTCATTGGAGGTTTTATTTAGTAGTAGTACAACCTATTCAAGCCTAGCATGGATGATTCTCATAGTTGTTTTAAAAGTTTTCACAAAATTTTTGTTAGGGTTTTAAGAAAATTTTGAAAAAGATCATAAACTTGGATTGTGTTGTAAGATTTTGGTTTTGAAGTTAGTTTTGAGCTTTTTAACAAAATGGATTGGTGAATATGAATTTTGTTTCGAAAAATAAGAAAAAAAAAATTTCTCGTGTTCTTGAGCGACTCGAAGAACACAATTTAGAAAAATTTTATTTCGAGTTTCAAAAAGAGTCGGGTATACGATCGAATATCGTTACGAGCTAACACATGTGGGCTAGGGTTTCAAATGAGAAAAATGTGTAGGGTTGCCCTTTTTGCCTCATTTGGCCGTGGCACCCATATAGGGTTCGAGGAATCGAATTTCGAAAATTGTTTAGAGGCAAATAGCTTCCCATGATCATTGTTTAATTGTTTGATTGGTTATGGGATGTTTTGAAAAGAAAAATGATCTCTTGCCTTAAGAAAAACCTTAATTGAGATTTTTCGAAATTTGCGATTCGACTCTATAATTTCTAAATCGTTTTGATAAGTGCTAGTTAGGTATAATGGGATATTACCAAGCACTTGGAAGTGAAAAATTTTGAGTAGAAGGGTGTTTTTAAAAAAAAGTGGCCGTGGCCTTCCTTTGTGTGGGGGAAGAAATTCCAAAATTTTTTCTAAGTCCACAATTGTGTGAAAATTTTGTATGTGTTGGATAATCTTAGTTTTGAAGAAAAATGAGTATAGGAAAGGTTGTTTGGAAGAAAAAAATGTGTAACTTGTAACGCAAGAAAACTTCGATTTTTCATAAAAATAATTTTGAAAAGTTTTAGTTGTGTTTCAAATGGTCTTGTTGTGTGTGAAACAAGTCCTTGAAGTGGAAAATCCAAAATGGTTTTAGTTTATGATTTGAAAACAAAATGATTTTCGTGTTATAAAAATAGTGCAATTAACTTCGTGAATTTTTAAACACTATGAGAATAACCTAAAATCATTGAGGGATAGCTTTAGGAAGTACCTTAGACCCCTCTGGAGCTTTAAGAGCGAGTTTCGTTTCGGTAGGATAAACGAGGAGTATTTTATTGATGTTACGCTACATTTATTTTAGGTAGCGTGTGTTGTAGATTTTCGCGAAATTAAAGTAACGGAAGCTTGCTAAGGTAAGGGCACCTTTATTTTTCTGTCTTATATATGTATGCCTGGTTCTGGATTTGTGTGAATGTTTGGGCATGATTATATTATGTATTCTCGTGATGAGAAGGTGTTTTGTATCGCATGTGTGGTTTACATATGTTTGAGAATATATGTATGAATATGTGATTGGCGTGCATATGATTTTGAGAATATATGTACACATTTATGATTGAATTACATACGCTTGAGAGGTATGCATTTGTTGCATTAGCATATAAGGGGAATCGTATGCTCATGCATTCATAGTACGTGGTTAACGGGAATGGACCACGGGGTGCGACGACCAGTGATTGGTGTCCTCCTTTTTGAGTTTGGTGTTGTCCGTGTGACTCACCCGGTGTTATCCCACCGTGATTGTTTTGGTATTGAGTGAGTGACTCTACCTGGTGTTATCCCACCACTAGTAGGAGGTGTTATCCCACCTGAGCCTACGACCTTCTGCAGAGGTTTATTCCGGAATAATTCATGCATGTGAAAAAGAACCGGCTAGGGTGATCACAATCATTTAGAGTCTGCATTGATAGGCTGGTGTGCATTTCAATACTGTGTGCAAGTATATGAACTGCTAAGTGTTTATTCGCTGTTATATATATATGTTTTGGCTGTTGTGTTATGTGTGGTGACCCTTGCATCCTTTCATTTGCGGGCTCCTCCCACCCAGACGATGGATCACCCTTTGTTACCGGTACTCGTGAGGGAGACGGTGACGAGGTGGGACTTTCTTGATCGCCTGCTTCTGCCTGCCTGGAGCCTCGACCCAGCTTCCGGCACGGCTAGTTACCACGGGCGCGTTAGGATTACTACTTTTCTTGGTACCCGTCAGGTTCACCAGTGTCTGATATGGCAGACTCCACCTTTCTCCATACCTCTACCAGTACTGCTCAGTGCACTGTGGACGGTTCCTGGGGGACCCCTGCCAGGGGCGCCAGACACACCAGAGGGTGGTGGATCGGTCGTTGGAGAGACCCCCACGGATGGACTAGTCACTACTTCTTCCTCTTCCATGGGTAGTTGGGGTGATGGGGCATTACCCGACTTCTTAGGGGAGCCGGAAGGTGTTTTTCAGGAGGCAGCGGCTGCTGCAGGTGATGGGTCCATTGGAGGACCCGGAGTACCTCACTTGGTATCTCCCACTTCTACCTTGAGCTTGGTACTGTTGTCGAGTGATACGGACGACTCCTGATGCCGTTGTGCATGATAGGACTAGGGCCACTGACTTAGTAGGATTCTTTTGGACAGGCCTTGTTGGCCGGTGACTGGTAGCATGTTTTGTAGTAGGTTCTAACGTTTTTGGATGACTGTACTCTATACTCTTACACTTTGGATGAGCCTCTTTTGGTATTGGCTGTAGTATTTCCCTAGTCACGACTACCTTGTATATTTGTCACGAACTAGATGTTATGTTTTGGATATGTAACTATTCAGGTACACACTTTGCTTATGAGAAGCACTATTGATGCATATAGTACTATTTCAGTCACCTTGTTGGTCGTACTATTATATGCTTTAGTTCTGTTGTATGAATAACGCCGGCTCTTGTAAAATATTTTCCGCGCACTCTGTCTCGTGTTTTAAAAAAAAAAAAAAAAAAATAATGCCCCTTTTTAGGCTTTTAAAAACGGGGTGTTACATATCCTCTATGTTTCTAAATCAATTTATCTTTATATTTTCTGCAACGCATTACGCTATTTTTATATAAAACCTTTTTCAAAAACCAAAGCGAATGTAAAACCACAAATTTAAATAACGCTAGCGAAGCTGCGACACGATCCCTGTGGATACGAACTCATTCTAGACACCTAGAGTGTGAATTATTACTCGACGATAGACTGGTGCACTTGCCAGAATGCAGTCACTACCTGATGACAGGAATTTCTATGGTATTTTTAGTATTAGTATTAGTAGTAAAATGACCAAGCCAGGCCCAAATACGAAGAAAAACCTACAAAAGCAGAGAAAAGCATCAAGACAAGGTCCAAGATGCAAAAAGACAAGAAAAAGCCCAAAAAGTGAAGAAAATGAGTATTTCATCGTAGCACGATGGCTTCCATCGTGCCACGATGGAAGCTACTTGCTGGCCAAGGAAACAGAAGAATAAATCTGAAGAAAATCTGTTCATCGCAACACGATGGGGTAACTTGGCGACCAAGCTGATGAAATGCACAGGATCAGTTATAAAATTGAACTGAATCTTCACATCGTACTGGGATGGACCTATCGCAGTACGATGCCTTGCTGAGGCCCATTACGAAAACTATAAATAGTGCCTCCCATTCATTGTTTAATTCATTCAGAAATAGTAGAACATTCTCTACTATAAGGAGAGGTTCAGAGGAGCTTTATTGGGCATAGTTTTCTCCCCTTACGGGAAAACTAACTCAGCAAAGTATGTTTTATTTAGACTTTTATGTTTAGGTTATAATTCTTTTATTGTAATTGAAATATGTAGTTTTTTGTAATAGATGCCTTAGGTTGTGGTGGAGAAGATGAACTCCCCTATGAATATTTAGAGTCTGTGATTGAGTCAAAGTTATAATAAATGCTATTCAGTATTATGTTTGTTATTTACTTTCTTGCACTTTAATAACGTATCTCGTAATCTGGCCAGATAAGCGGGAGCGCCCTTAGAATTGATATTAGGTTTTAACTTAATATGGTCCGGAACTAGTAGTAAATAATGCTAGGTGTATAGAGACGGTAACATCCTGAACTAGTCGTGAACTGAGCGGTTAGAGGACGAATCATGAACTAGGTGTGAACTGAGCACTTAGAAGATGAATAGCCCGATACTAGGACCTAGAGGTTAATTGGTGAAGCATGTGTAATAAACAACTCACTTAGTAATTAGGGTATGTGACACAACTAGGACCTAGAGGTTAATTGGTACCTTAGTCATTAATGTAGGGAAACTTTAATATACATAGTGTAACAGTAAGGTGTTACTACAACAAAGGAAAAGTCACCGCCGAACAATAATCTGATTAACTATGTTATACACCGTTCATGCCAAATATGAAGAAGGAATGGAGTCCAACCACCATACCTATCTTCTATGTTTCTGAATCTATGAATCTATCTATCTATCTATCTATCTATCTATCTATTTATTTATTTATATTTATATTTTCTGCAAGCATTACGCTCTTTTTATAAAACCCTTTTCAAAAACCCAAAGCAAATGCAAATATACAAACTTAAATAACGCTAGCGAAGCTTCGGCACGATCCCAGTGGATACGAACTCATTCTAGACACCTAGAGTGTGAATTATTACTCGACGACAGATTAGTGCACTTGTCATACCATAGTCAACATTGTCCTAATTTATTTTCATGAAATAATATCTTGAGCAGAATCCAGCCTTTCTTGATACTTGTTCTCAAAAGTCAAGTTTGATTTTTGAAAATAATGTATCTATTAATCCAGCCTTTCTTAGGATTGGTTTTGCCATCCAAAAAAGATTAGCGGCGCAATTTATTGCTTGTTTACCTTTTATTAATGTGTAATTATTATATATTCATATAAAGTTTTGAACATTTACAATACAAGAAATTTAACAATTATAAAAAAAATGTATCTATGAATTGGTAGTAATATATAGATACGTGAAATCTATCTAATGACAAAAATAAACACACATAAGATAGAGATTAGTTCATGCTTGCTAATATAAAACTAGTAGTATTATATACTTGACAAAATTGGACAAAATAAACATACAATATCAAATGGTAATTTCTTTATAAAAAATTAAGAACATGAAATTAAATTATAGATATGTGACATAAATAGTTTATGTGAACACTTCGGTACACATTTTATTTGGACATGTATTGGTATATTGGTTATGTGTGCAATTCTAATAGGTTCATAGATAATATTTAATAAAGAAAAATTAACAAGTAATATTTGTGAATCTATCATAATTATCCACATCAATAAATATACCAGTACAAATTAAATAAAAGATGTATCTAAGAATTTACCTTTTAGTAAATTAAAGAGACAATCTAGCAACTCAACCATCCATCCAAATAGGAATTGGATTTCCCACAGTTACTAGGCCCACAAAGTAACTGATGCTGACCGTCTGATTAAATAAGTATAGATGGTTGATATCAAATCTCTTAGTAAATTTCTTTAGTTACAGAGGTCCAATCATAAATGAAAGGTCTAAACCACCTATTATGTACAACAACTACATACAACAACTACAGTAGGGAATCCATCCAAATATGTGACATTTTTTATTGTTGGCTTATTCAAGTCTAGATGTGCTCTGCCGAAAACAACATATCATCCATTATACTTGAATTAATATACTCATGATGTCTCTAAATAAATCATTTTGAAATTTGTCCATACTGTGAAACCCTTCCAAGTCCATGGAGCTATTTTTTGAATTTTTAAGGGCCGATCACTTTTGATTCGAGACCGGGAGTTAAATTCTAATGGTGTCTTTTTGGGTTGGGTTGATGTCTTCTTTGGTGGTCTGGAAACTGAAGAGTGTCGTTTTAAGTATGAGATTATAAGTGGATCTCTATTAGGTGGTGTCTATTTTGGTATTTTCATTAGTGTTCCGCTTATATACGGCACCTTTGTTTTGTAGCTCCTCTTTTACCGGCCTTTATTCTTCTCGTACAGAAACCTGATTTTTATTAATAATATATTTGTCGTTCAAATTAAAATTATTATGATATGACAAGAACTTTAAAACAACAAAACAAGTAGTTGAAAAGAAACTTACATTCAACAAAATCCTTGGAACAACACCACTGAATTAGATCATAGATGATTCTTATTTTTTCTACTCTATTATTCGTCAAATTATAAAGATCGAATTGCACTATCAGCATTATTCCGTCCCAATATCAATGTGTCACCATTCTCAAAAAGACACAATACGAACAAGAGCAATCCAGACAAAATGTCAGGAAAGCCTTAATAATCAATTAAAAGACTATGATATACCAGTAACAAATTTTAAGGAATTAACTATAACTTGAACTCCATATTCCTTCATCTGCCCATATAATAAAATGAGTACCATAAAAATCATGAGAAAAACAAAGAAAGTCCGTCAACAAAGCAAGGGTTGGCTCAATAGGTGGCACTTTATAAAAACCACATTGGAGGATAAACTGGTTGATAGTTTGCCCTTCATTTTTATATGGAGACTTATTTTGTAGGAGTAATCAGTTAACTAGAATGGAATGATAGAACTTCTGCAATTATACTACTACATCCTTTCCTTTTACAAGACACAAATAACAACTTGCCAACCCCGAGGCAAAATACTCTTAGCTGTCCTATCTGTCACCAACCCAATAAAAGCCAAGTTCATTGCATGACTAAATGTAAAAGTGACATCAATTTTAAGAAAAAAATTAAAATGGAATGCTTGCTAGTGGTTTCTTTGGCACCATGGAGCTTTTTTTTTATAACTGTCTCTGCATATTGTTTAGCTGAGTGAGCCATTATTTTCTACGACGTTTATGTTTGGAGATTTATTAGTGGACAATGGAAATAACAATAAGCTTCAGTCTATAGCAAAAGTTAGCTAAGGCATATAAGCCAACCCAAAGAAGGTTCCATTGTTTCATAGTCTTCTACTTGATTCTTCATCTTCAAAGAGAAGAAAGAATGATGAAGATAATATGAGTTTGGAATCTTCTTCTGGGTCCAAAAGAAGAAGGTTCAAAGATGAAGCTTTTTTGTTTCCTGAGAATGCTGTGGTTATTTCCCTTAATGACGATGAAGCGAAAATTGATGTGAGTGGTTTGGATAGTGAAAACCCAATTACAATATGTTCCGATGATGAAGAAGATGACGTAATTTTTGGTAAAGATGAAAACTTGGTTTTTTTGGATGATTCTGATGAAGATGATGATGATGGTGATGATGAGAGTGAAGAAGACGAAACGAGTGATGAAGATTTCAAAGTGGATGAACTGAATGAGGCTTCAGACGACGACGGTGACGTTGATAGTTATGAAGATGAAAAGAAGAAGATAAAGAGAATGAGAATGAGAAAATATTTTGATGTGGTGAAGGAGTTGGAGAGGGAGGTGATGATGGATAAAGAAAGTGGAATTTCTGTTAACAATGAAGAAGTGGATTATTTAGATTATGGTAGTGTAACAAATTCTACTACTATCTTTGAGAAGAAGAAGGGTTCGTTTGATCACAAATGTTTGATTGAGGGTGAGGAGATGTTGAGAGAGGTGAAGGATCAAAAAAGTGAAATTTCTAAGAGGAATACTACTATATTTTTCTTCTCATTATTCCTCTTAGAAATCCCACTTTTTCGATCCTTCACCTCTCTCAACATCCCCTCATCCTCCATCAAACAATTGTGATTAAAAGAACCCTTCTTCTTCTTCTCAAATATAGTAGTAGAATTTGTTACACTACCATAATCTGAATAATCCACTTCTTCATTATTAACATGAATTCCACTTTCTTTATCCATCATCACCTCTCTCTCCTAGTCCTCCACCACATCAAAATCTTTTCTCATTCTCTTTCTCTTTATCTTCTTCTCTTCATCTTCATATCTATCATCGTCATTGTCGTCGTCTGTAGCCTCATTCAGTTCATCAACTTTAAAATCTCCATTACTCGTTTTGTCTTCTTCACTCTCATCATCATCATCATCATCATCATCAGAATCATCCAAAAAAATCAAGGTTTCATCTTTACAAAAAATTACATCATCTTTTTCATAATCAGAACATATTGTAATTGATATTTCACTATCCAAACCACTTTCATCAATTTCCACTACATCTTCATCATCATCAAGGGAAATAACATTAGCATTCTCAGGAAACAGAAAAACTTCATCTTTGAACCTTCTTCTTTTTGACCCAGAAGAAGATTCCAAACTCACATTATCTTTATCATTCTTTCTTCTCTTTGAAGATGAAAAATCAAGTGGAAGACTATGAAACAATGGAACCTTCTTTGGGTTGGCATATATGCCTTAGTTGGCTTTTGCTATATACTGAAGCTCGTTGTTATTCCCATTGTCCACTAATGAATCTCCAAACACAAACGTCATAGAAAATAATGGCTTACTCAGCTAATTCCTAAATATGAGAACCTACCCACTTTCCCACGACTACCCAGCCTGGGCAATCGTAACTCTTAACTAACAAAGAGATGTTGAATTAAACCAATTCAGCAACAACTTTCTAACTCTATTCCTTAGAACCTAAGTTCTGGAGAAGAGTACAGTGACATTACACAGTGGGTACAACATCTTTGACTCATAAGTCCTAGCTTGATTCTAGAGATATTCAATTGTTGTGGGTGCTTGAATCTGATGAATGAGTCTTCTATTTATAGATGTTGCAGCTCTTTGATTTGATCTGAATTTGAGTTGCACCATGATAGGAAATTAGTTTGAAAACAAACTTTATTTTAAAACTAATCCTATAGATAAAGATTCAAGTAAATCTTATATTAAGTTAGTTAGGACTTTTGGTCAAATCCAACTCATAGGTTTGTTATAAATCTCTTGTAACAATCCTATAATCAACAGGCAATCATCTAATCGCGTTCAGTAACAACCTTCTGAAAGATTCACACGTGCATTCATATGATAAGATCGCGTAATGCCTGTACATGATGTCCTACACAAGCTGGGACATCCTGTTCAACATGTTGTTCCAAATCATTTGTCTTGGCATGTTGGAAGTGCTGAGTAAGATGTCTTTCTTTGAGTGAGACATCTTATCCAACATGTTGCACTTTGCAAATTAAGTTGTTTTAGCATAATGCAGTCAACCACGAGAATAACAATATATATGCCTAACTTGAAGCCAAATAGGTATATAACATGATTAATATTAACTTTTTACCCAAGGGAATTAATTTTATATCGATTAACCAAGTGACACAACAGTAAACAACAACTTGGTTTAGGTTCAAAGAAAGTGTGTCATTTGGAACATTATCATCAATGGGAAATCTAATATTATTAGGTAGCATTAATTCACAAGGAGGTGCAATTTTTTAATCATAGGAAGGTGGTGAAAATGAATGAGGATGTTTAAGGTTTAAAATTGCGGATAGCGCAACCCATCAGACCGCAGTTGCGGTGTGAACTAAAATCAGTTCGGTCGGAATTCAGGCACAAAATACCAAACCGAGTGGACGGATTTGGTTCGTCGGACGAGTGGTTTGTATCATATTTAAGAGTAGAAAAAAAATCTCCAAACAGATCCATAAAAATGATAGATTCAGAACTATGTCTGATGTTCAAAAACAAAAGAAACTCAAAAATATTGATCGATAATCCAAACTTTATGTTTGGTGTTAGAAAAAAGAAAAAAATTATCAAAAGACTTTTTTAAGTACAAGAATAATTCCAAGGAATCTAAGAAAGGTACAAAAATATGTACAACAGCTAAAGAGCAAAACACTCTACACTATAACACAAGAGCAACAAACAGATCTAACCCTATCCAAAATGATATTAAAGCACAAAAAGATAAATAAGAGCAAAGAGGTGACATGCTGAGAAGATGAAGAAAAAGTGTTTGAAGAAGGAAGAGAAACTTGAGTGAGAGAGAGAGAGGGTAAGACAGAAAATGAGTTTGAAGGAGCAGCCGCCATAGTGTTTGCCTGTGTGGGAGAGAATGGAAAGAACCCTAATTTTGGTGTTTTATCAATCCCTCAATGTGGGCCGGGTTTCATTTTGGGCATTATAAAAAATCTTGGCATAGATCCAAGTATGAAATACTCTCTCTCTCTCTCTCTCTCTCTCTCTCTCTCTCTCTCTCTCTCTCTCTCTCTCTCTCTCTCTCTCTCTCTCTCTCTCTCTCTCTCTCTCTCTCTCTCTCTCTCTCTCTCTCTCTCTCTCTCTCTCTCTCTCTCTCTCTCTCTCTCTCTCTCTCTCTCTCTCTCTCTCTCTCTCTCTCTCTCTCTCTCTCTCTCCAATAAATCAATTATTTTTTCTAAATTATATACATTGTAATACTTTATATTTTATAAATACAAAACTTTAGCAAATAATTTTATATAATTTTAAATAAAAATCAAGTTCGATAAGCTAAATAAATATATTATATCTTATATTTAAATAATAAAACTATGATTGCAAGAAAATTATATTTATTTTGTTATAAAATTTAACTTATTATACCAATTTTTAAACGAGGGACAATGATTCCCAATATATCATCGTCGATCAAATGAATAATCTGAAGAAGACACGTTTCAATGAAATACAAACCATCAATCAAAGTGCACCCAATGAGTTTGAAGTTCTATTTTCATCCACGTTGAAAGTTAGGACCCTCGACACCCGAATTTTATAGGTTTGAGTTTTGGGAGGGCGAAATTGGTCCACATTCTATCTCGTTGCCATGCATGTTTGGTATAATTTACTTATGCAATTTTACTTTATTAATTACGACTTTAAATAAATTTTTTACCAATGACTTTGAAAAATCAGAAATAAATATATTATTTATTTATTTAGTATCCATTTTAATTGGCCCAACCAGTTGAACATAATAATTAAACACTATTCTAACTCTAACGAATTACCCCGTGCTTAGCACGAGTCACCATATTAGTATCAAATATAACTCTTCACATTCAGAGCTGAACAATAGCATGATCATATGAATTAACACAAAATTTTATTTATTTGCTTAAGTTATTTTTATAAGTTCAAAAATAAGTCAAATAATCCAACCAGGCCAAAGTTTATTTAGATTGACTTATTTCTGTTTTTTTTAATTGGTTAGACTTATTTATGAGTTTATGAAAAATGACTTATACAAATAAATAAATTGTTATGTTAATTTATAGTAAGTTTTAAACAAAAAAATGTTAATTTATAAGTGCTTGTTAACAAATATTGCATATTCATAACTTTTATTTTTTATAATTCTTTTTAGGATTTTTTTATAAATTTATGAATAATATATAAAAATTTAGCTTGTTCAAAAAAAAATATATAAAAATTTATTAATTTATATAAATTATTTTACATAATCTTAAAAATAAATCAATTCAAATATTGTATAGATGTGAAAAAAAATATGTGCAACCGCTGATCGCATTTGTCTTTATAATTGCTTTCCATGCGGTACACACCGAAAACGTCACAAATTTTGTTGAAAGAATATGATAATATACTATATTATTTATTAATATATTTCTTGTTGTGATGAAGATGCTCCACCTCTAGATAAGTTTCCACCCAGGGGAGTAGTAATCTAGTCATCTCCAAACATAAATAAAAATACTAGTAATTGCAATGCTTTACGGTTAATATTTTCTTCTATATATGTTTAAGGAAAATAGTTTTGGTAATATGTTAATGTTATACATACATAATTAACAAAGTACAGTAGTACGCACAATATCTATGGTACTATATCTAAATTAAATTGGTGCAGTCCGATTCAAACCCCCCTTAAGTTTATGGACATTGTAAATAAATTTACCATGAAACAACCGTTAAATGTATTATAGATTTTGTTATGAGATAAATCTATAGGATGATACCTAACTATGAATAAAATTAATATCAACAATTAGACTCAAATGGTACGAGACTTGAGCTCTTAAGCATGTGATCAGATGTTTGATCAGTAATTTTTACGTATGAAAGAAATTCAGTTGAAAGAAGAGAATTCAGCTTATATATATCTCATAAATTTTTGAATGAAGAGTGATGGCCGATAAACGAAACTTCAGTGAAAACTGAAAAGGAAATAAACTAATAATAATATTAAATAATCATAAAAGTAATTTTAGGTTTAACTACATATTCGATCCTTATATTTATTTTAGGTATCAATTTGGTCCCCTACATTTAAAAAATATCAATTTGGTTCATTAGATTTCCACCGTTTGCATTAGTTAGTCCATTATGTTAGTTTTGTCACTAATACCATTTAAACTGTACACGTGTTGAAGTGTCTTCGTGCATGTCCATATATGCAAACTGTCTGTCACATGTGATAAAACTGACGGAAATGACTAACTAATACAAACGGTGGAAATATAAGGATCAAATTGAACTTTTAAACATAAGAATCACATTGAAACTTAAAATAAACGTAATGACCAGTCTAATTTTTAACTAGTTTGAATAATCTTGTCAAAAAAAATAAACTAGCTTGGATAATTAAAAACCCTCGTTTTCTCCATTTTATTATTATTATTTTATAGTTTACAATTATACATCATAATAATTGATGAAAATGAAAGAGACGCAACTTTCCATTTTGGCATTTTTCTTTAAGTATCTTCCGGATGATTTTTTGTCATGTTCACACATCATCTATTATGAACCACTAGTTTAAAGATATAGTAGTTTCCAACATTTGCCACTCTACTCGTGATTTAACATATCTTTGTCCCTACGTGTGATCCATATACCTATAATTTGTTTGTGTTTAATTGGATTATCAAGCTTCTTAACTCAAAACCATATTACTATATAATTTTATTGGAAACACATAGTACACTAAGAAATGTTGAATCACATGACCATGATGTTTCTTTAGTAAGTTGTTCGATATATACTAAGGTTGCCTTGATTTTAGTGAAGATTCTCATATATTCTCCCCTCTTGATTGTGATCTCTTATTGGTCAGAGGAATTGTGGCTAACAGTGTCAGTGTGTGTATTTAATTGGTGAAATTTGGATTTTGAGCAGTGATTAATATGGAGCTCAAATCTTTCTCTTCCAATTCTCTGCCCACATTTGAGGTTGGAAAATTTTCTTCCACTTTGTTCTCCAATTTCAGTCACAAATTCGGAGTTAGATACTCTACACAATTCAAGTGCCATAGAGGTAACTAACAAACCATATAGATTCTCATAGTTTTTTGTATTTTTTTAACCTTTTCTTGTGTGTATGTGTGTATGTCTACTTGCATGAAATCTAAAGTCATGGTTAATTTGGTCTTTTTTTGTTGACTCTGATCAATGATTGTTTTAGTCAGGATTCGAACTTAATTGATGCCCTTTTTTCAATTAATACTAAAAAAAATGTTAAAGGAATGTGGAACATTGAACATGTGTTTAATGGTTTCTCATGTTTAATTTCAGGGTTGTTTCATAAGACTTATAGTGGTGCCTCAGATGAATCTTGTTTGACAGATAAAGCTGTCATTTATTCAGTTGGTTCAGATGATTTTGAAGCTAAAACCAATTCTCATTGTATTAATTATGGAATGAATGGTTCAACTTCAAGTTTGTATTATAGAAATGTTATACTTGATGCTTTTGATGATGAGTATGGAGGGGTTTTAATTGATCCAAATAGGTTACCACATAACACATATGCCTTTGCATCCTTGCTTTGTTTATCTCTTTCTCATTGGAAGAAAAAGGTAAAATCATCTCTCTATGTAGATTATTATCCTTGTGATGCATGACATCAACTAGTGTATTGAAAAACTTAGATTTGATGATGTTTTGTAGGGAAAGAAAGGAGTTTGGCTTAAGTTGCCTTTAGAGCAATCTGATCTTGTTCCAATTGCTGTCAAGGTAATTTAACATTTTACATGTCTACTAATAAAGAAATTAGGCAAAATGCATCTATAGATCTTTAAGTTTTACGTTTATATCATATAGGTCCTTTAAGTTTTTGAAGTATCGGATAGGTCCTTTAAGTTTTATGTTTGTATCAGATAGGTCCTTTAAGATTTTTAAGTATCAGATAGGTCCTTTAAGTTTTAAGTTTGTATCAAATAAGTCTTATTTCTTAAGGACATTTAATGACCAATTTGATACAAACTTAAAACTCAAAGGATGTATATGATACAAACGTAAAACTTAAAGGACATATCTGATACTTACAAAACTTAAAGGACCTATCTGATACAAACGTAAAACTTAAATGATTTTAGCCTAGTTTTTGGGAAGTAAAATGTCACACCTAAATAACACTATGATGTTCATATAGTAGCAAAAAGGCCACACACCTAGGAATCACTGATACACAATAGCACAAAGAGGTCAACACTGATAATAATTTGAGAAAATTGAAGTAATTGAATATGATCACATGTCGCAACCAGTGTCTGACACCGACATCAGTCGGACACCAGATATATCTTCAATCTAAATTGAAGAGTTGTTGAATGTATTAGGTAACTAAACTCATTTTGGTCTCAGGAAGGGTTTCAATATCATCATGCAGAGCCAGGATATGTGATGTTAACATACTGGATTCCTGACGGACCTTGCATGCTTCCAGCAAATGCATCACATCAAGTAGGCATTGGAGGATTTGTCATCAATGACAACAATGAAGTATGATTGTTTCTATCTATAATAACTAACATTATTAACATAGCATTGTATTCTGCAAAAGCTTTGCAAGGAAAAGTTTCAAGCTATTAAACTTTTCTGCAATTCTTCTTCTACATGATTTCAAAACAGTTATTATCTAATTTGATTCATGCAAGTAACATCTGTCTGTATAATCTCTTTGTAAAGGTGCTTGTGGTGCAAGAAAAACATTGTTCTCCTGCAACTCTTGGCCTTTGGAAAATACCAACTGGTTTCATTCATGAGGTATGTTCGTATGGATCCCTTGATTTTCCTAAATGCTCGATACACGAAATAGAAAGATGTTCGAACAGAAACCTTGGTTCAAAGCTAAACAAATACGAAAATTGCAAACATAGAGCGTGTACGGCCAATTGTGTTTAAATAATGTGGTTCGGTTTACAAGATTACCCCTGAACCGCTCCTAACAAATGCTAAACTAGAGATAATGTTGAATTGTACTTTCATTCATGTAATGTAATTATGTTGCAACTTAAATTCATCACTTGTGAATTACATCAGGCAGAAGAGATATACACAGGAGCTGTAAGAGAAGTGAAGGAAGAAACTGGGGTAAGTTTGTACAAACATTTTTGATGTAACTTTGAGATACTATTCCTCATCTATATTGAACTTATTCATAAGACTTGCATGATAAGTTGCTTTAACGGTGCAGATTGATACAGAGTTTATTGAAGTCATAGCATTCAGGTAACAGCACTATCACAAACACGAACACTCGACACTGATAATAATTTGAGAAAATGACATAATTAAATGTGTTGGTAGCAAACACTAACACATGTCGGATACAAACACGTGTTTGTGATGGTATCGGTTTGACAAAAGATCTAATTGCCTATTTAGATTTTGAATCTAGTATGATCATAGAATATACAATATAGTTTTTGTTTCTGATGAACTTGATGATCAATAATGTTAGGCATGTACACAATGTGGCATTTGAGAAATCAGATTTGTTCTTCATATGCATGCTAAGACCACTGTCATCTAAGATCACAGTGGATGATCTTGAAATTGAAGCAGCAAAATGGATGCCACTGGTTGAGTTTATAGAGCAACCACTTATACAAGAAGATTCAATGTTCAAGAAGATTGTAGATATCTTCATTGCTCGTCTTGGAAAACGTTATTGTGGCCTATCAACTCATCAAGTAGTTTCCAAGTTTGATGGCAAAATATCTTCTCTATACTACAATGTCTTTGACAATGAAAATGGCAACTGTGTTGGAAAATAATTAAGACTCTAAAATCCCAAAACTGAGCTAACCACAACAGATATCCGATATAGAATATGTAACATATAATTAAGTACAGTTTTATTTCCAAATGTATATAAATATGTTAATGTTAATATCAATAACATGATGGAACAATACACATGTTCCACATTGCTAGAGTTATAATTTTATAACATATCAAATGTTTATTAGAAGTTTGTCTATTATACATCAAAACTTGTTTTGAACATCCTATGTTCCGGCGTGCTCATCACCGGCATAGCCATTTGATGGATGAAAATGATGCTAATAATGGTGGCAGACACCTTAAAAGGTCTCCACCCGTAGGTTTTCTATTGATAAAGAGCGGTCTCCAGTTCACTCACTAAACAAAATAACGACCAATGTCATGCTATAACGATTATAAAATCAATGACTAAGGCTTTGTTTGCGAGTTTGGAGGGGAAGGCTTTTGAGGGAGGGAAATAGAGAGAAAATTAGAAAAAAAATTTACATTTTTTGAGAAAGTATTTTTTATAGAGAATGACAAATAAATATTTATGATTAATATATTATGAATTTAAGAATGTTATAACAACATTAATTAAATTTGAAGAATTCATATAAACCCTCCAAACCCCTCATCCAATACAATTTTTGAGTTCCCCCAAATTGAGGGGTTTTTGTGTTATGAAGAAAAAATAACCCTCCAAGCTCCTTCCCTCCCAAACTTCTCTATTCCTTCCACTTGTTTCTTCCTTTTTTTCAAAGTCCTCCCCTCCCTTCCCCTCCAAACTCGCAAACAAAGCCTAAAGGTGAAATTTGTCATAGTGTTAAACTATTATAACAAAATATTTTTCAAAAATATCCGGCGATTCTAAAGCTTTTCATCAAACAATATAAGTGCATTCTAACTTAAAGCCAAACTTAAGAACAAACCAACCAACAAACAAATCACAAGAGGAATAACAAAAACAACATTGTCATTAATTAGAGCATTACCGATATCCAATGGTTTCGATGGAGGATAAATTGAAGATGGATTTGTTGGTGGTGGTGGTGGCTCTAGTAGTAGGAATATGAGCACCAGCTCATGAATGATCATCACTTTAAATGTAAGTAGTAATGTTTTTCTTCTTCAACAAGCCAATCCTTAGAAATTGTGAACTTGTTCATCAAAATTGTAAATTTACTAGCTGCCATTTGTGTGATTCGTCTTTTCTATTCTACTGAGGTATATAAATTGTAAAACTATATTTCTTGTAACTGGTTTTGTTATATAAGAACTTGTTAAAAAAAGAGTAAACCATAATTGGTGGTTACTTTTTTTGCTGGTAGTTTTATTGAAGGGCAAAATAAGAATAATGAAAAAGTCATCCAAAAATTTGTATATTTTTTATATATAAGTGGTTACTTTTTTGTTTGTAATTTTTTTAAGGATAAGATAGGAATAATGAAAAAGCCATAAAAAAATTTGTATCCAAATATATAGTACGTAATAGATAAAAATTTAACATAAATGATTAAAACTAAGAGTTAAAAGAATTAAAAATTAGAACAAATATTGTGAAAGCAATTTCAAAGATATTTCTCATCATCGTATCTCTCTCGCTATCTATATTATCACTTTCACTCGAAGAGTCTAAAACTCCAATTTTGTTTTCAACAACTAAGCATTGGATTTTAGTTAAAAATAAAATAATCCATTAAAGTTTTGGAGCTTGTTTTTCATTTATTTTGTTTGTTTTTTTCACAACATCTAGCTAACACCATATAATGAATGAGGGACGCCTATATGTCTATTAGTGTTTTGTGTTAAGAAGGAAAAAATGATTAATCATATTCATTGTATATGTTTTTTTTTAACAAGCTAAAATGGAATATATATAATCATAAGAACAAGCAGTCCTCTCAACACAAGGCATACCGAGAAGTACTACAAAATTTTACAAGAGAATTCAGGTAAGTAACATAAAATAAAAAGACAATTAGTCGTTGCTCAAACAAAGCAATGGGCTCGACCACCAACGATGAACGTGTTGGGGTTGATTGCAATGTAAGTCTCACATTGCTGAGAAAGGAAAAAAGGTCAAAAAAGTTATATTGGAGAGGTCCCACATTGCTTAAAGAAGTGAAGAGAGAAGGAGCTACATGCTATATATAGAGACCTCAATTTCCTTGTTTCAACACACAAAGCAGTAGCACTTGTAAACACTTTAAGTTTATATTTGTGTTTGTTTTTTTTTCTCTTATGCTCTTGTTTTAGAGTATTTGAGATGTAGTTCAAATATTTACTTTTGAGAGTGTGGGTGTACTAGGGTCATGGTGTGGTTGAGAGTGAAGTCTATATGTTGTAACAATTTTGATATAGTGTTTATTTTCTGGTTGTCGGTTTAGACAACAGCCGTGGTTTTTTCTCGGATTTTGGAGTTTCCACGTTATATTCTTGTGTTGTTGATTGTGTTTTTTTATTTTCTCCATGCCGGTTTTTCCCAACAACTGGTATCAAAGCTTTTTTGGTTTAATTCAAGGAGGAGGGGGTTCCGCTGTGAAGTTTGGGCTAGAGAATATGTTGATGCAATCAGGGTTACACAAGGTCAGCCTGAAGAGGCAGTGGTAATAATACTCGACATCAGTCTGGAGAGGCGGTGCTAAGAATACTCGGGTTACGTCTGAAACGACAACTTTGTTATGAGGATTCTGAGACGCTAGTGGAAGTTGTGAATGGGTGGAGTATTAAGTCGTGAACTTTGGATGCTCCCGATCACATGTGTTTGAAGAAGGAATGCCGTGAAAATCCTAGAGCTAGTTGAAGGTGGAGTTGTTCATCTTGAAGACGGGAAAACTTGAAAGGTTTGAGGTATGGTTTTTCGATTTGTCTTACGATGTTTGATAATCGTGTGTTTCTTTTACATGATGTGAGGTATGTTCCTGAACTTTAATGCAAAAAAAGTTGGTTCTACTATTGGTTATGCATTTGTTACTAGTGGTGATTCTGATGTGGTTGAGTTGTGAGACTTCAGTTGATATTTGTTAGTGACATGAGTTTAGTTGGACTAGTGAAATAAGGTTTACTAGGTGATGTAACTAAACTAGAATTGTTGGAGACTAACAATGGCCTGAAGGTGGTTTCAGAGTAGTTTGAAGTTGTTCAAGTGACACATGGGCATCGGTTGACATGGATGCAAGATGTGTGATTATAGCGTGCAGACATTGGTTGGCATTGATGCAAGGTACGCAGTTATCTCGATGGCTGATGAACTTCCGGGAAAGCCAACATGGAAGTTGCACCATAAATTTTCAGCAAGGTTTCGAGATGAAATTCTTGGGATAGCTTGGTTCCAAGTGAAGGAAATTCTTGGAATAGTTTTGTTTCAAGTGATTAAAATTCTTGGGAGGGTTTCCAAGTGTAGTATACTTTTTATGGTGGAGTATGATAATTTAATTTGTCAGTATAGACAATGAGAATTATGATTGTCGGTGTAGACAATGAAGATTGAAGACCATTACAATCAAGGTGGAGATTGTTGGGGTTGATTGCAATGTAAGTTCCACATTGCTAAGGAAGGAAAAAAGGTCAAAAAAGTTATATTGGAGAAGTCCCACATTGCTTAGAGAAGTGAAGAGAGGAGGAGCTCCATGCTATATATAGAGACCTCAATTTCCTTGTTTCAACACACCAAGCAGTAGCACTTGTAAACACTTAAAGTTTATATTTGTGTGTGTTTCTTTTTCTCTTATGCTCTTGTTTTAGAGTATTTGAGATGTAGTTCAAATATTTACTTTGGAGAGTGTGGGTGTATTGGGGTCATGGGGTGGTTGAGAGTGAAGTCTATATGTTGTAACAATTTTGATATAGTGTTTATTTTCTGGTTGTCATTTTAGACAACAGCCGTGGTTTTTTCTCCGGTTTTGGAGTTTCCACGTTATATTTTTGTGTTGTTGATTGTGTTCTTTTATTTTCTCCATGCCGGTTTTTCCCAACAGAACGTTGGTTGCTAAAGTAACATTTGTCGTCTGCAACCACCGATAAGAGAAAAGCTTGACTTTGTCTAAGAGGTGATGCACAATGTTCTCCGAATTGCTGAAAACCCGGAGATTTCTTTCATTCCAAACTACCCAAATACAAGCAAGCTAGACGAGCTGCAAAAAGGACCACCGAGCACAGAGGCCACCAGCTGAGAAAGTGAAGTGGATGAAATGATCTGTGAGGCTGTAAGCATCCACCGCCGAGAAACCAATCCAAGACCGGATTAAAGCCCAAAGAGAACTAAAAGTACCGCATGATAGAAATAAGTGATGTGATGTCTCAATGCCACCGCAGCCTGTCACACAATAGTGGAGATCTTTGTTGGCAACTGATTACGGTCAGACAAGTGAACAAGTCAGTCGTCGAGTAATAATTCACACTCTAGGTGTCTAGAATGAGTTCGTATCCATATGGATCGTGCCAAGTATGACTAGTTTTATTTAAGTTCGATAGATTGCATTCGCTTTGATTTTTGAAAAAGGTTTTGGTTAAAAAGCAGCGATATGCTTGTGCAGAAAAGTAAAGATAGTTGATTTAGAAGCGTGAGGAAGATTAGTCGGATTGATTCCCTACCCTAATCCTGCTTGATATCTGGCACATATCTAGAATTATTTCAGTAACTTCTAATTGTTTGACGATTAATTATCTTCATTGATAGTTATTAAACTACCCTAAATACTATAGATCGCTATGGAATTCCGAAATAACTAGAGCACCCACGGCTGGCTAATTTTGTGTTGCCACGTACCCTAACTATGCGTCTAGCCAATCTACGGTAGTCATGATCGCTAAATTAATCCTTGCCACTAACCTCCTAGTGTCAGTTGTTCCAGTCTCTACAGGTTGTCGCTAGCAGTGTCTGGTGTTTCCGTCTTTACAGGCTTTCGCGAGCAATGTTGGATGTTGCCGTCTCTCGGGGTCAGCCCCATTATTTATTGTTCTGGACTAAATCCTAAAGGTGTATTCTCTCTATCAGGCCAGACATTAAAAATACGAAATTAAATTATAAATAAATAAAAAATAATTCATTCCAAAATCAGTATCTAATGTGACTTTTATTGTACTAGATATATGTCTCAAGCATTCATTAGGGAGTTCATCTCTCCTCATACCCTAAGGTTTCTAAGCTACTAATTACATAAGAAATACATTACAAGAATATAGAAATCATGCATACTAACGGTGTAGATGCCTTGCTGAGGAAGTTACCTTTCCCGTTGAAGGGGGAAAGTTCTTCCCGTAGGGGGCTCATTTTCCTCCTTGCTCCTCCTCCTCCTTAAGCACTAGTGAGTACTTTAGGTTTCTCAACTTCTGAATGAATAATTGTGAAGGAGGGGAGCTCTATTTATAGTTTTTCATAATGGGTCTCACTTCCATCGTGACCACGATGGATCCCATCGTGTCATGGTGGAGTCAAATTTGCTTCAAAAATTTGGAAGATACGCTCCCTTTCTTGGGCGCTAAGTTGTTCCCATCGCGGCACGATGGAGCACATTTTTGTGCAAATCTGCTTTTTGCTCTCTTTTTAACATTTTCTTGTATTCTTGACTTCTTCTTCAAGTAGCTTGACCTCTTGGGGATTTTTGTTTGTTTCTGGTCTTTAAAGTCCTAGACTACTACTAAATACATATTAAATTACTACAAAAATACATTATAAATTCCTGTCATCACAACCCCAAACTTAAAGTGTTGCTTGTCCTCAAGTAACACGCTGTCAAGCAAAACCGTTAGAAATTTAAGAAATAAATCAAGATGATAGGAATTTCACAACCTTACATGTTTGTCAACAATGGAACCGCTGATCTTCACCGCGGCGATCATGCACCTTCAGCACTTGGTCCAGGAGACACAGATGTTTGTATAGTCCATGTTCAACTCTCTCTTCTCACATTTTCACTCGAATTGAAAGGGTTAACTCTCAATCATCGTGATACCTGCCATTTTACTATAGGTTTGCAAGAACTCTAAGCGACCGGTCAACATTTAACAAACACGCATTTTTGGAGGTCATTAAGGGTTATAACGTGGCTTAGGTAAAGGTGGGACATATTTTGGAAAGTATGCTAAATATTGGAGTTAAGTACAACTACTCTTCCTTTTTGTGTATGCAACCTTTTACCTGGGGTACATTTTTTATGTTGGCACGAGAGATTAAGAACCTGATGTATCTTTGTATGGTTCTTTACTATCACTTCTTTTGCTCTATAGCTCTTTCTTTTTTTCATTTTTTTCATCATTTTTTTAAGAGACTCTCTTTTTAGGGACTTTTTTGATGTTATCCCGTCTCTTTTACATATTTATTTCATTTTGTGATAGTTCTCTTGTATACCCACCCCAAACTTAAGATGTTGCTAATTCCATGAGCAACACTAAACTTATGTTGTTGTCAGGACTATGGAACTATTTCTACCTAACTCCAAAGAGGGTAAAACATTGTTTTTTTGGTCTATAGGCTGATAATGTGGTTTGTCACTGAAGAAAATGGAAATTTATTTTTTTACAGCTCAAAATTGGCTAGCAAAGGATATAAATAATATAAGGGTGGCTTAAAAAGGTTCTGGGTTATAACAAACAATTGCCTCAATGCGTATGAATTAAATTAACCAGTCAGAAAATAAACAAGTACACGGTACTCTCATTGTGATACGAAAGAAATTGGTAATACCATTTGGAAATATTTGGCTCAAATTCTCACTTGGCTTATGTATCTGAAGTTTGAACACTTAGTTTGATCCTTAGTTTGATCCTTACGAATGAGCACGATATGTGTTTTAAGGTTTTTACCTCTTGTAGGGAAGAACCTTTGAATCACAAACAAGATGATCACAAGCGTTGATAAAGATCACCGACGCCTCTAACTAGTCCACACGAACAGTCACCTTCAATAGACTGCTAGCCCTTTATGTTTGAAGGCTATGCAAGAATATTGAGAGAGAGGATTATTTTAGGGTTTTCTAACTCTAAAATATTCTTGTGCTTTTTGGTGTGTTTTGAGCTATGACAAGAGGTCTCTATTTATAGATATTTCTTGTCTTATGCATCAAGACAACTCTTGTCTTGTGCTCCAAGACATCTCTTGTTGGGCAAAGCCCAACAAGAAACAAAGGCTAGGGCGCGCGCTCCCCATGAATGGTGGTACTCATGTGGGCGCTCTCCCACCATAACCTATGGTGTTCTTGCTCGTTTAAATTACCGTGATACCCTTATCACATTGCACATACACCGTACTTTACGGTGTTCCTTTAATTATCTCAATATTAGACTGTCCTTATGTGTGTGACCCTTGTAGGTTTCCATAACGTTGGCAATTATATTAAATCCTTTATTTAATATAATAAACAATGAGCGGTATCTAGCAACACATCATTGCTACCCAAGTTATGAGAAATTAACATGTGATCAAAACATAACCTCTAGTGATAGTATATGCGTGTATAATTACCCCTTTTGCCCTTTATGTCTATATTGAACACAAAGCATACTTAGTGTCATCTTTGTCCAGTTCAATATTGGGCCCATGACATTTATCTTGTTATGCAGGATTGGCAAATTCCATCTAGGTCACTACCGTCCCTCCGCATGCTTTGTGAAGTACCCATCAACTGCCTTTATGGTTATCCTGTTATGGACAACGTTAGATCAGCAACAAAGTACTTGACTCCACATCTAGGGTACAAAGTGGTTTCAGGTCTAAGGGCGGTTTACACCATTATCACCATGAGAGTAACTTATGACACTTTGCATAACTTTGCATGTAGTACTCTCATTGCGGGTCAATCCGGTATAAATACTACTCCTAATATTTCTTATACCTATGTCAAGACTTGGTAACTCCTTATCCCATGATCCATGAGATGTGATCATCAGTCTATCTTCATAATAGTTTTTATGCTTTAAGGTTATCCCTTTTCACCTTAAAGCTTGACTATGGATACTTTAAGAATAACGTCTTTATGTTTAATGTAATCTCATGATTAAGTCACACTTAATATTAAACGGACTTTCTATTCTAGGGACTTCATTATTTTGAACGTTACAAACATAATAAAGAAAACGCCTTTGATTATTAATAAAAGAAACAATATATTATTAATAATTAATTTGATACAAGTACTAAAGTCATTGTCCTCTAGGGCTTACACCAACAATCTCCCACTAGCACTAGAGCCAATCTGGCATTACTTTAATACCCAAAGACCTAGTATGCCCATCATGCTTCAACTGCGCAAGAGGCTTTGCTAGCGGGTCAACAATATTGTCAAGTGTAGGTACTTTGCATATTTTCACATCTCCTCTATCTATTATCTCTCGAATAAGATGAAATCGCCTAAGTATGTGTTTGGATCGTTGGTGAGATCTAGGTTCCTTAGCTTGTGCAATTGCACCATTGTTATCACAATACAGACTAATGGGATCAACAATGCTAGGGACTACTTCAAGTTTAGTTATGAACTTCTTGATCCAAACAGCTTCCTTTGCAGCACTTGAGGCAGCAATATACTCGGCTTCGGTTGTAGAATCAGCAACTGTCTCTTGCTTTGAACTCTTCCAGCGCCACCATTTAGGCAAAACACAAAACCAGATTGCGATCTAAAATCATCCTTGTCGGTTTGGAAACTAGCATCGGTGTACCCTACAACCGCAAGTTCTTCCTCACCTCCATATACCAAGAATGTTTCCTTAGTTCTTCTCAAGTACTTAAGGATATTCTTGACAGCTATCCAATGAGCTTCACCGGGATCAGATTGGTACCTACTCGTGGTGCTTAAAGCATATGAGACATCTGGTCGAGTACATAACATGGCATACATAATAGATCCAATTGCTGATGCATACAGAATCTTATTCATGCGTTCCCTTTCTTCTTTAGATGAAGGGGATTGTGTCTTCGAAAGACATATTCCATGTTGCATTGGTATGAATCCCTGTTTGGAATCATGCATGCTAAAGTATTTTAACACTTTATCTATATATATACTCTGACTTAGGCCAAGCAGTTTTCGTGATCTATCTCTATAGATTCTTATTCCTAATATATAGGCTGCTTCACCAAGATCTTTCATAGAAAAGCATTTCCCTAACCAAGTCTTTACTTGTTGTAAGGTAGTGACATCGTTTCCTATTAGTAATATGTCATCTACATATAACACTAGGAAAACGATCATGCTCCCACTAACCTTCTTGTAGACACAAGGTTCATCTTCATTTTTAATGAATCCATATTTTGTTACAGTTTCATCAAAACGAAGATTCCAGCTTCTGGAAGCTTGCTTCAATCCATAGATTGATCGCTGTAACTTGCATATCTTATGAGCTTCATTTGGTATGTCAAATCCTTCAGGTTGTGTCATGTACACATCCTCAAGGAGATTTCCATTAAGGAAAGCAGTTTTGACATCCATTTGCCATATTTCATAATCGTGATATGCAGCGATAGCAAGTAAAATTCGAACAGATTTAAGCATTGCAACTGGTGAAAAGGTTTCATCATAGTCAACGCCATGAATTTGTTTATATCCATTAGCAACCAGTCTTGCTTTGTAGGTATGTACTTTACCATCCATGTTCGTCTTCTTTTTGAAGACCCACTTGCATCCTATAGGACGAATTCCTACAGGAGGCTCTACCAAGTTCCAAACTTGGTTTGTGTACATGGAATCCATTTCAGATTTCATGGCTTCTAGCCACTTTTCAGATTCAGGACTAGTTATGGCCTCTTGGTAGGTTACAGGCTCATCTTGATCCATGAGTAATATGTCACCTTGTTCAGTTATGAGATACCCATATCTCTCAGGTTCGTGACGTATCCTGGTTGACCTACGCTGGACTTGTTCTACTTGAGCAGGTTGTTCTTCCACAACATCTTGTGGTTGCTGCTCATGTTCCTCAATGGTTTGTCCAATATTTGGTGGTTCTTGAGTTTCTTCAAGTTCCACATTCCTCCCACTGATTCCTTTGGAAATAAATTCTTTTTCCAAGAAGACTCCAGTTCGAGCGACAAACACTTTGCCCTCGGAAGGATTATAAAAGTAGTATCCTCTTATTTCTTTAGGATATCCTACAAATAGGCATTTGTCGGATTTGGGTTCAAGTTTAGTTGTAATTTGTCGCTTTACGTAGACTTCACAACCCCAAACCTTCATGAAAGACAGATGTGGTTACTTTCCACTCCATATCTCATATGGTGTCTTTTCAACCTTTTTGGATGGAACGTGGTTAAGTGTATAAGCTGCTGTCAATAGGGCATGTCCCCAAAAGGAGTTCGGAAGATCCGCATTACTCATCATGGATCGCACCATGTCTAACAAGGTTCGATTTCTTCTCTCAGATACACCATTCCATTGTGGTGTTTCGGGAGGAGTTAGTTGTGATACTATACCACATTCTTTAAGATGGTCATTAAATTCTAGGCTTAAATATTCACCACCTCAATCTGATCGAAGAGTTTTAATATTCTTACCTAATTGGTTTTGCACTTCATTCTTAAATTCTTTGAACTTTTCAAAGGATTCAGATTTGTGTTTCATCAGATACACATATCCATATCTACTAAAATCATCAGTAAATGTTATGAAGTATGAAAAACCACCTCTAGCAGGTATGTTCAATGGTCCACACACATCAGTATGTATGAGTGCCAAAAGATCATTAGCCCTTTCACCTTTTCCTTTGAATGGGGTTTTTGTCATCTTTCCAATTAAACAAGATCTACATGTATCATATGATTCATAATCAAAAGAATCCAAAAGTCCATCTTTGTGGAGTTTGGAGATGCGTCTCTCATTTATATGGCCTAAACGACAATGCCAAAGGTAACTTGGATTCAACTCATTAGGTTTCATCCTTTTAGTATTAATGTTATAGACTGGCGTTTCAAGATCAAGGACATATAGTCCATTATACATTTGAGCACTAGCATAGAATATATCATTTAAATAAATAGAGCAAAAATTGTTCTTTATTATAAATGAAAAACCAAACTTGTCCAAACAAGAAACAGAAATAATATTCCTGCTAATGGCAGGTACATAATAGCAGTTCTTTAACTGAATTATTAAACCACTAGGTAAAGCTAAATCATAAGTCCCTACAGCTAAAGCAGCAACTCATGCTCCATTGCCAACTCGTAGGTCCACTTCACCTTTTGCCAATTCTTTACTCTCCTTGAGATCCTGTACATTGGTACAAATGTGAGTGTTGGAACAAAGTGGGTCTGACATGAACCTCTAATATTTGAAGTGGTTTTGATGATAACAAAGTAGTAAAATTGCAATTGGAATTACTAATGATTATTCTAGTGTGCAGAATTACAAGTTAAAATTAGTTCAGAAGCACTATGAATAATAGCAGAGAAGCCAGTTAAACAAGCTTTGAAAGCACATCACTGTTCATCAGAAGCTTAAATTTTGCGAGCTGAAGAAAGTAACTCTGGGAACAAAAACAAGGCTCTGAAGGACTCAGAAGCTGAGGACCTTAAGAACCTATGACAACAGCACCAGAAGCAAAAGGAATTTACGTCACTCAAGAACTGACAGAATCAGAATCAATGATTGGAGAACAATCTACTTCAAGGCTCTATCATATCCACAGGAAGGAATATTCGTTGGTACAACGTTAACCTTATCCATAAGTGGAGTGCATTTGAGGATCGTACTATTGAGGATCTTTAGATATCTGAAGGGGACTACTAATCTAGGATTGCTTTATAAAAAATCCCTAGATAGTAAGCTAGTTGGATTCTGTGATGCTGACTATGCTGGTGACAGGATTGAGAGAAAATCCACAAGTGGAAATTGCCAATTTATTGGTGAGAATCTCATATCCTGGGCTAGCAAAAGACAAGCAACTATTGTTTTGTCAACAGCAGAAGCAGAATACATCTCAGCTGCTAAATGTTGCACCCAACTACTCTGGATGAAGTATCAGCTAGAGGACTATAACATAGCTGAGAGCAGTATTCCTTTGTATTGTGATAATACTGCTGCTATTCATCTATCTAAGAACCCTATTTTACATTCCAGAGCTAAACATATTGAAATTAAGCATCATTTCATAAGAGATCATGTTCAAAAAGGTACAATAAATATTCAATTCATTGATACTGAACATCAATGGGCTAATATATTTACTAAACCTTTAGCTATTGAAAGATTTGACTTTATTAAAAAGAATTTGAACATGCATTTTATAACTGAAGAAAACTAGCTCTGAGATGTAAAATAAAATTAGGATCTGAAACTTGTTCAGAGCCTCTAACAATTCAAAGTAACCTTTGGGTAGCTCTGAATAATTTGGGCTCTGAATGATAACAGGTTCTGATGAGGTGTCAGATAATGATGAGTTTGGGTCTGAACTAGACGGAAACGAAACGTTTAGTTCTAGTAAGTGTACAACAGTTGTCTGTACACGCGTCAGCTGTGATTAAGTACTTCTTACACGTGTCTAGATCCTGATGGGTAAAGAACAGTTAATGATGATTATGGCAGTTAACTTTATTATTTAATGTTTAAAACTGTTCGCGCTCCCTCCCAAGGCTTGCTTTTTCTGTGTTTGTGTGCTAGTTGCTATATATAAGTCACTTCACTCACATTGCACAACTTTTACACAATCACTTCCTACACAACCCTAGACTTTATAGAAAATTCCCAAATCACTTCTTCTTAACATTCTGCAAAAAATGGCCGCTCGATCATCAAATGAAATTATTCAAAAACCCTTCAATCCAATTTTACCACCAGTAATAGACCTCAAGTCTCAAGGAAAACTTGTTGTCAAAGAAAATCAAACGGACGCTGGTCCAGAAGCCTTCGAATTCATCACTGAGAAGTTTGTGGATTTCGAAAGTTTAAAGGTGAATGGAGTTGACGTTCAAAGTTTATTTTACAATCAATAATGGAAAAACTACTTTGAGATGCTGAATGGGTTTGTTTACTACGACATTGTTAAGTATTTCTGGCAGAAAGCAACAGTTTTTGTTAGAATAAGCGCTGATGAAGAAGTGAGAAAGATGGTTGAGAAAGATAGTTCTCTAAAAGGAAAATCAAGAAGAGAACTAGGTTTGAAACCTTATAGAGGGAAGGAGATAAGGTCAAACATTCTAGGAATTAATGTGTTGATTACTCAGGAGCACATTGCCAAGGTTCTGGGCTTGGACAATGAAGGAGAAAATGTTGATGATTATGATGAGAAGAGTAAGCACTTGGAAGCCATCAAGAAGGACTTATTTTTGCCTGGCTGTTCAAATAGTGATTTTGGAAAGGCTAAATTCATGAGGCAGAATTTTGGATTTGCCTTCAGAGTATTTCTGTATTCAATCATTACCAGAGAAGGAGGATATGACACTATTTCAATTCCTCACAGGCATTTCATCTGGTTTATGTACAAGAGGGTCAAGATAAATTTGGCAAAGATACTGTTTGATCATTTATGCTCAACCATATTTAAAAGCAGAACAAAATCAACCTCAAGCATTCATCATCCAAGGTTGATATCTGAGATCATACGCCAAACTAAGCTGGTTGATATCTTGAGCACCAAGGAGAAAATTAGAGTCTTCAATACAGCTAAGTTTGATGCTACTGTGCTGGTGAATATGAAAAAGAAAACTAAGGAAGAAATCAAGCAAGCTAAGACCCCTCTGCAAGTTGTGTATGAGGAATACTTCTGGTGTGATGGTTTCCCCACCATATCAGAACATGATAATGATGCTATGATAAAGAACTTCTTGGAACTAGTAAGGATTGACACTGGAATAAGTGTACCCAGGAGTATGGTTGTTGGAGTGCCTAACTGGGACATTTTTAAAGTCCCTAAGGAGATCACCAGGTCCAAAAGAAAGCCAAAGCCCATTGAGCAAGAGATTGTAGAGGAAGGCCACTGAAGGAAATGAACAAGTACCTGAGGGGCAATTAGCCAGCATTGCTAAAAGGGCAGCTGCTCAGAAGGAGAAAAGGTCCAAGAAGAGACAAGATAGACCTGCTGATGCTGCTGCTGAAGGAGATCATCATGTCAGAGCTGTCAAAAAGGCAAAGACAGTAGCTTCAAAGAAGAAAGCTGCTGATTCATCTAAAGGTAACACTTCTATGCCTAAAACTGATAGCATTCTTATTGCTCAATCTCCCAATCAATCATCCCCTATAGATTACACCAAGCCTCTTAGTGTAGTTTTACCCTCTTCCCAATCTTCATCATCATCATCATTCTCATCAGAGGCAACTCTCTCCAATTCAAGCATTGACTCTGATGAGTTGCTTTCAAAATTGGATAGAATTGAGAGAGAGAGAGAGAGAGAGAGAGAGAGAGAGAGAGAGAGAGCTAAGAAAAAGAAAACCAAGAAAACCATACCCATCAAAAGAACCCCCAAGAAAACCATACCCATCTCATCTGATGAAGAAGAAGATAATACCATTCATGAACAACCCCCAAACACTTCTGTCCTTGATCATCTCATCACTCACCTATCTGGTGATGCCTTCACCCATTCTAACAGAAATTCACCACACCAATCTCCACCTGTGAATACTACTAAACCCCCTGTACAAACAATTCAAACACCACCTCCATCTCTTGATGACATAGCACAAGAGAATCCACCAACATTCACACCTGTTCAGGATGATGTTATGACTCATTCTGAACAACCCATTCCATCACCACAATCTTCACCTACTCATGACTTTGCTGAACAACAACCTTCATCACCTCCACCTAAAATCTCCACCCCTGAACCAACTCCTAAATCTTCTCCAGAACCAATCTATGGCTCACTAAATAAACCTTTAGATGAAGAAGAGCTGACTGAGCTTGCTGAATTTATCTTTAAGGCAGAAGAGAAAATTTTGAAAGATGCAATAGATATTGATGATGAACCCCCTAACCTAAGCAGAATCAAAATCATTAATCTTAAGAGAAAGAAACCTGAACCAACCATTCCTTTTGACCCATCCTAACCTTTCTTCAACTCTGCTTCTGAACCCAATCTTGAGCTATTGAATAATGCTATTAGTCTTAGGCTCAAGAGATTTAAACAGATGGATGAAGAAGTTCTTATCTTTCCTTCTGACATTGATGCTGAAATCAGAAAGATGGAGTACCTGTTTGGTCAATCTTTGAGGATTCTAGGTACTCATCTGAAGAGCAAGATACAAGGTAGGGGAGCGACTACATTAAGATGTTTGTTTGATATTGCTGAGAGGTCAAATGCTCCTCGTCTCACATTGTATAATCATGAAGAGGAAATTGCACGTTTGCCAGCTTTGGATGCTGAAATTAAGGAACTAGCCAAGAGTGCATTTGAAACAGCTGAGAAGCTACTCCGGGAAGAAGCTGAATATGAAAGAGCTACTGATCAGACTAGGATAGAGGCTGAACACAAGAGGCTAGCTGATCAAGAAGCACTTAAGATGTTAGTAGAAAGGGCTAAGCATATTGCTGAAGTTGAGACAAATAAGATAAAGGAGAATCAGGCAACTCAAGAAGACATTGAGATGATTGATTAGAATCAACTTGATGCAGCCTCTGAGCAGGATATTAATGAAGATACTGACAAGGGTAAGAAGCCCATTATAGAACTCACTCCTCCTCACTCTCCTATGAAGATTGATATAGCTTCTACCTCTTCACCCATACCTCCAGCAGTACAAGATGCACTTGACAACATAAGAGCTGATCTTACGAATGAAATTGATGAGTTAAGGGTTGATATGCGTAATGACACAAATGCTGCTGTTGAAACACTTAACAAACGGATGGATGACATGCTGAGCACCCTTTTGAAGGCTATTGCAGATGTTAAGAAACCTTAGCCATATTTTGTGCACTTGTTTATGTTGTTTTTCCTTATTGGCTCTTGTGTAATATTTGGATAATTTGTCTTAATTCAATATTTTGATATCCATATCTGAGTACTTGTACTTGTGTGTTTATTTTACTTAGTTTTCAAAATTAAAATGCATATTCATTGCTTATGTCTGGTACTCATGTGGGTACTGAACCTAGTGCAAGATGCTGAAGAGCATTTTGATTTTTAACTTATAGATATTAGGATTTTCAAAACCTAAGGTATCCCCCACATTAGTACTCCTGTTTACTCATGATATAGCTTCTTAGTATTATAGCCTGTTTAATAACGGGGCACCAATACCGAATGAGGCATGTCTGGTAACTGGTTTTCTGACATATGAAAATGAATATAAAGTAAACATGCTCAAAGGAAAGAAATTAATAGCAGGAGAACTTGTTAATTATTATAGAAAGGTTCTTTATTACATAAGAATATGAAGCACTACTTAGACTTTGGCTTAGACTCAGAAGCCTCTGACTCTAGACTCTTAAGTTTCTCCTTGAGAAAAGAGAGCACGTCTTCAGCGGTCTTCTGAACCTCAGCTGGATAATCTTCGTATGTAGCATCATCATCATATGTCCATAAGAACTCTTCCAGATCAGAGCCCAATTCCTCCTCCTCTGATTCTGTTAAAATCAACTCTTGCTTGTTTCGTTCATAGCGCAGCCTGTTTTCTTCGCAGCGCCAGGGCTCTGCTTCCTTCTTGCTTTCTTTCTTTGAGCCAGAAGCATCCTTGGTAACCTGCTTTTCCATTGTGTGTTTTTCTTTTGATGTTACTTGATTACTCTGTGTGAGTAAAATGAGAGGAATCATCCATTTTTATAGTGCCACCAAGCTCTCTTGTCAAACTGGGAATCAACACAATTCATTTAATGAATTTAGTTGTCACCACTTTATTGACTTGACTGCATTGATATATGGTGTGTTTGACTGTTTGGTTTTCTGTATCTTTTTGATTGATGCCAAAAGGGGGAGTAAGGATAGCGTTAAAATTAATGTTGATTGATTCTAACTCTGCCCAAAAGATATGAAACTGTTATGTTTATACATTTGAATCAATTCCTTATTCCTTCTGATTCCTTTTAACTATGAACTTTACTGAAAGGGGAGAAAATTTAAGAACCTAAAATGAGTTTTCATAGATAATGTAAGAGAAGCTGGCAAACCTCCTCTGAACATTATTAGACTCTGAGAAGCAAAGCTTACAAACCTATGCTTCTGAGAGTCAAATATGAAAATTTAATTTAAGTTAATAAATTAACTCTTAAACTGTTTTAATTAATTATGGATAAGACTTAGGGGGAGCTTACAAACCTAACCCTATGGATTATCAGACTCAGGGGGAGATTGCAAACCTTTGAAACCTGAAGTCAACATAATTTAATTAAATCAAAAACAATTGAATTTTAATGCTTTAGTTTGTCATCATCAAAAAGGGGGAGATTGTTGGAACAAAGTGGGTCTGACATGAAACTCTAATATTTGAAGTGGTTTTGATGATAACAAAGTAGTAAAATTGCAATTGGAATTACTAATGATTATTCTAGTGTGCAGAATTACAAGTTAAAATTAGTTCAGAAGCACTATGAATAATAGCAGAGAAGCCAGTTAAACAAGCTCTGAAAGCACATCACTGTTCATCAGAAGCTTAAATTTTGCGTGCTGAAGAAAGTAACTCTGGGAACAAAAACAAGGCTCTGAAGGACTCAGAAGCTGAGGACCTTAAGAACCTATGACAACAGCACCAGAAGCAAAAGGAATTTACGTCACTCAAGAACTGACAGAATCAGAATCAATGATTGGAGAACAATCTACTTCAAGGCTCTGTCATATCCACAGGAAGGAATATTCGTTGGTACAACGTTAACCTTATCCATAAGTGGAGCCCATTTGAGGATCGTACTATTGTACTATTATTACTCAAAATGGATGAGTGATAATTCAAATAGCAAGGTAGTGGAATTGAAGATATTTGCCAAAGAAGGCAACTACAGCTATCACAATTGTACGAGTAAATTCCAGCTGGCACCTTATCTCTCTGCAACGTTCATCATCTTCCTTCAAGTATAAATAGAAGACTCAAATGGAAGAAATGACTATTGTTCTATTACTGCGTTTAAGGCTCTGAAGCATTCTAACATCATTTGTTTAATCTGTCATTCAAAGTCTTAAAGCAATTTGTGTTGTATTTTGTAAACACCTATGATAGTATATCAAGTGTCCATTAACATTCATTCTTAGCTTTTAAGTTTGTTTGTGAAGTCTCTTGTTTAGTGAAACTTGAGCAACTGAGAAGTCTCTTGCAAGAGTGCTTGAGCAAGTTGTAATCTTGATTAGATTATAGTGGAAATCTCTTGTTAGTAACAAGGGGACTGGACGTACCTTCAAGTTGTGAAGGGAACCAGGATAAATCTTTGTGTCTTTCTCTCTTTCTCAGCACCCTTTACCTTAGTTGTGTCATTATTCGCTGCAAACTAGTTTTAAGTTAGAAAAAGTTTTAAATTGCTAAAACACAATTCAACCCCCCCCCCCCCCCCCCCCTTCTTGTGTTTTTCCACCTTCAGTGAGAACCACATCCAGTATCTAATACCCATGATGTAGAAGTAGATAAATTAATTTCTATAACAAAAATACCTGAAGTCGAAGGAGCTACTCCTTTCTTCTTATCTTCCTGGTACTTTGGGCAATTCCTCTTTCAATGTCCGGTCTTACCGCAATAGAAACAATTGCCTTCTTTTGCTATGCCTCCATTAGGTTTTAAAGCAGGGGCAGTTTGTTTTGGTTTGGCAACTCCCTTGCCTTTCCACTTACCACCTTGCTTATTGGTCTTCTTGTGATGCTTCTTTCCATTACTAGCCATTAGAATGGATTTCCCTTTAGTCTTCAGATTTTGCTCGGCAGTTCTCAACATGCCTAGCAATTCAGGAAGAGTCTTATCCAAATCATTCATATTGAAGTTTAGGATAAACTGATGGAAACTATCCGACAGCGATTGCAGAATGAGATCAGTTGCAAATTCTTTCTCAAGAGGGAATCCTAACCTTTCAAGGTTTCCCACATACCGAATCATCTTGAGTACATGAGGACCTACCGGAGATCCCTCACTTAACTTGCATTGAAAAAGGGATTTTGAAACTTCGAACCTCTCATGACGGGCTTGCTCCGCATATAGAGTTTTCAAGTGTTCGATCATTTCAACAGCATTCATGTTTTCATGTTGCTTTTGTAGCTCAGAATTCATGGTAGCCAACATGAGGCAAGCAGCCTCATTAGCATCTTCAACATGCTTCTTGTAAGCTTCCTTTTCAGCCCTAGGAGCATTATTAGCAGGTTCCTCCTCAGGAACAGGTTCCTCTAAGGCATACAGCTTATTATCATGCTTGAGCACAATCCTCAGATTACGGTGCCAATCAAGAAAATTTGAACCATTCAATTTCTCTTTGTCAAGGATTGATCGCAAAATGTTGTTTGATGTGTTTGATGACATGGTTATCTACATAAAGAAGTGAAAATATAAGTATCATTTTATTTAATTAGGTCTTTAATTAAATACGCTCCCACTATTTTACTCAAAACAAATGACCCTCATCATTTGATTCGGAAAATCCCGTTGGAAGATTTTCTAGTGGGTCAAAATCCATATTTCACTTTGTCTTAAGTCCACGGTGGGCGGATTACACAAGACTTAATTATTTAGGTAGGAACTCCTTCCAATTGTATCTCATACAATTCTTGAATATATCAATTGGGTGAATAACTCCTTATTCTAATTCATCTTATGAATTATTCCTAACCATTGCTTCTTAAAATCATATAATCTCATTATATTTGTTAAGTTAAGTTTGACCCTTACTTTAGAAGTTGGATATTACAATTATCCCATCGCACCTTACCAATATAGAGTATGCACTTCGCAATGGGCGAACCTACATAGTTCGATACTAGTCTTGATGAGTTCTAAAGCTTGGAAAGCATAAACTTAATATTCACATATTTTATTATTAAAGAGAATGCATTCCGTGGTGGGCGAACCCACATTTTCTTTATTAATCTCTTATGTGTCTCTTGAGGGATATTTAATTAGTTTGATCTCATCGGCTTGTTTAACATATTAAACGCTCTCACATGCATCAACATACATACATACAATAATATAGAATGATATGATTATGGCCTCCTAACGCAAGTGTCCTCTCAAGCCAATGAGAGAACCCTAAACTAGCCTAACGATGATCTACTTCTCCAAGCATCATCTTCATGGCTATCCTCCTTTGTTCCTATGTAATTCTCTTGTAATGTTACATCAAAGAATACTCGTTTTACATACGAGGGAGTAAGATGAGAAAAGAAGTTACATCAAGAAATTTAGAGAGAGGCACGACACGCAGGCCGTATTTAAATTCCCAAAATAAAACAAAATTAAACTAAGGCCATAACTGATCATTACAAAAGCATAACAATAAACACATATTTTATTATTATTATTTTAATCAGTTTAAGTCTTGTAGATGAATTAAAAAATTAAAATTTTGGCGAACGATCAAAAAATTCAGCCGCTGCCAGTCGCGCCTAGCGCAGCCTGCCACGTGCCTAGCACAGGCTTGCAGCTGAAACCAATATGCTCTCTGCTCTCTGCGCCATAGCGCAGCATACCCTGCGCCTAGCGCAGGTACGCATCCAGCCCTTGGTTTTTCGCCTTTTGACAGCACAACCCTTGTGTTGTCGCGAATCCTAATGCAACAATTTCATGCCGTCAAAACTTATTATGACTGAAATTTAATATGATTGATTATCATGTCATTGCTTCACCATACTAATGTCGGATTCCAAAGCAAATGAACATGGATCGCTTCAATATCGAATAACTTTCATAATATGTTTTAATGAACGAAATTATGAACGGTACATCACATACACCGCTTTGCATCACGATCACTTATATCACATATAAGTCTTGATCATTCTTGTTTGTAAACTTAGGACGATTAACATATCGCTGCTTCACCATACAAAAGTCGGATTCCGAAGTCGTTTCAATGTCAATCATCCAAATCATACGCAAATAGATGCCAAATTTTAATTACTCGATTTTAATCAAATTAAGTGTTTTAATCAAATTAAAACAAAGTACAGGAAATAAACAAACATCAAATCATGGATTCGTAAGTGGCTCTGATACCACTGGAGGAAAATAGAGTTATTTTAAGCAGCGGAATTCAAAAACTTTCCTTAGTTTGATCCTTACGAATGAGCATGATATGTGTTTTAGGGTTTTTACATCTTGTAGGGAAGAACCTTTGAATCACGAACAAGATGATCACGAGCGTTGATGAAGATCACCGACGCCTTTAACTAGTCCACACGAACAGTCACCTTCAATAGAGTGCTAGCCCTTTATGTTTGAAGGCTATGCAAGAATATTGAGAGAGAGGATTATTTTAGGGTTTTCCAACTCTAAAATATTCTTGTGCTTTTTGGTGTGTTTTGAGCTATAACAAGAGGTCTCTATTTATAGATATTTCTGGTCTTATGCATCAAGACAACTCTTGTCTTGTGCACCAAGACATCTCTTGTTGGGCAAAGCCCAACAAGAAACAAAGGCTAGGGTGCGCGCTCCCCATGAGTGGTAGTACTCATGTGCGCGCCCTCCCACCATAACCTATTGTGTTCTTGCTCGTTTAAATTACCGTGATACCCTTATCACATTGCACATACATCGTACTTTACGGTGTTCCTTTAATTATCTCAATATTATACTGTCCTTATGTGTGTGACCCTTGTAGGTTTCCATAACATTGGCAATTATATTAAATCCTTTATTTAATATAATAAACAATGAGCGGTATCTAGCAACACATCATTGCTACCCAAGTTATGAGAAATTAACATGTGATCAAAACATAACCTCTAGTGATAATATATGCGTGTATAATTACCCCTTTTGCCCTTTATGTCTATATTGAACACAAAGCATACTTGGTGTCATCTTTGTCCAGTTCAATATTGGGCCCATGACATTTATCATGTCCCTCAGCATGCTTTATGAAGTACTGTCCCTCAGCATGCTTTATGAAGTACCCATCAACTGCCTTTATGGTTATCCTGTTACGGACAACGTTAGATCAGCAACAAAGTACTTGACTCCACATCTAGGGTACAAAGTGGTTTCAGGTCTAAGGGCGGCTTACACCATTATCACCATGAGAGTAACTTATGACACTTTGCATAACTTCTCATGTAGTACTCTGATAGCGGGTCAATCCGGTATAAATATTACTCCTAATATTTCTTATACCTATCTCAAGACTTGATAACTCCTTATCCCATGATCCATGAGATGCGATCATCAGTCTATCTTCATAATAGTCTTTATGCTTTAAGGTTATCCCTTTTCACCTTAAAGCTTGACTATGGATACTTTAAGAATAGCGTCTTTATGTTTAATGTAATCTCATGATTAAGTCACACTTAATATTAAACGGACTTTCTATTCTAGGGACTTCATTATTTTGAACGTTACAAACATAATAAAGAAAACGCCTTTGATTATTAATAAAAGAAACAATATATTATTAATAATTAATTCGATACAAGTACTAAAGTCATTGGCCTCTAGGGCTTACACCAACACTTCGCACTTCTGGGCAATCATCTTTGGTGTTCTTTATATCAGGGTGTGAAATTCAGATACTAGTGAGTCATCACTTTCTTCGCTGCAGTCTTACCTATAACAGTTAATCATGCACTATATAATAAAAGAGCAAACATTTATTCAATTTTTTCATTAAGCATAAAAGAGCGTCTAGCAGATGACTTAGTCTGGAATTTTAGAGTACATTTTATTGAATTGAAATTGCTGAGATTTAAAATACTGAAAGCAAATAAATGTCCTTGGCTTGCATCCCAAGAAGCGCTTGTTTAGTGTCGCTTAGCTTGATGCATTGCCTCTATTCCGGAGGATAGGTTCGCTCGTCCTTCTCTAGAGTCTCTACCTTGAGTCCTTCTTTCTTCTCGATCTTACCTTACTTTGCGGGGTTCTGCTTTTCTTTGAAGGTGGCGAAGCATGGTCCTCCATCTTTCGACACGTTTGCCTTCAAAATGGGTTTTCCTTTACTTCGTGGTAGTTGACCTTCTTTTGGTTTCCTTGGAATGTTGACCTAGCGCTATTTCTCCATGTTGATTGTTTTGAACTTCAGCTTAAGTCCATCTGCTGCAGGTTTCTTTAGAGGCGCTGTGTTGACCCCAGACTTTGACCTAGTGGCTACCTTTCTCTGTCTCCTCCATGCTTTGACCCATGGTGTTTTAATGTCGACTTCTATTGGTTAGTTAGCTCATGAGGTTCCTCTTTTACCTGACCTGCATCTATCTGAAGTTGTGTCATGTGATCTTCCAGCTCCTCGATCTCTATTTTCATTCTCAATGTTGGAGTTGGTGGCATATGTCTTCTTTTATTTCCATTCGAGCTTATAGCACTCATCATCCCCTTTTGTGTGAATTTTGATGACGAGTTCTTCTTCCTCCCTCCTAAGTGTTAGCTTTGCAAGGTTCATATCTATCATAATCCTGCTGGTTGCTAAGAAAGGTCTTCTGAGTATGATAGGTTGAACTGTATCTTCTTCAATATCCAGGATCATGAAGTCTGCTGGAAATACCAAGTCTTCGACTTTCACCAGGACATCTTCAATGGTCCCTCCTGATTTGATGGTTGTCAGATTAGTTAGCACCAGCTATTTCTCGGTACCTGCAGTTGGTTCTTTGAGCTTCAACTTTCTTGCCAGAGATAATGGCATTGCATTCACACTGGAACCTGTGTCACATAAGGCTGATACTGTTTCATCTTCAAACTGACAGATAATAGTGACGTTTCCAGGATCTGTCTTCTTGGGTGGCATTGTTGGGCCTGCTACTTGGCTTTGATGGAATTCTTCAAGGTCTCCCATGAATGTGTTATAGGCTTCTTCCAGAGTCATTCCCAGCGCTGCAAACCATCATTTAACCTCCGATAGCTCTTCTTCATCTTTCTAGCACTTTGTTTCTTTCTCTGTTAGCGCTTTGCATTCCTCCCTTGGATTATCGACCGTGTTACCTACAATGTCTTTAGAAACATGAGTGGTAACCAGTTTTGATATCTAATATATTTGAGTCTCAAGGCTTTTGATTATTGCGCCTTGATTTGCTACTGTAGACTGGATGTTCTCGAAGTTGGTTTGACTCATGCTTGCAAACTTGTTCAGTAACTCCTTCAAATGAGATGACTTTCTTGGTTGAGTTGCACCGCCTTGGGCTTGCTTTCCTGTTTGTGCCCAACCAAAGTTTGGGTGGTTCTTCCATCCTGGATTCTACTTGCTAGAGAATGGATCATTTTTCTGATTACCCATAAACTTTGCTTCCTCGGTGATGTCTCCTGGCACACATTGCTCGTTGAGGTGGTCTTCTAAGCAGAAGTCACAGACTCTTTCTACCCGCTTTGCACTTGCCTCTTTGGCTTCTTTTTCAGCTAGTTGCCTTTTGAGTAGCTCAATCTCTACTTTGTATACGACTTCTTTGTCCACTTTGATTACTCCAACTGTCTTTTCGTTCCTGTCATGACTCATGTTGTACTCATTCTGACACATCTGCTCAACTAGATCTTTGGTCTCCTCTTGGGTTTTGATTTTGATGGACCCACCAGTTAAGGCGTCTAGTATCATGGGATGTTGCATCTTCATACCTGCAGTAAAAAGTTGCATTTGTTCCAATGCACTAATGTTATGGTTCGAGCACCTTCTCATGAGTATCTTAAAATGCTCATAAGCCTCGCACAATGATTCTGATTTGTGCTGTTTGAAGCTCGGGATCTCAGACTTTCTTTTCTTGAATAGTGTATGAGTGAAAAACCTTCCTAGGAACTTGTCTTCAAGCTCCTTCCAAGTTGCAATGCTCCCCCTTGGCAAACACTGTAGTCAATCTTTAGTTGGACCTGTAAGCGAAAAAGCAAAAAGCCTAAGCTTCTTATGGTCCTCTGTGACGGCATCCGACACCTTTTGTATCTGACAGGTCTCAGAAAATTTTGATAGATGATCCCTATGATCATTGTTGATGCGTCCGTCAAACTGGTTCTCCCGCAAACGTGTAAGAACATTTCCTTTGATATCAAAGTTAGCTGGGTTGGCTGGTTGGAACCCAAGTGATTCTTGGTTGTGCGTCTTCCATCGTTTCAGTTTTGATAGCTTTCGCTTGTTCTTTGGCTAACCTGTTTGCCCTTCATCTTCTCTGAAATGTTCTCTCTAGCTTTGGATCGAATTCAAACTCCAGGGTACCTTTTTGTCAAGCACAACAAATGAATACCTTAGTAGCACTTGAAGATATATGCATATTTTTGGTTTGTCTCATGCATCTCTGTCACTATGAAAATCTCTAGGTAAGTGAGGTGGATCACGAGAATCGCTTAAATACCAAGACTTTGCCTTAGCTAGAACTTTCACAGATCAAGATCTACAATCATCAACAATTTTTTTGATTTTTAAATTTTTGTATTTTTGAAATATAAAAGGAACTTAAATAAATCTAGTTGCTCTTGTAAACACAATCCCTGGCAACGGCGCCAAAAACTTGACTACGGTTTGGCAAGTGAACCAGTCAGTCGTTGAGTAATAATTCACACTCTAGGTGTCTAGAATGAGTTTGTATCCACAGGGATCAGGGATCGTGCCAAGTACGACTAGTTTTATTTAAGTTCGATAGATTGCATTCGATTTGGTTTTTGAAAAAGGTTTTGGTTAAAAAGCAGCGATATGCTTGTGCGGAAAAGTAAAGATAGTTAATTTAGAAGCGTGAGGAAGATTAGTCGAATCGATTCCCTATCGGGGCCAACACTATTATTTATTGTTCCGGACTAAGTCCTAAAGTCGTATTAATTACATAATAAATACATTACAAGAATATAGAAATCATGCATACCAATGGCCTAGATGCCTTGCTGAGGAAGTTACCTTTCCCGTTAAAGGGGGAAAGTTCTTCCAGTAGAGAGCTCATTTGCCCTCCTTGCTCCTCCTCCTTAAGCACTAGTGACTACTTTAGGATTCTCAACTTCTGAATGAATAATTGTGAAGGAGGAGAGTTCTATTTATAGTTTTTCATAATGGGTCTCGCTCCCTTCGTGACCACAATGGATCCTATCGTGTCACGATGGAGTCAGATTTACTTCAAAAATTTGGAAGATACGCTCCCTTTCTTGGGCTCTAAGTCGTTCCCATTGTGGCACGATAGGATTCATCGTGGCCACGATGGAGCGCATTTTTGTGCAAATATGCTCTTTGCTCTCTTTTTGGCATTTTCTTGTATTCTTGACTTCTTCTTCAAGTAGCTTGACCTCCTGGGGATTTTTGCTTGTTTCTGGTCTTCAAAGTCCTAGACTACTACTAAATACATAATAAATTACTACTAAAAATATATTATAAATTCCTGTCATCAGCAACTGATCATGCAAGAGAAGCCACGCAAAAATAGACACCTTCAGGAGAACATGTATGTGCCATAGAAGATCTTCTGCTTCCGCTATAGTAACATAATCCTGAGAAGTCAAAAGCTGATACGCATCACAAACTGAATAACCCAGAGGAGGATCAGGTCGACACCGCCATCTGTCTGGAGACTCAACCTGGAAAGTCAAGGTAAGAAGTAAAGTTTGACACTCCCTCAATAGCTCCTCCTCCCATGCCAACAGTTGTATCCTCCACACCCACGCCTCCCCCCCCAGCCTCCCACCCCGAAGCAAACATCTCAGCAACCGTATGCGACTTGGTGGCCGCTAACTCATACAGGCGCCCAAATCTCTCACATAAAAGGATCCCGCCACCCAGGGATCAGACCATAATAAGGTATTTGTCTCATCCCCTACCTTCCTCGCCACACACTCCCCGAACCAACCATCCCTAAACCCGCCTACTTCATCCCTGATCCTTACGATTAGAGCTATCAAAACGGGCGGCCCGGCCCTTTTCGGGCCGGCCCATTCGGGCTTCGTCGGGCCGGGCTTAAAAAGCCCGAATAAAAAACGGGCTACGAAATAAGGCCCGAGCCCGGCCCGGTACGAGCTCTCGGGCTTTCGGGCCGGCCCGGTTTTTTTAAAACAAAAAACATTTTTAAAGCAATAGATGAAGGGTATTGAAAAAAGAAGAAATTTAAGTGCCCAATAAATTTGACAAAGAGATCACAACATTAATTAATTACAAATAGGTTGAAATTTGTTAGTATTAATGTAAAGTTATTTAAGTTAGTTACAGTTTACGAGTAATTACGTAGAGAAATATTTCACGATCGTGGTTTTATATTTTTGTCTTATTTATTTATTTATTTTAATGACACGATAAGTTATTTTTACTTTTAGCTTCTTTTCATTTCCTTATGTATATAATTTGCGTTACTATTGCATATTTATTCTCTTAAATGCGCGTTTGATGGAATTGGAAGGTGTGTGTGACGTGTGTGTTGTGTTGCTGCCGTGTTTTTAACTTATTATGTTTGTGTGGACTTTTAGATTGGTGGCCCAAGTAAAAATATTATAAACATCCTTCCTTGTTTACTCATATTTTTATTTTTTATTTTTATTATAATTTAATCGGGCTTGTGGGCGGCCCGCGGCCCATTCGGGCCGATCCATATTTTTTGCGGGCTTTATCGGGCCGGGCTAAAAAGCCCGGATGCTAATTCGGGCTAGATTTTTAAGGCCCAAGCCCGAAAAAAATTCGGGCTATTCGGGCCGGCCCATTTTGACAGCTCTACTTACGATCTCCCTCCACCAAGCTAACCCCACCCTCCCACCCTCCCTCAACCTACCATGCTCCATCCCATAGTGGGCCACCAGCACTCTAAACCAAAGACCCCCACGATCCACCAACATCCTCCAACACCATTTGCCCAATAGGGCAGTGTTAAACTCCATAAGCTGCCTAACCCCCAACCCTCCATACTCCTTATACGTAAACATATAGTTTTCCAATTAATTCAAGAGGTTTTCCTAGAGTCCTCACTTCCCCCCAAAAAAAGTTAATCAAGAGAGATTCAATGGAAGAGATAGTACCTGAGGGGGCTTTGAAGAAAGAAAGATGGATTTCAGCGTTAGAAAAATGGATTTTTTTTGTTATTTTGAAAATAGAGTTTGTAAAATTGTTTTTTAAAATATTACAAGTTTTTTTTATATTTTTTTAAAATTAAAACACTAATTTTGACATCATATACCATAAATATACATTATTGAAGACCAAAACATAGTTAAAATCACAATTTTTTCAAAAAGTTGTATTTCAAAAATGATTTTTATGAAAATATATTTTAAATAGTTTTAAAATTAATTGATTTTTTGAAATTTTGATATCCAATTTTTTTTTAAGAAAATCATAAAATATCTAAAATAACTATTCAACCCAAATTTTCTTTTGAAGTTTTTATAAAAAATTTATTTATAAATTTTTTTTGCACAAAATCATGTAACACTATAAAATCTATTTTTTAGAAAAAGCAAAACAAACAACAGCTCTAGTCTTTATTGAATGATTGATTTATGATAAATGAGACGTATCAATTATTTAATAAACCTATTTTTTATATAATAATAATAACTAGAGAGAAGATGAAGTGTGGTGTCTTGTATTGAAATTTTACTATTAATTAATAATCAAAACGAGTCAATGATGATTTGTGATGTGTAATCTATCTAGAAGAACCTTCAAATGGAATTGAAACTTTTTAGTGTATAGAATAAGAGATACGATAACATAATTGTATTATATTATATCTTAATTTAGTATTTCGTGAACCAACGAGATATGATAAGTTAATCCTATAATGTATTATATTATATCTTTTTAGTTAAAAATTTTATTCTAGATTTGAGTTGGATTACCGACAGGATAGGATAAGAAAATAATTTACTGATTTATTTGATAAACTATATTTTAAAATAAAAAATAAAAATTAATAAAATATAAATAATAACATAAATTGATAGTAAACTAAAAACAAACTAATTAATTTTTTAAATATCACGATTTTCTCACAAGGATAATTTTGTAATTGATATAGTTTAATAAATCAAAATTCTAGCAAAATTAAAATATTTTAAAGTAAAATAATTATTAAAAATTGTAAAATAGGGATATTAATTTAAATTTTATAACAAATTAAATATAATTCTCTTGCAATGGTAGTTTTATTATTTACATATGAAATATATCATATATTTATTTAGCTTATCTAACATATATAATTAAATTATTTATTAATCGATCATGTTGATATAAAAAATTTAACATGTTTATTTGCTCATTATTTTTATTTAAAATTATATGAAAATATTTGATTGCGTATTTAAAAAATTTATTTGTAAAATTCAAAGTATTACAAAATAATTTTTTAAAAAATAAATATTTTCCAACGTTTATTTTATCATTTAAATATGATATATATCTTATCATATTATTATGAGCGGGATATATATTAAAAACATGATATGATAGTTGTCATATTTGTTATCTTGTGTGTACCAAACACATGATAGGATAATTGTTATCTTGTTTATATTTTATCATATTCTTATCCTGTTTTATATTCTATCATGTCACTATCATACAATTGGCACCAAACAGGCCCTTACTCTAATAGAGTTGGCAACATTATCTTCTATCATTTTTCACTGTCAAATTATCTATTATTAAAGTCAGACACTTTAAATGTTGAAAACAAAGAAATTCGGATTTAAATTTAAATCCATCCAAATCAATGTTTGTGACAAGTATTTAAAAATGCTTAAATGAGAAGGTGTAAGAATATCTTCAATGGTGGTACCTAATTTTTTAAGTATCACTACATAATAGGTACTTTCATTGGAGCAAAACAGAAAATGGTATCTAATAGGTATTGTTTCTTAAATGGTACATAATTGATACATATATTACTTTTGTGGGATTATCCGCTTATAATGGTTCACATTTTAAACTAGATACATCAATCATTCTATAAATCTATAAAGTTAAAATTTTCTTATATTAAAGACCGAAGGGAGTAATTTACAACAAAAAAAATTGTGACAGTTATTGACTTGCGAGTAAGTATTATGAATTTACAAATATGGCGGTAAATTAGGAGTCAAATTGACGTAGAACTTGTAGGAGGTGTTGGCATCTTGCGCCAAACAAAGAATAACGTACACGCCCATGTGTGTTTCCGTATATATTAAGACTAAAATCGGTGGTCCATTCCATTTGGACGGACATACTACCTTTTCTTACTATTTTCCAATTGTTGAAGAAGCTGTAGCTTTGTATAATTGCTTTTTTTCTTTTCCATGAAAAAACTTCAAGCTTAATTACATATACCAAGAGAACGTATATTGTACTGAGATCTTAAAGGCTAGTAATTATTTTTACATTTTTTGGTCCAATTAACATGAGAAGGCAATTAGATTCAATAAAGAATAATTATATATAGCGACTCGAAACTTGCTAGTAATATAACTATTTTTTTTTTAATAATATATATGGTTACTATTTAACATGAAAAAAGCAATTATATTTTGTACAATTTTTTTAAACAAATATCTACTTACTATTACAAAGACTAATTTATAGAATTTTGTGGGATTGGTTGCAATGTAAGTCCTACATTGGTAAGGAAGAAAAAAAAGGTCAAGAAAATTATAGTGGAGAAGTATTACATCGCTTAGAGAAGTAAAGAGTGGAGAAGTTCAGTACTATATATAGAGACCTCAAATTCCTTGTTTCAACACACCAAGCAGTAACATTTGTAAACACTTTAAGTTTATATTTGTATTTGTTTCTTTTTCTCTTATGCTCTTGTTTTAGAGTATTTGAGATATAGTTCAAATATTTACTTTGGAGACTGTGGGTGTACCGGGGTCATGGGGTGGTTGACAGTGAAGTCTATATGTTGTAACAATTTGCATATAGTGTTTATTATCTGGTTGTCGGTTTAGACAACGACCGTAGTTTTTCTCCGGTTTTGGAGTTTCCACATTATATTCTTGTATTGTTGATTGTGTTCTTTTATTTTCTCTATGCCCATTTTTCCCAACAACTGGTATCGGAGCCTTTTGATTTGATTCAGGGAGGAGGGAGTTATGTTTGAAGTTTAGGCTAGACAAAATTGGTAGAAGAATCATGTTTGGCTAGTGGAAAATCAAGTCAAGGATGTGTTAATGCAATTAAGGTTACACAAGGTCAACCTGGAGAGGCAGTGGTAAGAATACTCAACATCAGTCTGGAGAGGCGGTTGTAATAATACTCGGGGTTACGTTTTGAAACAACAACTTTGTTATGAGGATGCGGAGGCACTAGTGGAAGTTGGGAACCGGTGGAGTATTGAGTCATGGACTTTGGAAGCTCCTATTACATGTGTTTGAAGAAGAAATACCGTGAAAATCCTAGAGCTAGTTGAAGGTGGAGTTGTTCATCTTGAAGACGGGAAAACTTGAAAGGTTTGAGGTGTGGTTTTCGATTTGTCTTACGATGTTTGACAATCGTGTGTTTCTTTTACATGATGTGAGGTATGTTCTTGAACTTAAATGCAAAAATAGTTGGTTCTACTATTGGTTATGCATTTGTTACTAGTGATGATTCTCATGTGGTTGAGTTGTGAGACTCAAGTTGATATTTGTTAGTGACATGAGTTTAATTGGACTAGTGAAATAAAGTTTACTAGGTAATGTAACTAAATTGGAATTGTTGGAGCATAACAATGGTTTGAAGGTGGTTCCAGAGCAGTTTGAAGTTGTTCAGGTGAAACATGAGCATCGGTTGACATGGATGCAAGGTATGTGATTATAGCGTGCGAGCATTGTTTGGCATTGATGCAACGCGGTTATCTTGATGGCTAATGAACTTCTGGAGAAAGCCAAAATAGAAGTTGCACCATAAATTTTCAGCAAGGTTTCGACATGAAATTCTTGGGATGACTTGGTTCCAAGTGAAGGAAATTCTTGGAATGGTTTAGTTCCAAGTGTAGTAGTGTACTTTTATGGTGGCGTATGATAATTTAATTTGTCGGTATAGGCAATGAGAATTATGATTGTCGGTAAAGACATTGGTTGTCAGTGTAGACAATGAAGATTGAATATCATTACAATCAAGGTGGAGATTGTTGGGGTTGATTGTAATGTAAGTCCCACATTGCTAAGGAAGGAAAAAAGGTCAAGAAAATTATAGTGGAGAAGTTCCACATCGGTTAGAGAAGTGAAGAGTGGAGGAGCTCAATGCTATATATAGAGACCTCAAATTTCTTGTTTCAACACACTAAGTAGTAACACTTGTAAACACTTTAAGTTTATATTTGTGTTTGTTTCTTTTTCTCTTATGATTTTGTTTTAGAGTATTTGAGATGTAGTTTAAATATTTACTTTGGAGTCATGGGGTGGTTGAGAGTGAAGTCTATATGTTATAACAATTTTCATATAGTGTTTATTCTCTGGTTGCCTGTTTAGACAACGACCGTGATTTTTTCTCCAATTTTGAAGTTTCCACATTATATTATTGTATTGTTGATTGTATTCTTTTATTTTCTATATGCGGATTTTTTTCAATATTTTGTAGGTGATAAGCTCTCCCTTCTAGTTTATTTATCATATAACTTTTATTTTATTTTTTATTTTTTATTTTGAAACATTTTATATAACTTTTGTTGATAGAGTATATATTTGCTCACACAAAAAATTAAAAAAACATTATAGTTAATTAGTTATAGTTAAATAATGTAAACTATTGCAACGATTATGAATAACTAATAATGTAAACTATTTTAACACTATAGGTTAAAAAAATTGACCGGATTTGGGATTTTTTGGGGCTCTTTGTAACAAAAGAAAATTTACAAAAAAATCAAGTCTCCAATTTTACATGATTCAAAATCGGATTTTTTAGACCGATTTGATTTGCAAAATGTAAGTACCAAATATAACAATATAAAATACAATAGAATAACACATGACAAACTTAAAGTATTGAACAAATTTTTGTCTCATATATTGTTTAATGTATAAAATATAAAGTTGTTTTTTGATTTAATGGAGAACAAAAATTTTAATTTTTGTCCAATCTTTTAGCCCTTAATTTATTTAGTGTGGGTCCTTTATTTCTACATATCAAACTCAATAAAAAATTTAAGGGGCTCAAGTGTCCCCTTCTTGTTTTTTACAATTTTAGGGGGAAAGGAAAATTGATGATTTATTGAATTCAATAATAATAATAATAAATTAAAAAAAAAGTGTAGTTGCTTTTTAAAGAAGAAAGAAGAATAAAGAAATGTGGCGATGAAGAACAGCCAAAAGGCACATAGCAAAAGAGATTATATCCGATTTTAGCCTTTGTGGGAGAGAGACCCACCTTACGTTTCTTCTTCTTCCTTTCCTTTCCTCTCTTCTTCCTTCCCTCTCTCCCTATTCTCCCAACGTAAGTTTCTCTTTCTCCTCTCCATCATCATCATCCATCTTTCTTCCACATAATTATTATTCGGTAATTTCAACCCCATCTGCATTTTCTCTGTAAAACCCCATCAATTGCAATCAACCCCAGATGAAAATTTTGGATTTTGAATATACCCTTTTGCTGTAAACTATATATTTATAAATGGGTTTTTTACTTTTTGGAAATTAATGATTATTTATTGTGTTTAGGCGAAGCCAAGAAGAATGGGATTGTGATTTTTGGAGTATAATTGAAGAATTGGAAAGAAAGGGAGGAAATCATACACAATGCCATCTTTACCAAGGAGTTCTTCTACCTTGGAAAGGGTGCAAGAAGGCGATAAAAAGACTAATGCTATGGTTTATCTTAATGTCTATGATCTTACCCCTGCAAACAATTATCTTTATGTGTTCGGTGTTGGGATCTTTCATTCCGGTATCGAAGGTTTGTCTGCTTCATCCTTTTGTTTTTATTGGTATTAAATTGCATTATGACATTATGGTGGTGACATTATCATTGACAATAAGAGATGAGAGACAAAAACTGGATTTGTATTTCAATACAACATTGTTCTGATTAATATTAATCAAGTTTCTGTGTGTGTTGGTCTATTGAGAAAGTTGGTTTCAGAATAGATTATCATATAATTGGTGGTCATCCGCTCATTATTGATTGAGGTTTTTGTAGTTCTATGCCTTTAGAGAATACTAGTTGGTGGTGGAAATAAGAATTTTTTTCATATTGGTTGGTGTGAGTGCATAATTAAATACTTGGCTCCTTTGCAATGATCATTTTGGAAGATTAATGACTAATTCACTATATATTTTAATAGCTTCTCCTAAAGTATTTTAATCTACTATCATTTTCATCATTTACCCCGTCTATCAGCAACCTTTAGGGTGCCGTGGTTGCAGGTCTCGGTGTGAGCTGTAGATTCCACAAAGGACTTGTTTCAAAATATAAGATTTTTTTAATGACTAATTCTTTTGTAAAATCGCAACCGTTTAACTATTTAATAATTTACCCAGAGGCTGATAATGTTGCTTCACAGGGTGAGGCACCTGTTATGGCAGCTCACTCTAGACGTAGCCCTCTGTCTTAAGCTAATTAATGATATAGAAACCTTGCACACTCGCTACTTCAGGGTTTTTTATCCCCCCTATGGCATTATGAATCTTGTCTTGCTGCTTTATGCATTTTGCATTATCAAGATCTGGATGATTGACAATTTTGTGGGTTCTCATACAAACTGGTTTTAGGGCTTTTATTTGATTGGTATTTGTTATGCCCTATTTGTTTTACTCAAGACTTCTAAGCTGATTTGACAAGTTCACAGAGTTTTATGCTGTATTAAGCATTTGCCTTGTTGCTATCATTTTTTAGCTGTTTCATTTTGTTTTTCATTCCAAAACAACGAATTTTCATTTATTCTATCCATGTGAAAGGATATAAAATGGATTCCTGCATGCCCACATTGGGCTTCATTAGTATGAAGCAGCTTTGTCAAATATCGGCCATGGCGGATAGCGCTGGAAGATATTTTGACAGTTGCCATGAGAAATTTGTGAAAGGATGGCAATTGTGTATATGGTGGCTCAAATGGTCGATTTCTGGCTTTCCACCATGGTTCCGCAATCGATAACACTGGTATGAAGTAATAGTATGAATATCACCAAAAGATGCGTTAAACGCCATGGAGTTTCGGCTGGTCAAACTTGGATTTATGTTTCATGTTTGTTTTCAAGTCACAAAATGGATTCCGCATCGCCAGATATATCACACGACCTTAAGACTAACATTATTTTTTTCTAAATGAACTCATTCATAGTTTAAGAACTTCAGATATTGTTAAATTACCAAAGTACATCATCTTTTGACCAAGTTTATGATTTGAAAAAATGTAATTAAGAGTGAGTATTGTAAGTAAGAAGAACTATATCCTGAAACAAATTATTGAACAGGAGCGTGGAAGTACTGCCCTGCTGTTATAATAGCCGTGGAACTAACTATTTTCATGGTTTTCACTTTCCATGAATAGTGCATGGCATGGAATATGGCTTTGGAGCACATGAATACCCAACAAGTGGAGTATTTGAGGTGGAACCTAGAAGTTGTCCTGGATTTATCTTCAGACGCACCGTAATGTTAGGCACCACCGACATGTCTTATTCACAATTCCGTTCTTTCATTGAGCGCCTTTCAGCGAAATATCATGGAGACTCTTACCATCTGATAGCTAAGAATTGCAACCATTTTACAGATGAAGTTTGCCAACAGCTAACTGGAAAGCCTATCCCTGCGTGGGTAAATCGTTTGGCTCGTGTTGGTGAGGACTCTCTTTCTCTGTGTATTGTGTATGTAATATGCACAAGTGTGTTGCCTTCCATTCTCAGGCCCTATTTGGTAAAACAATTTAATTAAGCACTTATAGAATAAGCAATTATATAAGTGCTGTTGTGTAAGCTATTTCTATAACAAAAGATTAAATAAACTCAAATTGTTTTCGTATAAGCGATTCTGAAGAGCTTATGAAAATAAGTTGAAAACAGCTTATGGACATGCCATAAGCTGTTTTCATAAGTTTTCTTAAACAGTCGTAATAGTACTTATGCTAAAGATATAATTTGAATAAGTCAATCCAAACAAGCTCCAAAACTTGTGATTGCATATAATAGTGTTGTTTTAAGCTGATCAAATGCAATTGGAAATTTCAGGTTCTTTTTGCAATTGTCTTCTGCCAGAAAGCCTTCAGGTCGAGGCTGTTAGACATGAACCTGATCATATCCCACATTCCGGTAAGCTATAATTGAAGACAACTATATCAGTTTTATTACAACCTTGTATCTTTCGGATTGATTTATTTGTTGTCTCAGACTCAGAAGGAAAAGTCTAATCAGTGGCACATAGCATATTATGAAATGTCTACTATCTTTGCTGTATGGAATTATATTTTTTTTAGATTACAAAGAAGCACTTTTGGTTAACATCTGTCATTGCAGCAGATGAAGAGGGATCAGAATCCGACGACATTTCTGCATCAAGTGATAGTGACGAGGAAGATTCCAAACACCATTTGCTAAATTCACAGAATGCCGATGTCTCCTTTATAAAGGAAAAACCAATAGCTCTCCAATGATTTTTCACCTGTTACTTTAACTGTGATTATTATTAATCATTAATAATATTAATTCTTTTTTCCTTCAACTGTAACTCCGCGATATTAGTTCGCACAGTGTAACAAGTTTTCTCGACTGGAATATTTGGAGATCCAAAAACATGTTTTGTATTACAAAGACAATAGTCTGTGTTGTAAATCTCCTGTTTGTATGTTTCAAAATGTAGTGGCTTGTTTCAAGGTACAAACAAAGTTGTTTTCGTATGCAGTTAATCTGATTATGTAGAGCTATTGAGTTTGAGTGTACATTTTGGTTTTTTTTTTTTTTTTCAATAAAATTTAGACTTTGAATACTTCTAGATGTTTGTAATACAAAATTATTTTTTCATAAAATTATCTCTTTTGGTTTTTAAATGTTTGTAAAAGATTAAAATCTGAGTTTATATTCTGATTATGTTGCATATATTCAATGGACAAAATTTGGTCATGAATTGGGTTTCCTTTGAATTTACTAATTCATCATATAGATGTTATAATGTAATGTTTTTCAATTTCTCCTAGCATAGCCTGAAAAGAAGACATGAATGAGTAGAACTAATGCTCAAGTGGAGGAAAGAACCGTCTTTGTCCATGTAAATGGCAATCTTTATTATTCAAGTAAATACCTAAAATAGCTTTACTTTTGAGACTTGCATCAATTTTAGTCACTTTGTTTTATCAATATTTTAAGATAGTCTACTTTAACACTAAATGTGACATTAGAGCTGTCAAGGGGTCGGGCCGGGCTGGGCTGGGCCCCGGCCCAACCTTAAGTGGGGCGGCCCATTAAGGCCCAGCCCATCTAGCCCGATAAGACGGGGCTACATGGTCCGATGGGTCGGCCCGACAAATTTTCATATTTTTTTTAATAAAATTTGACTTTTTTTTTTTATAAATAAATTTAATGAACAATAAAACTACATATGTGCTAGATACATATATTGTAACATCCACGAATTAATTAAAAATTCTATTAATTTAATTAAGTGGTATTGTTATGACTTAAGTAAATTATTATTCTAATTAGCAAGTTAATTAAGATACACTAGTATTTTAACAAGACTTAACTAATTAAACAAAGATTAAAATATTTCCCTTCACTCACTCCTCTTCTCTCACCCCCCCCCAAACCTTCTTCCTCCACCTCCCCACTAACTCACTCTCAACCAATTGTATAACATGCTACCAAGAGGACAGAGAAGGTCTGAATCCAAGTTAGGAAACAACAAGAAAACCTCTCAATTCCTTCCCTCTTCCTCGTGACCTTCATTTGTGAAGGAAAAATCCAATTTCTTCAATTCACTCAACACCACTCCAACCTCACATGCAAACTCAGAATCTGAACCTAATTAGAAACACTCTTCTCATTACACATTCACATGTCTGCAATTGAACAAGACTCAAGGCCATTCAATCTCATTTCAAAAACTAACCAATTACACCACATGCAAATATGATAACCCAACAACTCATTTCTGTCTCTTAGTAGTTCCAAACCACTATAAATAATACCCTAACCTCAGTGAACGAAATCATCAAGCAACTAACTCAGAAAACACATCCAAACTCCTTCCTCTTCAATTTCGTGTTCTTCACCAAATTGGGGTTTTTGAGTCAAAGTTAGGAGCAAGGTTTTTGGGCTGTAGCAGAGCTTTGCAGTAGAGTTTCAAGCTTATTTCAGGTGGGTTCCTTAGGTCCTTACCATAGTTATTATTTAGAAACTTAGAAAAGCCCCAAATATGATATTTGCATGTAAACATAGGTTTTCTAGGTTGAATTTATGAAACAGCAGGAAACAATTCCAATTCCTACTCCTATATAATTTGTTTTATATTAGTGAATGTGTTTGTAACTGGTTGCATGAAGATTGTAGGTAGAAACTATGAAAAATTTCATTTTCTGCAAAATAGGGGCTGTTTCTGCTAAGCTCGCCGTAGCGAGTTGCTATGCGCCACGACGGATGTTGTTGCCTGTATAACTCGCCAGGGCGAGTGTTACAGGTCAGTGACCCAAAATCTCGCCATGGCGAGTAATCACACGCCACAGCGAGTTTGACAGGAACAGAACCTGCAACTTTTTCCTTTTAAAAAAAAACTTTGATCACTCGTTTTATGTCTGAATGCAACTAGGATTTTCACGAGCATGTTTAACAGTATAAAATGGATTTATAGCCAGAAATTAACATGTATATATATATATATATGTATATATGTATTTAGTAACATGCTCAGGAACCTTTGGGGGGAAATATTGGTAGTAATGCTTACTCACTTAGTTAAATGGTGATACTTAACCATATTAAAGAATTCCTTCGAGTTCTATAGTTTATTATGTGAGCCAAAGGCGGAATCCGAACCTCAATATTCGGTATTACGCAGAGTCAGGCACTCGAGACCGGCTTGCCTCGGGTGACCTTTGAAGAGTAATTTGATAAGATAATAATTTATGTGACACACCCTTATGTTTAATAATACTTTCTGCCATGTAAAACAGTTGACTTAGTATATCACACAATCTAGTTCCCCGGTGTAGTCACCTTTAGGCGGGTAGTAGGACTCACTGAGGCTTAGTAGTGTCACCCCACTCCTTCAATTTTTTTCAGATAAGCAGGTTGCAGGGTAAGCATTGGATTTGCCTAGGCCTACATCAGGAGATTTACATGATTTATGTTGCTCCTTGCTTTCTTTCCAATTGTTGTGTTGTTTCAAATTCAGCCATGTTGTGCCATGCTTTCAAACTTATGTTTTAATCTTGTTGTAATCTTATTTCAGTTTCGTGCATTTATCGGTACCTTGTATTATGCACCTGTGTGTGCACTCAATAATTTCAGTGTTGTAATAAATTAATGACATTCTGTACTACATTATAATAATTCACGAGGTATTCTAGGTATTCTTTCGTGGGGTGTTATAATTGGTATCAGAGCAGGTCGATTCATTCGTGCCTGGGGTCATTAGAGTATTACAACCTAAAACTTGGTTACGTACCTTTGGATTCCTAACATTTGTTCTAGGTGTTGTATCACTTTAAGCCTAGCTAACTTGATTTGACTATGGCAGTTAGAGCATTATGTCGGGAGAACATCGTGGACGTGGCCGTGGCAGACCCAGGAGGAATGTGGAAGAAGAGCCAGATATGCATGGAGATGCCAATGCGAATATGTGGGCAGAGATAATTCACAAGCATCAGGAGTTTCAGGCCCATCAAGCGCAGCAGCATCAGGAATTCATGACTATGTTTCAACAACACATGAACAATCCTCAGCAACCTGGTGGTGGTGCAGCCTTTCGGGAGTTCTGTCGAATGAGTCCTCCGGAGTTTATGGGGGAGTATGATCCATCCAAAGCCAGGGAATGGATTCAGAGGATGTAAGGAATTCTGGAGTCAATGGAATGTTCAGAAATGGACAAAGTCAATTTCGTCACCCGCTTCTTTAGGGGTGATGCTTGTCACTGGTGGAAGAGTACCAAGGCCTATATGACGGCTAGTTTCATGGAGATGAACTGGACTAACTTCAGGTGTTTGTTCATAGACCACTACATTCTAGAAAGTTACCAGTTGCAAATGGAAAGAGCCCTTAATGAACTCAAGCAAGGTGGTATGTCTGTGGCGGAGTATACTATGAAGTTCAACGAGCTGGTCCATTATGTAGCAGATGGGAATGATGCCCCGACGGAGTCGTGGAAAATGAAGAAGTACCGTTTTGGGCTCCGTACGGACATCGCCCATGATGTTGCTATGCAGAATGTTACCAACTTTGGTGAGATGGTTCAGAAAAGTTATCATGCAGAGGCTAGCCTCAGGGACATTCAGAAGGAGAGAGGTGATGCTATTCAGAGGCAGAAGGATTCTGGAAAGTTCAATTTCTCACTGAAAACTAAGGGGACGTCTAGCAAGGATAAGCATAACTATTCTCCCCGATCTCCTCGAAAGTGCCCTGAATGCGAAAGCCATCATTCCGGGACATGTATGAAAGGTCAAGGCATCTGTTACTACTGCAGGAAGCCAGGTCATATGAGGAATGAATGCCCCGAGTTAAGGAAGTAGAGTGGAGCTGGAGGTTCCAAAGGCAAAGGTAGAATCTATTCTCTTGATGGTCAAAAGGCTAAATCTAATAATAATTTGATCATGGATGTCTATCTTTTGGGTCAGTCGGAAGTGTTGGTATTATTTGATTGTGGAGCTACAAATTCTTTTATTTTTGTGGAGTGTGTAATCAGATTAGGGTTACCATCTGTTCCCCTTATACCGCTAATGACAGTGGTTGTTGCTACTGTTGGTAAAGATCTAGATGTGGTGTTAGGCATGGATTGGCTCTCAGCCAATACTGTGTACATCGGCTGTGCCGAGAAGAATCTTTTCATTCCAACTGAAGTTTCTGCTGAAAGTAGAGCACTCACTGCCCTGCTTCAAAATACTCACCAAATGATCCAGTACTTATCTCCCAGCAATAAATGTTTCAGTATCATGTTTACCGTCAGCCCTGTACCCAGTATCAGTCTCACCGATATTCCTACTGTCAATGAGTACACTGATGTGTTTCCAGAGGATGTTATGAGTTTACCACCAGAGAGAGAGATTGAGTTTTCCATCGACCTTATCCCAGGTTCACAACCTATTTCTGTTGCACCCTACCGAATGTCACCCTTAGAGCTCAGAGAACATAAGACTCAATTGGAGGAACTACTCCAGAAACACTTTATCCGACCCAGCGTTTCTCCTTGGGGAGCGCCTGTGTTACTAGTCAAGAAGAAGGACGGTACAATGCGACAATGCATTGATTATCGTCAGCTGAACAAGGTTACTATCAAAAACAAGTATCCCCTGCCTCGTATTGATGACTTGTTGGATCAACTCAGAGGGGCTACTGTGTTTTTCAAGATTGACCTCAGATCCGGTTACCACCAGATTCGTATCAAGTCCTCAGATGTGTCCAAGACTGCTTTCAGGACTCGTTATGGACACTATGAATTTCTAGTCATGCCTTTCGGTTTGACCAATGCTCCAACCGTGTTCATGGATTACATGAATAGGATCTTTCAACCTTACCTTGATCAGTTCGTCGTAATCTTTATAGACGACATCTTAATCTATTCCAAGAATCATCAAGAGCATGCTGAACACTTGAGAATCATTCTTGAGATTCTGAGAGAGAATCAGTTGTATGCCAAATTCAGTAAGTGTGAATTTTGGCTATCGGAAGTGAAATTCTTGGGCCATGTGATATCTCAAGGAGGTGTATCCGTGGATCCATCTAAAGTTGAAGCTGTACTTAATTAGGAACGTCCCAGGAATGCGTCCGAAGTCAGAAGTTTTCTAGGTTTAGCAGGCTATTACCGGAGGTTTATCTTGGGATTTTATGAACTTGCTTTACCTCTAACTCGTCTGACTAGAAAGGGAGCATCGTTCAATTGGGACACAGCTTGTGAAGTGAGTTTCAGTACCTTAAAAGAGAAGTTAACTAGTGCGCCAGTACTAGTGATACCGGATCCGTCTAAGAAATATATTGTGTACTGTGACGCATCACACAAAGGTCTGGGGTGTGTGCTTATGCAAGAAGGCGCAGTAGTGGCCTACGCATCCAGACAACTGAAACCTCATGAAGAGAACTACCCTACCCATGATCTTGAATTGGAAGCCATTATTATCGCTCTGAAAATATGGAGGCATCATCTGTATGGAGTACAGTTTGAATTGTTCAGTGACCACAAGAGTCTGAAGTATTTGTTTTGAAATTCCGGTAGCAAGTTACAGATGTGCAGTGTGATGTGGTGCACGTTTAGGGTTTAGGTATACGATGTGTTGCCTAATGTGCCGACATCATAAACATACGATAACTTGATGAACAAGGAAAATAAAGTGCAGAAGATAAAGAACACAATGAGTTTGTTAACCCTGTTCAGTGCAACGCACTTACGTCTGGAGGATACCAATCCAGGAATGAATCCATTATGATAGCTCTAATTCAAAGTTTAAACTCCCCGTTTACAACCTCTTGCTTAGACACTACCTTGTGCAACTCTACCTTGCTCCTCCACAAGATAAGACTTCCCCAGTCACTTCCCAGCTATCCTACCTTTCTCCTCACAAGGACCTTGCTCCTCACAAGGATTTTTACAAACTCAATGATGGAGACGCACTCCTAAACTAACGAACCAACTCGTGCTTCAAAGCTTTGAGTGATTCAAAGTCCAAATCTTGTTTCAAACTAGAACCAAGAAAAGGAACAGCTCTGTGCTTAAAAGCTTAAGAGCTAAATACAACCCTAATTCAAGTTTCAATCGAAACAAGAAATCCTAGGGACAAAGACTTGAAATCCTAAAGACTAGATTTATGAATAATGATTTCAGTGAATAAAACATGTCTTCAACACTCCTTTATATAGAACGAGATCTGGTAGCTGTTTGTTGTATTCTTAAAAAAAAATACTTAATCTTTTAATAAAAGATATATATGTTTGTTTTAAATCTTTTTGAATCTTTTTCAATCTTCTAGTAACAAACCAGCTTTTAAATCTTTTCTGAATCTTTTTAATCTTTCAGCTCGTTCCTTGGCGCGAAAGCTAGCATGGATATGTTTGTTTCAAAACAAATCTTTTTCAAAGATCACACGCAAATATTTGAAAGCGCGTTTTTAGGGCATTCAGTTCAGGTACCACATATGTGCACATCAGTCACCACATCTGGACCAAAGACTTATTTTAACAAATGAAGCCAACCCTAAAATAAACTCAACCTTGCAGGTTGAAAACACTAACAATCTCCCCCTTTGGCAAATTGTGGCTAAAATAACCTTTGGAGTCAGCCAGCTAGACTTTGGAGAGAATCATTAGAACATCAGAGGCGTTGCAGCAGCGAAATCTTGCCTCAATCTTCTGAGAGAATAAAACTCCCAACATACAAGCATGGTGATGAATCATGCACACAGTAAAGAGGGGAAGTGTCTTCAGCAGCTTCAGTAAAATCTTTACTCCCCCTAAATTCAAGCACCATCTTCATCAGTCTTCAAAGGATCAGTTTTCATTCGTCTTGTTCTTCAAAGTCTTCAAAAAGATGTGCAGAATACAAGCACAATCTGTCTTCAACGATGTGCACACATCTGGTATCACATCATGTACAAGAGTAAACATATTGCACTACCTTACCTTTTACTCCCCCTGGATATACTACTTATCTTTTCTCCCCCTTTTTAGCCATAATGTTGACAAAAAGTTTAAGAACAGAAAGAGTAATCAAATAGTACTGGGGCCATTAAATGTGCAATATACAGAGTAGATGGATCTTTGACAAATGTTCTAGGCACCAACATATGACCAAGGTCTTCAAAAAGAGATGCTTCAGTAGTCTTCACAGAATCCATATAGTCCAGCAATCCATAGTCTTGTAGTTTTCATTCTTCATGGTTGATGTATGTGCATTCATAGTTAAGCAAGTACAAGTTACCCATATTTCTATGATTGTAACTAAGTCACCCATATTGCTATGACTGTGACGTGAATCACCCATATTTCTTTGACTGTGATCCTAAGCATAAAAGTCATCCATATTTTGATGATCATGACTAAGCACAATGAATCATCCATATTGCTATGATGATGATTATGATTATGCCCTATGCTTACAAACTTAAATGCTTTTGAGTTGTTTTGCACATAATCTACTCCTTCTATATCAAAAGGTCACTCTTTTGACCTTGCCTTCAGTAATGCTCTAGTAGATAGCATGATTTGTAGTCTTCATCTCTGGATAAGGCTTCTTCTTCTCAGAGGCTCCAATGTGGACCACATTGAGCTCTACATCAGGATCTTCTTCATAGTTCTTCATCACAGTATGAAAGGTGGAATAGTCTTGATATATTATGTTGAGAAAAACCTGTGATGACTGCCTTTGGATAGCGTGCATAAACAAACGAAAGTAGTAGGCAGGTCTCCGTTGCACGCTTCAATAGCAAGATTGCTATTGGTCATCAAGAAGGCAAATACCAAGTTTGCCTCTTAATGTCTCAAACTTATTTGCATCCAAAGCCTTTGTAAAGATGTCAGCCAGTTGATTATCTGTGGCTACATGCTCTAAGGTCACAACCTTGTCTTCAACTAGATCCCTGATAAAATGGTGACGAATATCAATGTGCTTGGTCCTACTGTGTTGGATAGGATTCTTGGAAATATTTACAGCACTCATATTGTCACAGTATAATGTGAGCACATCTTGCTCCACATTGTACTCACTCAGCATCTGCTTCATCCAAAGCAATTGAGAACAACTACTTCATGCTGTGATATACTCAGCTTCTGCTGTTGAAAGAGCTACACAATTCTGTTTCTTGCTGAACCATGAAATTAGGTTGTTGCCCAAAAAGAAACATCCACCTGAGGTACTCTTCTTATCATCTGCACTGCCTGCCCAGTCAGCATCACAAAAACCTGTCAGCCTTGAGTCTTCACCATGAGAGTACATAATACCATAGTCACTTGTGCCATTCACATATTTCAGAATTCTCTTGACTTGTGTGAGATGACTCATCTTTGGCTCAGCTTGGTATCTAGCACATACACCAACTGCAAAGGAGATATCAGGCCTACTTGCTGTGAGGTAAAGTAGACTACCTATGATGCTTCTGTATAGGCTTTGATCAACACTGACACCTTTCTCATCCTTAGTGAGTTTAATATGAGTTGCTGCAGGAGTTCTCTTGTGTGTTGCACTCTTCATTCCAAACTTCTTCACAATATTCTTGGCATATTTGCTTTGAGAGATGAATATTGTGTCCTCCATTTGCTTTACTTGTAGACCAAGAAAATAGGTTAATTCACCTACAAGGCTCATCTCAAATTCAGATTGCATTTGATGCACAAATTGTTTCACTAAAGCATCTGTCATGCCACCAAACACAATATCATCTACATAGATTTGTGCTATCATGAGCTTTCCTTTTTCTTGTCTCACAAACAAGGTCTTGTCTGTTTCACCCTTTTTGTACCCTTGCTGTAGAAGAAACTTGGTTAGCCTTTCATACCAAGCCCTAGGAGCTTGCTTCAACCCATACAGAGCTTTCTTCAATCTGTAGACATGATCTGGGAGATTAGGATCAACAAATCCCTTTTGTTGTGCTACATACACTTCTTCATTTAAGTACCCATTGAGGAAGGCACTCTTCACATCCATTTGAAAAAGCTTGAACTTCAAAATACATGCCACTCCTAGAAGTAACCTTATAGACTCAAGACGAGCTACTGGAGCAAAGGTTTCATCAAAGTCTACACCTTCAATCTGAGAGTATCCTTGTGCTACAAGTCTGGCCTTGTTCCTTGTGACCACACCATTTTCATCAGACTTGTTTCTATACACCCACTTGGTGCCTATGATGTTGACCCCATCAGGTCTTGGAACTAAGTCCCAAACCTCATTCCTCTTGAACTCGTTCAATTCTTCTTGCATTGCATTAATCCAACATTCATCTGTCAAGGTTTCCTTAACATTCTTTGGTTCTATGGTGGATACAAAGCAAGCATTGGAGATTACCTCCCTTGACCTAGTCATGACTGGTAATTCTGGATTTCCTATGATGAGCTCTTTAGGATGATTCTTCTGAATTCTGATGGAAGGACCTTTGCTTGTTTGACCTTGATCTGTTTCTTGCTCTTCTTTCTCATAATTTTCTTCAACTTCAGAGTCTTCAGGTAGAGGCTCGGATGTGTCCACATCTGGTACTTCATCATGCACTTTCTCATCAGGGTAGTCATTGACAACAATATTGATTGATTCCTTCATTGTTCTGGTCCTGTTGTTGAAGACTCTGTAGGCTCTGCTATTTGTAGAGTAGCCAAGAAAAATCCCTTCATCACTCTTGGTATCTAGCTTTCTTCTTTGTTCTCTATCAGCCAAGATGTAACATTTGCTTCCAAAGACATGGAAGTGTTTGACACTGGGTCTTCTTCCTTTCCAGATCTCATACAAAGTGGTAGAGGTGCCTGCTCTTAGTGTAACACGATTATGAACATAGCATGCTGTGTTCATTGCCTCTGCCCAGAAGTAGTAAGGTAGTTTCTTTGCACGTAGCATATCCCTTGCTGCTTCTTGTATGGTTCTGTTCTTCCTTTCAACAACCCCATTTTGTTGTGGTGTGATTGGAGAGGAGAACTCATGTGTTATCCCTTCAGTTGAGCAAAATTCTGCAAATCTTGAGTTCTGAAATTCCTTGCCATGATCACTTCTAATTCTGATGATTGGGCTGTCTTTCTCCCTTTGAAGTCTTGTGCACAGATCTTGAACTCTTCAAATGTGTCCGATTTTTCTTTGAGGAAGCTTATCCAAGTGTATCTTGAAAAATCATCCACAACAACAAGGGCATACCTACTTCCTCCAAGACTTTCAACTTGCATGGGTCCCATCAAGTCCATGTGGAGAAGTTCTAACACTCTAGATGTTCCCTGATGTGGCAACATTGGGTGTGACATCTTGATTTGCTTGCCTATCTGACACTCTCCACATATATCTTTTTCTTCAATGGTAAGCTTTGGTAGTCCTCTGATAGCTTCTTTGGAGATGGGTTTCATCATGCCTCTTAAGTGCAGGTGTCCAAGCTTTTGGTGCCATAGTTTTGCTTCATCTATTTGACTCATAAGACATGTAGTGGAATGAGCTGTTTCTGGAGGAATCCACAAGCAGCAATTATCTTTTGACCTTTCTCCTTTCATCAGCAGCTCTCCTTTGTAAGTGGTTACAAGGCATTCATTCTTTGTAAAATCAACTTTTAGTCATTGATCACAGAGTTGAGTTATGCTGATCAAGTTTGCCTTTAACCCTTTCACAAGCAAAACATCATCAAGTTTTGGTAACCCACTGTTGTGAAGTCTACCAATTCCCTTGATCTTCCCTTTAGCTCCATCACCAAAGGTCACATAGCTGGTGGTATATGACTTAATGTCTTTCAAGTATTTTTCTACACCTGTCATATGCCTGGAACAACCACTATCAAAGTACCAATCTTCTCTTGATAAGGCTCTGAGGGATGTATGAGCTATGTGAGCAGCTTCTTGGACTTTTGGCTTCCATTCTTTCTTGACTTTGGCTTTTGCATGATAAGCTCTAGTTTGTGATTGGGATTCCTTCTTTGGGTGACCATAGAGCTTAGAGCAGGAGGATTTTTTATGACCATTCTTTCCACAGTAGTGACACTTTATAGCAGTAGATTTCTTCTTGTGTGAGTGTCTCTGATGTGGTGAAGGATGTGGCAACATCATCTCAGTGTCAAATCCTTTTTGAGCAGGAACAAACCTTGATTGTAGAGTTTCTTTGTTGTAAGTCTTTCCATACCCTACTCTGGTTGGGTCATCAAGATGATTTCTGATGTTAAGAATTTCGTTTAGCTTCTTCGTTCCAGTGCCCATCATTCTAACAGATTTGGTCATGCTTTCATGGTTGAATGATAGTTGCTTGATTTCCTCTTGAAGGCTAATTATCCTCTCTTGTAGCTCCTGCTTTTCACGCTTCAGTCTCATGATATCGTAATTTCGTTCTACCAAAGTTCTGCACAATTCTTCACTTTTGAGGTACAAGTCATTGTTCATGGAGACTACCTCTTCATAAGTGAGTTCATCATCAGAAGAGTCAATGTCAGAAAGACACTCATCAGTTGTTACCCTCACATGGTTTGCAGTCATATCTTCCGACTTATTGTCAGAGTTCTCTTCATCTGACCAAGATAGTGCTAGACCCTTCTTCTGCTTCTTCAAATATGTGGCACATTCAAATTTTATATGTCCATAACCATCACATTCAAAACATCGAACACCCTTATCTTTTTCTGTCATGGATTTTGCTGAGGTGTTTCCTTGTGTGCTGATGTTGGGCTGGATGTGTTCCACATTCCTCCTTGATCTTCTATTTACTCTCTTCAGTATTTTGTTGAACTGTTTTCCAAGTAATACTATTTTGTCTGAGAGATCTTCTCTAGTGTCAAGGTCGTCATCAGCTTCCTTACTGTCAGTATTGGAGGTAAAGGCTATGTTTTTCCGTTTCTTCTTAACTTTTTCACTGAAGTTCATCTCAAAGGTTTGAAGAGAGCCCACTACCTCTTCTACCTTCATGCTTGCAATATCTTGAGCTTCTTCAATAGCTGTGACCTTCATGTCAAACCTCTTTGGCAAGGATCTGAGAATTTTTCTTACCAACTTCTCATCAGATAGCCTTTCTCCCAAGGAATCAAAGGAGTTTGCTAGGTCAAGAACACTCATATGAAAGTCTTATATAGTCTCTTCTTCTTTCATTCTGAGATTCTCAAATTTTGAGTGGAGAAGTTGAAGTCTTGAGCTTTTTACCTTGGAGGTTCCTTCATGGGTTGTCTTGAGTATCTCCCAAGCATCTTTAGCAACGGTGCATTGTTTGATGAGTCTGAACATGTTTTTGTCAACTCCATTGAATAATGGATTTAAAGTTTTATTGTTGCCAAGAGCTAGTGTATCTTCTGCTGGAGTCCAATCTTCTTCTGGTTTGAGTTCTTCTGTATCAGCTCCATTAGCATCCTTGACTTCGGGATGTTCCCAACCTCTTAGCACTAGTTTCCAAGTTCTACTATCAATGGATTTTAAGAAAGCAGTCATGCGTGATTTCCAATAATCATAGTTTGTGCCATCCAGAAGAGGTGGTTTGCTAACCAAAGTGCCGTCCTTGTCCATGGTTCCGGAAAGTATCTTCCCTGGAGCTCACCCTAAAGCAGAACAGGGTGCCTGCTCTGATGCCAATTGAAATTCCGGTAGCAAGTTACAGATGTGCAGTGTGATGTGGTGCACGTTTAGGGTTTAGGTATACGATGTGTTGCCTAATGTGCCAACATCATAAACATACGATAACTTGATGAACAAGGAAAATAAAGTGCAGAAGATAAAGAACACAATGAGTTTGTTAACCCAGTTCAGTGCAACGCACTTACGTCTAGAGGATACCAATCCAGGAATGAATCCACTATGATAGCTCTAATTCAAAGTTTAAACTCCCCGTTTACAACCTCTCGCTTAGACACTACCTTGTGCAACTCTACCTTGCTCCTCCACAAGATATGACTTCCCACAGTCACTTCCCAGCTATCCTACCTTGCTCCTCACAAGGACCTTGCCCCTCACAAGGATTTTTACAAACTCAATGATGGAGACGCACTCCTAAACTAACGAACCAACTCCTGCTTCAAAGCTTTGAGTGATTCAAAGTCCAAATCTTGTTTCAAACTAGAACCAAGAAAAGGAACAGCTCTGTGCTTAAAAGCTTAAGAGCTAAATACAACCCTAATTCAAGTTTCAATCGAAACAAGAAATCCTAGGGACAATGACTTGAAATCCTAAAGACTAGATTTATGAAAAATTATTTCAGTGAATAAAACATATCTTCAGCACTGCTTTATATAGAACGAGATCTGGTAGCTGTTTGTTGTATTCTTCAAAAAACAACTTAATCTTTTAATAAAAGATATGTTTGTTTTAAATCTTTTTGAATCTTTTTCAATCTTCTAGTAACAAACCAGCTTTTAAATCTTTTCTGAATCATTTTAATCTTTCAGCTCGTTCCTTGGCGCGCAAGCTAGCGTGGATATGTTTGTTTCAAAACAAATCTTTTTCAAAGATCACACGCAAATATTTGAAAGCGCGTTTTTAGGGCATTCAGTTCAGGTACCACATGTGTGCACATCAGTGACCACATCTGGACCAAAGGCTTATTTTAACAAATGAAGCTAACCCTAAAATAAACTCAACCTTGCAGGTTGAAAACACTAACATGTTTGATCAGAGGGAATTAAATATGAGACAGAGAAGATGGATAGAATACTTGAAAGACTTTGACTTCAGCTTAAACTATCACCCAGGAAACGCGAATGTTGTAGCTGATGCTCTAAGCAGGAAAGCATTGTATGCATCGGAGTTGTTGATGCACCAGTGCGTTCTGTATGAGAAGTTCAGAGATATGGACCTCAATGTTAAGTACTGGAGTAAAGGAGTCAGAATTAATCGTTTTGAGTTGTCTTGTGAGCTACGCTCAATGATAACTCAAGCACAAGAGTATGATTCGGACCTACAGAAACGAAAGAGCAATCCTGAGTTTACTGTAGCCTCCGATGGTGCAATTCTGTTTGAAGGGAGACTGTGTGTACCAAACAACGATGAGATTAAGAGGTTGATTTTGGAAGAGGCACACAAGAGCAGTTTCTCTATTCACCCTGGTTCCACCAAGATGTACCATGACTTGAAGAAAGGTTACTGGTTGCCAAACATGAAAGCGGAGATTGCAGAATTTGTTTCACGCTGTCTGGTTTGCCAACAGGTAAAGGTTGAACACCAAAAGCCTGGAGGTCTCCTTCAGCCCTTGGAAGTACCAGAGTGGAAGTGGGAGCATATTACTATGGACGTTGTCGGGGCATTACCTAGGAATCAGAAGGGTCAGGATTCAATATGGGTAACATTGACAGGTTAACCAAGTCAGCGCATTTCATTCCGGTGAAGTCAACTTATAAAGCTTCGCAGTATGCCGCAATTTATATTGAGCAAATTGTAAGGTTGCACGGCGTACCGTTGAGCATAGTATCTGAAAGAGACCTTGTCTTCACTTCCAGGTTTTGGAATGCCTTTCAGAAAGCGATGGGTACTAAACTGAAGATGAACTACTTGCATCTGATTGAATTTGCTTATAATAACAGTTACCATGCCAGCATCGGGATGACACCCTTTGAGGCATTATACGGGAGGAAGTGTAGAACACCCCTGTGTTGGACTGAAGTCGGTGATCGTGGAATCTTGGGACCTGATCTTATCCAAGAAACCACATTGAAAATTAAATCTATCCGTGAAAAGATGAAAGTGGCTCAGAGCCGACAGAAAAGTTATGCGGATAGGAGGAAGAGAATGTTAGAATTCGAGGAAGGTGATCATGTTTTCCTACGCGTAACTCCTAAGTTGGGATTGCGCGGTGTCTTCAAAACTAAGAAGCTCTGTCCAAGGTATATTGGACCTTATCAGATCCTTAGGCGTGTTGGGCCAGTCGCCTATCAGTTAGCCTTACCTCCGTCCATGTCAGGACTTCATGATGTGTTCCATGTGTCTCAACTTCGCAAGTACATTCCTGATCCTTTTCAGCCAGTGGAATTGGAACACATTGATCTTCAGCCAGACTTAACTTATCATCCAGATCCAGTTCGTATTGTGGCCCGAGACGTTAAGAGCCTTCGGAATAAGAAGATTCCGGTGGTCAAAGTGGAATGGTCACAATCACCTGATGGAGAATTCACTTGGGAGTTAGAATCGGATATGAAGGAGCATTATCCCCATCTTTTCTAAGGTAAATTTCTTAATTTCGAGGACGAAATTTTCTTAAGGGGGTAGGTTGTAACATCCACGAATTAATTAAAAATTATATTAATTTAATTAAGTGGTATTGTTATGACTTAAGTAAATTATTATTCTAATTAGCAAGTAAATTAAGATACACTAGTATTTTAACAAGACTTAACTAATTAAACAAAGATTAAAATATTTCCCTCCACTCACTCCTCTTCTCTCACGCCCCCAAACCTTCTTCCTCCACCTCCCCACTAACTCACTCTCAACCAATTGTATAACATGCAACCAAGAGGACAGAGAAGGTCTGAATCCAAGTTAGGAAACAACAAGAAAACCTCTCAATTCCTTCCCTCTTCCTCGTGACCTTCATTTGTGAAGGAAAAATCCAATTTCTTCAATTCACTCAACACCACTCCAACCTCACATGCAAACTTAGAATCTGAACCTAATCAGAAACACTCTTCCCATTACACATTCACATGTCTGCAATTGAACAAGACACAAGGTCATTCAATCTCATTTCAAAAACTAACTAATTACACCACATGCAAATATGATAACCCAACAACTCATTTCTGTCTCTTAGTAGTTCCAAACCACTATAAATAATACCCTAACCTCAGTGAACGAAATCATCAAGCAACTAACTCAGAAAACACATCCAAACTCCTTCCTCTTCATTTTCGTGTTCTTCACCAAATTGGGGTTTTTGAGTCAAAGTTAGGAGCAAGGTTTCTGGGCTGTAGCAGAGCTTTGCAGTAGAGTTTCAAGCTTATTTCAGGTGGGTTCCTTAGGTCCTTACCATAGTTATTATTTAGAAACTTAGAAAAGCCCCAAATATGATATTTGCATGCAAACATAGGTTTTTGAGCAGGAAACAATTCCAATTCCTACTCCTATATAATTTGTTTTATATTAGTGAATGTGTTTGTAACTGATTGCATGAAGATTGTAGGTGAAAACTATGAAAAATTTCATTTTCTGCAAAACAGGGGTTGTTTCTGCTAAGCTCGCCGTAGCGAGTTGCTATGCGCCACGGCGGATGTTGTTGCCTGTATAACTCGCCAGGCGAGTGTTTGACTCGCCAGGGCAAGTGTTACAGGTCAGTGACCCAAAATCTCGCCATGGCGAGTAATCACACGCCACAGCGAGTTTGACAGGAACAGAACCTGCAACTTTTTCCTTTTAAAAAAAAAACTTTGATTACTCGTTTTATGTCTGAATGCAACTGGGATTTTCACGAGCATGTTTAACAGAATAAAATGGATTTTAGCCAGAAATTAACATGTATATATATATATATATATATATATATATATATATATATATATATATATATATATATATGTGTGTGTGTATTTAGTAACATGCTTAGGAACCTTTGGGGGGAAATATTGGTAGTAATGCTTACTCACTTAGTTAAATGGTGATACTTAACCATATTAAAGAATTCCTTCGAGTTCTATAGTTTATTATGTGAGCCAAAGGCGGAATCTGAACCTCAATATTCGGTATTACGCAGAGTCAGACACTCGAGACCGGCTTGCCTCGGGTGACCTTTGAAGAGTAATTTGATAAGATAATAATTTATGTGACACACCCTTATGTTTAATAATACTTTCTGCCATGTAAAACAGTTGACTTAGTATATCACACAATCTAGTTCCCCGGTGTAGTCACCTTTAGGCGGGTAGTAGGACTCACTGAGGCTTAGTAGTCTCACCCCACTCCTTCAATTTTTTTTTTCTTCAGATAAGCAAGTTGCAGGGTAAGCATTGGATTTGCCTAGGCCTACATCAGGAGATTTACATGATTTATGCTGCTCCTTGCTTTCTTTCCAATTGTTGTGTTGTTTCAAATTCAGCCATGTTGTGTCATGCTTTCAAACTTATGTTTTAATCTTGTTGTAATCTTATTTCAGTTTCGTGCTTTTATCGGTACCTTGTATTATGCACCTGCGTGTGCACTCAATAATTTCAGTGTTGTAATAAATTAATGACATTCTGTACTACATTATAATAATTTACGAGGTATTCTAGATATTCTTTCGTGGGTGTTATATATATCTGCACAAACTAGTTGTTATTATTATTTTTTTTCAAGTAAAGGTAATCATAACAAATTTGTTTTTTTACAAATAAAGATAATCATAACAAATATGGATATTTTTACCTAACAAATCTCATCTTTTGTTACTTATTTAATCTAAAGATTTTATGCTAACTAAAATTCCTTATTATTAGGTAAAATTATTTTTAGATATTTTTTCTTAATTCTTTAAGGGGTCGGCCCAAAAGCCCGTTGGGCCAGCCCATGATGGCTCATTTAATTAATAGGCCCAAGGGCCCAGCCCAATAAGGCCCAAATAAATTTTTTTGAAGCCCGGCCCAGCCCGTATAAAACTATAGAGCTAATGGGCCGGCCCGATAGCCCGACCCATTTTTACAGCTCTATGTGACATTATCTATAAATATATATAAAGAGGACTCCTCTTTTTGGTGTAGATTTTTCATTATTCCAATTTTGCCCTTTACAAGCTTCAATTTTTTTTTTAAAAATAAAAAACAAAACAAAAGGTGAGTTTAGTAACCAACATCTATAACTAAAAGGTGTAGTTTTATTTTTTAAGGAATTAAAAACTGTGGTTAATTTAACCCACAAAATATTGCAAAACCAAAACTTCCTTTTTGTAGTTACTATTTTTCATATTTGCTTTGCATTCTTTTGCTTATGGTTACAAAGGAGGATAAAGGAAAATAATTGCCCACCAATACATACGTGAAAGGGGAGAATAAGAGCGAATCATGTTTGGAAATGAGTTTGCTTGATGGTGGTTGCATTTTTTTTGCATTTTTTTTGCATTATTCTTGCTTTTAACCATCTTCCATTTTTATTCTATTATATGGAGTAATAAATTTTTTCTTGCATTTTGTGTTTTTATTGTTCTTGCTTTTAACAATCTTCTTTTTTTTATTCTATGACAAATGGTGGAGAGAAGAGAACACATTGTTGAGAGTGACTGACTATGAATAAGTTCTATTCATAATCATGTAATTGTCATGCTTCAATATTATGGTATACTGTTGATATTGAAAACCGCTGCATACAACAGTTTCTCTTCTGATTTTTATACAACAAAGTTGGTACTCTACAAATTGAGAAGCCCCCAGCCACTGCTGAGAACTACCCAAAAAGAAGAAAGAAGCAACTGATAGGAACATTGTTGCGGGGCTCATAGTGTTTTTTGGTGAGCCACTATATATTTTACATGAATTATATTGATTTTGTTACACTTATGTATGAACAGAACCGATGCCTACCACATTCCTTTTTTTTTCCTTCCATATTATTCTTTTCCCCAAAAACCCATTACCTCTCCTTTTCCATTTTTTTTTCACTTATTGTTTAACATGTTTATTTATTTATACTTTCGTCGTTAAATACCTCTACGTCAAATTGAAGGAATTATTGTTTACCATGTTTATTTATTACTATTTCCGTCCTTAAATACCTCTACGCCAAATTGAAGGAATTATTAAAGGGAAATGCTTTTTGGCAAGAAAATTTAAGGAGAAGAATTGCAAGAATAAATCCTCACCCTTGATTACATCCATAACCACCCATGTTTTCCACTAAAAAAGAAGATTAAATGACATCATCCTTTAAGATTTTGCCATGTGTTAATTCTTGCATTTCTTGTGTAAAAATTTCATGCTAAATAGCAATGCTCATTATTAAATAAAGGTGAGTGATTCTCAACAATAATTCAAATTAAATTTCTTTGTTCAAAATGTATATGTTCTCCATTTTTTTTTTCCTTCCCTTTATGTTAAGCAACAAAACTAATAGAGCTATAGTTGATTAGTGGTAATAGTAGCTTGTTTTAGAAGAAACCTTAGTTGGTGTATCATAACCAACTTTCCCGCCATTTCTAACAAACTAGTAGTAGTTACAGTGTGCTGGTAGTACAAGATAGCATAGCATAGTCCTTTCTTTCTCATATATATAAGCTAGATCTTCAATCATTTGTAACTAATTCGGTTATGATCAATATAATTTCCCTCTTTCTCTAATATTCTAACATGGCATCACGAGCCTTCTAGATCCTTCTTCCGCTGCCATAACCGTCTTCTCCGGCGACAATGCCACCACGTGTAGCGCCACCGGAACCTCAACTTGATCATTCTTCTCCGTTTTATGTTCATCCCGGCGATGGACCTTCCTTCGTCACCGTCACACCACTTTTGGTTGGTTCGAACTATCATTCTTGGTCCCGCTCTATGAAACGAGCTCTTGGCGCTAAGATGAAGCTCGATTTCATTGACGGTACTCTTCCGGTTCCCGCCGATGCGTTTGATCCGTCTTATCGTGCTTGGAACCGTTGTAATCAGCTTGTAAGTTCATGGATTCTCAACTCTGTTTCTGAATCTATTGCTCAATCCGTTGTTTTCCTTGAAAATGCGATTGATATTTGGAATGAACTTCGTGAACGTTTTTCACAAGGAGATTTGATTCGTATTTCAGACTTGCAACAAGAAATCTATGCTTTGAAGCAAGATTCTCGTTCCGTTACTGAGTTTTACTCTGATCTTAAGATCCTTTGGGAGGAATTGGAGCTGTATCTTCAATTCCTACTTGTACTTGCAGGAATCGTTGTGTTTGCGAAGCTATGCGCACTGCACGCCTCAATCATGTGTTGCTTCGCACGATTCGTTTCTTAACTGGTTTGAATGAGAGTTTTTCCACTATGAAATCTCAGATTCTTCTTATGGATCCTCTTCCACCTTTAAACAAGGTTTTCTCTATGGTGTTGCAACATGAAAGACAGAGCAATCTCACTTCTCTTGATGATTCCAAAGCTTTGATTAATGCTGCTAAGTTTGGTAAATCTAACTCCAAACGTGTTTGTTCATTTTGTGGCAAGGACAATCATACGATTGATAACTGTTTCAAGAAGCATGGAATTCCTCCTCATATGAGAAACAATGCTAAGTCTTCTGCTAACAGTGCTACTCTTGAGGGAGGCAATGTTGATACAGCCAATTCTAGCACTGCTAACACCAATTCTAGTTCTACTTTCACTCCAGATCAGCTTGAAGTGTTGATGTCTCTAATTCAAAATGCTAACCTTGCTCAAGATTCTGCTACTGCAAGTTCTAATCAGGTTGGTTCATCTAAGGTTTTTGATCATTCATCAGGAACTTATACAGGTATAAATCATTCTTTCAAAAATACATATAATCTTAGCACATGGATATTAGATTCAGGTGCTAGTCACCATATATGTATCTCATTACAGTGGTTTCAATCATATATTGCAATCACTCCTATACACATCAAATTACCAAATGGAAATTTTGCAATTGCAAAATATTCTGGTGTTGTTAGATTTTCCCCTCATTTTATTGTTACAAATGTTTTATATGTTCCTGAATTCTCTATCAATTTGATTTCTGTTTCTAAAGTTTGCCATTCATTGAATTATCTAATACAGTTTAGCAATTCCAAATGTGTCATTCAGGACCAAAGGACTTTGAAGATGATTGGTTCTGCTGATGAATGTGAGGGATTATACTACTTGAATCTCACAAATAAGATAGCTCATGTCACCACCATTGGTGGTTCTACATTACCTACCATACCTCAATCAGCCATTTGGCATTTTAGACTTGGCCATTTATCTCAACACAGACTAGCTAGCTTGCATTCTAAGTTTCCTTATGTTACAGCTGATCATAATGGAATTTGTGACATTTGTCACCTTGCTAGGCATAGAAAACTCCATATAGTAGTAGTTTTAATAAAGCTTCTCAAGCTTATGATGTAATACACTTAGACATTTGGGGTCCTATATCAATAAAATCCATTTTGTTAGACTACTTGGCTATCACTTAGAAGGGGGGGGGGGGGGGGGGGGGGGGTTGAATAAGTGCCCTTAAAAAACAATGTAGGTTTTTCAAAATTATTTCGTTTAAATGGTATGTGCGGAAGCACCACCGGATCGGTAGTCTCTTTGCACCCGATTGATCACTGGAAAGGTAATATAGCCTTTGAACGTTTATGAAAAGACATAAAAATGATCGTATACAAAATATTCGAAATTAAACGTTTCAATTAAACAGCCCAAGCAAGTTAATGGTATCCAATCGAATCCAATCACAATCAAGATATTCCAATTGAATTTTTGTGCACACGTACGAACACGAAAAATTCAATTAACTCAAAATTAAAGCGATTACTTAAAAGTAAAAGATTGAAAGAGAGAAAGACACAAGCGTTTGATTAGGGAGTTCCCCGGCTTTCGCGTCGTCCACGCGGTTGGCCGAGTACGTCTCCCCCCAAATAACCAAACGGGTTATTTGAGAGTATATTGCTTAAAAACGATGAACACAAGTGCACAATTTACAATTGAAACTTATAACCCTATAACGAATCAAAAGTAAACTATGCGAATAAACCTCAACACACAACGAAGCTTCGCCCTCTGATTCCAACGATCAAACCTGTGCCAATCCGCACCCGATCGTCCAGCTGAGTCCTTCGCTTCTTGTTGTTGAACCTCCAAGATTCGCACGATCTTGAACCCTTTGAGAGAAACCAAAACCTTCGTCACAATTCAACCCGATCACGATTCTGATTCACCGCGACCCGTACCGAACGTTATCAAACAAATGTGCAATCTCTATTGAATTGATCCCATACTCAAACTTCAATTTGATTGCAAACTTGATGAAGATGATGAACTTGTGATGAATAAAACCTTTGATCCAAATTTTCACTCAATTTGAATCCCAAAGCGTTTTCTGATCTTTCACACTGATTTCCTCTAATTACAATGACACACCACATTGCTATTTAAAGAGAGAATAAAATTGAGCAAATTTGGGCAAAATTTTACAGACATGTATCGATACAACTATTGGTTTGTATCGATACAAACCCTTTGACCAGCGTTAAAAATGAAAGATTTGACCTATGTATCGATACAAACACGGGTGTGTATCGATACATATATCAGTTTCTTGAAATCTTGACTGATATGTATCAAATCATGCAGGCATGATTCGATACATCATGTTCTTTCTAGATTTCTGAGAGGCATAGGCGTGTATCGATACATGCAAGCATGATTCGATACACAGGTAACTCTCTGCCTCTGAGAAACCATTTTTGTATCGATACAAGTGATATATGTATCGATACAAATTGCACAAAATCAGTCTGAAGTAATTTCAGGACATTTGTATCGATACACATGTTTATGTATCGATACATAATACCTAAAAACAATATTTCAAAGTGTTAAAAATAGTTTTTCGCTGTCAAGTCATTTGTAATGTTGCCAAAATATGTTCTACTCTATTTTCATGTGTTTTGACAATTATTAAAACATGAGGATGAACTGGCGCACTTACATTCTCCCCCTTTTTGATAATTGTCAAAACTATGCATAAGCTAACTAAGCCTATACCTAATAAGCAATAAAATAGCAATATGTATACAGGCGCAATAAACATCAAGGCTAACAATAAGCAACGCTCCCCCTGAGTTGATGCCATAATGCGTTTTGACATTGTTGATAATATTCAAGACTTCTTTAGCTATTTATCCTTAGCTTGTGCATCCAAATCTCTCCCCCTTTGACAATATCAAAAAGAAGAAGAAGGTCTATTAGAAGTATCATGTTCAAACAATTTTAACCAAAGTCATATCGTGCACTTACATTTGTCGAAATGCACTTATATGATGAAAGTTCCTAATCAATATAAATACGTACAAAGATATGCCAAAATATATCAATGACGAATACCAAATTTCATGACAAATATGGAATGTAGAATAACAAACCAAAACCAACGCATGAATATCGTAACACATCGACATTTTAATCAAGTAACATATCCAAATATGGGACGAAAATAACCAAAATAATGCAACAAATGCATAAAACATAAGAAATCATCCATACAAACCAAATAATCCAACATACCAAGTCATACAAACCAAAGTGAATGTTGTCTAAACTTGACAACATAAAAATTATCCGTACAACCATATCGAAAGAAACGAAGTCCTAAGAAATAACAAAGTAAAAAAAATTGTTCATGCGGTACGAGAAAATAAAAAGCAATAAAAACAGAGTTAATCAAGCATCATCATCATCATCATCCATGTGGTCTTGGTTAGGAGGAGGGTTAGATTGGTAGTAGCCGTGCATTTGAGCTTGCATCTCATCGAAGCGGGTGGTAACATAGGTTCGGAGGTCATTGGTGGTGGTGTACAACTCTTCAATTCTAGCATTTTGAGCTTGGTGGTTTTGAGTGTACTCATTGTAGAAGGTTGTTTGTTGCATGCTCATATTCCTTAGCATGCCCATCATTTCATTCAAATTACCCCCTTCTTCACCTTGTCCTTCACCTTCACCTTCACCTTGCCTATCATTCCTTCTTTGCCTCCTACCTCTTGGAGCAGGTGCTTGGCCGACATTTTCTTCCTCTTGACCATTGTAGACATAGACATTGTCAACATTCAAGGTCCAGTTCATCTTGGCCATTTGAGTATCACTAAATTTTTGTAACCTTCCAAGGGTAGTGTACTCAATGGGAAGGTTTTGTCCAAACTTTAACTTCTTCAGGATGCTAGCAATCAAACTACAATAACCAAAGCTTTGATCACGGCTAGAGTTCCTCAAGTCAAACATTCTACTAACAATATAGAATGGCCAGTCAACTTTCCGGTCTTCCATTAGTAAAAACATGAGATCAATGTCCTTCCTATCCATTCTTGAACTAGCACTCTTCGGACGCAATATGTGACTCACAATCCAATAAATCACTCTTGCGTTCACAGTCAATTTACTGGTTCCCATAGTTTCCGGAATATTTCCATTTCTAGTTATGGAGGAAATGAAGACATTGGAATCATAATCAACCTGGCTAACTTCAGTATAAGCCAAAAGATCTTCTCCGGTTATCCTACTACCGGTACTCATTCCAAACAAGTCAAACCACATATTTGCACTAAACCGATAAGTCTTACGTCCCCAACGAAATTCAAACTCAGCCCCATTTCTCTCCTGTAGCCCAGCATAAAATATCCTAACCAAAGTATCATTGTATTTGGTTTGAAAATCACAAAAGCTATCAAGTTGTTCAGTTTCAAGAATTTCAGCAACATCATCGAGACGCAAGTTTCTAAGTGTTTCAGTGTTAACCGATTTTTGAGGCAAAATACTTCTATTTCGACAATATTGCATATAAGTAGTTACACAATCCTTATGAACAAATTCTTCCTCCCTAAGTCCAAAATTTGGAACAACATCGTTACTACTTCCTATTTCCTTTCCACTCCTAGACTTTTTAGGTGCCATTTCTACGAGAGTGAGAATTAGGATAAGTTACCTTGAATGAAGATGAAGAGCTTTGAAGAATTTTCACAAACCCAATTTGAAGAAACCCTGTTCTTGAATGTGGAGAATTTGAAGCTTGAACCACCAAATTGATGAAGTAATGTGAATGGGAAATGAATTTGAAGTGGTTTAAAGTCAAATTTTGTGAGTTTTGGTTGAGTTTTGAGGGAGATTTAAGAATTGGGAGTGAGGGTTTTGTGTTGGCTCGTGGAGAAGAAGAGGTTTTTGTGTTGTTTGATGAATGAATGAATGAAAAATTGATACATAAAGCTGTTTTCACGCGTTTGTATCGATACAAAATCATGTTTGTATCGATACAAGTTAGTTTTTCTGAAGCATGTATCGAAGCATGCGAGCATGTATCGATACATGAGACAGTGTCTGCCCAAACTGAAGAGTTATGTATCGATACAAGCATCATATGTATCGATACATATCAGTTCATTTTGAAATTTTGAAAAATAACTAACGTGTATCTATACAGTGTTTATTTGTATCGATCCAAAATGCATTATTTTCGATTTTTCTCAAAACGCATGAGCTTATAAGTTTGAAAAATAATTTTTATGACTTCCAAATAACATGTATGTATGAAACACATATAACCAATAAGGTACATTCTTATGTATGTGACCAAAACAAAATACCAAAGCACATTATAACATGAGAACACATGTTAAACCATATATGCATGATAAACCATTCACATAAAGAATCAAAGTACCAAAATTAATCATATGAAAATCTGTATCTATGTATGCACACAAAGTCACATATAAGAACAAATCAAACATATACAAACCAAGTATGAACTTAATATGGCAATTGTAATGATTTTTGTCACATCCCCATTTAAGACGTATGAGTCTCAAAAACTTATAAATATTTTTGAGCAAAATTCTTGGAAATGAAGGATTAGACAACTATCAAAACAAGTATCATATTAAGGTGAAAGTTGTATGTATATGAACCAATATACAAATGCTAAGTAAAAAAAAATATAAAGGAAAAGGTAGAGAATAGAATCTTCCCTAAAGTGTTATGTGTAGGAAGTGATCAAGTTCCACAACATTGTAAGTGTTGAGTTGAAGCTTTTCTCATCATTTTCCTTGTTCGTAAGTCTTGAACTCCATTGATGTCGGTGTCTTTCGTCAATGGTTCAAGACATTCTCCTACATACTTAGACATTTGAAGTAGGTCCCCAACTCATGTTGGGTCCTAGTTGGTTAGTAGCAACATTATTGCTTAACTTGGGTAACCATTGCAATTTGCCTTTTGGTACCAAGGTGTTCCGAGCATGACATTTTGCAATAGTATGACCCTTGTTACAACAATAATGAAAAACGATATGAGGATTACTTTTCTTAGGATCCTTTTCAACAAATTTATACTTTTTATTTCTAGGTTTTAAAGATTTGTTGAATTTAGATAGATCAACCGCAAAAGTAATCTCCGGCTTAGATAGTTCTTTTAGCTTATCTTGCAACTTTTGCAAGTCTCTAGATAAGTAAAAGCATCCATCACATCCGGTTCTATCGTTACCATAACTATCAAAAGTCACAAGAGGTTTTTGAATCATAGACTCTTTAAGAGCTTTCAACTCAAGCTCCGTTTCCGAAACTTTTGCCTCAAGGTATTTATTAACTTGCATTAAACCTTTTTGTCGTTGAAAAGCCTCTTTAGTCTCTTTGTGTAACTTTTCAAAAGCGACTTGTAACTCATGATATTCTAAAAGCGTATATGAGCTAGAGGGATTTTGATTTACCTTTTTAGGAGCAAGTTTCTTGCGATCATGGGATGTTAAGCTCACATTAGCCAATACATCTTCACCACTTGAGCTAGAGCTTGATGATGAAGAGGAAGATGAGCTTCCGCTCTCCCATGCAACATAAGCTTTCTTTCCTTTGTCCTTGCTTCCCTTTTTGAATGAAGGTGACTCCTTCTCTTTTCTCTCGAGCTTAGGGCAATCCGGCTTGAAATGACCAACTTTGCCACACTCATAGCATGCCCCTTTCTTGGAGTGCCTATCATCTTCATTCTTCCGGCGGTAACCACTATCTTTCCGAAACTTCTTAAGATTCTCATCGGAATGTCTTATCTCATTCTTTCTCACATATCTATTGTAGCGTCGAACGAAGAGCCCCATTTCCTCATCATCGGAATAGTTTCGTTTGAGCTACTTTCCACTTGCTCAACCTTTTTGGACTTGGATTTGGAGGCCTTTAGAGCAATGGACCTTTTATCCTTTTCTTTTTCCTTTTCGTTGTGTTTTTCCTTTTTCTCACCTTTTTCATGCTTTTCCAACAAATTAAGCACTTGTTCATGTTCCGTTAGCTTACCAAATAAGGTTGTGAGACTCAAAGTAGTAAGATCATTCGCTTATTTGATTGCGGTGACCTTTGGTTGCCATGACCTATTAAGACATCTCAAAATATTATTAGTAGCATCTTGATTTGTGATTGGTTTACCTAGACCATGTAACTTGTTGGTGATTTTTACAAATCGTTGTTGCATATCCGCAATGGATTCACCATCTTGCATATGAAACAATTCGAAATCTTGAGTTAAGGTGTTTATTTTCGAAATTTTGACCTCATTAGTTCCCTCAAAATGAGTAACTAATGTATCCCACATTTCCTTAGCCGTAGAACAATGCGACACATGATAAAATTGTTCAATCCCAAGGGATGAAATAAGTATGTTTTGTGCCTTTGCATCGTAATTGACCTTTTTCTTTTCATCATCCGTCCATTGTGCCATAGGCTTATTGGTGACAATGCCATTGAGGTCGGTGATTGTTGGAACAAACGGACCGTTCTCAATAGCATTCCACACTTCACCATCAAAAGAATTGATGTGAATCCGCATACTACTTTTCCAATAATCAAAATGATCTCCATTGAATATAGGAGCCCTATTATACGCCCCTTTCGGTGTAAAAGCCATGTTTTCTAATAATTGGCACAATCCTCCGAATTTTGTAAACAAAATTTAACCGGACTCGTGATACCACTTGTTAGACTACTTGGCTATCACTTAGAAGAGGGGTGGGGGGGGGGGGGGGGGGGGGGGGGGGGGGGGGTTGAATAAGTGCCCTTAAAAAACAATGTAGGTTTTTCAAAATTATTTCGTTTAAATGGTATGCGCGGAAGCACCACCGGATCGGTAGTCTCTTTGCACCCGATTGATCACTGGAAAGGTAATATAGCCTTTGAACGTTTATGAAAAGACGTAAAAATGATCGTATACAAAATATTCGAAATTAAACGTTTCAATTAAACAGCCCAAGCAAGTTAATGGTATCCAATCGAATCCAATCACAATCAAGATATTCCAATTGAATTTTTGTGCACACGTACGAACACGAAAAATTCAATTGACTCAAAATTAAAGCGATTACTTAAAAGTAAAAGATTGAAAGAGAGAAAGACACAAGCGTTTGATTAGGGAGTTCCCCGGCTTTCGTGTCGTCCACGCGGTTGGCCGAGTACGTCTCCCCTTAAATAACCAAACGGGTTATTTGAGAGTATATTTCTTAAAAACGATGAACACAAGTGCACAATTTACAATTGAAACTTACAACCCTAAAACGAATCAAAAGTAAACTATGCGAATAAACCTCAACACACAACGAAGCTTCGCCCTCTGATTCCAACGATCAAACCCGTGCCAATCCGCACCCGATCGTTCAGCTGAGTCCTTCGCTTCTTTTTGTTGAACCTCCAAGATTCGCACGATCTTGAACCCTTTGAGAGAAACCAACACCTTCGTCAATATTCAACCCGATCACGATTCTGATTCACCGCGAACCGTACCGAACGTTATCAAACAAATGTGCAATCTCTATTGAATTGATCCCATATTCAAACTTCAATTTGATTGCAAACTTGATGAAGATGATGAACTTGTGATGAATAAAACCTTTGATCCAAATTTTCACTCAATTTGAATCCCATAGCGTTTTCTGATCTTTCACACTGATTTCCTCTAATTACAATGACACACCACATTGCTATTTAAAGAGAGAATAGAATTGAGCAAATTTGGGCAAAATTTCACAGACATGTATCGATTCAACTATTGGTTTGTAGCGATACAAACTCTTTGACCAACGTTAAAAATGAAAGATTTGACCTATGTATCGATACAAACACGGGTGTGTATCGATACATATATCAGTTTCTTGAAATCTTGACTGATATGTATCAAATCATGCAGGCATGATTCAATACATCATGTTCTTTCTGGATTTCTGAGAGGCATAGGCGTGTATCGATACATGCAAGCATGATTCGATACACAGGTAACTCTCTGCCTCTGAGAAACCATTTTTGTATCGATACAAGTGATATATGTATCGATACAAATTGCACAAAATCAGTCTGAAGTAATTTCAGGACATTTGTATCGATACACATGTTTATGTATCGATACATAATACCTAAAAACAATATTTCAAAGTGTTAAAAATAGTTTTTCGCTGTCAAGTCATTTGTAATGTTGCCAAAATATGTTCTACTCTATTTTCATGTGTTTTGACAATTATTAAAACATGAGGATGAACTGGTGCACTTACACATTCATGGTCATTCCTATTTTCTAACTGCAGTTGATGATTATAGTAGATATACTTGGATTGTGCTGATGAAAAATAAATCTGAAACTAGACAACATGTTAAGAATTTGATAACCATGATTAAAAATCAATTCAATCATTCTGTCAAGATAATAAGATCTGATAATGGACCAGAATTTCTTATGCATGATTACTATTCTTCTATTGGAATTTTACACCAAACTAGCTGTGTAAAGACTCCTCAGCAAAATGGGAGAGTTGAGCGCAAACATCAACATTTATTAAACATTGGTAGAGCTCTATTATTTCAATCGAATCTCCCTAAACATTTTTGGTCTTATGCAATAACTCATGCTACGTACATAATTAATAGAACTGCTACACCTGTTTTAAAGGGAAAATCTCCTTATGAAATGATGTTTAATGTTTTACCTGATTTAAATACTCTTAAAGTTTTTGGATCACTTGCTTATGCCTCTACTTTACAAGTAAATAGAACTAAGTTGTCTCCTAGAGGCAGGAAGTGTGTTTACTTAGATCACAAGCAAGGTGTTAAAGGCATAATTCTATATGATCTGCAAACTAAGGAGATTTTCATCTCTAGGAATATTACTCATCATGACTACATTCTTCCCTATATCACAAATTCTTCTAGACCTAAATGGAACTACTATACCACTTCTTCATCAGCTAATACTTTACCTTCAGACTTTCCCATTCCATCTACTAATTCTGACTTTTTCACTACACCAAACAAAACTATAGTAGATTCCAATAAACAAAATCCCATTCCTAACCTTGATTCTTACACTGACCCACTTGTTGATGATCATCATCATGATTCATCTCACCATGATACCATTCCCATCATAGAATCTTCATCATCAACTCCTAACCCTGCTCCACCAGATAATAACAATCCTAGACCTGAAAGGGTGAGACATAAACCCTCTTATTTGTCTGATTATGTGTGCAATTCCTCAAATTCATCTTCACAACTCATATCTTCAGGTACTCTTTATCCCATTTCTTCTTTTCATTCTTTGTCTCATTTATCTGATTCACATAGTGTCTTCACTTTGTCTCTCACACAACACACTGAACCTAAATCCTACATTAAAGCTTGTACGTCAGAAAATTGGGTCAAGGCTATGAATTCTGAGTTAGATGCACTCACTAAAACTGGTACTTGGGTGATTGTGGATCTACCACCCAATGTGAAACCTATAGGCAGCAGATGGGTTTATAAAGTAAAGCATAAAGCTGATGGGAGCATTGAAAGATATAAGGCAAGGCTAGTAGCCAGGGGTTATACTCAGATAGAGGGATTAGATTTTTTTGATACATTCTCTCCTGTAGCTAAGCTGACTACAGTAAGAATGTTACTTGCCTTAGCTTCTATAAAAGGGTGGTTTCTATACCAGCTTGATGTGAATAATGCTTTTCTTCATGGAGATTTGCAGGAAAATGTTTATATGACTGTGCATGATGGTGTTCATTGTGATAAACCAAATCAAGTATGTAAGTTGAAGAAGAGTTTGTATGGCCTTAAGCAAGCCAGCAGAAAATGGTATGAAAAGCTTACATCCTTGTTGGTTAAGGAGGGATATAAACAGTCTAATGCTGATCATTCTTTATTCACACTCACTCAACAAGATCACTTCACTGCTCTACTCATTTATGTTGATGACATTATCTTGTCTGGTACTTCACTCCATGAAATTGATAGAATCAAAGCAATTCTAGATGATAATTTCAAAATCAAGGATCTTGGTGTTGTGAAGTATTTCCTTGGTCTTGAAGTTACACAGTCTAAAGCTGGTATTAACATTTCACAAAGGAAATATTGCTTAGACCTTCTTAATGACTCTGGGTTACATGGTTCTAAGCTAGCCTCTACACCCTTGGATCCTTCAGTGAAATTGCACAATGATGATGGCAAGTTGTTTGATGGTGTTAGCCTTTACAGAAGACTTGTTGGTAAGTTGCTATACTTGACCAATACAAGGCTTGATATTGCTTTTGCTACTCAACAGTTGAGCCAATTCATGCATAAACCCACAATGTCTCATTATAAAGCAGCATGCAGGGTTATAAGATACCACAAACATAATCCTGGGAGGGGTCTCATGTTCCATAGAAACTTAGATTTGCAATTGTTAGGGTATTCCGATGCAGATTGGGCAGGGTGTTTGGACACTAGAATATCTACTTCTGGCTATTGTTTCTTTCTAGGATCATCTTTGATTTCATGGAAGGCTAAGAAACAATCTACCATTTCAAAATCTTCTTCTGAGGCTGAGTATCATGCCATGTCTACTGCTACATGTGAATTGATATGGTTACAATATTTGTTGACATATTTGCAAGTTGAATGCAATAAGCTACCTGTCCTCTTTTGTGACAATCAGAGTGCTTTACACATAGCCTCTAACCCTGTCTTTCATGAACGAACAAAGCACTTAGAAATTGATTGCCATCTAGTTCGTGACAAGGTTCAGCAAGGCTTGATGAGATTACTTCCAATCCCTACAAATGAGCAGCTAGCTGATTTTCTCACCAAGGCTCTACCAGCACCTAAGTTTCAAGGATTCATGACCAAGCTTGGATTGCTTGATATCTATCAAGCATCAGCTTGTGGGAGGCTATTAAGCAACAAAACTAATAGAGCTATAGTTGATTAGTGGTAATAGTAGCTTGTGTTAGAAGAAACCTTAGTTGGTGTATCATAACCAACTTTCCCGCAATTTCTAACAAACTAGTGGTAGTTATAGTGTGCTGGTAGTACAAGATAGCATAGCATAGTCCTTTCTTTCTCATGTATATAAGCTAGATCTTCAATCATTTGTAACTAATTCGGTTATGATCAATATAATTTCCCTCTTTCTCTTATATTCTAACACTTTAATTCTATTTCATATTTTTGTTTCCTTCCATTCATGTCATTTATTTTTGTTTTCAAGACAAATTTAAAAAGGCAATAGTAGTAACTTCCACATAATAGTAACTTCTCACATTTGCTGATTTTGTCACCTTTTCTCTCAATTCTTATCACATAGTAACTTCAACATATTGGATTAAGAAAATGAGAGAAAACATTGGAGACAAAATTGGAGAGGATCCAAATCCCTAACTGCTTGGTAATTTGCTACAACAACCGTGCACTGTGGAGAAGGTTATAGAGAATTCTTGAAATTTTGCATAGCTATACCATTTAATTAGTGAAAAAACCAATCTCCTGCTATTGTCAAAAATTAATAAACCAATCTTAATGCTGTAAATTTAAATTGAAAGAGGGTGATATCAATGTATTTGTACATATGAGAATTTTGGTTAATTTTTTTTTCTATATTGTTATTGTGCACAATTAATTGATTTTGCTGTGATTGATTTTTGGTTAAGTTTTGTCCATTTATATTTATGTTTTGTTTTATTTGTTGTTGAGAGTGTCAGGTTCATGCTATGGCATAATGGCATTGTCAGTTTCTCTCATGCTATGACATCCCTCTATGCTCTACAACACATTGCAACCAAAACATGACTTCATACCCTCTTATGGAGAACAATAACATGATGATACAACATTGATGTTCTTCTTACTTATTATTGATTTTTTATGGTTTCGGTTGATTCTTTTCATTTTGCATTTGTGAATATCATATGTTAGTTGGTTTGATGTTTTTGACTTAAGGTGTTTTAATATTTGGTACAACATTGTGTGAATTAATTTATTGTTTTCTAAAAATCATATATTCATAAAAAAGAAGAGATGTATGAAAAATTTAGAATACTAATTAATATTTTACACACGTTAACATAATAAAAAATGTAATATGTCCCTCTGAGATGTCCACATTTTCACTTAACTAACTTAAGGGTTCGCATTTTCACTTAAGGGTTTTTAACATTTAATTCAACATCTTTACGTGACTTAATTTGTAAGACAATTATTCATTAAAAGAAAATAAATGTATCAAAAATTTAGAATAATCTTTGATGACTTCACGTCATTACCATGTTGCTAACCATATTCCAAGGCGTTTTAGGTAGCACTAGCGGCCAAACGGGCATGGACGTGCCCGTTTGTGTGGTTTGCATTTTCTATTAAGCTAACTTGCGAATAGATCAATCATATTTTTTTGGTACATATCTTTATCTGTGAAAATCGATTATTATTTTAATGAGGATGTGCATAATTAGGTTTTGAAAAAAGATTATTAAATTCGTAGAACATGAGAATGAAAGAAATGAAATTAATTAATGACACGTGATTGGATGTCAAAGAATAATTAACCTTCAATAGAGGTTCGAACCTCAGTCATCCCGTTTATCCATCTTAAGGATAAAATTTGTAACCAATAGCCTAATTGACAAAAAAAAATTTCCACTATAAACTCTCTTAAAATTGTCTAAAAAATTGATGGAGATTATTAACAAAGTGCAACTTAACAAACACATGACAGGAAAAAAATGGCAAAATAGGGTAGGAAAAGAATGATAAAAGAAGACCAAAATCAAATAACACATAGTCTTCATCTATGAACGTATGTGTAAAGAAGTTGCCATACATAACCGATTAATGAATTATCAATGCAAACAGATTGACATCAAAACAAATTGAAATAACTAAAGAAATTTAAATCAAAACAAAAGGCAAGAAAAGAGTAAGATCCATAAGCAAACTTTAACATATATCCAATTATTTGCAAACTGTGGTAAAAAACTAAATGCTGCTAAATCATACGTATAAGAGTAAATAAAATTTGGCTATACTCTCATGAACCAACCATTCCACATTCTAGTGGTTCTTTATATATTGTTTAGAGATTAGAGATGTAGTCATATCTGCCATGAAACTAAAAACAAAGCACGGTTAGAACAAAAAAAAAAAAATAGCAAAAATTGAACCAAATTCGTTATTAAATAAATCACTACCTTTCGACTGAGAAAATTTAATTTCCCTGATCATCAAATGGTTGTCCAGTAGCATACTATGGAAACATGTTATCCTCTCCTTTCAATGAAAAGTAGCAGAAACATATTAGAAAGAAAAAATTTAACAAACAAAAGATTAAAAAAAGTATTATAAATTTTCTTTACACAAAGCATAGTCCAAATTAAAGATCTCATGTCATAATCTATAGAATACCTGTCATACCTTAATTTTGCCCCATATAAAAATATAGTTTTTTTTTATTATTATTTGTTTTATTCATTTAAGATTTTTAAAGAAATTTGCATGGCATGATTCATTTTTGAGTTTTTTACCCTTTTGCCCTTACTTTTTTTAATTAATTACCTTTTTTTCATTTTGTTACTTGTAATCCAAGAAACCTCATTTCATCATCAAATTTAAATCATTTCTCAATTCAAACCCAATTTTATTTCATTCTCATTTCATTTCCAAATCATTGCATTATTTCAAATTTAAATTTGCATTGTTGCATCATGGTTAATTAATTTTTCTTTTGGTCCAAACATTTTTTTTGTTAGCCCAAATCCAAACAACCAAAAAATATCTCATTCTATTAACATCTCTAACCAAAAAAATCTGCATAATCTCTCTAGAACCTTCACCATCTTCCACCTCTTCACCCCTTAATCAAAAAACCAAAACTACCCCATGATCAAAAACCCCAATTGCCCTCAAACTCCACCCCTTAAACCCTAGTTTTCTTCTATAAATAAAGGCTCATATCAGAGCAAAAGGGAAAAGGAATTAGAAGTAAAAAAATTTTGCCCAAATTGAAACTCTAAAAAACCCCTTCTCTTCCATTTTTATCAAAAAAACAAAAATCTCAAAAACTTCATCAAAACACAAAATCAAACCATCAAACATCTTCAATTAAGTTCCAGAAGCAAGAATCCACGCAAAAACGAACGAAAATCATAACCCCTAAGCTCAGACTAAGGCCACGGTGGCCAAGAAAACTCAAGACGATCAGGCCCTAAAACGTGCTTAAATAACGTAATTAATCTGACATTCTAACTCATTAATACTTTCTAACGCTTTCTGGTTGTTTAGTTTTCTTTAATTTGAGTTTAATTTCATTCTGCCATTTTTATATTTTCAAGCTTTTTTTAAGTTTTGTTTCGACCTTGTTTAATAAGACCCCAAGTGAGAAATCCAAGTTCGGATTCAGGATCAGTGGGCAAAAACAAGTAGATTAGAAGTTTGTTTCATTAATTTTGGTTAATTTTTGCAAAATCTGGAAAATCATCAAATGAAGAGGATGAATGTTCATCATTTGCTACAAAATTTCCCCGTGTTTCAAGATTTGATCTCAGCCGTCCGATGACGCGCGCGCAAAGGAACGGCTTAGATCCTGTTTCATTTTTTAAATCACAACCGTATGATTGATCTAGTCGCTGGGAACGCATCTCAAAGCATGTACCACACTTGGCTACCGCACTGGATCATGATGAATCTATTTTTATTTATTTTTTTATTTTCTTTCTGAATTTATTTTTTTAGCCGTTAGATGGCGAGGAAAGATCTGAAGTGTTGGATTCCTATTGATCCATGCGCGTTGGATCATGTTGACTGCTTTAGTCATCAGATCCAACAGATCTAAGCCTAAGGCGTACGTTATTAAGTTTGCAGCGCGCCACACAGAATCATTTTTTGTTTGACCCTTGATTTTTTTTGGCTGACTTGGGCGTGGACTTGGGCCTAGCTGCCCAGATTTGCTTTCTGCACCACCCAGTCTTGCTATATGCACCCCGCTCCATTTTTATTTTTTTAAATAAATTTCAGCTTATTTCAAAAGCACTTATTTGACTAATAGCTTATTTAAGCTATTTTAGTCATTTTGCTATGCTTAGATTTTCCTCCTCATCATATGAGCTTTTATTTTTGCTTCTTAGCGTTTATTTTAGCTTTTTTAGCCTAGTTAATCAATTTTTAGCTTATTCTCATAAGCACTTATTTGGTGCTTAAGCTTTTTAGCTTAATGGACCATTTTGTTATGCTTAAATCATGTTTTCTTTCTGATTGTCTCATTTGAGCATTTATTTTGCATTTTTTTTAGCATTTATTTTAGCTTTTTAGCTTAGTTAATCACTTTTTAGCTTATTTTCATAAGCACTTATTTGGTGTTTAAGCTTTTTAGCTTACTGGACCATTTTCCTTTGCTTACATCTCAGTAATTTCCAGATTTAATTATTTCTTCTTTTAGCTTGTTCATTTAATCACTTTTAGCTTTTTAGCTTATTTATTTAATTGTTTAATTAAGATTAACTTGCTTCTTTAAGTTCCTTTGCTTATTTTTGCCTATGAACAGTACCTCTAATATGTCCAACTCCTTTTATCTTGCATTGATTTAATTTAGCATGTTTATGTTATTTAATTCATTGTACGCTACTTTAGCTTATGCATTTTTATTTAATTATGCATCATATCTACTCATTCTTGTTTCATTCATGCGTATTTAATTATGTCAATGTTAATTCGAGCATATTTACTTAAGCACTTGCATTCATGCATTGTTTATTTTAGTTATCGCTTTATTATTATGTCATTTGTAATTGTTATTATAATCTTGCGATTCTTTCTATTCTCTCGCATTTCCATTTGGACATTACCTTCTTTAATCAAATTAATAAAGATTTTCGTAATAAATGGATGAAAAAGGGGGAACCTGTCATTTGATTCTTTCCCCCCGGGTTGACTTGGTCGCTAGACATTTGACTAGAGCTCGTGAGTTAGCTCTCATTCTAAAACCAAAATAGGCTCTAAAATGAATCCAACACACTTAAACTCTTTTCAGATAAACATGGATATGCGCTTTATCCATTAATTCCTCTGACACATACACGCTTAAGCCTCTCTTAAGAGCATACAAGTACTGTTGTATCAGCGGAATACGAAATAGGCAACATCCGTTAATCAACTTTTTTACAATGGATACACGTTTTATCTATTTCTCTGACACATACACAGCTTAAGCTTCTTTTTAGATCATACAAGCGTCGTTGTATCAGCGGAATACGAAATAAACGTTACCCGTTAAAATCAACCAACCACACAAACTTTTTTATCAAGAACTACGTGAGTTTTGAATTTCCCATTGCACCAGGGAATACGTAGGAGCGGGCTCCTAAACCGTCAAACTCAATAATAAAAAACCCTTTTTTTTTGGAAACGAAGTAGAAGATAGCCAGTGACAGAGCAATTTAATCCGAATTTGCGCAGATAAACCTTAAACCACCTAAATGGTTCCCATCGAGTACGATGGATGCGAGGGGTGCTAACACCTTCCCCTCGTGTAACCAACTCCCGAACCCGCCATGGTTCTTCAACCATGTAAATCAAGGTTTTCGTGATATTTTCCTTTCCCCTTCCGGGATAAATAAATGTCAATGGCGACTTTATTGTATATGGAATTTTTCCAGCCCACTACAGCTGGCGACTTCACTAGGGACACTTGAGAGTTTAGGCGGTTTAGGCTGAAGGTGTGAAAAACACAAGAAGGGGGGGGGGGTTGAATTGTGTTTTGGGTAGTTTGAAAAATTCTTCTAAGTTATAAAAACTTGTCAGAGTTTGCAGCGGTTTAGAAAGCAAAACACAATTAACCAACAACTTAAGAGTATGAGAGAAAGGGAGAGAGATAGAGACAGAGTTTTATACTGGTTCCTCTCACAAACCGAGAGTACGTCCAGTCCCCTTGCACTTCCAAGGGAGTTCACTATAATCAAACAGGATTACAATTGCTCAAGCACGCAGGCAAGAGACTTCCATTGCTCAAGTAACACTTACAAGAGACTTCCTTTGCTCAAGCATACAAGCAAAAGACTTCAAACAACTTTTACAAGAAAACAGAGTTTGTGAACACTAATATAAAATCAATGTTCAAAAGAATAAGTAAAATACAACTCAATTACAAGACTTATCTTAGAATCCTAATAAAAGAAATCTAAGGTTCAACAACTGTATGAATCAGAAGCTGAAGCTTGAGTCTTGGATTTTCAAATGAGTTCAAGTTGTATTCAAGTTGTTTTGTTCACAGAATGATTTTTGCAGAGTAACAGCTCTTTCAAATTGCTCAATTGTTCTGTGTACAAAGCTTCACTACCACTCCTATTTATAGTGAGGAGTGGAGCGCCTTGAATTTTGAATACATTGCAGGAGATTTCGCCAGCTGGTAATAGTACAATTTCGAACCATATCCGGTAACCTTTGTGTACGACCAAACTTGGAAAAGAAGATTCGTCCATTTGAGGTAAAAGGTTCGTACAATAGTACTAACGTTACTATTCTGTGGATAAGGTTGATTCTCCAGCTTTTAAGTTGTCAGATGATGATGAAATTCAATTATTGTAGCAGAGAATGTTCTTCTGACAAAACGGCCTTCACTGCAAGTATCAGAACCTGATGTAATTAAACACAGCTTCTGATGACGTATCCTCTGATATGTAGCTTCTGACGAGACTTGACATAGCATCTTCTGATGACATTTTCTGGTCAGAATTTGCTTCCCATTTCAGAGCCTCCAGTGTACTTATAGAAAATATAAAATTTTAGCTTATATATCTGCACACTAGAGTAGATAATTAGTATACCCTATTGTATATTAATACCCTTGTTATCATCAAAACTTAATTGAGTCCTGTCAGAACCTCTTTTGTTCCAACAATCTCCCCCTTTTTGATTGATGACAAACCAAGTATTAATTTACAATGGTTGTTGATTAATTACATCATGCTTCTCTTAGGTTTATGAGTTTTGCAAGCTCCCCCTAAGTTCAGCAATGATTAATTAAATCAGTTTAAAAATTTTATTTTAATTTTGAACTAGACTTATACACTTGACTATCAGAGGCTAGGTTTGCAAGCTCTCCCCCTAAGTTTGATACTTATAAAAGAAAATTGCACTCTTCTCTTATATGTACCATGTATAATAAGTTCAGATTTCAAATAGAAATTTTCCTTCATATAAGTCAGAACTTAAAAAAAATTATAAGCAAAATTTGGAATATTTGGCTTCAGGTATAGCGTTCAGAAAATTAATATACTCTTACTCCCCCTTTTGTCATTAAACAAAAAGATAACATAGAAACAGACAAGAAAATAAATGCCAAGTTTGAAAATAATGGTCAAAGGGAGTTTTTCAAGACAGTCAATGTTTAAGAAAGTGGTTACAACTACATCAAATAAATGACTTGTCGTAAATCCATAAACATGTCTGTTTTGAAATCCTATATAAACACCCAAAACGTTTTGTCATTTCACTCAACACTTCCATTTCAGATTGAAAAACAACAATGGAGAAGGATAGAAGAGTGATCGAGAGTAAGAAGTCACAGGAGAAGAAGAAGAAGAAGAAGAAGAAGAAGATGCAGCAAGACTCAGAGTCTAAGAAGAAACCTCAGAAAATGAAAGCATCAACTTCTGCTCCTATCAGATCCAATTATCAAACAAGATCCAAGACCAAACAAAAGGAGTCATCTTCTGAGTCAGAATCTGAATGGGATTCTGACTGGAAAGAATTCCTGAGTACATATGTTCCTCCTAGGGAATAATACCCGTCATCACCTTCTGATTCTCATCATCTAGAATCAGAACAAGCTGTTTCTGATGTAGAATCCAAGTGAAAAGTTGGATAAGAACTTATGTAATCAACAATTATTTTTGGAATAAAACTCTTTAATTTGTTTCTGGAATCTTGTGTCTTGATATTTGTCTAAAAAAATATTTGCATGCATGAATATAGATAAAATAAGTTAAAACAGTATAAATAACCACACATGAATGAGTACTTGATAACAAAAGATAACAAGTTTTACAAATAACACATAACAGAGTGTGAATAACAAAGTACAAAACAAAACAAAACAAAATATCAGAAAATAAAGTGCCAGAGTCCTAAGGTTGAGGTGGAGGAAGAGGGGGTAGTCTTTCATTGATACTTTTGAGAGTCTCAAGAATAGAAGCTAGAAGGCCAGCGTGTACATCAACTTTTTCCTCAGTTTTTCTTGATCATCTCTCATCAGAAGAGCAAACTCTGGTGCATTTCTTGCCAAATTTTCAATCCTTGCCTGTTCAGCAGCTAGTCTTGCTTCTTCTGCTAACCTAGCTTGTTCTCTAGCCAGAGCCTCTAACCTTTCTTTTTCCAGCCTTTCATCTTCCAATCTCTTCCTTTCACGCTCTTCAGCTTCTCTCTTTTCTTGTTCTGCCTTGATTCTAGCCATTTCATTACGAAATTCCAAATCCTTTTTGTAAGAAACTCTGATTGCCCTTATCATGTTTTGCAGTCCAACTTCCATCAGCTCACATTCTTTATCAATTTCTGCTGACTCAATAAATCTAGTAGGAATAGCATGCTGGAGTCTCCTAATATTCTTGTTAACAGCTTTTAGCATATTAGTGATATCCTCTTTGGTTTCATTCATTGGTTCATTTAGGATCCTAGAGGGCAAGAAAGGAGGGATAAAGATGCAATCATTTGACAGTTCTTCCATCAGATTATCAGGGTTGATGATGTGATTTGGAGGTGGTTGTTGGTTGTTTGGTAGGACATCAGTAACAGTGTTGTCCGCCACATGTTGTGGGGATTTTTCAATATTGATTACTGGAGAGGTATTTTTATGAGAAGCTTCAGAGTTTGGAATGATAGTCTCACTTGGTTCAGGGGATTTGTGAGAGTCTGAGGTAGGCATTGTGTGTTCAGAGTTTGGTGGAGGTGATGGAGGATTGTTTTGGTTATTTTCTGGGGGTGGTGTTTGTGGTTTGTGTTGACCATTCTCTGGATTTGGTGTTGGTGGTTTTTCTTGATTGATTTCTGGTTGCCTATCTTCAGAGTCTGGTGTAGGATCCAGAATTGAGATAGCCTTGTTTGTGAGGGATTTTTCAGGAGGTGGGGAGGGTGTACGATCATAATCTTCATTCACAAATTGAATGACTGGTGCAGTACTTGTAGTAGCTTGTGCTGCATCATTACATATAGAATTAGTTTGGGATTCTGATGGGTTAGTTTGAAGAGGGTTAAACTGCTCTGATGATGGTTGATTCTTAGAAAGAGTGAGATCTTTCTCAGAATTAACTCCTTTAAAAATTCTATCAAAAGCACGTTTAACTGGGATTTCAGAAGGATGTTGAAGTCTTTTGAAATAGTCTCTAAAAGCTGATTTATTACCAATATAAGTAGCAAACTTACCATCAGCTGATCCATATAGAGTCTGTTGAGCCAACACATCGTCAGGAATATTTCTTGGAGGAAGTTTGGAGTACATGTCATCAAAAACTTTAGGGTCAATCCCACAGTCATAACCATCCTTCAGAGTATCTTCCTTCTGCTTTAGAGCCTCAACTTGTGCAATAACATCATTATTTAACGCTTCTTCCTTATCCTCATCAGTTACTTCAGGCAACACCAATTTTCTCTTCCTTGTAGTCCTAGGTCCAGTATTCTTTGAAGTTTTAGCAACCTTTTTCTTTTCAGGAACTGCAGGACTCTTAACAGGTTTTCTTTTTGCAATAATTTTGGTTGGTTGAGCCAAAATTCTTGCTTGCCTTACAGTCAGTTCCTTAGATTCTCCAGTATCAACATCAGCTCCTAAACTTTTCAAAAATCTATCATGAGCTTCTGCTATTCTTCTAGCATCTCTATCACTCACATGGATGAGCCTACATTCATCAATGTTTTCTTCAGATTCTCTGAGTAACATAGGGTGTGTAGGATGAACAACCTTTTTGCCTTTCAACAGGTGTAGATACCTCAGAGTAGTACTATTGATAATTATAGAGCTAATCAGATAAGTACCATACCCAGGGAAGAAAGGTTTGATTGCATCCATCAGTCCACACTGAGCAAACATGTGACTTAGTAATCTCTCATGACGAATGATAGGTTTGCTGGAAGTTATAGATTCAGCAAGATGATTGAAGATTAGTTTACCAATGTCAACCAAGTTTCCTTTACCAACATGGAATGTAAATAGCTTCTGAATGGTGGAGATTTGATCAGTACCACCAAGTTTGGTAATGATACTGTTGATAAGGATTCTGTAGATAACCTTGCTTAGGTCTTTCCATTCAGTCTTGTCTCCAGGATTTTCTTTAGGTTTGAATATGAAATCATCAACGTCTTCTGTAACAGAGTCTGTAGTTTTGAAAGCTAATCCACCATCTGATAGTTTCAGAGCCTCATTGACGTGATCTTCTCTGAAAGCAATTCTAAACCCACCAACATAAGATTCAATTTCTGTTGACACAAAAGGTTTTAAACCCATCTCAGCAGAAGTTTTTCCAATTAACTCAGGCTTTTCCTTAGCCATCTCAACCATTCTTTCAAGATACTTAGCTTTGGTGATTACAAATGCCTTCATCCAAAATTCCTTGATGACTTCACCATATGTTGGTCCATTCAACATATCAAAGTAGTACATCATGTTTTGCCTTTCAAAACGTGTTTTAACCTCCGAAAATCCATTTACTCTTAGACTTTCGAAGTCTACAGGACATTCTATGGCGAAGGTTAGGTCATCATAGTTATATGGACGTTGATCTTTTGCAAACTTGTCTGGGATAGATTTTGCAATGTCGATTATACAATCACTAGTACTGATTGAAGCCATTGATGGAGTTTGGGGGTTAGGGTTTTGCTAATATTGAGAGAGAGAAAAAATATTGCTTGAGTTTTAGAAGAGCAAAAGTGTGGGTTGTGAGAGTGCAAAAAGTGTGAATGTGAACAGTTGTATGTTTAAATAGAAAGTTTCGCGCAAAAACAAAGTACAGACACATAGGGGTAGCATAGTCTTTTACCTACTACAAATAGGAGTTAGAACGCTGATCATCATAAACCAACTTCTCATTCCACTTGCATTAGAACACGTGTATTAAAAGTTTATTAAATAACTGACACGTAAGTTAAGAGAAAAACAAACCGTTTTTACAAAAGATTTTTACTTACGCGCCAGAGCCATCTCCTTTTCAGAGTCTGATAGTACATCAGAAGATGGTTTCATCACAACTTCTGATACAGAAGGTTCTGATGACCTCAGCTTCTGATAGCTATTAGATTCTTACAAAAATCAATTTTTCACCACAGTGAAGTGAGATTCTCTAGGATCCTTTTGAAATCTTGCACACAAACATACGCTGAATAAAATATCAGGTCTTGATGCAGTTAGATAGAGAAGAGATCCAATCATACCTCGATAGAGCTTCTGATCAACTTTGCCTTCAGATTCTTCTTTGCTTAAGCTTGATGTAGGATGCATTGGAGTGTTCATGGGTTTGCAATCTTCCAAATTGAATTTCTTCAGAAGATCTTTTATATATTTTGATTGATGAATGAATGTTCCTTTCTTTGTTTGATTTATCTGAATTCCAAGAAAGAACTTCAATTCTCCCATCATGCTCATCTCGAATTCATCCTGCATAAGCTTAGAAAAATTCTTGCACAAAGTGGCATTAGTCGATCCAAAGATGATATCATCAACATAAATTTGAATGATCAAAATGTCTTTCTTTAGTGTTTTTCTAAATAGTGTATTGTCAACTTGTCCTTTTTCAAAACCATTGTTGACTAAGAAAATACTCAGTCTCTCGTACCAAGCTCTAGGAGCTTGTTTGAGTCCATAGAGTGATTTCTTTAGTCTAAACACATGATCTGGATTTGCCAAATCCTCAAATCCAGGAGGTTGTTTGACATATACTTCTTCAGAAATAACACCATTAAGAAATGCACTTTTAACATCCATTTGAAAAAGGGTGATATCATTGTTAACTGCATAAGATAAAAGTAACCTGATTGCTTCCAGTCTAGCTACTGGAGCATAGGTTTCAGTGAAGTCAATTCCTTCTTGTTGACTGTATCCTTGTGCAACAAGTCTTGCTTTGTTTCTTGTTACTTCACCTTGTTCATTCAATTTGTTTATGTATACCCATTTTGTTCCAATAATGTTCTTATGCTTGGGTTTGGGTACCAGATCCCACACATCATTTCTCTTGAATTGATTTAACTCTTCTTCCATAGCCACTATCCAAGCATCATCTGAGAGAGCTTCATTCGTTGTCTTTGGTTCAATCAAAGATACTAATCCAAACAATGATTCTTCATCTCTGAAGTTTGACCTTGTTTTTCTTGGACTGTTCTTGTTTCCAAGGATGAGCTCTTCAGGATGTGATGATTTGTATTTGAATGTATTTCTTGGAATATCAGTAGCTTTAGAGTTCTCATCATTAGTTTGATGCTCTTGAACAACATCAGAAGGTGTAGCTTCTTGAGTTTCAGAGTCTTCTACAGGTTCTATGTAGTTGTCATACTCTGGAGCTTCATCTTCTGATTCATCAGAACCTGACAGATCTTTAACAGGCTCTGACTTTTTATCATCAGGCTCTTTATCATCTAACTTTACGTGCATTGATTCTTCCACTGTGTTAGTTTCAGAATTATACACTCTGTATGACTTAGAGCGTTCAGAGTATCCAATGAAGATACCCTTACAGGCTTTAGAGTCAAATTTCTTAAGATGGACTTTATTATTTAAAATGTAGCATGTACAGCCAAATTGATGAAAATAAGAAATATTGGGTTTTCTTCCCTTAAAGAGTTCATATGTTGTTTTGTTCAAAATAGGTCTTATATAGATTCTATTTTGAATATAACAAGCAGTGTTTTTTTTTTTAATCGGCTAAAATTTATTAAAAGACAACTCCTCCACAAGAAGTGACAGGAATTATCGTGGAAACTTACAAACAAAAGGTAACGTGATATAACACAATTACCAACACCAAATCCAACACCAAATCAAACACCCCAAACCACCCCTACACCAATATTGATTCGCTAAACCCACCAGAGAAAACCCCTACCCGACCCTAGGTGACGCCACTAGGCACTAACTTCCGAACTCGAATTAAAATTACTCGGCCCATTAGACCCAGAAAATAGCCCCGAAAGTTAAAGGTTGAGGGACCCCGGTAGTCAGAGAATCGACAGTCAACACCTGATGCCGTAGAGTTCGACCAGATACCAGAGACCTGCAAGTCTCAACAAACTTGAACACCCCTCAGCGACTCCAAAGAGTCCTGCAAATCTCACCAGATTTGAAAATGGTCAGAGACTCTTATATCAGGGAGAATCCACACGTACTCGGTATTAACCATCCACCACCTCTCCGTCACCAATAGGTGCGATAAAACAACAACTATCGTCAACACGGAGTGTCTACGCACCTAACTCTTTCGAGCACAACAGGACAGAACCACAACTCAAACCTAAACGCTGCCTCCAACAACTCACCACCACTTCGCCATCTCCAATGCACCTTGACCACCACATCAACTCACCATCTCCACCACGGCGCCAAATCCAAACGCCACCAAGTCAGCACCTCACCGCCACTTCACCTCAACACCTACAGTCACCGCAACCTCAACACGACACCAAACTGTCGCCGGCTGCTCCACCGTGACCACCTCTACCACATTACCACCTCCACTTAAAGCAAAACATAAACACACATTAAATAAAAAATAAAAAATAAAAAGAAAGACAGAGACACACAAACACAAAAACACGGTGACTGAAACCCAAAACAAATGAAGTAGAAACAAGGTTGTGCAATGGGCTATGAACAAACAAAGGAACAAAAACCCAAAGACCTCCACCACCACCACAAGGAACAAACAAAGGATCTGAACAAACTTAAAAAGAAAAAGCACCACGCAAAAGAAACAACAAGAATAGGAAAACAAGATCTCACCGAAAAAAACAAATTGACCAACACAAGAAATCACGAAAATAAACCAGCCCCTTCGAGTGAATGAATCACCACACACTGAACCAAAAACTGAGAACCAAGGAGGAAAAACATAGCATGAAAATGAAAGGAAAAAACACACGAACCAGAACCGAGAACTGCCGCTAGAAACAAAATCCGGCCAGCAATACCAAACTAGAACCCAACAATACAAATCTGAAAAAAACCAAAAGACACAGATCCTCGAACAGGAGGCCACCGGAAGGACAAACCCACGGCGGTGCGGAGTGTCAAGCTCATCACACCACCATCCATGGTGGTTACATTGTAATGGAGGAGGTTTGGATTTTAGGGATGGGGGTGGCGGCTAAAGGGTTTAGAGAGAAGGGAGAGAAGTTTGAAAGTAAGAGAGAGAAAGTTGTTTTGTTTTTCTTTCTTTTTAATATAACAAGCAATGTTAACCGCTTCTGCCCAAAAGAATTTTGCTAAATTATTTTCATGCATCATGGTGCGTGCCATTTCTTGTAAAGACCTATTCTTTCTCTCTACAACTCCATTTTGTTGTGGAGTTCTAGGAGAAGAGAATTCATGGAGGATTCCATGTTCTTCACAAAATTTTTCAAAAGGTTCATTTTCAAATTCACCACCATGATCACTTCTCACTTTCAAAATCTTGGAATCCTTTTCATTTTGAATTTGGGTACAGAAGATGCTAAACACCTCATATGTGTCATCTTTAGTTCTCAGAAACTTAACCCAAGTCCATCTACTATAATCATCCACAATGACTAATCCATATTTCTTACCATTGATTGAAGCAGTACTAACTGGTCCAAAAAGATCAATGTGTAAGAGTTCTAAGGGTCTGATAGAGGAGACAATGTTCTTGTTCTTAAAAGAACTTTTGACAATTTTCCCTTTTTGACAAGAACCACAAAGTGAGTCTGAGTGATATTTAATTTTTGGAAGGCCTCTGACAAGATTGTCCTTACTAAGCTTAGAGATTAACCTCCAGTTAGCATGACCCAATCTTTTGTGCCAGATCCATTTTTCATCACTCAGTGTCAAAAGAAAAAGCACTTGTTGTTCCTTTAAATCAGAAAAGTTGACTTTATAAACATTGCCTTTTCTATTACCCTTAAAAACAACAGATTGGTCAGAGTTTCTGATTACAGTACATGAATCCTTATTAAACATAACATCATAATTACTATCACACAATTGACTTATGCTAAGTAAATTATGATGTAGTCCATCTACTAACCAAACATCAGAAATTGACAAAGAAGAATAACCAATTGTACCTATACCAATGATCTTTCCCTTCTGGTTGCCACCAAACCCTACTGTTCCTCTCTCTTGCTGATTCAGGGTGTGGAATAAGAGCTTGTCTCCTGTCATGTGACGTGAGCAGCAGAGTCCAGATACCATGAGCTTTATTTTCTTCTTTGGGTGCATACCTGCAGCATACACTATTTCAGATTTTTGTACCCATACTCTGATGGGTCCATTTTGGTTAGTCCTATGAATCTTATTCTTCTTCTTAGAGTATTCAGAGGATCTAGAGTCAATTGAGCCTTTGGAAAATAGTTTAGGCTTATGTTGTCTCTGAGACTTTCCTTTTGAATGTGTCAGAGAGCCAGTTACCAAGTTTGCTTTAGAAGTACTGGTGCCCCGCTTATCAACAGGCTTTGGTACTCTGATAGCTTTAACTTGAGTAGACATGGATACTGATGTGAGGGGAACCTGGGTTTTAGAAGACTTAGGTTCAGAAGATGAGTTATCTTCTGATGCCCTATCTTGTGGTTCCAAGCTCACAAGAGTATGAGACACATTCAGAGGCTCTTATCTACCCTTGGTGAAGTTAGAATAAGCTTCTGATGGTGGCTTGCTTAGACAGACAGTATTGTTTGATTTTCCTACACCAGAAGATGTAAGAGAACCAAGTCCTTGCCTTTTATGATAATTGTTAAGCCCACCATGAATAATAGAAGACATCCTAGTTTTGTCAATGTTATGATATAAAAACTCTTGAAGAGATAGTTCATACTCATCATGAGGTTTTTTACATGTTCTGCATCCAGTCTCAAGCACTTTAATTGTTTTAAGAGATTTTTGATAGTTTGCTTGAGTCTGGTTGAGATTTTCATTAAGTAGCTTCAATTTTTGTTTACAAAAATCTAGCTCACTTAACTTTTCCATGTACTTAACCATAACATCTTTCAAAGTTTTAGCCATCTGAGTACTAGTCATTTTAGAGATTACCTCATCAACATCTTCTGTGTCAGACTCTGAATCACTTTCATTGTCTGATTCGCCAGTGGCCATGAGTACCAGATTTGCTTCCTCAGAGTCTTCATCCTCAGATAGCTCATTTATGTCTTCCCATGTTGCCATCAGACTCTTTTTGGCTTTGTTCTTGATTGTACTTTTTCTTCCTTTACCCTTTGAGTTGAGTTCAGGGCAATCAGCCATGAAGTGTCCAGGCTTATGACAATTGAAACAATTTTTTGTGTCATCCTTCTTCTCTTTGCTAGTGTTGTTTCTTGATCCAAATCCTCTGCTTGGGAAATTTTTGCCTTTCCTTACTGACCACTTTTGAAACTTCTTGGACAAGAGTGCAAACACATCATCATCTGATCCATCTTCTTGGTCATTTATGAAAGATTCTTCTGCTTCAGATTCTGCAACTTTGGCTTTCAGAGCCTTAGATGAAACTGAAATAGATGGCAAAGCCACAGATTTTTGTTTCTTCTGAGGCTCATCAGAAGATAGTTCAATCTCATGACTCATGAGTGAACTTATCAATTCCTCCAAGCCAAGTGTGTCCAAATCTTTAGCTTCCTGAATAGCTGTTACCTTAGGCCTCCACCTTGAAGGTAAGCTTCTCAGAATCTTTCTTACAAGATCAGAAGTTGTATAGCTTCTCTTTAGAACTTGGAGACCAGCCACTAGAATTTTGAACCTAGAATACATAGATTCAATATTCTCATCATCCTTCATTCTAAAGAGTTCATACTGTTGGATCAAAAGAGTGGCCTTTGCCTCTTGAACCTGTTTGTTCCCTTCATATGTGGAGCATAAGCAGTCATAAATACTTTTGGCAGTAGATTTGTCTGTGATCTTGAGATATTTATCATGAGTTATGCAACCAATAAGAAGATCCTTGACCTTGTGGTGTTTCTTGTAGGCCTTCTTGTCTGTAGGAGTGAACTTCTTTCTTTCTTCAACAGATAACTTTCCCTTTTCATCAAGTCCTTTAAAAGTTACCCCTTCTTCAACCAAGTCTCAAAGCTCATCATCTAAACCAATAAGATGACTGTAGATTCTATCTTTCCACCAGGAAAAGGTAGCACCATCTCCATTGAACTTTGGTGCTTTGTTGTTTGTCTTATCTTCAACATCATAGTCATGAGAAACTGCTTTCATGTTACCACTTGGAGATCCTTCAGTCATAGTGTTTTTCAACAAGAAACTGTCTCACTGTTAGGTGATTAAAAACAGAACCGGGCTCTTGATGCCAATTGAAGGTGTGAAAAACACAAGAAGGGGGGGGGGGGGGGGGGTTGAATTGTGTTTTGGGTAGTTTGAAAAATTCTTCTAAGTTAAAAAAACTTGTCAGAGTTTGCAGCGGTTTAGAAAGCAAAACACAATTAAACAATAACTTAAGAGTATGAGAGAAAGGGAAAGAGATAGAGACAAAGTTTTATACTGGTTCCTCTCACAAACTGAGAGTACGTCCAGTACCCTTGCACTTCCAAGGGAGTTCACTATAATCAAACAGGATTACAATTGCTCAAGCACGCAGGCAAGAGACTTCCAATGCTCAAGTAACACTTACAAGAGACTTCCTTTGCTCAAGCACACAAGCAAGAGATTTCAAACAACTTTTACAAGAAAACAGAGTTTGTGAACACTGATATACAAATCAATGTTCAAAAGAATAAGTAAAATACAACTCAATTACAAGACTTATCTTAGAATCCTAATAAAAGAAATCTAAGGTTCAACAACTGTATGAATCAGAAGCTGAAGCTTGAGTCTTGGATTTTCAAATGAGTTCAAGTTGTATTCAAGTTGTTTTGTTCACAGAATGATTTTTGCAGAGTAACAGCTCTTTCAAATTGCTCAATTGTTCTGTGTACAAAACTTCACTACCACTCCTATTTATAGTGAGGGGTGGAGCGCCTTGAATTTTGAATACGTTGCAGGAGATTTCGCCAGCTGGTAATAGTACAATTTCGAACCATATCCAGTAACCTTTGTGTACGACCAAACTTGGAAAAGAAGATTCGTCCATTTGAGGTAAAAGGTTCGTACAATAGTACTAACGTTACTATTCTGTGGATAAGGTTGATTCTCCAGCTTTTGAGTTGTCAGATGATGATGAAATTCAATCATTGTAGCAGAGAATGTTCTTCTGACAAAACGGCCTTCGCTGCAAGTATCAGAACCTGATGTAATTAAACACAGCTTTTGATGACGTATCCTCTGATATGTAGCTTCTGACGAGACTTGACATAACATCTTCTGATGAGCATGTTCTGGTCAGAATTTGCTTCTCATTTCAGAGCCTCCAGTGTACTTATAGAAAATATAAAATTTTAGCTTATATATCTGCACACTAGAGTTGATAATTAGTATACCCTATTGTATATTAATACCATTGTTATCATCAAAACTAAATTGAGTCCTGTCAGAACCTCTTTTTTTCCAACATAGGCGGTTTATTATTTGTCTGCTATTTCCAGGTTTGCAGTATCTTGCTCAATCTTTTATTTTTTTGTCACTATATGCTGGCTGTCTGGTTCTCTACTTCTACTCCTTCTTTTTTTCTTTTCGCTTTCATGGCGTGGTTACTTTGAGAAGCTCTGCACCCGAGTTTGATAAAAACTTAAGATAAGTTAGGGGTCGTTATGTTGGTTCGCTAGACATTTGACTAGTGCTCGTCGGCATAATCACCTCGCCTAGAGTAGATCCTCTTGGAAATGTCGGGTCGCTGGACATTTGACCAGTGCGTGTCGATGTTTCCTTGTTGGGTCCATGACTCTAGGTTCCTTTTGATTGACCGGTCTAGAACCTAAACTTGTATTTAGGGACCACCGTTTAGAACCCGAGTCAAGGTTACTCAGTGACCTTACCTAAAGGAGATTTCCTTTTGGACGCGTTTGCCGTGAGCTTTTGCAATAGCGACATGGTTTCCAAAGAGGCGATCCGTGATTTTAGGCACTTTATCAAACTTAGAACGACATGTGAGAGGGATGGGTTGCAGGTAACTTTGAGCCTTTTGACCTCAGAAATGATAATTATACATGTGCTTCACTGTGACAGAATCTGCTACAAAAGTGCATCCATACATTCATGCACCCATGCATATCATTCACAATAAATTCACAAGATTTAAATTTTGGTTTTCAGGGAATTAAGAGTGCATTGTTATCATAAGCACAAGAGATATGACATTTGAAAGGAAAGGTTTTCATCACTTCAATTTCAAGATTCCAAAAGTTGATAGTCTCTTAGATATGGAAGGGAAGTTGAGATCCATCAGCCGTCCCAACTTTCAAACCAATTATGGGTCTATTTTGGATTTGCTTCATGTAGAGATTGACACTTCGGCATTAACCACCTTGGCTCAATTCTTTGATTCTCCTCTCTGATGCTTCACATTCCAGGACTTTCAGCTCTTCCCCACTATTGAAGAGTTTGAAAAGATATTGGGGCATAGTATTGACGGTCAAGCTTGCTACAAGAGAGAGTTTCCCACTATATAAAGTATGGAAAAAGCTCTGCATCTCGAAAATGAAGAAATTTCATCACTTCAGGAATCTAGAGGCATTGAGGGACTTTCTAGGGCAAGTTTGGAGGCTAAGGCTCAAGAAGCGTTGTCAGTTGGTAATTGGAGGACCCACAACGCGATTTTAGCCTTATTGATCTACGACCTTGTTTTATTTCCTAATTGTGACCGTTTCATTGATATGTCAGCGGTTGGGGTATTCTTGACAGGGGAATTCGGCCTCTACTCTATTAGTTGATCTTCTTTATTCTCTTCATGACAGGCGTGGTGTTAAGAGAGGAGGGCAAGTTAATTGTTGTGTGCCTTTGCTTATGAGATGGTTTATATGGCATATGCCCAAGAAAGGGCCATTTTTGGAAAATGAGAAAGCTCCGTGGTCTGAAAAGTTGAGCTCTTTAACCGCAAAAGACATTTTTTGGTATTCTCGCGAGTTGGAGACATCTAAAGTGCTTCTCCAGTGTGGAGAGTTCCCCAATGTCCCTCTCATTGGAACTCAAGGTTGCATTAATTACAATCCAGTCCTTGCCTTGCGTCAGTTAGGTCATGCTATGGAAGTCGAGCCTGAAAAGACATTGTTAACAGAGTTTGTCTTGAAAACCGAAGCGGACAATTTAGAGTTGTGGCACAAGATCAAGAAAGCTTGGGTAAGGGTTGGCAAAGCCACAATGAGTAAGAAGAATTGTGTGGCCAAAGAAGGCTATACTCAGTGGGTGAAAGGTCGTGTTTCAGAGATCCGGATGCCCTTTGCTATCGTCGCTCCTACAGTTTGTCAACAAACGGAGCCCGATCCACTTGTAACTGTTGCAAAAGAAGAGGTCAACGCTTTGAAGAGTCAAATTGCACAGATTAAAGAGAAAAATGAGGAGTGGCAGTTTAAACATTTCAGAGATCAAGGAGACATTAAGATTTTGAAGAGAGAAAGGGATGAAAAAGAGGAAATGATCTAAGAGTGCCGGAAAAAGATAAAAGAGGCTCAAGAAAGAGAGGAAAAATTCAAAGACGGCCTAGTAAGTGCACACAGGAGCATCAAGGCATTAAAAGAAAGAATCAAAAGTTTGGAACATTCCAGTGATACCTTGTACGATACCGGAAATAAAGCCATGGTAGCTTAGGGGGAGTGGAAGAGGAAATATGAAGAGAAAACACAAGAGCTACGGAAAGCCGTTCAAAAGTCCGAAAAACTTAAGCTAGAAGGAGCACTTCAGAGACAAAATGTAACGCCCCAAACTGCTTTCAGGATGACCGACTAACCCCACAAACCAACACGAGTCTTTTCTGCGAGCTTTTTCCTCACTTGCAAGCTTTCCGGGAAACTTCCCAGAAGGTCACCCATCCAAAGACTACTCCAAGTCAAGCACGCTTAACTATGGAGTTCTTATGGAATGAGCTCCCGAAAAGAAGATGCATCTTGTTGGTATAGGTAGTACCCATCAATCCTTATAAGCCTTCCTTCAACCATGCAGTCCCACACCTGCACAGCCTCAGGATCCCTCTAATTCGGATGTGATTCGGTTTGCCTAGAAGCTGTCAGGAGCCGCACATTGTCATGCCTCGTGCACCGGCAACCACTCCCCGCCCTCGTCAGCCTCGGGTATTACAATTATGATACCTCTGCATTTGTACAAGGGAAACCGGTGACAGTCGTGGAGCCATTAGTGATTAATATTGATGGGACCAGAAGAATGACCCGAAGCGGTAGAGTTTTTGCTCCAAAATCCTTACAAGAGAATGTAGAAGTACTAGCCGCGCTTGCAAGCAAAGATGTACCGAGTAGAAATGTTGAGAGTAAAGATCCTCAAGAGGAAACAGATGAGTTCTTGAGAATCATCAGAAAGAGTGATTACAAGGTCGTTGATCAGCTCAATTAGACTCCTCCCATAATTTCTATGCTTTCTATGTTAATGAGTTCTGAAGCACATAGAACTGCTTTGCTAAAGCTTTTAAATGCAGCCCACGTAAACCGGGATATCACTGTGGCCCAGTTTGATGAGGTATGCAACAATATCTCAATAAGCCGTTGTTTGGGGTTCATTGATGCTGAGTTACCGGCTGAAGGACCCTCGCACAACAATGCTTTGCATATCTCGATGAAATGTCAAGGCAATACCATTGCTAGGGTGTTGGTGGACACCAGATCTTCATTGAATGTGATGCCTAAGTCGACTTTGGTCAAGCTCTCCCTCATTGGACCGGTTCTAAAGCAGAGTAATATGATTGTCAAGGCTTTTGATGGGTCCCAAAGGGAGGTGATCGGAGAAATAGAGTTGCCTATGCTGATTGGTCCTCATCTTTTCAATATATCATTCCAAGTCATGGACATCAATCCCTCCTACAGTTGTTTGCTAGGTCGTCCTTGGACTCATGTTGCGGGCGCAGTCACGTCCACTTTGCATCAGAAGCTCAAATTCATCGTGGATGATAAGTTGGTCATAGTTTCAGGTGAAGAGGATGCGTTGGTCAGTCACTTGTCGTTTTTCCGTTACATTGAAACTGAAGAAGGTGCTCTCGAGACCCAGTTCCAGGCCCTATAAATTGCTACTGTTACTCTGATAAGCCTAGTATTGACACGCCCAGGTTCAAAAACCTCTGTTACGTCATGGAAGAGTATGAAGAAGGCTATGGAATGTGGTAAGCTCCCAGCAGGTTGGGGAAGTTTAGTGGTTATCCCCGAGAAGAAGGACCTTCTTGGCGTAGGTTATCAGCCAACTAAGAGAAAGCAAAAAGTTCATGGAGTCACTTCTCCCCTTGAAGATATCTTTGAAAGCGTCGGGTTCAGGTCTGCTGAACAGATAAGTATGTTGGGAAATGAGGAAGCCAATCAAGGAAGCCACAATTGGGTGCACCAGTGTCCTCCGAGCACTATTCTCTCCTATTGGAAGACTGTTGAGATTCCTGAAGTCTTTTTTATTTCAAAGTAATTTTCACTTATTTTCAAACTTCCTTTGCCACGCCGGGGGCATGTGGATGAGGTTGTAAGGGCTACTTTGTTTTAGTGAATGATTATCAATATATAAAAGTATTTTATGTGCATATTTTGTCTTATTTTATTCTTTCTTTTTTTCAATTTTAAATAAAGATAAAAATAAAAATGGCAATAACTTCTTGCATATCATAACCACTTTTGCATCCATCTAAAATCAAAAAATATATCATGCAGAGATGAATCCGTGGATCATAATAGTGCTGTAAATCTTCATGATCTCGAGCTCCCAATCAATCTTACTGAAGAGGATGAGAAAGAGGGTTGTGAACTCCCAGAAGAGTTAGCTCGATTATTGGATCAAGAACAAAGAATGATCCAACCTCATCAAGAACCAGTGGATGTGATCGATCTAGGGACTGAAAAGGATAAGAAAGAAGTCAAGATAGGTGCCACTCTACAACCAGAGGTGAAGGAAGGTTTGGTCAAGCTGCTCCGGGAGTATGTGGATGTCTTTGCATGGTCTTATCAGGATATGCCAGGGTTGGACACAAACATAGTTGAACACAAGTTTCCACTTAAGTCTGAATGCCCACCGGTCAAACAGAAATTGAGAAGAACCAGACCAGACATGGCTCTCAAGATACAAGAAGAAGTCAAGAAACAGTTTGATGCTGGATTCCTTGCTGCGGCCAAGTACCCAGAATGGATTGCCAATATTGTGCCGGTACCGAAGAAGGATGGCAAGGTCCGAATGTGTGTAAACTACCGAGATTTGAATAGAGCAAGCCCAAAATATGATTTTCCACTACCTCACATTGATGTACTAGTGGATAATACAGCTCGATTTCCAGTTTTCTCTTTTATGGATGGCTTCTCAGGTTACAACCAGATCAAAATGGCACCCGAAGACATGGAGAAAACTACTTTCATAACACCATGGGGCACATTATGTTACAAGGTCATGCCTTTCGGTTTGAAAAATGCAGGGGCAACATATCAGCGTGCTATGGTCACTTTGTTCCATGATATGATTCACAAAGAAATAGAGGTATATGTGGATGATATGAATGCCAAATCCTCATCAGAAGAAGAGCATCTTGTGCACCTTCAAAAGTTATTTGCAAGGTTCAGGGAAGTTGCTTGGTTTCATTGTCAGTCAAAAGGGAATCGAGGTCGACCCCGATAAAGTCAAAGCAATTCAGAATATGCCTGCGCCAAAGACAGAAAAAGAAGTGCGAGGATTTCTAGGCAGATTGAACTACATCTCCAAGTTTATCTCTCATTTCACTGCAACTTGTGAGTCGATTTTCAAACTATTAAGAAAAGATCAAGTTGTTCAATGGAATGAAGATTGTCATGGGGCATTCGATAAGATCAAACAATACTTGCAAGAGCCACCAATTTTGATACCACCAGTTCCTAGAAGGCCTCTTATCCTGTATCTGCACGTACTTGAAGAATCCATGGGTTGTGTATTGGGTCAACAAGATGAGACCGGTAGGAAAGAGAATGCGGTATATTACTTGAGCAAGAAGTTCACCAATTGCGAGACCAGATATTCACTGCTAGAAAAGACTTGTTGTGCTTTGACATGGGCTGCTCGCCGATTAAGGCAATACATGGTTTGTCACACTACCATGCTGATTTCTAAGATGGACCCAATCAAGTATATCTTTGAGAAGCCTGCTTTGAGCGGAAGGATTGCCCGTTGGCAGATGTTTTTGTCTGAATATGATATCCAATATGTCACTCAAAAGGCCATTAAAGGAAGTGTACTCGCAGAACATTTAGCTCACCAGCCCTTGGCGGACTACCAGCCTATGCGTTTTGACTTTCCTGATGAGGACATCATGGCCGTAAGTGAGAAACCTCCCGTAGATGAGGACGAAGGACCTAAACCAGGATCTCGATGGAAGCTTGTTTTTTATGGTGCGTCGAACGCTTTGGGGCATGGTGTATGGGCAGTTATCATCTCTCCTAAAGACACCCATATATCTCTCACAGCAAGACTTTTGTTTGATTGCACCAACAACATCGCAGAATATAAGGCATGTATCATCGGCCTAGAAGCGGCAATTGACCTAAGAATCAAAATCCTGGAAGTGTACGGAGATTCTGCGTTAGTCATCTATCAAGTCAGAGGGGAATGGGAAACTCGCCACCCCAACTTGATCCCATACCGAGATCATGTTTTGAGATTGGTAGAGTACTTTGATGAAATCACCTTCCATCATATCCCAAGGGAAGAGAACCAGTTGGCTGATGCTTTGGCTACCCTCTCGTCCATGTACAAAGTAACTTGGCCTAATCATGTACCCCTGATAGAGATCAACCGCTGTGAAACGCCTGCTTATTGCTTAACAGCTGAAGTAGGGCAAGACGAGAGACCATGGTATCATGATATCAAGAATTTCCCCCAAAAGCAAGAATATCCCTTGGGGGCATCCAGTGGAGATAAGAAAACCCTGAGAAGGCTGGCATCTGGTTTCTTCTTAGATGAGGAATTGTTGTACAAAAGGAATCATGATCTAGTTCTTCTCTGTTGTGTGGATAAGAGGGAAGCTGATATGCTTATTGAAGAAATCCACGAAGGGTCCTTCGGTACACACATGAATGGGCATGCCTTGGCAAAGAAAATCCTCCGGGCCGGGTACTATTAGTTGACTATGGAAATAGATTGCTTGAATCATGTTAGAAAGTGTCACAAATGCCAGATTTATGCGGACAGAATACATGTCTCACCGACTCCTCTGAATGTTTTGACATCACCATGGCCATTCTCCATGTGGGGCATAGATATGATTGGAATGATCGAACCAAAAGCCTCAATTGGACATCGTTTCATCCTGGTAGCCATTGATTACTTCACCAAGTGGGTTGAAGCGGCATCGTACACCAATGTCACAAGACAAGTTGTTGCCAAGTTTATCAAGAAAGAAATAATTTGTCATTATGGGGTCCCTAACAAGATAATTACTGATAATGGTAGCAACTTGAACAATCAAACGGTAAGAGAGTTGTGTGAAAACTTTAAGATTGAGCACCATAACTCATCACAATACCGGCCTAAGATGAATGGCGCTGTAGAAGCGGCTAATAAGAATATCAAGAGGATCATACAGAAGATGGTGAAGACATACAAAGACTGGCATGAGATGCTCTCATTCACACTTCACGGATACAGAACAACAGTTCGCACCTCAATTGGGGCAACTCTTTTCTCTTTAGTCTACGGCATTGAAGCGGTACTCCCGATAGAAGTTGAGATTCCATCATTAAGAGTTTTGATGGAAGCCAAATTAGAAGAAGCGGAGTGGGTACAGACCCGGTTTGACCAGCTCAATCTTATTGAGGAAAAGAGGATGGCAGCTTTGTACCATGGACAGTTGTATCAGCAAAGGCTTAAAAGGGCATTTGATAAGAAAGTTTGTCCAAGACAGTTCAAGGAAGGTGACTTAGTGTTGAAAGCTATATTACCTATTCACAAAGATACTCGTGGAAAGTGGACTCCTAATTATGAAGGGCCATATGTCATGAAAAAGGCATTCTCAGGTGGGGCCTTAATCTTGGCTACCATGGATGGAGAAGAATTTCCACTCCCAGTGAACTCTGATGCAGGAAAAAAGAATTATGCCTAAAGAAAAAGAAAATAAACAAAAGCTCGCTAAGTTGAAAACCCGAAAGGGCGGATTAGGCAATAGAGAGCGTCTCGGTGGGCTGAAAACCCGAAAAGGCGGTCCAGGCAAAAATTAGGGACATCAAAAAAGGAAAAATACCCGCTAAGTTGAAAACCTGAAAGGGCAGCTTAGGAAAAAATGGGTATCCCGGTGGATTGATAACTCACACTGAGCAATCCAGGCAAAAATTAGGGAAAATAAATAAAGAAAGGCATAAGACTGCAAGATCAGTATTTGCACGGAACGAACTTTTGAAGGGTCCAAGGCCTCGTACTCGACAACAAGATAATTCGAGACCGAAATCATGAAGAAGGATGGCATTGTTATGATTCCATGGAATTCATTTATTTTTCATTGCTATTTATCTTAGCTTCAATGTGCAACCACCTCTTCAAGGGATTTGCTTCCGTTGTAATAACTTTCCGCACATTTGTGCCATTAATAAAATACCCATTTTATTCATCGTGTTGTTAAGCTTGTTTATTCTATTCTTGTACATTCATACTTTTGTTTTCTGATAACCAAACGTTAAAACATTGAAAATAAAAAGCATTTGAAATTAAGCTAAAATATTTTGAATTAAGAAATGATTGAAGGAAAATCAATGGCATACTTTAAGGTGCCCCATCTCTAACACGTATCAGGCCGGCCCATCATTTTGATCTGATCAGACAAGTGATGTTCTCCCGCGTTGAAGGTTCACAAGGTCAACTGGTATACAACTTCCAACAGGGGTCCCTCTCCCCAAGTCAACAATATCAAGTGTTCCGGTGTCGGGACAAAACCAAGCCCATGCATTTTCATGCGTCCATGCACATAAATTCATGCATCACCATGCATTCATGAATAAACACTCAAACTTGCATATCAAATTATATATACAATCAAACTCTGCATTAGTCTTGCATTTTTAGGCATTGACAAAGCAATCATTGCGAGCATACATTCATGAAAACAGGTTCAGAGGTTACTTCTCGTAGAATGCAGCTCTTGGTCACTCAATCACAAGAAAGGCAGTTGACCCTTTTACTCAGCAAGTCGGTTGGTAAAACCGTTCCCCCAACAAAGTTGGTTAATTAACTGCCTCTACAACAAACTCGTCAAGAAAAGACAGAGATATCCAATCTCCTCCCCAGTGAATTTCAAATTTTCTGGAGATTTCTTCTACAAGATAATCACAATAGCTTATATAAGCGCATCATCACAGCAATTTCTGATTAAGTTTCGGTGCGAGTGGCTAGATAAGGTTTACTCAAATGACCGCAAAGGTATTCAACTTTGTCCAGGTTCCCCAACAGGAATGACATCAGCCTTGACAATAGGAATGACAACATTAAATCCTGAAATAAGGATATTCAGCAGAATCCGAAGGCCTAAGGGTGGTGATTCTTCTTCAAGATGCAGCATTGAGGTGTTACATCTATCTTTCTCAAGGACATACAACTCCTGGTTTAGGCGTTAGCTCCTTCAGAAATATCATTTCCTGAAATAAGGAAAAATCCTGGAATAAGGATATTCAGCAGAATCCGAAGGCCCGTGGGTGGTGATTCTTCTTTAAGATGCAACATTGAGGTGTTACATCTATCTTTCTCAAGGACATACAACTCCTGGTTTAGGCGTTAGCTCCTTCAGAAATAGCATTTCCTGAAATAAGGATATTCAGCAGAATCCGAAGGCCCGTGGGTGGTGATTCTTCTTCAAGATGCAGCATTGAGGTCTTACATCTATCTTTCTTAAGGACATACAACCCCTGGTTTAGGCATTAGCTCCTTCAGAAACAACATTTCCTGAAATAAGAAAAACTCCTGAAATAAGGATATTCAGCAGAATCCGAAGGCCCGTGGGTGGTGATTCTTCTTCAAGATGCAGCATTGAGGTCTTACATCTATCTTTCTTAAGGACATACAACCCCTGGTTTAGGCATTAGCTCCTTCAGAAACAACATTTCCTGAAATAAGAAAAACTCCTGAAATAAGGATATTCAGCAGAATCCGAAGGCCTAAGGGTGGTGATTCTTCTTCAAGATGCAACATAGAGGTGTTACATCTATCTTTCTTAAGGACATACAACTCCTGGTTTAGGCGTTAGCTCCTCCAGAAACTGAAATCCTGAAATAAGGATACCAAAAGATACGAAGCAGGTTTACTCGTTCCTCTCATCATCATTCATTTCATAGCAAAATTAGGGCATTCTGTATTTAATTACCTTTTACCACAAGAGTAAGAATACCGAGGACATTCGCACTCATGTGGTCTAAGATAATTAAATAGGGGCAGTTGTCATGCCCTAATTTTGCCCCATATAAAAATATAGTTTTTTTTATTATTATTTGTTTTATTCATTTAAGATTTTTAAAGAAATTTGCATGGCATGATTCATTTTTTCAGTTTTTTACCCTTTTTCCCTTACTTTTTTTAATTAATTACCTTTTTTCATTTTGTTACTTGTAATCCAAGAAAGCTCATTTCATCATCAAATTTAAATCATTTCTCAATTCAAACCCAATTTTATTTCATTCTCATTTCATCTCCAAATCATTGCTTTAGTTCAAATTTAAATTTGCATTGTTGCATCATGGTTAAATAATTTTTCTTTTGGTCCAAACATTTTTTTTGTTAGCCCAAATCCAAACAATCAAAAAATATCTCATTCCACTAACATCTCTAACCAAAAAAATCTGCATAATCTCTCTAGAACCTTCACCATCCTCCACCTCATCACCCCTTAATCAAAAAACCAAACCTACCCCATGATCAAAAACCCAAATTGCCCTCAAACTCCACCCCTTAAACCCTAGTTTTCTTGTATAAATAAAGCCTCATATCAGAGCAAAAGGGAAAAGGAATTAGAAGTAAAGAAACTCTGCCCAAATTGAAACTCTAAAAAACCCCTTCTCTTCCATTTTTATCAAAAAAACAAAAATCTTAAAAACTTCATCAAAACAAAAAATCAAACCATCAAACATCTTCAATTAAGTTCCAGAAGCAAAAATCCACGCAAAAACGAACGAAAATCATCACCCCTAAGCTCAGACTAAGGCCACAGACGGTGGCCAAGAAGAACTCAAGACGATCTGGACCTAAAACGTGCTTAAATAACGTAATTAATCTGACATTCTAACTGATTAATACCTTCTAACGCTTTCTGGTTGTTTAGTTTGCTTTAATTTGAGTTTAATTTCATTCTGCCATTTTTATATTTTCAAGCTTTTTTTAAGTTTTGTTTCGACCTTGTTTAATAAGACCCCAAGTGATAAATCCAAGTTCGGATTCATGATCAGTGGGCAAAAACAAGTGGATTAGAAGTTTGTTTCATTAATTTTGGTTAATTTTTGCAAAATCTGGAAAATCATCAAATGAAGAGGATGAATGTTCATCATTTGCTACGAAATTTCATAGCTAAATGATGAACTCGTAGCTAAATATTCGTAGCTAACTCTTAAACCTTCATCTTCTTCCCCGTGTTTCCAAATTTGATCTCAGCCGTCCGATGACGCGCGCGCAAAGGAACGGTTTAGATCTTGTTTCATTTTTTAAATCACAACCGTATGATTGATCTAGTCGATGGGAACGCATCTCATAGCGTGTACCACACTTGGCTACCGCACTGGATCATGATGAATCTATTTTTATTTATTTTTTTATTTTCTTTCCGCATTTATTTATTTAGTCGTTAGATGGCGAGGAAAGATCTGAAGCGTTGAATTCCTGTTAATCCATGGTTAATTAATTTTTCTTTTGGTCCAAACATTTTTTTTGTTAGCCCAAATCCAAACAATCAAAAAATATCTCATTCCACTAACATCTCTAACCAAAAAAAAATCTGCATAATCTCTCTAGAACCTTCACCATCCTCCACCTCATCACCCCTTAATCAAAAAACCAAACCTACCTCATGATCAAAAACCCCAATTGCCCTCAAACTCCACCCCTTAAACCCTAGTTTTCCCCTTAAACCCTAGTTTTCTTGTATAAATAAAGCCTCATATCAGAGCAAAAGGGAAAAGGAATTAGAAGTAAAGAAACTCTGCCCAAATTGAAACTCTAAAAACCCCTTCTCTTCCATTTTTATCAAAAAAACAAAAATCTTAAAAACTTCATCAAAACAAAAAATCAAACCATCAAACATCTTCAATTAAGTTCCAGAAGCAAAAATCCACGCAAAAACGAACGAAAATCATCACCCCTAAGCTCAGACTAAGGCCACAGACGGTGGCCAAGAAGAACTCAAGACGATCTGGACCTAAAACGTGCTTAAATAACGTAATTAATCTGACATTCTAACTGATTAATACCTTCTAACGCTTTCTGGTTGTTTAGTTTGCTTTAATTTGAGTTTAATTTCATTCTGCCATTTTTATATTTTCAAGCTTTTTTTAAGTTTTGTTTCGACCTTGTTTAATAAGACCCCAAGTGATAAATCCAAGTTCGGATTCATGATCAGTGGGCAAAAACAAGTGGATTAGAAGTTTGTTTCATTAATTTTGGTTAATTTTTGCAAAATCTGGAAAATCATCAAATGAAGAGGATGAATGTTCATCATTTGCTACGAAATTTCATAGCTAAATGATGAACTCGTAGCTAAATATTCGTAGCTAACTCTTAAACCTTCATCTTCTTCCCCGTGTTTCCAAATTTGATCTCAGCCGTCCGATGACGCGCGCGCAAAGGAACGGTTTAGATCTTGTTTCATTTTTTAAATCACAACCGTATGATTGATCTAGTCGATGGGAACGCATCTCATAGCGTGTACCACACTTGGCTACCGCACTGGATCATGATGAATCTATTTTTATTTATTTTTTTATTTTCTTTCCGCATTTATTTATTTAGTCGTTAGATGGCGAGGAAAGATCTGAAGCGTTGAATTCCTGTTAATCCATGGTTAATTAATTTTTCTTTTGGTCCAAACATTTTTTTTGTTAGCCCAAATCCAAACAATCAAAAAATATCTCATTCCACTAACATCTCTAACCAAAAAAAAATCTGCATAATCTCTCTAGAACCTTCACCATCCTCCACCTCATCACCCCTTAATCAAAAAACCAAACCTACCTCATGATCAAAAACCCCAATTGCCCTCAAACTCCACCCCTTAAACCCTAGTTTTCTTGTATAAATAAAGCCTCATATCAGAGCAAAAGGGAAAAGGAATTAGAAGTAAAGAAACTCTGCCCAAATTGAAACTCTAAAAAACCCCTTCTCTTCCATTTTTATCAAAAAAACAAAAATCTTAAAAACTTCATCAAAACAAAAAATCAAACCATCAAACATCTTCAATTAAGTTCCAGAAGCAAAAATCCACGCAAAAACGAACGAAAATCATCACCCCTAAGCTCAGACTAAGGCCACAGACGGTGGCCAAGAAGAACTCAAGATGATCTGGACCTAAAACGTGCTTAAATAACGTAATTAATCTGACATTCTAACTGATTAATACCTTCTAACGCTTTCTGGTTGTTTAGTTTGCTTTAATTTGAGTTTAATTTCATTCTGCCATTTTTATATTTTCAAGTTTTTTTAAGTTTTGTTTCGACCTTGTTTAATAAGACCCCAAGTGATAAATCCAAGTTCGGATTCATGATCAGTGGGCAAAAACAAGTGGATTAGAAGTTTGTTTCATTAATTTTGGTTAATTTTTGCAAAATCTGGAAAATCATCAAATGAAGAGGATGAATGTTCATCATTTGCTACGAAATTTCATAGCTAAATGATGAACTCGTAGCTAAATATTCGTAGCTAACTCTTAAACCTTCATCTTCTTCCCCGTGTTTCCAAATTTGATCTCAGCCGTCCGATGACGCGCGCGCAAAGGAACGGTTTAGATCTTGTTTCATTTTTTAAATCACAACCGTATGATTGATCTAGTCGATGGGAACGCATCTCATAGCGTGTACCACACTTGGCTACCGCACTGGATCATGATGAATCTATTTTTATTTATTTTTTTATTTTCTTTCCGCATTTATTTATTTAGTCGTTAGATGGCGAGGAAAGATCTGAAGCGTTGAATTCCTGTTAATCCATGGTTAATTAATTTTTCTTTTGGTCCAAACATTTTTTTTGTTAGCCCAAATCCAAACAATCAAAAAATATCTCATTCCACTAACATCTCTAACCAAAAAAAAATCTGCATAATCTCTCTAGAACCTTCACCATCCTCCACCTCATCACCCCTTAATCAAAAAACCAAACCTACCTCATGATCAAAAACCCCAATTGCCCTCAAACTCCACCCCTTAAACCCTAGTTTTCTTGTATAAATAAAGCCTCATATCAGAGCAAAAGGGAAAAGGAATTAGAAGTAAAGAAACTCTGCCCAAATTGAAACTCTAAAAACCCCTTCTCTTCCATTTTTATCAAAAAAACAAAAATCTTAAAAACTTCATCAAAACAAAAAATCAAACCATCAAACATCTTCAATTAAGTTCCAGAAGCAAAAATCCACGCAAAAACGAACGAAAATCATCACCCCTAAGCTCAGACTAAGGCCACAGACGGTGGCCAAGAAGAACTCAAGACGATCTGGACCTAAAACGTGCTTAAATAACGTAATTAATCTGACATTCTAACTGATTAATACCTTCTAACGCTTTCTGGTTGTTTAGTTTGCTTTAATTTGAGTTTAATTTCATTCTGCCATTTTTATATTTTCAAGCTTTTTTTAAGTTTTGTTTCGACCTTGTTTAATAAGACCCCAAGTGATAAATCCAAGTTCGGATTCATGATCAGTGGGCAAAAACAAGTGGATTAGAAGTTTGTTTCATTAATTTTGGTTAATTTTTGCAAAATCTGGAAAATCATCAAATGAAGAGGATGAATGTTCATCATTTGCTACGAAATTTCATAGCTAAATGATGAACTCGTAGCTAAATATTCGTAGCTAACTCTTAAACCTTCATCTTCTTCCCCGTGTTTCCAAATTTGATCTCAGCCGTCCGATGACGCGCGCGCAAAGGAACGGTTTAGATCTTGTTTCATTTTTTAAATCACAACCGTATGATTGATCTAGTCGATGGGAACGCATCTCATAGCGTGTACCACACTTGGCTACCGCACTGGATCATGATGAATCTATTTTTATTTATTTTTTTATTTTCTTTCCGCATTTATTTATTTAGTCGTTAGATGGCGAGGAAAGATCTGAAGCGTTGAATTCCTGTTAATCCATGGTTAATTAATTTTTCTTTTGGTCCAAACATTTTTTTTGTTAGCCCAAATCCAAACAATCAAAAAATATCTCATTCCACTAACATCTCTAACCAAAAAAAAATCTGCATAATCTCTCTAGAACCTTCACCATCCTCCACCTCATCACCCCTTAATCAAAAAACCAAACCTACCTCATGATCAAAAACCCCAATTGCCCTCAAACTCCACCCCTTAAACCCTAGTTTTCTTGTATAAATAAAGCCTCATATCAGAGCAAAAGGGAAAAGGAATTAGAAGTAAAGAAACTCTGCCCAAATTGAAACTCTAAAAAACCCCTTCTCTTCCATTTTTATCAAAAAAACAAAAATCTTAAAAACTTCATCAAAACAAAAAATCAAACCATCAAACATCTTCAATTAAGTTCCAGAAGCAAAAATCCACGCAAAAACGAACGAAAATCATCACCCCTAAGCTCAGACTAAGGCCACAGACGGTGGCCAAGAAGAACTCAAGACGATCTGGACCTAAAACGTGCTTAAATAACGTAATTAATCTGACATTCTAACTGATTAATACCTTCTAACGCTTTCTGGTTGTTTAGTTTGCTTTAATTTGAGTTTAATTTCATTCTGCCATTTTTATATTTTCAAGCTTTTTTTAAGTTTTGTTTCGACCTTGTTTAATAAGACCCCAAGTGATAAATCCAAGTTCGGATTCATGATCAGTGGGCAAAAACAAGTGGATTAGAAGTTTGTTTCATTAATTTTGGTTAATTTTTGCAAAATCTGGAAAATCATCAAATGAAGAGGATGAATGTTCATCATTTGCTACGAAATTTCATAGCTAAATGATGAACTCGTAGCTAAATATTCGTAGCTAACTCTTAAACCTTCATCTTCTTCCCCGTGTTTCCAAATTTGATCTCAGCCGTCCGATGACGCGCGCGCAAAGGAACGGTTTAGATCTTGTTTCATTTTTTAAATCACAACCGTATGATTGATCTAGTCGATGGGAACGCATCTCATAGCGTGTACCACACTTGGCTACCGCACTGGATCATGATGAATCTATTTTTATTTATTTTTTTATTTTCTTTCCGCATTTATTTATTTAGTCGTTAGATGGCGAGGAAAGATCTGAAGCGTTGAATTCCTGTTAATCCTTGGTTAATTAATTTTTCTTTTGGTCCAAACATTTTTTTTGTTAGCCCAAATCCAAACAATCAAAAAATATCTCATTCCACTAACATCTCTAACCAAAAAAAAATCTGCATAATCTCTCTAGAACCTTCACCATCCTCCACCTCATCACCCCTTAATCAAAAAACCAAACCTACCTCATGATCAAAAACCCCAATTGCCCTCAAACTCCACCCCTTAAACCCTAGTTTTCTTGTATAAATAAAGCCTCATATCAGAGCAAAAGGGAAAAGGAATTAGAAGTAAAGAAACTCTGCCCAAATTGAAACTCTAAAAAACCCCTTCTCTTCCATTTTTATCAAAAAAACAAAAATCTTAAAAACTTCATCAAAACAAAAAATCAAACCATCAAACATCTTCAATTAAGTTCCAGAAGCAAAAATCCACGCAAAAACGAACGAAAATCATCACCCCTAAGCTCAGACTAAGGCCACAGACGGTGGCCAAGAAGAACTCAAGACGATCTGGACCTAAAACGTGCTTAAATAACGTAATTAATCTGACATTCTAACTGATTAATACCTTCTAACGCTTTCTGGTTGTTTAGTTTGCTTTAATTTGAGTTTAATTTCATTCTGCCATTTTTATATTTTCAAGCTTTTTTTAAGTTTTGTTTCGACCTTGTTTAATAAGACCCCAAGTGATAAATCCAAGTTCGGATTCATGATCAGTGGGCAAAAACAAGTGGATTAGAAGTTTGTTTCATTAATTTTGGTTAATTTTTGCAAAATCTGGAAAATCATCAAATGAAGAGGATGAATGTTCATCATTTGCTACGAAATTTCATAGCTAAATGATGAACTCGTAGCTAAATATTCGTAGCTAACTCTTAAACCTTCATCTTCTTCCCCGTGTTTCCAAATTTGATCTCAGCCGTCCGATGACGCGCGCGCAAAGGAACGGTTTAGATCTTGTTTCATTTTTTAAATCACAACCGTATGATTGATCTAGTCGCTGGGAACGCATCTCATAGCGTGTACCACACTTGGCTACCGCACTGGATCATGATGAATCTATTTTTATTTATTTTTTTATTTTCTTTCCGCATTTATTTATTTAGTCGTTAGATGGCGAGGAAAGATCTGAAGCGTTGAATTCCTGTTAATCCATGCGCGTTGGATCATGTTGACTGCTTTAGTCATCAGATCCAACAGATCTAAGCCTAAGGCGTACGTTATTAAGTTTGCAGCGCGCCACACTGAATCCTTTTTTGTTTGAACCATGATTTTTTTTGGCTGACTTGGGCGTGGACTTGGGCCTGGCTGCCCAGATTTGCTTTTTGCACCACCCAGTCTTGCTATTTGCACCCCCCTCCTGATTTATTTTTTAGTAAATTTCAGCTTATTTCAAAAGCACTTATTTGACTAATAGCTTATTTAGGGCCTGTTTGGCAACACCACCAAACTGACTTATAGCTTATAAGCTAAAAGACCTGTTTGGTAACAACCTTTTCAATACTGACTTATAGCTTATTTTACTGACTTATAGCTTATTTTCCATAAGCTATTTCAATTAGCTTATGAGCTTATAGCTTATAGCTTATCATCTTTTCTTCCATTTTTACCCTTATCATTTTACCTAAAATCCATTTTTACCCTTTTTAATTTATTATAATATAAAATAAAAACGTCATTCCTTTGTTTTCAATGTTTTTTTTTTTGACATTTTGCTTCCAATGCTTATGAAATAAAACAAGTACTCTTTTTATTTTTCAATTTGTATAGTTTACGCTATGTTCGACGACATCGTCAGTTTTTAATATACTAGACTAGATGGAAGAAAATGCATTACATGTCATTCACTAATAAAAATATAAATTTATTTATTATATTAGTTTATTTATATATAATGAAAATAAATATCCTACATAAAAATAATGAAGATAAATGTTGATTTAATCCGAAATAAATTAAAATTCAAATATATAAATGTTTAAAATGTTGTTGTACATAAAGGCCGAAAAAAATTGTTTTACATAACAATATTTTATGGCGCATTTGTACATAACTATATTATCACCCCTTCATTTTAGTACTTTTGATTTATTCATCATGTATTTATTACTATAAAAGATGTTGTACGTATATTGTCACCGTTTTTTAGTACATTTGATTTATCTTTTATGTATTTGTTATAAAAACCTAAAAAATGTAATTTTAATATTTTATATAAAGTGTAATAAAGAAAATAAATTTAAAATAAAATTCAAAGAATAAAATTTAATTCTATATAAAAAATTAATAATATATAAATATATATTAAATTAATAAATTTGAATAACTAAATTTGAAGTATCTTAAATATTAATTAGATATAGGTTTAATAATAATTTTTTATAAGAGATTTTATATGTCCTTTTTTGTCATTTTACACTTACCAGTCAGTTGAACCGCTAATTTTACCAAACACTTCAATCATCTTATCAGTTATCAGCCATCAGTCATCAGCCATCAGCCATAAGCTATCAACCATCAGCCATAAGTTAGCTTATCTGCCATAAGCTATTTTTGCCAAACAGAGCCTTAAGCTATTTTAGTCATTTTGCTATGCTTAGATTTTCCTCCTCATCATATGAGCTTTTATTTTTGCTTCTTAGCGTTTATTTTAGCTTTTTTAGCTTAGTTAATCACTTTTTAGCTTATTCTGATAAGCACTTATTTGGTGCTTAAGCTTTTTAGCTTACTGGACCATTTTGTTATGCTTAAATCATGTTCGATTTCTGATTGTCTCATTTGAGCTTTTATTTTGCTTTTTTTTAGCATTTATTTTAGCATTTTAGCTTAGTTAATCACTTTTTAGCTTATTTTCATAAGCACTTATTTGGTGTTTAAGCTTTTTAGCTTACTGGACCATTTTCCTTTGCTTACATCTCAGTAATTTCCAGAATTAATTATTTCTTCTTTTATTTAGCTTGTTCATTTAATCACTTTTAGCTTTTTAGCTTATTTATTTAATTGTTTAATTAGGATTAACTTGCTTCTTTAAGTTCCTTTACTTATTTTTGCCTATGAACAGTACCTCTAATATGTCTAACTCCTTTTTTCTTGCATTGATTTAATTTAGCATGTTTATGTTATTTAATTCATTGTACGCTACTTTAGCTTATGCATTTTTATTTAATTATGCATCATATCTACTCATTCTTGTTTCATTCATGCGTATTTAATTAAGTCAATGTTAATTCAAGCATATTTACTTAAGCACTTGCATTCATTCATTGTTTATTTTAGTTATCGCTTTATTATTATGTCATTTGTAATTGTTATTATAATCTTGCGATTCTTTCTATTCTCTCGCTTTTCCATTTGGACATTACCTTCTTTAATCAAATTAATAAAGATTTTCGTAATAAATGGATGAAAAAGGGGGAACCTGTCATTTGATTCTTTCCCCCCGGGTTGACTTGGTCGCTAGACAATTGACTAGTGCTCGTGAGTTAGCTCTCATTCTAAAACCAAAATAGGCTCTAAAATGAATCCAACACACTTAAACTCTTTTCAGATAAACATGGATATGCGTTTTATCCATTCCTCTGACACATACACGCTTAAGTCTCTCATAAGAGCATACAAGTACTATTGTATCAGCGGAATGCGAAATAAGCAACATCCGTTAATCAACTTTTTTACAATGGATACACGTTTTATCTACTCCTCTGACACATACACAGCTTAAGCTTCTTTTTAGAACATACAAGCGTCGTTGTATCAGCGGAATACAAAATAAACGTTACCCGTTAAAATCAACCAACCACACAAACTTTTTTATCAAGAACTACGTGAGTTTTGAATTTCCCATTGCACCAGGGAATACGTAGGAGCGGGCTCCTACAACCGTCAAACTCAATAATAAAAAACCCTTTTTTTTGGAAACGAAGTAGAAGATAGCCAGTGACAGAGCAATTTAATTCGGATTTGCGCAGGTAAACCATAAACCACCTAAATGGTTCCCATCGAGTACGATGGATGCGAGGGATGCTAACACCTTCCCCTGGTGTAACCAACTCCCGAACCCGCCATGGTTCTTCAACCATGTAAATCAAGGTTTTCGTGATCTTTTCCTTTCCCCTTCCGGGATAAATAAACATCAATGGCGACTTCATTGTATATGAAATTTTCCCAGCCCGCTACAATACCTTATATAACTGGTAGCCTGGTATGAATAAGTTCTCAATGCAACCAAAACTATAACCAACCATTTCCTACAATTCATCAACCAACGTCCACCACCTCCTCAAATAAAAAACTATGAAGCACGAAATACAGAAAACGACACAGACATGTATTGACATTCATAATAATTTAAGAAAATGACAAAATTCAAAGTAATTCTATTTGTTATTTTCGTGTTTGTGTCTATGTGACCAACTCTAGAATATTATATTCTCATTTATGCTTTATAGATCAAAACTTCATCAAATAAATTACTATAAACTGTTGGTGTAAGCCCTAGAGGCCAATGGATTTAGTACTTGTATCGAATTAATTATTAATAATATATTGTTTCTTTTATTAATAATCAAAGGCATTTTCTTTATTATGTTTTTAACGTTCAAAATAATGAAGTCCCTAGAATAGAAAGTCTGTTTAATATTAAGTATGACTTAATCATGAGATTACATTAAACATAAAGACGCTATTCTTAAAGTATCCATAGTCAAGCTTTAAGGTTAAGAGGGATAGCCTTAAAGCATAAAGACTATTATGAAGATAGGCTGATGATCTTATCTCATGGATCATGGGATAAGGAGTTATCAAGTCTTGACATAGGTATAAGAAATATTAGGAGTAATATTTATACCGGATTGACCCGCTATGAGAGTACTACATGCAAAGTTATGCAAAGTGTCATAAGTTACTCTCATGGTGATAATGGTGTAAACCGCCCTTAGACCTGAAACCACTTTGTACCCTAGATGTAGAGTCAAGTACTTTGTTGCTGATCTAACGTTGTCCGTAACAGGATAACCATAAAGGCAGTTGATGGGTACTTCACAAAGCATGCTGAGGGACAGTAGTGACCTAGATGGAATTTGCCAATCCTGCATAACAGGATAAATGTCATGGGCCCAATGTTGAACTGGACAAAGATGACACCAAGTATGCTTTGTGTTCAATATAGACATAAAGGGCATAGGGGTAATTATACACGCATATATTATCACTAAAGGTTATGTTATGATCACATGTTAATTTCTCATAACTTGGGTAGCAATGATGTGTTGCTAGATACCGCTCATGGTTTATTATATTAAATAAAGGATTTAATATAATTGCCAACGTTATAGAAACCTACAAGGGTCACACACATAAGGACAGTCTAATATTGAGATAAAAAGGGAACACCGTAAGGTACGGTGTATGTGCAATGTGATAAGGGTATCACAGTAATTTAAATGAGCAAGAACACCATAGGTTATGGTGGGAGGGTGCGCACATGAGTAATATTACTCATGGGGGGCGCGCGCCCTAGTACATTGTTTCTTGTTGGGCTTTGCCCAATAAGAGATATCTTGGTGCCCAAGATAAAAGTTGTCTTAATGCACAAGACAAGAAATATCTATAAATAGAGACCTCTTGTCATAGCTCATTTCAGTTGTTGGTTAGTTGTTGTTGAACACACTAAAAAGCACAAGAATTATTTTAGAGTTAAAATAATTCTCTCTCTCTCTCTCTCTCTCAATATTCTTGCATAGCCTTCAAACATAAAGTACTAGCACTCTATTGAAGGTGACTGTTCCTGTGGACTAGTTAGAGGCGTCGGTGACTTTCATCAACGCTCGTGATCATCATCATTGTTCGTGATTTAAGGTTCTTCTCTACAAGAGGTAAAAACTCTAAAACACGAATCATGCTCATTCGTAAGGATCCAAACTAAGGAAAATTTTATATTCCGCTGCTTTTGAACGCTATTTTCCTTCAGTGGTATCAGAGCCACTTACGAATCCATGATTTGATGATTGTTTAATTCTTATATTTTGTTTTAATTTGATTAAAACACTTAGTAAAGATTAAAATTGAGTAATTAAAATTTGGCATCTATTTGCGTATAAATTGGATGATTGACATTGAAACGACTTCGGAATCCGACTTTTGTATGGTGAAGCAGCGATATGTTAATCGTCCTTAGTTTACATAAATAAGAATGATCAATACTTATATGTGATATAAGTGATCATGATGCAAAACGGTGTATTTGATACATCGTTCATAATTTCATTCATTAAAACATATTATGAAAGTTATTTGATATTGAATTGATTCATGTTCATTTGCTTTGGAATCCGACATTAGTATGGTGAAGCAATGACATGTTAATCAATCATATTGAATTTCGGTCATGAAAGGTTTTGACGGCACGAAATTGTTGCATTAGGATTCGCGAAAAACAAGGGTTTTTTCATGGGCATGCGCTGGGCGCAGGGCATCTGCGCTAGGCACAGATGGCAGAATCAAAATTGAAGTTTCAGCTGCAGACCTGCGCGGGGCGCAGCTAGCAGTAGCTGAAATTTTGATCGTTCGCCGAAATTTTTAATTTTAATTATTCTACACGACTTAAACTGATAATAATAAAATATGTGTTTATTATTATGTTTTTGTGATGATTGGTTATGGCCCTAGTTTACTCTTTTGTTTTAATTTGGGATTTTAAATACAGCCTGCGTGTCGTTCCTCTCTCTAAATTTCTTGATGTAACTTCTTTTCTCATCTTACTCCCTCGTATGTAAAACGAGTATTCTTTGATGTAATATTGTAATAGAATTATTAGAGGAACAAAGGAGGATAGCCATGACGATGATGCTTGGAGAAGTAGATCATCGTTAGGCTAGTTTAGGGTTCTCTCATTGGCTTGAGAGAACACCTGCGTTAGGCCATAATCATATCATTTTATATTATTGTATATATGTATGTTGATGCATGTGAGAGCGTTTAATATGTTAAACAAGCCGGTGAGATTAAATTAATTAAATATCCCTCAAGAGACACATAAGAGATTAATAAAGAAAATGTGGGTTCGCCCACCACGGAGTGCATTATCTTTATTAATAAAATATGTGAATATTAAGTTTACGCTATCCAAGCTTTAGAACTCATCAAGACTAGTATCGAACTATGTAGGTTCGCCCACCGCGAAGTGCATACTCTATATTGGTAAGGTGCGATGGGATAATTGTAATATCCAACTTCTAAAGTAAGGGTCAAACTTAACTTAACAAATATAATGAAATTATATGAGTTTAAGAAGCAACGGTTGGGAATAATTCATAAGATGAATTAGAATAAGGAGTTATTCACCCAATTGATATATTCAAGAATTGTATGAGATACAATTGGAAGGAGTTCCTACCTAAATAACTAAATCTTGTGTAATCCGCCCACCGCGGACTTAAGACAAAGTGAAATATGGATCTTGACCCACTAGAAAATCTTCCAACGGGATTTTCCGAATCAAATGATGAGGGTCATTTGTTTTGAGTAAAATAGTGGGAGCATATTTAATTAAAGACCTAATTAAATAAAAAGATACTTATATTTTCACTTCTTTATGTAGATAACCATGTCATCAAACACATCAAACAACATTTTGCGATCAATCCTTGACAAAGAAAAATTGAATGGTTCAAATTTTCTTGATTGGCACCGTAATCTGAGGATTGTTCTCAAGCATGATAATAAGCTGTATGCCTTAGAGGAACCTGTTCCTGAGGAGGAGCCTGCTAATAATGCTCCTAGGACTGAAAAGGATGCTTACAAGAAGCATGTTGAAGATGCTAACGAGGTTGCATGCCTCATGTTGGCTACCATGAATTCCGAGCTGCAAAAGCAACATGAAAACATGAATGCTGTTAAAATGATCGAACACTTGAAAACTCTATATGCGGAGCAAGCCCGTCATGAGAGGTTCGAAGTTTCGAAATCCCTTTTTCAATGCAAGTTAAGTGAGGGATCTCCGGTAGGTCCTCATGTGCTCAAGATGATTGGGTATGTGGGAAACCTTGCAAGGTTAGGATTCCCTTTTGAGAAAGAACTTGCAACTGATCTCATTCTGCAATCGTTGCCGGATAGTTTCAGTCAGTTTATCCTAAACTTCAATATGAATGATTTGGATAAAACTCTTCCTGAATTGCTAAGCATGTTGAGAACTGCTGAGCAAAATCTGAAGTCTAAAGGGAAATCCATTCTAATGGTTAGTAATGGAAATAAGCATCACAAGAAGCCCAAAAAGCAAGGTGGTAAATTGAAAGGCAAGGGAGTTGCCAAACCAAAGCAAACTGCCCCTGCTTTAAAACCTAATGGAGGCATAGAAAAGGAAGGCAATTGTTTCTATTGCGGTAAGATCGGACATTGGAAGAGGAATTGCCCAAAGTACCTGGAAGATAAGAAGAAAGGAGTTGCTCCTACAACTTCAGGTATTTTTGTTATAGAAATTAATTTATCTACTTCTACATCATGGGTATTAGATATTGGATGTGGTTCTCACATTTGTACCAATGTGCAAGATCTAAAGGAGAGTAGAGAATTGACTAAAGGTGAAGTGGACCTACGAGTTGGCAATGGAGCAAGAGTTGCTGCTTTAGCTGTAGGGACTTATAATTTAGCTTTACCTAGTGGTTTAATAATTCAGTTAAAGAACTGCTATTATGTACCTGCCATTAGCAGGAATATTATTTCCGTTTCTTGTTTGGACAAGTTTGGTTTTTCATTTATAATAAAGAACAATTGTTGCTCTATTTTTTTAAATGATATATTCTATGCTAGTGCTCAAATGTATAATGGACTATATTAAAGGAAAATAGCGTTATTTTAAGCAGCGGAATTCAAAAATTTTCCTTAGTTTGATCCTTACGAATTAGGCATGATATGTGTTTTAGGGTTTTTACCTCTTGAAGGGAAGAACCTTTGAATCACGAACAAGACGATCACGAGCGTTGATGAAGATCACCGACGCCTCTAACTAGTCCACACAGACAGTCACCTTCAATAGAGTGCTAGCCCTTTATGTTTGAAGGCTATACGAGAGAGAGAGAGAGAGAATTATTTTAGGATTTTCAATTCTAAAATATTCTTGTGCTTTTTGTTGTGTATTGAGCAATGACAAGAGGTCTCTATTTATAGATATTTCTTGTCTTGTGCATCAAGACAACTCTTGTCTTGTGCACCAAGATATCTCTTATTGGGCAAAGCCCAACAAGAAACAAAACTAGGGCGCGCGCCCCCCATGAGTGGTAGTACTCATGTGCGCGCCCTCCCACAATAACTTATGGTGTTCTTGCTCGTTTAAATTACCGTGATACCCTTATCACATTGCACATACACCGTACCTTACGGTGTTCCTTAATTATCTCAATATTAGACTGTCCTTATGTGTGTGACCCTTGTAGGTTTCCATAACGTTGGCAATTATATTAAATCCTTTATTTAATATAATAAACAATGAGCGGTATCTAGCAACACATCATTGCTACCCAAGTTATGAGAAATTAACATGTGACCATAACATAACCTTTAGTGATAATATATGCATGTATAATTACCCCTTTGCCCTTTATGTCTATATTGAACACAAAGAATACTTGGTGTCATCTTTGTCCAGTTCAATATTGGGCCCATGACATTTATCCTGTTATGCAGGATTGGCAAATTCCATCTAGGTCACTACTATCCCTCTGCATGCTTTGTGAAGTACCCATCAACTGCCTTTATGGTTATCCTGTTACGAACAACGTTAGATCTGCAACAAAGTACTTGACTCCACATCTAGGGTACAAAGTGGTTTCAGGTCTAAGGGCGGTTTACACCATTATCACCATGAGAGTAACTTATGACACTTTGCATAACTTTGCATGTAGTACTCTCATAGCGGGTCAATCCGGTATAAATATTACTCCTAATATTTCTTATACCTATGTCAAGACTTGATAACTCCTTATCCCATGATCCATGAGATGCGATCATCAGTCTATCTTCATAATTGTCTTTATGCTTTAAGGTTATCCCTTTTCATCTTAAAGCTCGACTATGGATACTTTAAGAATTGCGTCTTTATGTTTAATGTAATCTCATGATTAAGTCACACTTAATATTAAACGGACTTTCTATTCTAGGGACTTCATTATTTTGAACGTTACAAACATAATAAAGAAATGCCTATTATTATTGATAAATAAAGCACTAAAGTATTGGCCTCTAGGGCTTAATCCAACAATCTCCCACTAGCACTAGAGCCAATCAAGCATTACCTTAATACCCATAGACCTAGTATGCCCATCACGCTTCAACTGCGCAACAGCCTTTGTTAGTGGATTAGGAACTGTTTCCTACGTTGGTACCTTACGTATCTATCCAACTTTCTTTTTCGATCTTTATCGAAATATAGAAGTGTCTAAGTATATATATATATATATATATATATATATATATATATATGAATCGTCGGTGAGATCTATTCTCCGTTATTGTTTGCAAGATCAAACCATTACCATCACTAATGTGATTTAATGTAATCTGCAACACCGGAAATATAGCTTTAGCTCAATCATGAGCTAAACGATCCAAAATACTCCACCTCTGTAACTGAAATAAACATATTACTAAGCTATATAGCTTACAATGTCTATATTCAGGCATGATATACAATATATCAGTATGGAAACTACCATCAATATAACTTCCTTATAATGATATTTCCCACACCTACATATTTCAAGAAATGGTCCTTAGTTCCTTTAAAGGTCCTTAGGGATATTCTTGAAGATCAGTTAGTGTCCAACACTAGTCTCAATTTTGGTACTTATTGAATATGCTACAAGCATATGGTGTATCTGATTAAGTACATATTTTGATGTGTATGATTAATCCATCTTCCAAAGCATGTGGATTATTTTCACGTGTCTCTCTCTCATCCAATGAGATATGCTATTGTCCTTTAGACAAAGACCAATCTTCAGACACATGCGATGATTTTACACATCAAGTGTCTGAACACTTCATCAATATATGTACATAGGCTATTCCTAACTCTTTAGGAATCCTTGCCCAAATGCATAGGATATTCCTAACTCTTTAGGAATTCTTGCCTAAGTATTTCATCAAGAGTTATTTCCTTAACCATGTCTCACATGTAAAAGGAAAAGGTTTTTGATGATTAATATGTCAGCCACATATAACACCAGATTAATATTATTACTCCCACTAACCTCCTTGTGTGCACAAGATTTTATTATTTGTTCCTTTTTGAAGTTTTGTGAAAAACGAATTTATAAGGGACAAATAATTAAACTTCTGAGAATTTGGATATAATCAAAATTAGATAGCTACAAATTGTATACTTTTCTAGCATCCTTTGAATCAAGCAAAACCCTTCGTATATGTCTAGTACATATATATGAGGTCACTCCAATTAAGGAATGCAACTTTGTTGTCCATCTGCTAAAACTTGTAGTACAATATTCAGTAAATAGAATTTAAACAGATTTTAAGCTTTATGATTACAATTATGATTTCATCATAACTTGCATTATGACTTTGTGTGAATACTTAAATGATTAATCAAATCTTAAAGGGTATTCTCAATACCATCCATATCAGTGTTCAATAAGAATACTCACTTTCATCGTATGACTCTTACTCATCCTGATGACAATACCATTATCACCATAAGGTATGTGTATATGGATTTTGTACAAGATTTTATGGCATTTAGCCACTTCTCATATTTTAGGCCTTTTACGACCTCTTACCAAGTCAAAGATTCATCTTTCATGAAGACCATATCACCTTGTTGAGTCATGATTAGATCATACATCTCACCCATGTAATATGTTAGACTTATCTAGGATTTTGTGCAACTTAAACTGATGGTCCTTCAACAACTTTGAGGAACCGGTTTATGTTCCCCTTTTAAACAAATATATTTTGTGATACTTGAACTTATTCAAGTTCTATATCACTCCCACTGTTTCTTTTAGAGACACACTCCCACTAGAGGAATGCTTCAAATCTAGCAACAAAACAACTTTTGTCCCAATAGTGATATAAGACCAGTATCCCTTAGATTCTTTAGGATATTTCCACATATTTATTCTTCCAATTTTGGAATTAAATTTATCTGATAAATTTTTAGTCCAAATTTTCATAAAGACAAACTTGGTGGTCTAACCTTTATATCATATATATGGTGTTTTTATGATTACTTTAAAAAAGGGAAACTATTTGTGGGTGAAGATTAATTATAAGCAAATAAATTTCTAAGAGTCAATGACATAATTAAACTATCTTATATCATGTCAAACATGATGTGATAAAATTAGTTTATTATACTCCTTTAATTAAGTATTTATTACTATGACTTATTCATATGACTTAAATACTTTTGTCGAGTCATATCCTTTTACTCCATTTATCGAACTCCTTGACAAATTCAAAGATTTTCTAATTTGTGTCACACACATATCCCCATCTAATGATTTTAATCATCAATGTAAATGAAGTAAAATATACTCAATATAAATATGTTTAGTACTCGACATACATCTCATGTATATTGTTCAAATAGATCATGTGTCAATTTACTTTCAACAAGTAATTAACACATCAAATGTTTGTACTAAATAACAATGCTCTTGATATATACATATAAGGTCCAAATCTTATTTGGCTCTTATTACAACTGTTATAGATGTTCTTATCAAGATCATGGAGCCCTAGTCCATTACTTGATTTGGAGCACTAGTATAGAAGACTTTGCTCAAATGATGGGACCACTACTTGTCTTATCATTCAAAGCTACTTTTCATATCTTGTCAATACAAGGTATTTAAGTAATACTTCTATTACCAAATAGAACTCAATAACAATTATTGTATTCTATTTCAAATTTGATTTTAAGTCATGGCATAGCTTTTATTGTCAATGAAACAACTTGTTTCATTCTAGACATAGCTTGACTTAAACTTATAGTCAATGTTCTAATTCTTTAAGCACCTCTTTAGAGATTCAACATCGTGTATCATATACCCTTGATGTAGAAATAGAAACTTTGACTTTCTATAACTAGGTGTACAAAATTGAAATCTCACTTCATTCTTTTATTTTGACTCTTTCATGAACTATCTACGGCACTCCCATTTCAACCAATTTGAAACATCCGTTCTCCTTTGTCAACCTTTATTGTTCTATTCAAATAAGAGGAGTATAAATCTCATTTATATCATATCTCTATTCTTTGACAGTGCAAATTATTTCTCATTCAATTCAACAATTTTCCGATAGATATAATAATTTTGACCATATCTATCCACTAAAATTGATTTGATTGAACCTATGACCACCTCTTTGGCCTATTGAGAAATTCTATCATACTTTGTCGTTCTTTCAAAAGAACTCGTTTTAAATGATCTCATCATTTCTTTTAAAAGTATGAAATATTCTATATCTAGATGTCAACTTGATGCTTCTGACAAGCATCTTTTTCCAATCTAGTTTATAGTAGGTACTTTTACAGAGTATAGTTCAATAGCTTATAGTTCTTCTTGCGTTTGAGAACAATTCTCAATTTGTGTACCAATTCAGAAACTCTTTTCTGAGATTCTTGTCCTTCATAAGGACAATATAATTTATATTGTATAAAGTTTTAATTACAAAGATATGTAAGATATTTGTATAATTTTTAATAAGGACTTTTATTAAAATGCTTCCACTATTTTATTCAAAACAAATGACCCTCACCATTTGATTCGGAAAATCCCGTTGGAAGATTTTCTAGTGGGTCAAGATCCATATTTCACTTTGTCTTAAGTCCGCGGTGGGCGGATTACACAAGACTTAGTTATTTAGGTAGGAACTCCTTCCAATTGTATCTCATACAATTCTTGAATATATCAATTGGGTGAATAACTCCTTATTCTAATTCATCTTATGAATTATTCCCAACCATTGCTTCTTAAACTCATATAATCTCATTATATTTGTTAAGTTAAGTTTGACCCTTACTTTAGAAGTTGGATATTACAATTATCCCATCGCACCTTACCAATATAGAGTATGCACTTCGCGGTGGGCAAACCTACATAGTTCGATACTAGTCTTGATGAGTTCTAAAGCTTGGAAAGCGTAAACTTAATATTCACATATTTTATTATTAAAGAGAATGCACTCCGCGGTGGGCGAACCTACATTTTCTTTATTAATCTCTTATGTGTCTTTTGAGGGATATTTAATTGTTTGATCTCACCGGCTTGTTTAACATATTAAACGCTCTCACATGCATCAACATACATACAATAATATAAAATGATATAGTTATGGCCTCCTAAAGCAAGTGTCCTCTCAAGCCAATGAGAGAACCCTAAACTAGCCTAACGATGATCTACTTCTCCAAGCATCATCTTCATGGCTGTCCTCCTTTGTCCCTCTTGTAATTCTATTATAATGTTACATCAAAGAATACTCGTTTTACATACGAGGGAGTAAGATGAGAAAAGAAGTTACATCAAGAAATTCAGAGAGAGGCACGACACGCAGGCCGTATTTAAAATCCCAAATTAAAACAAAAGAGTAAACTAAGGCCATGACCAATCATCACAAAAACACAATAATAAACACATATTTTATTATTATCAGATTAAGTCCTGTAGATTAATAAAATTAAAATTTTGGCGAACGATCAAAAATTGGCTGCTGTCATCTGCGCCCAGCGCAGCCTGCCCTGCGCCTAGCGCAGGTCTGCAGCTGAAAACCAATTTTTATTCTGCCATCTGCGCCTAGCGCAGCATACTCCGCGCCTAGCGCAGGCACGTAAACAACCCTTATTTTTCCGCGAATCCTAATGCAGCAATTTCGTGCCGTCAAAACCTTTCATGACCGAAATTCAATATGGTTGATTAACATGTCATTGCTTCACCATACTAATGTCGGATTCCAAAGCAAATGAACATGAATCGCTTCAATATTAAATAACTTTCATAATATGTTTTAATGAACGAAATTATGAACGATGCATCAAATACACCGCTTTGCATCACGATCACTTATATCACATATAAGTCTTGATCATTCTTATTTGTGTAAACTTATGACGATTAACATATCGCTGCTTCACCATACAATTGTCGGATTCCGAAGCCGTTTCAATGTCAATCATCAAATTTTACACAAATAGATGCCAAATTTTAATTACTCGATTTTAATCTTAATTAGGTGTTTTAATCAAATTAAAACAACATACCTGAACTAAACAAACATCAGATCATGGATTCGTGAGTGGCTCTGATACCACTGAAGGAAAATAGCGTTATTTTAAGCAGCGAAATTCAAAAATTTTCCTTAGTTTGATCCTTACGAATTAGGCATGATATGTGTTTTAGGGTTTTTACCTCTTGAAGGGAAGAACCTTTGAATCACGAACAAGACGATCACGAGCGTTGATGAAGATCACCGACGCCTCTAACTAGTCCACACAGACAGTCACCTTCAATAGAGTGCTAGCCCTTTATGTTTGAAGGCTATGCAAGAATATTGAGAGAGAGAGAGAGAGAGAGAGAGAGAATTATTTTAGGATTTTCAATTCTAAAATATTCTTGTGCTTTTTGTTGTGTATTGAGCAATGACAAGAGGTCTCTATTTATAGATATTTCTTGTCTTGTGCATCAAGACAACTCTTGTCTTGTGCACCAAGATATCTCTTATTGGGCAAAGCCCAACAAGAAACAAAACTAGGGCGCGCGCCCCCCATGAGTGGTAGTACTCATGTGCGCGCCCTCCCACCATAACTTATGGTGTTCTTGCTCGTTTAAATTACCGTGATACCCTTATCACATTGCACATACACCGTACCTTACGGTGTTCCTTAATTATCTCAATATTAGACTGTCCTTATGTGTGTGACCCTTGTAGGTTTCCATAACGTTGGCAATTATATTAAATCCTTTATTTAATATAATAAACAATGAGCGGTATCTAGCAACACATCATTGCTACCCAAGTTATGAGAAATTAACATGTGATCATAACATAACCTTTAGTGATAATATATGCGTGTATAATTACCCCTTTGCCCTTTATGTCTATATTGAACACAAAGCATACTTGGTGTCATCTTTGTCCAGTTCAACATTGGGCCCATGGCATTTATCCTGTTATGCAGGATTGGCAAATTCCATCTAGGTCACTACTGTCCCTCAGCATGCTTTGTGAAGTACCCATCAACTGCCTTTATGGTTATCCTGTTACGGACAATGTTAGATCAGCAACAAAGTACTTGACTCCACATCTAGGGTACAAAGTGGTTTCAGGTCTAAGGGCGGTTTACACCATTATCACCATGAGAGTAACTTATGACACTTTGCATAACTTTGCATGTAATACTCTCATAGCGGGTCAATCTGGTATAAATATTACTGCTAATATTTCTTATACCTATGTCAAGACTTGATAACTCCTTATCCCATGATCCATGAGATGCGATCATCAGTCTATCTTCATAATAGTCTTTATGCTTTAAGGGTATCCCTTTTCACCTTAAAGCTCGACTATGGATACTTTAAGAATAGCGTCTTTATGTTTAATGTAATCTCATTATTAAGTCACACTTAGTATTAAACGGACTTTCTATTCTAGGGACTTCATTATTTTGAACGTTACAAACATAATAAAGAAATGCCTATTATTATTAATAAATAAAGCACTAAAGTATTGGCCTCTAGGGCTTAATCCAACATATATGTCCTTGATCTTGAAACACCAGTCTATAACATTAATACTAAAAGGATGAAACCTAATGAGTTGAATCCAAGTTACCTTTGGCACTGTCGTTTAGGCCATATAAATGAGAGACGCATCTCCAAACTCCACAAAGATGGACTTTTGGATTCTTTTGATTATGAATCATATGACACATGTAGATCTTGTTTAATTGGAAAGATGACAAAAACCCCATTCACAGGAAAAGGTGAAAGGGCTAATGATCTTTTGGCACTCATACATACTGATGTGTGTGGACCATTGAACATACCTGCTAGAGGTGGTTTTTCATACTTCATAACATTTACCGATGATTTTAGTAGATATGGATATGTGTATCTAATGAAACACAAATCCGAATCCTTTGAAAAGTTCAAAGAATTTAAGAATGAAGTGCAAAACCAATTAGGTAAGAATATTAAAACTCTTCGATCAGATCGAGGTGGTGAATATTTAAGCCTAGAATTTAATGACCATCTTAAAGAATGTGGTATAGTATCACAACTAACTCCTCCCGGAACACCACAAAGAAATGGTGTATCTGAGAGAAGAAATCAAACCTTGTTAGACATGGTGCGATCCATGATGAGTCATGCGGATCTTCCAAACTCCTTTTGGGGACATGCCCTATTGACAACAGCTTATACACTTAACCACGTTCCATCCAAAAAGGTTGAAAAGACACCATATGAGATATGGAGTGGAAAGAAACCACATCTGTCTTTCATGAAGGTTTGAGGTTGTGAAGTCTATGTAAAGCGACAAATTACAACTAAACTTGAACCCAAGTCTGACAAATGCCTATTTGTAGGATTTCCTAAATAAACAAGAGGATACTACTTCTATAATCCTTCCGAGGGAAAAGTGTTTGTCGCTCGAACTGGAGTCTTCTTGGAAAAAGAATTTATTTCCAAAGGAATCAGTGGGAGGAATGTGGAACTTGAAGAAACTCAAGAACCACAAAATATTGGGCAAACAATGGAGGAACATGAGCGGGAACCACAAGATATTGTGGAAGAACAACCTGCTGAAGTAGAACAAGTCCAGCGTAGGTCAACCAGGATACGTCACGAACCTGAGAGATATGGGTATCTCATAACGGAACAAGGTGACGTATTACTCATGGATCAAGATGAGCCTGTAACCTACCAAGAGGCCATAACTGGTCCTGAATCTGAGAAGTGGCTAGAAGCCATGAAATCTGAAATAGATTCCATGTACACAAACCAAGTTTGGAACTTGGTGGAACCTCCTGTAGGAATTCGTCCTATAGGATGCAAGTGGGTCTTCAAAAAGAAGACTGGCATGGATGGTAAAGTACATACCTACAAAGCAAGACTGGTTGCTAAAGGATATAAACAAATTCATGGTGTTGACTATGATGAAACCTTTTCACCAGTTGCAATGCTTAAATCTATTCGGATTTTACTTGCTATCGCTGCATATCACTATTATGAAATATGACAAATGGATGTCAAAACTGCTTTCCTTAATGGAAATCTCCTTGAGGATGTGTACATGGCACAACCTGAAGGATTTGACATACCAAATGAAGCTCATAAGATATGCAAGTTACAGCAATCAATCTATGGATTGAAGCAAGCTTCCAGAAGCTGGAATCTTCGTTTTGATGAAATTGTAACAAAATATGGATTCATTAAAAATGAAGATAAACCTTGTGTATATAAGAAGGTTAGTGGGAGCATGATCGTTTTCCTAGTATTATATGTAGATGACATATTACTAATAGGAAACGATGTCCCTACCTTACAACAAGTAAAGACTTGGTTAGGGAATTGCTTTTCTATGAAAGATCTTGGTGAAGCAGCCTATATATTAGGAATAAGAATCTATAGAGATAGATCACGAAAACGCTTTAGCATGCATGATTCCAAGAAGGGATTCATACCAATGCAACATGGAATATGTCTTTCGAAGACACAATCCCCTTCATCTAAAGAAGAAAGAGAACGCATGAATGAGATTCCGTATGCATCAGCAATCGGAACTATTATGTATGCCATGTTATGTACTCGACCAGATGTCTCGTATGCTTTAAGCACAACGAGTAGGTACCAATCTGATCCCGGTGAAGCTCATTGGATAGCTGTCAAGAATATCCTTAAGTACTTGAGAAGAACTAAGGAAACATTCTTGGTATATGGAGGTGAGGAAGAACTTGCGGTTGTAGGGTACACCGATGCTAGGTTCCAAATCGACAAGGATGATTTTAGATCGCAATCTGGTTTCGTGTTTTGCCTAAATGGTGGCGCTGTAAGCTGGAAGAGTTCAAAGCAAGAGACAGTTGTTGATTCTACAACTGAAGCCGAGTATATTGCTGCCTCAAGTGCTGCAAAGGAAGCTGTTTGGATCAAGAAGTTCATAATTGAACTTGAAGTGGTCCCTAGCATTGTTGATCCCATTAGTCTGTATTGTGATAACAATGGTGCAATTGCACAAGCTAAGGAACCTAGATCTCACCAACGATCCAAACACATACTTATGTGATTTCATCTTATTTGAGAGATAATAGATAGAGGAGATGTGAAAATATGCAAAGTACCTACACTTGAAAACATTGCTGATCCACTAACAAAGCCTCTTGCACAGTTGAAGCATGATGGGCATACTAGCTAGGTCTATAGGTATTAAAGTAATGCCAGATTGGCTCTAGTGCTAGTGGGAGATTGTTGGTGTAAGCCCTAGAGGCCAATGGATTTAGTACTTGTATCGAATTAATTATTAATAACTAGTAGATAACCCGTCCTATCGGACGGGTCGAAACGTTACGTGTTTTTTTGTTTTTTAGTTACTAATTTTAAAAGTTACAACTTGATGAAAATTTGAATTAATTTAATCGGTACTATAAATCAACAGTATACTTTGTCTCATGTATAATTTATTTAATATATATGTAGTTATTTTGAAATTGGTATCAATTCTATGCATCAGTAGCATAATTTTTCCCATGTATGATTTACTTATTATATATAGTCGTTATTTTGAAATTGTTATGAGTTATATGAATCAATAACATACTTTGTCCCATGTAAAATTTATTTAATATACATGTAGTTATTTTGAAATTGGTATCAGTTCTATGTATCAGTAGCATAATTTGTCTCATGTATGATTTACTTATTATATATAGTCGTTATTTTGAGATTGTTATGAGTTAATTGAATCAGTAGCATACTTTGTCCCATGTATAATTTATTTAATATACATGTAATTGTTTTGAAATTGATATCAGTTCTATGTATCAGTAGCATAATTTGCCTTATGTATGATTTACTTATTATATATAGTCGTTATTTTGAGATTGTTATGTGTTATATGAATCAGTATCATACTTTGTCCCATGTATAATTTATTTAATATATATACATGTAATTATTTTGAAATTGGTATCAATTCTATATATCAGTAGCATAATTTGTCTCATGTATTATTTACTTCTTATATATAATTGTAAGACCCAAGATTTCACTGTACAGTTTTTCTAAGGAACTTTAGTGTCGGCTAAGTTTTTAGGGTTTTTGGTGGAGCGGTCTTGTGAGTATCGTCGCATTAATGGAATTTTTGCTGAAATGGAGCCTGTTTTGTGCTCGTGCGCTGGAAAGGCACAGACTTTTGGGTCGTAGTCTTCTTTTGAGTATAAGAAGGTTTGTGTGTAGTCAGAATAATGAGTTTTGGATTATTCTCGCTTTTGGAAAAACGAGTAGGAATTTTACCCGCTGTTGGAAATTTTTACGATGTCTGAATTCCGTAGAAATTTAGATGGGAGTTTTATATATCGGCGTGAGTTAGGATATATTGTCAGAATAATTTTCAAGAGTGAGGAAGAAAATTACAGTCGCGGAAAAAGATTCGGCGATAAGTTTGTGAATTGTTTTTATTAAAAGGTTTACGGTAGAATTTTTTATGTTTCCGTAAAATTTATCGGTACGCGAGATACGGCTCGTTTAAGCGCGAGCACAGGGACTGAGCGAGCTAGTGGACTAAGACCATAAGAATATCTAGATATTTGTGAAGAGATGGATGGCTAGGATTTAATCTTTGAACTTTGCCTTTTGATCCAATGGTTGCCATGAACCAAGACCACTTTTATAGTAAGATTTTTGGATCACTTTGGAGACTGCTTTTTCCCTATGCATAAATAAAACCCAGACTTTTGGCCCATGGTCTTTATTTATCAATCTGAACATTCCTGTGCTTTCAGAATTTTGAGTTTCGACTTTCTCCGTTTATTGGAAAAACGAGTAGAAAACTGTACCCGCTTCTTAAAATTTTACGGTTTCTGTTTTCCGTCGAATTTTAATTGGAGACTTTATATATCGGCGCAAGTTGGAATCTAGTTTCAGAATATTTTTGGGAGCTAAGGAAATAAATTTCAGTCGGAGAATAAAGTTTAGCGATAATATTTGGAAACGGTTTTCGACGGACGTTTATTTGTGAGATTTTATGTTTTTGTGATTTCCGTCCGTTAGCGAGGTGCGACTCGCCGAGAGCAAACGCGAGAGCTGAGTAGCATAAAGTAGATATTTGTTCAAAAAAACAATCATGAGATTATTTTGATCCAAAGGCTAGGGTTTAGTCTTGCAAGTCTTACTTTGATCCAAGGGCTTAGATGGAGCAAGACCCTTTTAAATAGTAAGGAGGTTTAGCAATTTGGTCTTAGAAGCAAAAATCACAAAACACTTCTCTTCTTTCTCTCTTGGCCGTGAGCTTCTTCTTCCTCACCATACCTTCACCAAAATTTCATTACTTCACCAAATCTCTTGATTTTTAGCTTGTTGGATCATAGGGCTTGCAAGGAATCATCTCCTCTTAAGGTAACTAACCCTTCTCTTCCTTATTCTCCATGAAAAACCTCTTGAATTTTGAGTTGTATGATTATGTTCTTGAGAGAAAAATTTGAGAATTTAGTTTTAATTAGTTTTGGTTCCATAGAAGTGTTCTTGAGAGTTCCTTAGTATACTTTAGTGAAGCATGTAAGTGATTCTCATGGTGATTTCAAATTTCATAATTTTGTTGGTAAGGTTTTGAAGAAAATTCCTTAAAATGATCATATCTTTGAGTGTGTTGTATGATTTTGGTTTTTGAAGTTAGTTTTAAGCTTTGTGACAAAATGGATTGGTGAATATGAAATTTGTTTCGAAAAATAAGAAAAAAATTATTCTCGTGTTCTTGAGCGACTCGAAGAACACGATTTAGAAAAAAGTTTTTTTCGAGTTTCAAAAGGAGTCGGGTACACGATCGAATATTGTTACAAGCTAATGAATGTGGGCTAGGGTTTCAAATGAAAAAAAAAATGTGTGGGATTGCCCTTTTTGCCTCAAATGGCCGTGGCACCCAAATAGGGTTTGAGGAATCGAATTTCGAAAATTGTTTAGAGGCAAATAGCTTCCCATGATCATTGTTTAATTGTTTGATTGGTTATGGGATGTTTTGAAAAGAAAATGATCACATGCCTTAAGAAAAACCTTATTTGAGATTTCTCGAAATTTGCGATTCGACTCTATAATTTCTAAATCGTTTTGATAAGTGCTAGTTAGGTATTAAGGGGTATTACCATGCATTTAGAAGTGAAAAATTTTGTGTGGGAGGGTGCTTTTCAAAAAAATGGCCGTGGCCTTTTAGTGTTGAGGGAGAAGTTCCAAAAAATTTTCTAAGTCCACAATTGTGTGAAAATTGTGTATGTGTTGGATAGTCTTAGTTTTGAAGAAAAATGAGTATAGGAAAGGTTGTTAGGAAGAAAAAAATTGTGTAACTTGTAACGCAAGAAAACTTCGATTTTTCATAAAAATATTTTTAAAAAGTTTTAGTTGTGTTTCAAATGGTTTTGTTGTGTGTGAAACAAGTCCTTGAAGTGGAAAATCCAAAATGGTTTTAGTTTATGATTTGAAAACAAAATGATTTTCGTGTTATGAAAATAGTACAATTAACTTCGTGAATTTTTAAACACTATGAGAATGACCTGAAATCATTGAGGGACAGCTTTAGAAAGTACTTTAGACCCCTCTGGAGCTTTGAGAGCAAGTTTCGTTTCGATAGGATAAACGAGGAGTATTTTATTGATGTTACGCTACATACATTTTAGGTAGCGTGAATTGTAGATTTTCGCGAAAAAGAGTAACGGAAGCTTGCCGAGGTAAGGGCATCACTTTATTTCTGTCTTTTCACTGAGTTATAACATGTTTGTTGGTTATTTTCGGTGATGCGTGTTTGTGTGTTTGGCATGTATGTGTTATGTATTCTCGTGATGAGAAAGTGTTTACAATACGTGCGTTGTTTTACATATGATTGGAGATGTATGTATGAACATGTGGGTGAATACATATGATTGGAAATGTATGTATGTTTGTTGTGGTTTGTTACATATGATTGGATATGTATGTATGTTGTTATGTTTGGTTTACATATGCTAGAGAGGTATGTATTCATTGCATTAGTATACATGGGGAATCGTATGCTCATGCATTGTTAGTGCGTAGTGGCAGGAGTGGACTACGAGGTGTGGTTGCGGGAGTGGACCCACCTGATTCTTATAGGGTTGTGTTGAGTTCAATACATGGTTGCGGGAGTGGACCATGGGGTGTGATTGCGGGAGTGGATCCACCTTAATCCTTTGTGATTTTGTTGAGTCGATACATGGTTGCGGGAGTGGACCATGAGGTGTGATTGCGGGAGTGGATCCACCTTAACCTTGTGTTTTCGTTGGTGTTTTGGTAGGGGTTGGACCTACAGTGCCGGAACTCATGCATTGTGGTAGCTAGGGTTAGTACCACGCATTGTAGAAGTCTGCATTAGGCTTGGTGTGTACTATATATATAAACCCGTTGGTGGGAATTGCTTTGGTGGTTAAGAGCTTTCTCTTGTGTTCGTGGAATTATTGTTATGTGTACAATCTTTCGCACCGGTTATATATATACATACTATATATTTTGTGGTGACCCTTTCTTTCATTTGCGGGCTCATCCCACCCAGATGATGGGTTAGGTCGTGGTGACGACGGTGGCTGTTCCGGGTCCCAGTGAGATGTTGGAGCTTTAGCTTAGTTAGACTATGCGCCGGTGTGGGTTGTACACCGTGCTTTTTGGGTTTATGCTTAAGATTCTAACTTGTTTTGTTGCACTTGTACTTTGAGTACTTAGACTTGTGGATTGTAAATTATTCAGGTGAATACTTTGCGTCTCGGATGCACTATATATTATATATGGGTTCGTTTGTAAATTTAATGTCGGCTCACTGTAAAATATTTTATGCGCAACTTTGTTGTTTGTTTTAAAAAAAAAATAATGCCCCTTTTTAGGCTTTGAAAAACGGGGTGTTACAATAATCGTTATTTTGAGATTGTTATGAGTTATATGAATCAGTAGCATACTTTGTCCCATGTATAATTTATTTAATATATATGGTAGTTATTTTAAAATTATAACAAGTTCTATGAATCAGTAGTATAATTTATCCCACGTATGAATTATTTAATTAATATATATGATAGCTGTTTTGAAATTGTAATGTGATATTATATTTTATCTAGTGTATATTTCCCGTGTTAGTACATTATAATTTCATATTTACTTTTTTTTTTCAGTTTTATGAATCAATGACATATTTCCCGTATTAGTACATATTTCCTTTTTTAACAGTTTTAACAGTTTTATTTAATTAATATATATGATAACAGTTTTACTTACTATATATAATCGTTATTTTGAAATTGTTATGAGTTATATGAATCAATGACATATTTCTCATATTAGTACATTATAGTTGAATATTTCTCTTTTTATCAGTTTTATGAATCAATGTCATATTTCCCGTATTAGTACATTATAGTTAAATATTTCCCTTTTTATCAGATTTATGAATCAATGACATAATTTGTCTCATATATAATTTATTTAGTATATATGATAGCTATTTTGAAATTGTTATCAATTCTATGAGTCAGTAGCATAATTTGTCCCATTTATGATTTATTTAATATATATGATGATTATTATAGTTTATTATTTCCCATATTAATCGAACAATTATAAAATTTATGAATCATTGACATATTTCCCGTATTAGTACATTATAATAAATATTTCGCTTTTTATCAGTTTTATAAATCAATGACATATTTCCCGTATTAGGACATATTTCCCTTCGAGCTATTGATGTTAAAAAATGGCATATAGTTACACATAATTTGTGCCACTATTTTTTTTTACTAAACCCAATAACATTTCCCCCTTTATAAATATGTACTAACAACTAACATTTGTGTATTAAAAAAATCGACTATAGTTAAATGTCTTTCGTACTAATACATTATAGTTAAATGTTTCCCGTAATTTTCTTATAAAAGAAAACACAAAGTTTCATGTAATTTAAAAAAATTAGTAATAAATTAGTAAAGATGAAGTCTCGTTATTTTTTGAATCAGTAATAATTTTTTGGCCCAGTTCAAAGTAATTTAGTTCAGTTACTTAAATTTTGGACATCAAATATCCTCATTTTTGCCAAATGGCAGCATTTGGAGTAGGGGCATTTTGATTATTTCCAGGTACAACAAAATTCTTATATTGTATTGGATTAACTATACATTTATACATCTTAGAGGTATGATATGTAATCAAATCACAATTGATTTGTCGTAACGTTACGCCGATGTTTTTATAAGTTGCATTTTGCCAATTAATATTGAAAAAAAAATTGTTGAATATATATGAGAGTTATTTTACTAAATCTACTTTTTTTTTTTACTAAACCACTAACATTTCCCCCTTTTTTTTGATAAGGAAAGGAATTAAATTACTGAATCAACCGAGGAAAACTAACTCCTCTTACATCATCTTCTAAGGTTTCGTGTAGTTTAAAATTTTTATCACTTATTTAATACATTATAATTAAATATTTCCCTTATTTAAATCAGTAATATATTTCCCGTAGTATAGCAATTTTGTGGGCCAAACGAGTACAATAGAAAATAAAGTGATTTTAATATTTTTATCAACTATAAAAATTGTCATTTTCCTATAAATGTTTTATCAATAATGATTTGTAAATTAAATTTAAAAATTGTATCTGCGATAATATTGTCATCTCCCTGTGAATTATGAATTTTTATCATTAATAACTTTCAAAGTGATTTTAAGTTTTTTTTACCAACTATAAAACTTGTCATCTTCCCGTGGATGTTTTATGTTTTATATGTAAATAACTCATAAATTGATATTAAAACTTTTATCAGCGATAAAATTGTCAACTTATTTTTTGATAAAAATAAAATTGCAAATTTAAATAACTAAAAAGTTAGTACTCACAATAAAACTGTCGCCACTTATTTTTCATTGTTTTTCTCTTTGACCAAAATACTATCATATTAATTTAATTGAGTTATTAATAATTTAAAATTAACTAAATTGAAATTTAGTTTGAAGTCCATATAGGCTTTGGATTAATATTTTTTGGAGTCCGTATAACTTTCTCATTTCACTTCTCTTTTACTATTGCCATTTCTCTCACTTCAAAGTTACAAACTTCTCTCTCTTTTAACCTAATAAACACAAAAGCTCTCTTCCCTCACACAAACCCCAGCCGCCACCTATTGTTGTGGCGCCCCACCACTAATCAGTCTCAAATCTTCTTCTCTCATCGTTTACCTACTTTTCCTCCATTTAATTTTTCAAATTTGTGATGGTTATACTGGATCTCCACCATTTCCCAGTATCTATAATTCATCCATGGAGTTTAGCACCAAATTCATAATGTTTATCATGTAAGTTATCTATTAACATGTTTATTTTTCGATCTATACACCAACAACTGTGACTTCGTGTTGTTCTCCACTCCTCTACTTTCTCTAGGTCATGCATTAACAACAACAAATGAAAGTTAAGTTTGAGTCTTGTAAATTTTATACATATTTTTTCAAGATCTGAGCCCCAAATTCACACAAATATTTCCAAAATAAGTAGTCTGTATATATTTTTGTTATTTGTTTGTAATCTATTTTTGCCATTTTTTAGTTGCTGCATTTTTTCTGAATTTGGTTTGGTTGTTTTTGATAAATATATATTTTTATAATGTTATTTCTGTTTGAATTTTTGTATATTTTTAAACTGAACTAAAAAGAAATAAACATAAAAAATGTTATTTATCACAATATCAATTTATTTATTTTTTTAGTAGCTCATGATTTATTTTTGGTAAATTAAAAAAAAAAAAATAATTTTATGCTATACCGGTTACAATTCTCTCAATATTTTTTTTTGAAGTGAGAAAAATTCCATCTCCTCTAACAAACTAAATGAATGGTAGATTTGAAACAATTGATAGATTTGTTGAAGTCTTTTGTAGAATATCAACTAAAATTCCATCTTTTTTTATCCTGCTGCATCTTATACAATATACCTGAAAAATAAAAATTTGAAAATCAAAACTTTTGGAAGAAAGACGACAGATAAAGAAAATAAGTTCAAGAAAGACAACAAATAAACAGTAGTGAGAAACTCAACATCTAAAGCTCTCTTCTTTCCCTCTTTCTAGATTTGTTTATTTTGTACCTTTAAGATAATTAGTAGAGAAACTCTAGTTTTATTGAAATTTTTAGATCTAAAGTTTTTCTTTTTAACCAAAATCAAACTCTGGCTTTGTTTTCTCATCATTTAGCCAAAATTTAGTTTTTAGATCTAACTTTAGTTTTATTTCTATTTTTAGATCTAAAGTTTGATTTTTAACCAAAATCAAACTCCTTTATTTTTAGGTCTAATAATAATCATGTACTTGATAAAAACAATATTTCCATTTTTTTAATAAGAAAAGAGACAATGTTTATGCTTTATTTAACTTATTCGTGTTTTATGCAGGGCTAAGAATATCATTCAACCATCTTGCAAAATACATTTCTATTGATCAGAAAAGTGAAGATAAAGAATGGTGAAAAGATAAAATGAAGATAAAAAAAGTCATATTGAGAAGAAAAAGAATGAAGAGATGGATCTATATATATATATATCATATAATTTGAAATAAGTTAGGGGAGAGACATTACCTTTATTTAAAGAAAGTTTCTTCTTTGTTATAGTTTCTCTAACATCCAACATCTGCAAACAATATATATTAAAGGAAGATTAAATTTGAAGAACTTATGAAAAGAAATTAGATAATAGCTTACATAAAAAGAAATTTGAAGAACATAGTAGTTGCATCCTGAAAAGAAAAGAAAAAAATACAATGTTAAAATTAAGAAACTAACATTAGAGAATATTAAATTAGCATTATTAGTAGTAGTAAAAAGTGCAGAGAAAAATAGAGAGAAAGTGAGTGATAATAGAAAGAAGATGAATGAACAAAGAGAAGATAATATTGAATATAAAGTGAGAAAAAGAGGGAGATGGAATAAATTTGAAAATTGAAATTGCAAAAAGTACAAAAGGTGAAAAGAGCAATGATGAAAAATGGCTCCCATATGTTAGTCTTTGCTGTCAGAGCAAAAGAACCTCTTCCCAAAGCAAAAAAGGCTGTGAGACAAAAAGAAAGTACATAGATACCAACACATTAACTATTAACCAATGGATAAAAAGGTTGTGAGAAAGACACTTTTTGGAACGGCTCAGTTTGATCACAACCATGGCTCAATTGATAGTGACATATTATCTCACAAACATTTGTAAGTGGCTTGGTTACATCTTTATCTGGCTTGGTTCAAATTTTTTTTAGTTCAGTTATATAATATTTGGACATCATTTGTCCTCATTGATGGCAAGTGTAAGTCTTTTAAGTTCAGGGGTATTTTCATCTTTTCCAAATACTACAAAATTCTTATATTGTATTGGATATATTGTTTCTTTTATTAATAATCAAAGGCATTTTCTTTATTATGTTTTTAACGTACAAAATAATGAAGTCCCTAAAATAGAAAGTCTGTTTAATATTAAGTATGACTTAATCATGAGATTACATTAAACATAAAGACGCTATTCTTAAAGTATCCATAGTCAAGCTTTAAGGTTAAGAGGGATAACCTTAAAGCATAAAGACTATTATGAAGATAGGCTGATGATTATATCTCATGGATCATGGGATAAGGAGTTATCAAGTCTTGACATAGGTATAAGAAATATTAGGAGTAATATTTATACCCGATTGACCCGCTATGAGAGTACTACATGCAAAGTTATGCAAAGTGTCATAAGTTACTCTCATGGTGATAATGGTGTAAACCGCACTTAGACCTGAAACCACTTTGTACCCTAGATGTGGAGTCAAGTACTTTGTTGCTGATCTAACGTTGTCCGTAACAGGATAACCATAAAGGCAGTTGATGGGTACTTCACAAAGCATGCTGAGGGACAGTAGTGACCTAGATGGAATTTGCCAATCCTGCATAACAGGATAAATGTCATGGGCCCAATATTGAATTGGACAAAGATGACACCAAGTATGCTTTGTGTTCAATATAGACATAAAGGGCAAAGGGGTAATTATACACGCATATATTATCACTAAAGGTTATGTTCCAATCACATGTTAATTTCTCATAACTTGGGTAGCAATGATGTGTTGCTAGATACCGCTCATTGTTTATTATATTAAATAAAGGATTTAATATAATTGCCAACGTTATGGAAACCTACAAGGGTCACACACATAAGGACAGTCTAATATTGAGATAAAAAGGGAACACCGTAAGGTACGGTGTATGTGCAATGTGATAAGGGTATCACAGTAATTTAAATGAGCAAGAACACCATAGGTTATGGTGGGAGGGTGCGCACATGAGTAATATTACTCATGGGGGGCGCGCGCCCTAGTACATTGTTTCTTGTTGGGCTTTGCCCAATAAGAGATATCTTGGTGCCCAAGATAAAAGTTGTCTTAATGCACAAGACAAGAAATATCTATAAATAGAGACCTCTTGTCATAGCTCATCATTTCAGTTGTTGGTTAGTTGTTGTTGAACACACTAAAAAGCACAAGAATTATTTTAGAGTTAAAATAATTCTCTCTCTCTCTCTCTCTCTCTCAATATTCTTGCATAGCCTTCAAACATAAAGTACTAGCACTCTATTGAAGGTGACTGTTCGTGTGGACTAGTTAGAGGCGTCGGTGACTTTCATCAACGCTCGTGATCATCATCATTGTTCGTGATTTAAGGCTCTTCTCTACAAGAGGTAAAAACTCTAAAACACGAATCATGCTCATTCGTAAGGATCCAAACTAAGGAAAATTTTATATTCCGCTGCTTTTGAACGCTATTTTCCTTCATAAACAACGTGGTCATGTATAAGGAAATTTAAATTCAAAACAATTGAATTTCAAAGTAAGCAATAAAATCAATCATCGTAAAGTGGAACATGCATAACAATCCTTAATACAAAATTCATACCAAAAAAATTTGTACCTTTTGAGAGCCAAACAAAAATGAAAAGGGAAAAGCTTAAAAACTTTCAATCTTTCTATCAACAACTATATAATCACCGTCTTTCTTTCTTCATTTTATTATAGTCCTTGCATCTAAACAAAATATAGAATTGTCAAAAAAATAAAAAAATAAAAATAAAATATCGAGGATTGTACCCCAAAATCGTTGTCGTTGAATCCTATTGAAAATTGTTCCCTTTTCTTTCTTCATTTTCACTTCTCCCTATGTATCTCTTTTTTCTCTTTTGTTTATGATTTAAAATAAACTACGTTAAGGTAAAAAAATGACGAAAAGAAAATAGAAATGAATATGAATATTGTTGAAGAAATATGAAAAAGATGTGTAGGATAAAAGAACGGAAGAAATGATAGAAAATGGTAGTGTGTAGTTGGTTTTGGAAGTTAAAAAATGAATAGAAAATGGTAGTATGTAGTTGGTTTTGGAAGTTAAAAAAGATTGGTTAAAATAATTAAAAAAACTGCTAAGGGTAGTGTTGTCATTATGAAAAGTCCACACCATAAAAAAATTGAGTCCTCTTTATCTATAGTTATAGATTATAATGTTTTCCACAATGAAATAAAGAGAAAATAATCACAAGAAAATTAAAGAAAATCAGCACAATTTGCGTCATCACGTATGTCCGGTATTTTGATCATATCTGGAGTTTCGTAACTCGGAATGACGCGTGACTTGCGGCAAATGAAATCTAAGATCAAGAGCTACAACTTTCATGAAGACAAGAAATGCATATGCCTCTGCCATTTGCGCCAGGCGCGGGCACGCAACCTAGTTCTATAAATTGGAATTTTTGCCACAATTTAGTTGACAGAATTTGACGGCGAGAAAAATACTTTTCAGAGGCGAATCCAGAGGTGTTCGAGCAAGATTTCTTGTGTGGAAACACATCAATTCCTTACTTGTAATGAATTCTTTAACTCTATTTTATGTTATTAATTTAGTTATGAGTAGCTAAACTTCTTTGATTGGATCCATGGGGATTCTAATTGTTATTATTCTTGAACCATGTGGTCTCATATGACATGTTAATGAATTACGAAGTTAGTTTCAGTTAATTATCCCTTGTTCTTAATGCTTTACAGAAATTGATCACTTTTGTCATGATTCCAGTTATTTGTTTACTATGAGAATAGGAATAAATCATCGATCTAGGGATAGTTATTCAATTAACCGTTGTTTAAGAGATTTCGAATTGTTAATTGAGAATTCTAGGGTTAAAGTGCCAAAACCTCAATTGATCATGAATAACCTAAGAGATTAGGGAGTTATGATCAAGGGAGAGGATTATGTACCAAGAGATTGGGCATAGTTACTTTTTTTAATCGAATCGTGAAACTAAATTTGTAAACCTTGTTAACATGCATGAACTACCAAGATAATAATAATTAGATGAACCAAAAGGATGCAATTGCCTTCTCTTTCTGAGTTAAATCTTATTTTCTTGCCGTATTTTCTTCAAAAACCTAATTCTACAAAATTTCCCCTTTTTATTTATGCAAATTAAATTACGTATGATTTCACAATTACTTTCGTTTGATTCGGAACAATCCCTGCGGATACGATAATATTTATACTTACTTTGATACTTCATCAAATGGCGCCGTAGCCAGTGATTGTTGATTGAATTAACAAGGTAATTGGATCGTACATATTTTATTTTACTTGATTTATTTATTTTCTGTTGTTAATATTCCTAAAAAAAATAAATAAAATATATTTTATTTCTTTTAGTTTGATTCTATTAGAATTTATTTAGGATCTTTAGTTATATTGTGTTTATTTATTTAGAAAATTTGTTTTATTTAAAATATTGATTTGGTAATATTTTTATTTTATTTTTTTTTGGTAGAGATTTGGTAAGATTTTATTAGATTCTTTCTTAAAAAAAAAAAATTAGAAAAGAAAAAATTTGTTCTCTTCATGTCTTTTTCATTGTGCTTTGCTACAAAAAAATTTCTCCAAGTTTGGTAGCAATGGATTCAAAATGGATTGATAATAGATTGCTTGATTGCGAAGGAATTGCTATTATTTGTTATTATCTCTCTCGACTATCTGATCAGCAAAAATGGGTGAATAGTCGACTAAAGTTATTGAAAGAGAGATGTGGATTTTGTGGAGCGAATCATCACAATGACTATTGTGAGCAATTTTGTTTAAAGAAAGAAAAGCCTGAAGTGATCAACATCGTTTAAAGAATGAGTAATCTTGTTAAAAAGGGCAAATGTGTGTGAAAAGTTTGTTGAGAGTGAGATAGAACATTGTGCTATTGTGGTAGACGAAGAAGATTTGAAAAACAAGATTAATGGCATGAGAAGAGTGAACCATTTTGATATCTATGTGACATTTGAGTCTCAACCAATGAAGCTTAAAGAGAGAAACCATTTGCCAAATAAGCATCAATCTTCTCCAAGGTGGGAAATCCCATATTCCGAAGCTTTAGTGATTGGAGCATGGGAGCACTTGATTCTTTATACGAAGTTCATGGATTTCTTACCAAAAAAGCGGAAGAAGAAGGATGACATGTTTTTTCTAACATATATGCCACCCTAACAGTGGTTGAGGCGTCAAGCTAATGACGTTAAACAAGCGCGTGACCTTTTAGGTCATGGACCGTCAAGCTATTGACATTAAACAAGCGCTGCTTGGGAGGCAACCCAAAGTTTTTATTTACTGATTCATTCTTTTAGTGTGCCTTGTTTGTGTTTGCAGGTTAAGTAAAGGAGTAGAGTCGAGACAGTTGGATGAGTCGGAGAGATGAGCCCAAGACTTTGAGGCCTATCAACAACGGGAGCATTCCTATGAGGCAGACTTTGGCCTCGGAGAGAGACGGGATGAGAGCCGATCTTCTCATCAGTGACTCTACAGTTGGTAATTGCCTAATCCTTTGAACTTGGATTTTATTTTGTTTTTTTCTGAATGCCTATGTCTGTTTGAAAACTTGTGCTACTATTGATATTGGTTTGTTTAAAAAGATATGAGGTTTGTTAGGTTAGCATTTCTTTTACTACATAGATTTTTTATTCCCTTATTGGTTGCTTGTTATGTTTGAATTCTATTAGAAAAGCTGAGGAAAATTCTCAAATATTGACCACTCGATAATTCGGCCAAGCCGTGAGATTTCGAGCCCAAACACTTAAAATTTTTCTTGTTATGAGAGATTCCACCGCTTAGCTAATTCTCTAGAACTTGCTTATGTTCTCTTTCTTGATTGATCGTTATAAATATCACACTGAGGCAAGTTGTTTGTACCTTAAGCCCTTTTAAAGCCACCCTGCTTGTATAATAAATCCTTTGTTAACCCCTTTGAGCCGAAAGAAAAATGTTGTTGCTTGCTGAACCATAATTTTCAAATGAAAGAACAAAAAAAGATGATTTTCTTGGAGTTCAGACACTTAAATTGAGCACATGGCTCATCACTAAGTTTGGGGTTGCTCTTGGTATTTGCAACCGAATAAGTTTGGGGTGGGGTACTAGCGAACTGAAAAAAGAAAAAAAAATGATGAACGAATGAGAAGAAAAAATATAGATATTATATAAAGAAAGAGGTATCTCATACACATCTCAAAAAAATTGTGATCGAAAAAAATCTTATTGAGTTCTCTAGTATAAACCGCTAAAGTGTAAAGGGGGAAAAATAAATATAAATATATATATATATTGTAACATCCCCGAATTAATTAATAGAAGAATATTAATTAATAAAGTATTATAAAGGCATTAGTTGAGAAACACAATTGCTTTTGTGTTTAAGTGAAAGGACAAAGTTGGAATTTTAAGTTTATGCATGTGGTGACACTATATAGGCCAAACCTAGCCATTACCATCTCATAAAATCACAAGTACTGAAATTAAACTCAGTAACTCTCTTGTCTCTCTTCTCCCACGCCTTCTTTCCACCCAACACCAACATCATCAAATTGTTACCTAATTTCTCATGCAAGACCAGCAGCTACCTCACTCCTTCTTCCTTGCCTCATGATTTTGGTTTTCAAAACAACACTTCATCTCCAATCTCTTGCAATTTCTCAAATTTCAAGACCATGCATGTGTGGAGTGCTATCCATGATTCAAGCTTTGAGGTGCTAGAGAATTAAAGAACTACGGATTTATGAGTGGGCTATGGTTCAGAATCTTGAGGTAAGAAACCCAACTTTCAAAACTCATAAAATTCCCCTTTTGATTCAATCACTCTAATCTTGACCCATACTTAAAATTGATCACTGCATGTGTATTTATCTCCTGAAATACGACTCTTAAAATAATTAATATAATGTCGAACAGAATGTTAATCACAGAAAATGATTAGGGTATAACTTAGTTATTCATTAGGCTTGTATGCTCCCCGGGTTTTGGGAAATATTGGTAGTAATAACTAATTTTAGTTTCAGTCAATTATGAGTGATTTTGTGATATCGCGCTATGGATTCCCAATGGGACAATACATTAGGATACGATATTGTGAGCTGCATGTCGTGACCGAATCGGTTGACGGATATGGCAGGCCTCTGAGACATGCTCACCTCAGAGTGTCCTTGTGTTTAAAATGAATAAGAGTTTACTAATTTGTGATACACCTTTATATTATTCTACTTACGTTATGTTAGTTATGTTAGTATGTTACGACTGATTTAGGTGCCCCGGTGTAGTCACCTCTAGGAGGGTAGTAGGACTCACTGAGGCTTAGTAGTCTCACCCCACTCCAAACCAATTTTTTTTTTAGGTAGACAGGTTAACTGGAGCAAGGACCAGGACGGAGCTGATGATTGGAGCTGAGCTTGATTCATCAGACTTGAAGACTTTAGTCTTCCTCTTTGTTTTAGTTTTATTCTGTTTATCTTAGAATCTTATTTGTTTCCGCTGTATTCTTTTTATTCATTAAGGAATGTTAGAACTTCTTGTAATTCAGTTGTTTAAACTCGTTATTTTATGTACTCAGATTCCAATATTTATGTCTTAACTAAATATTCTAGATATTTTAGTTGGGGCTTTATATATATATATATATATATATATATATATATATATATATAGGTGATCTTGAAATCTCCATGTTTTTCTGCTTACTATCCAAAAACATCCACCCTTAAACCTTAGCCCTATTATAACCCTCAAGTCCTCTAAAGGTGTGAATTTGTTTGTGTGTCGATCGATTGTAAAATGTTTGCAAGCCTATGGTTGAATAGCTATAACTGTGTCGATTGGGCGAATTGAACGAATAAACAGGAGAGAAAGTGAGGGAGTGAAGTGATTATGTTTGGTCAATGTTTGCAAAAGGTTTTTGTTATTCTAATAGTATTCAATATGCATGTGTATTCATAATAGGAATGATCATAGGAATGTTGATTATGATGTTTGACTTGACTGACTTTGCTGATGTGAATTAAACTGTTGTGATAGTGCCATGTTTTCCGATAGATACAAGTATTCCTTGAGGACAAGGAAAAGTTCAAGTTTGAGGTTGTGATGACTTCACGTCATTACCATGTTGCTAACCATATTCCAAGGCGTTTTAGGTAGCATTATAACGTATTCCACAATGAAATAAAGAGAAAACAACATTGTTACCAAAAAGCTTGAATCACAAGAAAATTGAAGAGAATCAGCACAATTTGAGTCATGACGTATGTCCGGTATTTTGATCGTAACTGGAGTTTCGTAACTCAGAATGACGCGCGACTTGCGGAAAATGAAAGCTAAGATCAAGAGCTACAACTTTCAGGAAGACAAGAAATTCATATGCCTCTGCCATTTGTGCCAGGCGCCGGCACGCAACATAGTTCTATAAATTGGAATTTTTGCCACAATTTGGTTGACAGAATTTGACGGCGAGAAAAATACTTTTCAGAGGCGAATCCAGAAGTGTTTAAGCAAGGTTTCTAGTGTGGAAACACATCAATTCCTTACTTGTAATGAATTCTTTAACTCTATTTTATGTTATTAATTTAGTAATGAGTAGCTAAACTTCTTTGATTGGATCTATGAGGATTCTAATTGTTATTATTCTTGTACCATGTGGTCTCATATGACATGTTAATGAATTACGAAGTTAGTTTCTGTTAATTATCCCATGTTCTTAATGCTTTACATAAATTGATCACTTGTGTCATGATTCCGGTTATTTGTTTACTATGAGAATAGGAATAAATCATCGATCTAGGGATACTTATTCAATTAACCGTTGTTTAAGAGATTTCGAATTGTTAATTGAGAATTCTAGGGTTAAAGTGCCAAAACCTCAATTGATCATGAATAACCTAAGAGATTAGGGAGTTCTGATCAAGGGAGAGGATTATGTACCAAGAGATTGGGCATAGTTACCTTTTTTAATCGAATCGTGAAACTAAATTTGTAAACCTTGTTAACATGCATGAACTACCAAGATAATAATAATTAGATGAACCAAAAGGATGCAATCGCCTTCTCTTTCTGAGTTAAATCTTATTTTCTTGCCGTATTTTCTTCAAAAACCTAATTCTACAAAATTTCCCCTTTTTATTTATGAAAATTAAATTACGTATGATTTCACAATTACTTTCGTTTGATTCGGAACAATCCCTGCGGATACAATAATATTTATACTTATTTTGATACTTCATCAAATGGCGCCGTTGCCGGTGTTTGTTGATTGAATTAACAAGGTAATTGGATCGTACGTATTTTATTTTACTTTATTTATTTCTTTTCTGTTTTTAATATTCCTAAAAAAAATAAAAAATTATATTTTATTTCTTTTAGTTTGATTCTATTAGAATTTATTTAGGATCTTTAGTTATATTGTGTTTATTTATTTAGAAGATTTGTTTTATTTAAAATATTGATTTGGTAAGATTTTTATTTTATTTTTTTGGGTAGAGATTTGGTAAGATTTTATTAGATTCTTTCTAAAAAAAAAAAAAAATTAGAAAAGAAAAAATTTGTTCTCTTCATGTCTTTTTCATTGTGCTTTGCTACAAAAAAATTTCTCCAAGTTTTGTAGCAATGGATTCAAAATGGATTGATAATAGATTGCTTGATTGCGAAGGAATTGCTATTATTTGTTATTATCTCTCTAGACTATCTGATCAGCAAAATGTGTGAATAGTCGACCAAAGTTATTGAAAGAGAGATGTGGATTTTGTGGAGCGAATCATCACAATGACTATTGTGAGCAATTTTGTTTAAAGAAAGAAAAGCCTGAAGTGATCAACATCGATTATAACTTTCAACTCAAAAAGATTTTGGATGAATTTTTGAGGTCAAATCAAATTGCATTTGATGGATTTGGAGTTGAATGTAGTAATCTTGTTAAAAAGGGCAAATGTGTGTGAAAAGTTGGATGAGAGTGAGATAGAACATTGTGCTATTGTGGTAGACGAAGAAGATTTGAAAAACAAGATTAATGGCATGAGAAGAGTGAACCATTTTGATATCTATGTGACATTTGAGTCTCAACCAATGAAGCTTAAAGAGAGAAACCATTTGCCAAATAAGCATCAATCTTCTCCAAGGTGGGAAATCCCATATTCCAAAGCTTTAGTGATTGGAGCATGGGAGCACTTGATTCTTTATACGAAGTTCATGGATTTCTTACCAAACAAGCGGAAGAAGAAGGATGACATGTTTTTTCTAACATATATGCCACCCTAACCGTGGTTGAGGCGTCAAGCTAATGACGTTAAACAAGCGCGTGACCTTTTAGGTCATGGACCGTCAAGCTATTAACGTTAAACAAGCGCTGCTTGGGAGGCAACCCAAAGTTTTTATTTACTGATTCATACTTTTAGTGTGCCTTGTTTGTGTTTGTAGGTTAAGTAAAGGAGTAGAGTCGAGACAGTTGGATGAGTCGGAGAGATGAGCCCAAGACTTTGAGGCCTATCAACAACGGGAGCATTCATATGAGGCAGACTTTGGCCTCGGAGAGAGACGGGATGAGAGCGGATCTTCTCATCAGTGACTCTACAGTTGGTAATTGCCTAATCCTTTGAACTTGGATTTTTTTTTTGTTTTTTCTGAATGCCTATGTCTGTTTGAAAACTTGTGCTACTATTGATATTGGTTTGTTTAAAAAGATATGAGGTCTGTTAGGTTAGCATTTCTTTTACTACATAGATTTTTTATTCCCTTATTGGTTGCTTGTTATGTTTGAATTCTATTAGAAAAGCTGAGGAAAATTCTCAAATATTGACCACTCGATAATTCGGCCAAGCCGTGAGATTTCGAGCCCAAACACTTAAAATTTTTCTTGTTATGAGAGATTCCACCGCTTAGCTAATTCTCTAGAACTTGCTTATGTTCTCTTTCTTGATTGATCATTATAAATATCACACTGAGGCAAGTTGTTTGTACCTTGAGCCCTTTTAAAGCCACCCTGCTTGTATAATAAATCCTTTGTTAACCCCTTTGAGCCGAAAGAAAAATGTTGTTGCTTGCTGAACCAAAATTTTCAAATGAAAGAACAATAAAAGATGATTTTCTTGGAGTTCAGACACTTAAATTGAGCACATGGCTCAACACTAAGTTTGGGGTTGCTCTTGGTATTTGCAACCGAATAAGTTTGGGGTGGGGTACAAGAAAAAAATGATGAATGAATGAAAAGAAAAAATATAGATATGATATAAAGAAAGAGGTATCTCATACACATCTCAAAAAAATTGTGATCGAAAAAAATCTTATTGAGTTCTCTAGTATAAACCGCAAAAGTGTAAAGGGGGAAAAAAATATATATATATATAGGTGATCTTGAAATCTCCATGTTTTTCTACTTACCATCCAAAAACATCCACCCTTCAACCTTAGCCCCATTATAACCCTCAAGTCCTCTAAAGGTGTGAATTTGTTTGTGTGTAGATCGATTGTAAAATGTTTGCAAGCCTATGGTTGAATAGCTATGACTGTGTCGATTGGGCGAATTGAACGAATAAACAGGAGAGAAAGTGAGGGAGTGAAGTGATTATGTTTGGTCAATGTTTGCAAACGGTTTTTGTTATTCTAATAGTATTCAATATGCATGTGTATTCATAATAGGAATGATCAAAGGAATGTTGATTATGATGTTTGACTTGACTGGCTTTGCTGATGTGAATTAAACTGTTGTGATAGTGCCATGTTTTTCGATAGATACAGGTATTCCTTGAGGAAAAGGAAAAGTTCAAGTTTGAGGTTGTGATGACTTCACGTCATTACCATGTTGCTAACCATATTCCAAGGCGTTTTAGGTAGCATTATAACGTTTTCCACAATGAAATAAAGAGAAAATAACATTGTTACAAGAAAACTTGAATCACAAGAAAATTGAAGAGAATCAGCACAATTTGAGTCATGACGTATGTCCGGTATTTTGATCATAACTGGAGTTTCGCAACTCGGAATCACGCGTGACTTGTGTAAAATGAAAGCTAAGACAAGAGCTACAACTTTCATGAAGACAAGAAATGCATATGCCTCTACCATTTGCGCCAGGCGCGGGCACGCAACCTAGTTCTATAAATTGGAATTTTTGCCACAATTTGGTTGACAGAATTTGACGGCGAGAAAAATACTTTTCAGAGGCGAATCCAGAGGTGTTTGAGCAAGGTTTCTAGTGTGGAAACACATCAATTCCTTACTTGTAATGAATTCTTTAACTCTATTTTATGTTATTAATTTAGTTATGAGTAGCTAAACTTCTTTGATTGGATCTATGAGGATTCTAATTGTTATTATTCTTGGATCTATGTGGTCTCATATGACATGTTAATGAATTACGAAGTTAGTTTCTGTTAATTATCCCTTGTTCTTAATGCTTTACATAAATTGATCACTTGTGTCATGATTCCGGTTATTTGTTTAATATGAGAATAGGAATAAATCATCGATCTAGGGATACTTATTCAATTAATCGTTGTTTAAGATATTTCGAATTGTTAATTGAGAATTCTAGGGTTAAAGTGCCAAAACCTTAATTGACCATGAATAACCTAAGAGATTAGGGAGTTATGATCAAGGGAGAGGACTATGTACCAAGAGATTGGGCATAGTTACTTTTGTTAATCGAATCGTGAAACTAAATTTGTAAACCTTGTTAACATGCATGAACTACCAAGATAATAATAATTAGATGAACCAAAAGGATGCAATCGCCTTCTCTTTCTGAGTTAAATCTTATTTTCTTGCCGTATTTTCTTCAAAAACCTAATTCTACAAAATTTCCCCTTTTATTTATGCAAATTAAATTACGTATGATTTCATAATTACTTTCGTTTGATTCGGAACAATCCCTGCGGATACGATAATATTTATACTTACTTTGATACTTCATCCAATGGCGCCGTTGCCGGTGATTGTTGATTGAATTAACAAGGTAATTGGATCATACGTATTTTATTTTACTTTATTTATTTATTTTCTGTTTTTAATATTCCTAAAAAAATAAAAAATTATATTTTATTTCTTTTAGTTTGATTCTATTAGAATTTATTTATGATCTTTAGTTATATTGTGTTTATTTATTTAGAAGATTTGTTTTATTTAAAATATTGATTTGGTAAGATTTTTATTTTATTTTTTTTGGTAGAGATTTGGTAAGATTTTATTAGATTCTTTCAAAAAAAAAATTTAGAAAAGAAAAAATTTATTCTCTTCATGTCTTTTTCATTGTGCTTTGCTACTAAAAAATTTCTCCAAGTTTTGTAGCAATGGATTCAAAATGGATTGATAATAGATTGCTTGATTGCGAAGGAATTGCTATTATTTGTTATTATCTCTCTCGACTATCTGATCAGCAAAAATGTGTGAATAGTCGACTAAAGTTATTGAAAGAGAGATGTGGATTTTGTGGAGCGAATCATCATAATGTCTATTGTGAGCAATTTTGTTTAAAGAAAGAAAAGCCTGAAGTGATCAACATCGATTATAACTTTCAACTCAAAAAGATTTTGGATGAATTTTTGACGTCAAATCAAGTTGCATTTGATGGATTTGGAGTTGAATGTAGTAATCTTGTTAAAAAGGGCAAATGTGTGTGAAAAGTTGGTTGAGAGTGAGATAGAACGTTGTGCTATTGTGGTAGACGAAGAAGATTTGAAAAACAAGATTAATGGCATGAGAAGAGTGAACCATTTTGATATCTATGTGACATTTGAGTCTCAACCAATGAAGCTTAAAGAGAGAAACCATTTGCCAAATAAGCATCAATCTTCTCCAAGGTGGGAAATCCCATATTCCAAAGCTTTAGTGATTGGAGCATGGGAGCACTTGATTCTTTATACGAAGTTCATGGATTTCTTACCAAACAAGCGGAAGAAGAAGGATGACATGTTTTTTCTAACATATATGCCACCCTAACAGTGGTTGAGGCGTCAAGCTAATGACGTTAAACATGCGCCTGACCTTTTAGGTCATGGACCGTCAAGCTATTGACGTTAAACAAGCGCTGCTTTGGAGGCAATCCAAAGTTTTTATTTACTGATTCATACTTTTAGTGTGCCTTGTTTGTGTTTGCAGGTTAAGTAAAGGAGTAGAGTCGAGACAGTTGGATGAGTCGGAGAGATGAGCCCAAGACTTTGAGGCCTATCAACAACGGGAGCATTCCTATGTGGCAGACTTTGGCCTCGGAGAGAGACGAGATGAGTGCGGATCTTCTCATCAGTGACTCTACAGTTGGTAATTGCTTAATCCTTTGAACTTTGATTTTATTTTGTTTTTTCTGAATGCCTATGTCTGTTTGAAAACTTGTGCTACTATTGATATTGGTTTCTTTAAAAAGATATGAGGTCTGTTAGGTTAGCATTTCTTTTACTACTGTTTACTGTGAAATTTGGTAAACAACGCTAGTTTGATTATTACAAGAGAGATCAACTAGTAAATCTCGGGACATAGTGCTTTTGTTTATATTTTCAAAGTAAATGATATTCATTATTGTTCTTATGTTGATAAAGTGTTACTTTTTATGTTTTAATAACTTGAAATGCAAGAAAGAATGTTTATTCAATTGAATAAACAGAATGGGAGAAAAGAGTCGAAGTAAAGATTAAACAAGATGAAGATTGAAATACTGTAAATTTGCATTCAAATGTAAATGTTTACAGAGAAATAAATGGTACACATTGCATACATTTTTCCTTTCGAACTCGTTTCTCTCGTTAGCATGGGTACTTTGAGTTTTATCAGGATTTCTGTATAATGATTGTGACCCCTTTTTCGATCACATAACTAGGCTATTTATAGACACTAATTCCTAACTGCTACTAACGCCTAAATAACTACAGAGAGGACGCGTGTCTTGACACGTATTTTGAATTTGAATCCTTTCTTATCTTCTGAGTTAGCCGTTGTTTCCATCGAAGTCGAAGTGCCAACGCTTTTCCTTGGATATTTTGCTAAGTCCATAAGTTACTTTTGCTCACTAGGCGCTTCGACCCTACTGACGCTTCGACCAAATCGAAAGGATCCTGAAAGAAAGAAAATACGCATTTAAATGCAACGTTCCATAACAGAACATTTATTACATGTTCATGCATGATTAATCATTAAACTCATTGGCCCTAAAAACCAAACATATTTAATATTTAATGATTATCAAAATAATTATATTATTAAACATAATTATTTTATGCATGCATTTAGAACATATTTTTACTTAGTAAAAATATGGGCTAACAAATTGCCCCCAAATGCCTGTTTCGATCGAGTGGTCGAACGGGAAAGGAAAAGGAATTTTATACCCACGTGCTTGACACTATTACCAATGACGGCGCTTATGTCACGTTCAGAAGTAACTGTCACCTTGATACCCACAATCCATCATTGTTCCTAGGTTTTAGCATAGTGGATGACGTGGCACACGCAGAAGTTGAAGAGAAATTATTTGAATTTCTTTTTGATTTATTTTCTGGAGACAAACACGTTCCCCTATAAATAGTAGGAAACGAACAAAGGAACACTTTTTACCAACTTCCAAGTTTCAAAGCTTTCTTACGAACCCACTGTTCATCTTCTTCTTTTCTGCAAATTAAACTCTGATCTTCAATCATCTTGCAATTCTAAACCGTACAAGTGATTCATCTTCAAATTCCGCATCGATTCATCTTTGTTTCAACTTAAACAAAACAGTTTCTACAAATTTCTTCACGAAACCCTTTCAGTTCTTGATTTTCGGTGTACTGTTCATCAATGGCGTCCAACTTGGATTTCGATGTACCCACTGCTGGCAAATGGAAGGATCTTCGCGTCCTTGAAGATGGAGAAGAAGTAGTTCCAGAACCTTCTGGAACTGAGGCTGAAAGGAAGATCTGGAACACTCAGCTTATGATTCCATTTTCTATCAAGAAGCATGATTACGCTTTCTGTGGACCTTATCCCACACGTGCTGAGGTTATATCAAAAGAGGTAAGTGATATCTTCTCTTTGCATGTAACCTGTGGCCCTAGAATCTTTAGCTCTACTCCCTACAACTTTGGGTATTTGAAGAATGCCCTTAAGATTTTTAGAGCTGCCCCCTATACTGCGCACAAGGATTACAATCCCTGGTTAGATAGGGTCGAAAAGGACTTTAAGGATTCTTGGAAAAGCTATGGTATTTACGAGCTTATCCAATTTAGTCGAACCGGTCCTAAGTACAAACCAGAGCTGCTAGTGGCTGCCTTACACTTCTATGAAAAGTCCACAAACACTTTTCAGTTCAAGTGTGGCATGTTAACCCCTACCTTATTAGATGTAGCTGCTATCACAGGCCTTAGGCCTATTGGTGATCACTTCGATCCAACCAAAACTGGGGATAAGGTCGAAGTTAATTTTCAAGAAGCTACATTCTCTAAGTACATAGCAGAGCAGATGGGTAAAGAAGGAGAGGAAGTGTCAACTGAGGAGCATGTGGCCTTCTTAACATTGTGGTTATCCCACTTCGTCTTTTGCTCGAAATCCCTTCAGGTAGCGCGTATGTACATTCCCATAGCACAACAGATTAATGAGGGTAGACTTTTTAGCTTAGGGCGCTTATTATTAGCCTGTCTGTATGAAGCAATGGGGAATGCTAGTGATGCAATCAAGGCTTCCAAGGATGGATCAAAGGTTTCGATTGCTGGACCTATGTGGCTGTTACAACTTTGGCTGAATGCCACATTTGAGACGGAATTGGGGTTGATAGTGCCTTCTGACTATCAACAAGAGGTAGATGAAAGGGAGATCGAAGGGCAGAGGTTGGTTCGATTAGCCCCTAGATCTTTGGACCAGGATACTAGCAGACTCTTCATGAAGCATATGAAGATGTTTTTGAATTTTGACAAGTTTCTTCCACGCCATGCTCCCTTTGTGGAGCGCAAGTATGGGGCCGCGTGGTTCATTGAAGATTTCCCTGCGTTCAACCCAGATAATAAAGATGAAGTAAACGAGGTTTGGAGAGCCTATTTAGAGCAAACTGTACTCTCCTGTAGGATTGGTTCGAACGCAAACCAGTATGGGCTTGTAGGATATCTGCCCAACTGTGTGGCTAGGCAATTTGGTATGTCCCAAATTAGGCCAAAGTCCCTTTTTGAAAATCTGGATAGAATGGTGTTGGGCACTGGAGTGACTGAAAAGACTTATAAGAAATATATGAGGATGCTGGAGAATTATGAATTTAATTTCAAACCTTTCGAGTACAAGCCTTCTTTCTACTGCACTGATGGCTTCTGCAAATGGTGGAGTGACCATTACACCAAGCATTCAATAGGCAAGGCTGATCAATTGCTAGGGATGGTCGAGAGTGGCTTCATAGTGCCATCTCTTGGAAAGGAAATAAACGTCTCAGGTCGAGGTAAACACCTAAACTCTTATAGTTTTATTTATCTTACAAGATTTATTCCCTCAAACCTTTTGATATTTATTAATACAACATTTTGCAGGCAAAGGCATAAAGAAAGATGGTGGATCTTCAAAGACTTCGACTGAAGTGAAGAAACCCACTGGGGTGAAGATTAAATCAGAGGTCGAAACCTCTAAGGCAAAGGTAACTTAGCCTTAAAAATTTTACTTATTTTCTCTCCTCCTGTTTAAACATATGTTTTAACTTTGACCATTTATGTCCTTAGAAGGGAAAAGGTAAGAGCAGCACAGAGACGGTGTCTGCTAGCTCGAAGAAGGCTAAGAACACAGTGGTATTAGATGAGGAGGTAAAAATCAAACTTTCCATCAAATACTTTAACTTTTGTCATAGTAATATATTTTGAAACAAAATCTTGACATTATTTACTTTCATCATTTCAGGATGAAGAAGAACAGGAGGTCCCTTTGATTAAGAAGAGAAAACAACCATCAACTTCGACTTCACAACCTAGTGAAGGGAAAACAACAACTGTACCAGAAGTCGAAGAAAATGAAGCTGCACAAGCCAAGAAACAGAAAAAAGTTGAAGAACCTAAACCTCAACAAGCCCCAATGGAGGATCAAGGGGGTGAAAGAAGGGCGAAGAAAAAGCATGGAGAGAAAAAGGCTACACTAGCTGTGAAAGTGAAGTCAACAGCCAGGAAACCTAAGGTCCATAGGGTTTTGAAGATCCGCACCTCAAGTGAGTGTGGTGGTAATCCATCTCCTCAAAAGGACGCTGGGAAGGAGAATGTGGTCGACCAAGACCATCCTACCAACACTGAAGAAGAAGGGGTTGATAAACCACAAGGTAATCCTATACCTCATTCAGAGACTTTGGTTAATGATGAACAAGTCACTGATGGGGGTAATGAAGGTAATGCACAACCAGGCAATGATGCCCCCAATGCTGAGAAGGGTAGCAGTACCAACACTGGCCCCGAGGTCGACGGAAAAGAGGTAAAACTCAATTAACTCTCAACCTTAGATTTTATATTCACATTCGACCTTAACTAACTTTTCTCTTATGTTTGCAGGATCAATTGAAAGAGGGTCTTGTTGAAAAAGATAGGCAGCCAATCTGTGAGGAGGTGCCAACAGAGAACAAGGAAAATGATGACAATCAAGATTCCTTGAAGGCCAGCATGGGGATAACTGACAATCAAGCATCAACCAATACTTTGTGCATCAAATATTCAATGCCTAGTATGTCTACAAACTCAGGCCAGGCAAGCTCGAACCAAGAATCTCAACATGACTCTGATGCAATTCCTGAAGCTGAGGTTGGGGGTTCAGGGATCATATCTGTCTCTTCGACCTCGAGACTTTCTGCAAGCTTGGGCGTACAAGAAGAAGAATTTACCAATATGCAGAAGTCTGATCCTGCTGGTACCCTTAAACTTCTACTCTCGAGAAAAGCAAATCAAGGAAACGCCTCGAGTGAGCACACGACCACTGACTCAGCGCCTTCCAACTCTGAAATCGACTCGATGGTGCGCCAAGACTCTCTGTTGCTGAAACTTACAACTACCTTCGTCCAAAGGGATGTGCTGAAGCAAATTGAAGAACAACCAGCATGTGCTTATATCCACTTGGCTTTCCTGAAGAAGCTTCACAATCCTAGGACTGATGAGGAAACCCTTGGCAAAGTCATACAACTTAGTTCAATTGTGGACCAATATGCCAAGGCAGTGCAGAAGAGGATTGATAATAACACAAGACTTGCCACACAGCAACAAGCTCAAACCATGTTCTTTGAGAAGGCCTAGAAAGCTCAAGCTGAAGTGGAAAGATTGTCCTCTCAACTGGTCGAAGGAAATTCAGAGCTAAAAGAATGTGATGACAAGGTTGCCCATTACAAGGAACAAATCAAACTCTCAGAGGAGCAGATTGTTAGTTACAGGCGCAAGATCATTGAAGAAGAAACTAAGAGAGCTCAAATTGAGAAGGAGGCCAAAGCTTCGACCCAAGAGCAGATTGATGCACATGGCAGGGAAGGGCTTCAAGCTTTTGGCTCAGCAGAGGTGGTTGGTGAAGAGATTAAATCCTTGGAGAGTTCAAACTTGGTAGTCGAAAAGGAAATGGCAACCCTCAAGAAGATTTATGCTGACTGCACCAAGAATTTATAATTCTTTTAGTTTATTTTCTTTATTGTCCTTTCGACCAATTTTTTAGATCTTGTAACCCTTAAACAAAGTCCATGTTTTATGGCAATTTACAATTTACCATTTTTGCTTTATATGTTCAAGTATTATTCTGTGCTTATTTTTACTTCGAGTAGAGTAGGCTTATATTTTTTCAAATACTTTCCATTAATACCCAAAGTACGTTTTTCAGGAGTTAACTCCTCAATTTCATATGCACCATTAGAATAAACTTGAACAATTTTGAATGGTCCTTCCCAATTTGGGGACCATTTGCCTAAGATTCTATCTTTTTTATCCATAGGCAAAATAACTTTCCAAACTAATTCTCCTATGTTAAAGGACTTAGACTTAACCCTTTTGTTATATGCTTTAGCAACTCTTTCTTTTTGTTTAGTTAAAACTTCTAAAGCACTAAGCCTTTCTTCATCTAAATCAACTAACTCATCTGACATCATTTGATAATAATGGTCTAGAGGTATTTCCATTTGTTTTTGTACCCTTGCTGATTGCAAATGTATTTCGACTGGTAATACTGCATCATGACCATAAGTTAGTCGAAATGGGGTGGTGTTAGTTGACTCTTTAGGAGAATTTCTGCAAGCCCATAACACTTGGTCTAAGGTTTTATGCCAATTTCTTGGCTTTTGGGCTATATGTTTCTTTATCAAATTAATAATAATTTTATTAGCTGCTTCGACCTGACCATTTGCTTGTGCATAATATGGTGTTGAAGTTAGCAGTCTAAAGCCACTTTCTTGGGCAAATTCCTGCATCTTTTGTCCAGTAAAAACTGAACCTTGATCAGTAGTGATTGTTTCAGGAATTCCAAACCTATAGATTATGTAATTTTGTATGAAATTAATTACTGCCTCTTGATCAACATTTGGTAAAGGGATTGCCTCTATCCATTTTGTGAAATAATCTATTCCAACTAAGATATAACGTTGATTTTTAGATGAAGCAGGCTTAATTTCACCAATGAGGTCTAGAGCCCAACCCCTAAAGGGCCATGGTTTTACTATCGAGTGCAGTTCACTAGCAGGCACATGCTGGATGCCTGAATGCCTTTGGCATTCTTGACAACCCTTAGCAAATTCTATACAATCTTTCAACATAGAGGGCCAATACAAACCTTGTCGAAACAAGAGCCATTTCATCTTATGTTCTGCTTGATGAGAACCACAAGTACCACTATGAACATCAGAGATTGCTATATATGCTTCTGCTTCATTAAGGCATTTTAACAAGATTCCTTCAGAAGTCTTTTTGAAAAGATCATTTTCAAAAATTATATAGCTTAAAGCCCTATATTTTACCTTTCGATCCACATTTCCTGTTGGATTCTTAAGGTAATCTACTATAGGTTTTCTCCAATCATTATCTGACAAATTGTCAATGGCAAAAATTTGAAAATTTTCTAGGGGATTTTTTATTTCACCATTTATTTGTGGTATAGTGTCTGCCCCCACAAGTTTTGGTATTGACAATTGTGCAGATATTGGTTCTTGTAAAACCATTTTTTCTTTTATTTCGATTAATTGTGTCAACTTTTCTTTTGACATTTTATATCCTGAAGCAATTTGAGCCAAGTCATTTGCTTCTTGATTATCTAATCGAGGTACATGTTCAATGTCTACGTGATCGAAACAATCTAACAAAGAACTAGCTATAGAAAAATATTTTGCCAAATGCTCTTTCACACATTTATATTCTTGCGTTAATTGTTTCAATACTAATTCAGAATCACCTCTTATTTTAATGTTCTTTGCCCCCAAGTCTTTTAAAATTTCTAACCCTGTAATTAAAGCTTCATACTCGGCTTCGTTATTAGAGCAAAGTCCATTTATTTTGTACTTGAACTTAGTTGGAACTTGAGTAGGAGATATAATCAATATTCCAATTCCTGTTCCATATTTATGTTTGGACCCATCAAAATAAAGAATCCATGGTTGAATATCCACATAATCCTGTGGCATTTCGACCAAAGAATGATCTACTATAAAATCAGCCACAATTTGGCCCTTGACAGCCTTTAAAGGTTTATAAGTCAGTGAATATTCAGTCAATGCTAATGCCCATTTCCCAATTCTACTATGCAATATAGGTTTAATTAACATATGCTTAATAACATCAAAGTGGGAATAGACATAAACATCAACAGACTTTATATAATGCTTAAGTTTTGTACAAGAGAAATACAAACAAAGACAAAGTTTTTCTATGGCAGTATATCTAGTTTCTGCATCATTTAAAACTCTACTAAGGTAATAAACTGCATTTTCTATGCCATTATCATCCTCTTGAGCTAACATGCTTCCTATCGTCTTATCAGACGTAGCAATATACAACTTCATAGCTTTATTCCTACTAGGAGGCATTAGAACTGGAGGCTTTATTAAGTATTCTTTGATGTCATCAAAAGCCTTTTGATGCTCTTGGTTCCATTTGAATGGATCATTTTTCTTGAGTCGAAGTAGTGGTGAGAAAGCTTGAGCCTTTCCACTTAGATTCGAAATGAATCTTCTCAAGAAGTTGATTTTTCCTAGCAGAGATTGAAGTTGTTTTTTGGTCGAAGGAGGCTTGGTCTCTAAGATAGCCTTTGTCTTGTTTTGGTTTATTTCAATGCCTTTTTTATGCACCACAAAACCAAGGAAATCTCCTGCATGCACACAGAAAGCACATTTTAATGGATTCATTTTTAATTCATGTTCCCTCATTCTTTTAAAAGATTGCCTAAGATATAACAAATGGCTATCTTCAGAAGAGGATTTAATGATGATATCATCAATGTAAACTTGCATGAATGTATCTATAAAATCATGAAACATGGAATTCATTGCCCTTTGATAAGTGGCACCAGCATTTTTTAAGCCAAAAGGCATAACAACCCACTCATAAGTGCCTAAAGCACCAGGGCATCTAAATGCTGTTTTAGATACATCTTCCTCAGCAATGAATATCTGGTTATAACCAGAATAACCATCTAACATGCTCAAAAACTCGAAACCTGCTGCCGAGTCTACTAACATTTCTGCCACAGGCATGGCATACTCATCTTTAGGTGTAGCATTATTTAAGTCCCTAAAATCTATACATACCCTAACTGTACCATTCTTTTTAATAACAGGAACTATATTTGCTAACCATTCTACATACCTGGCAGTTCTGATGAATTTACTCTTCAGCAGCCTTTCGATCTCTTCTTTGATTTTGGACATGATATCTGGTGCAAACCTTCTTGGCAATTGTTTTACTGGTTTTTTACCTGCCTTGATCGGTAGCTTGAGCTCGACCATTTCTCTACTGAGTCCAGGCATTTCATTATAATCCCAAGCAAAACAATCACTAAATTCCTTGAGAAGTAGTACCAATTTCCTTTTTAAGTCAGGACTAATACTGGCACTAATGTAAGTTGGCCTTTTTGCTGAGCCATCTCCAATGTTAATTTCCTCCAAAGGGTCTTGAGCCTGCATCTTAGGAGTTTCATTAAGTGGATCTCTTTCGAACCCTAAAGGTTCTTCATCATAGATGCAGTCGAGCCTTTGTGCTTGTGGCATAGAAATGCCATCGCTTTCGACCTTGGCTTCTGTAGCCATATTTTGATGAACATCAGCTTCCAAAGCCGTATTTAACTTAGTTTCGGCCATATAAGCCGTAATCCTGGCCCATGCGCTGGACTCAGTCATCATAATCTTCGTAAACATTCCACCCAGATGGTGGTATAACTCCATCTTCCGAGGACACAGCATCTATTTCCTCTCTTTCCCCTTTCCCATATGAAGCCCTAGGTTGGGTGGAGTTTGACAGAATGTATCACATTATCAGAAGGTGTGAAAGCATTCTCTCTATCATAACATGGCGCTATGTTCGCCAAATTTTTGTCAAAGGTTTGTTGATTTATGGTATCAACCTCTGACATATAGAAACTCTGAGCAGCTTCTATATTTTCCACGCAGCCATCTTCCCTCCAAAGCATCAACTTCTGGTGAAGGGTTGAAGGAACAGCTCCTACTCCATGAATCCACTCTCGCCCCAATAGTAAGTTGAAGTTCGCCTTGGATTCGACCACTAGGAATAGAGTTGGTCGAACTATGCTGCCCACAGCAACATCCACTTGAATTGCCCCCCTTGAATGTCCTGTTTTGCCTTCATAATTTGACAAAACAATGTTATGGGCTGGCAAATCACAGTCATATTTGCCAATCTTGGGTAACATAGATAGAGGCATTAGATTAACAGCAGCCCCTCCATCTATCAGCACCTTGTTAACTCCAACTCATTTAACCTTTGCTCTGATGAAGAGGGGTTTAAGATGGTTTTTCATGCCTAAGTCTGGCCTTTCGAATGTAGCCTGTTGCTCCTCGATGCAGCCATTGTTCATGACATAGTAGCAAATTGGCTTAGGATCAGCCATTTCTAACTGGTCGAAATCAGTTTCGAGCTTAGTTATCTCTGTTTGCACATCATATTCTGATGGTAATATGGAAACCACGCATATTACGTCGAAATCTGGCTCAGAGTCCAGCAGATCATCATCTTCCATCTTGTTTTCGTCCATAGGAGGAAGGATCCTTTCTTTTGCTGGTCTTCTCGCCACTTCTTTATATTGGCCTGTTTGGAGATTAGTTGCAGCCAATTTCTTTTGGCGTTGGAATCTACGCCATTGAGTTCTTGTCATTGGATGTTTACCTTTATAATTATTCTTGTAAGAATACTTGTTAGCATCCTCTGAGTAGCTTAGTTTGGTGCCACTCGAGCCACCAACTTCCATTGCACCCTTGTTGAACTTTATGGTTCCTTGGTGGATCCAGCGTTCTACAGGAATCGAACCCGAAGGAAGGAAAGTGGGCCTTCGATCTATCTGGACCACATTATTTGGTCGAGTTAAAATGCCCTTTCCTTTGTCACGAGGTGGCTTTGAGTTTGCCCCCTGCCTATTTGCCACTAGTTGGAACTTCATGAGGCCTGCAGTAGCCTCTTTATCGCAAACAACACTACAACGAGCACAAAGCATTACTCCTTTGTTCTCTAACTTGCATCTGTTCAGAAAGTCAATCAAATCCTCTTCAGCACGAGGATATACTACTTTCATTTTTTCGAAGTATTCCTCTTCAGGGATTTTTTCCAATTGCACCTCAGTAACCTCCATGGCTTCGACCATCATGATAGCTTGTGGTTCAGCATAGAGGGTATCAGCATTCTGTGAAGGTTCTGGATCTGCCTTTGCAGCTTTGGGTTTTTCACCAAATTTAAGTCTTCCTTCATTCAAGGCCTTTTGAACCAAGTCCCTGAAAAGCACACATTGTGAGGTTCTATGTCCAAGAAAATTATGATACTTGCAATAACCTCTTTTCTTTCTCATATCTAGTGGTGGTATTTTAACACCTTTTGGAACCACTATTTGGCCATCAGTAACCAACAAATCAAAGATTTCATCACATTTTGTTATATCAAAAGTATAAGTCTTTGAAACATATTTATCATTTTTTGGTTCAACAGGGTTTTTTCCATTTGAAGGTTTTAAAAGCTTGCAAGTGTAAGGGGGACCAGGTTTTAATTCTGCTAGGTCTATTTCCCCTTGTTCAACATCTTCATAAGAGACATCATATTCTTGGTCGCTATTATGTGTTTCTACATAAGCAACTTTTTCTTTTTTATGATACTTTGAATTTCTAGCCTTTTCTGCTCTCAAGCGTTCGACCTGTGGAACCCTATCAGCCAATTGGGCCATGTCCCTCAGATGTTGAGTATCTAACTTCTTTCTGATCGAATAGTCTAGGCCACCAGCAGCCATTTCGACCAATTCATGTTCAGACACTTGAGTAAAACACCTAGCCTTAAGTAAACGAAATCTATTCAAATAATCATCTATAGACTCAGGGGTTTTGCGCCTAACGCTCGCTAATTCTTTGAGACTTATCTTAGACTGTCCCATGTAGAATTGCTCATGGAAAACTCTCTCTAATTGATTACAATTAAAAATTGAATGTGGAGGGAGAGTAGTAAACCATGTAAAAGCATTTTTTGTTAGAGAATTTGGAAAATACTTCATTCTCAAATTCTCATTATTTGCTAGATCTCCTGCCTCAGTTAGATATCTTGCTATGTGTTCAACAGTAGATTCGCTAGTATCACCAGCAAATTTAGTAAATTTTGGGATTTTCCAACCCCTTGGCAATTCTGTTTGAAGCACATATTCTGATAAGGCAGAAACAAAATGAGGCCTATGCATGCCTATGTTTAAACCATTTTGTGCTAGGATACTTTCGACCAAATTGGCTATGTTATTTTGCCCAGCAAAATTATTATTCTGGACATTTCTAACTACATCATCAGCATTTTGGTTCCTATTTACCAACACAATTCCAGGATTTTGTTCGACCTGGGGCAAAGCCTGTTGCTGTGCCTGAATTTGCACCTGTGGTTCGGCCACTGGCACTGGTTGTTGGACTTGGTTTATGGGATTTACAACGTTATTTGGGGCAAGCATAATGGCATTATTTGGTGCTTGTGCAATTTGCAAAGACACCACATTCTGAATTTGGGGAACTTGTTGATTATGGGCTTGAGGAGCCCCAAAGAAATCAGCAATTCTTCCCATTTGATTTGCCAATAATTGATAACTTTGGTTAGTATTTTGAATTAATGGGTTAAATACTGTACCAATTTGTTGTGTTAGCATATTTACCATGTCATGATTACTCTCATCCATTTATTGCCTTAAAGCATTCAAGGCATTGTTGGTTAATGATGGTTTGCCATTTCGAGTAGCAGAACCAGAAACTATCTGATTATTAGGCACAAATACGCCTGGTGCCGACTCTGTGAACAATGATGCACTTGTTTGCAAACCCTGCATCATACTGGTAGGCATACCATATGGGTAGTTCCTACTTGTGCCCTGACCCACATATTGGGAAAAGGGTAATGAGAGAGTAGAAGAACTAGCGCCACCCCCATTAACATTTGTCCTATTTGGAGAGAAATTTCCCTCCATAGCATGGGAAAGGGTCAAGATAGGTTCTGTAGTGGTCGAAGGTACCACTGTAGACGTTGGCATTGTCATTGTGGCACTTACCACAGAAGATATTGGGGCGGAAACTGTCGCCCCACTAGCGTTGGGCACAATCTCACTGATTACAGGAGAGATTATAGCCTCATAAACGCTCGAAGCGGTTGATACATTCGAACCGTTATTATTATTGTTTCCGTTTGGATTTTCCATGTTTTGTCTTGGGTTACTTCTGGGTGGTGGTCTAACCATTTCAGGGAGTAATTTCCCGTTCCTCAAAAGCATACACTACACAAGAACCTTTGGAAACAATACACAAAATGCAGAACAAATTAACTACACAAACTTTGAAGAAATTTAAACGTAAAGCACACAGTCCCACTGGGCGTGCCAATTTGTTTACTGTGAAATTTGGTAAACAACGCTAGTTTGATTATTACAAGAGCGATCAACTAGTAAATCTCGGGACATAGTGCTTTTGTTTATATTTTCAAAGTAAATGATATTCATTATTGTTCTTATGTTGATAAAGTGTTACTTTTTATGTTTTAATAACTTGAAATGCAAGAAAGAATGTTTATTCAATTGAATAAACAGAATGGGAGAAAAGAGTCGAAGTAAAGATTAAACAAGATGAAGATTGAAATACTGTAAATTTGCATTCAAATGTAAATGTTTACAGAGAAATAAATGGTACACATTGCATACATTTTTCCTTTCGAACTCGTTTCTCTCATTAGCATGGGTACTTTGAGTTTTATCAGGATTTCTGTATAATGATTGTGACCCCTTTTTCGATCACATAACTAGGCTATTTATAGACACTAATTCCTAACTGCTACTAACGCCTAAATAACTACAGAGAGGACGCGTGTCTTGACACGTATTTTGAATTTGAATCCTTTCTTATCTTCTGAGTTAGCCGTTGTTTCCATCGAAGTCGAAGTGCCAACGCTTTTCCTTGGATATTTTGCTAAGTCCATAAGTTACTTTTGCTCACTAGGCGCTTCGACCCTACTGACGCTTCGTCCAAATCGAAAGGATCCTGAAAGAAAGAAAATACGCATTTAAATGCAACGTTCCATAACAGAACATTTATTACATGTTCATGCATGATTAATCATTAAACTCATTGGCCCTAAAAACCAAACATATTTAATATTTAATGATTATCAAAATAATTATATTATTAAACATAATTATTTTATGCATGCATTTAGAACATATTTTTACTTAGTAAAAATATGGGCTAACAACTACATAGATTTTTTATTCCCTTATTGGTTGCTTGTTATGTTTGAATTCTATTAGAAAAGCTGAGGAAAATTCTCAAATATTGACCACTCGATAATTCGGCCAAGCCGTGAGATTTCGATCCCAAACACTTAAAATATTTCTTGTTATGAGAGATTCCACCGCTTAGCTAATTCTCTAGAACTTGCTTATGTTCTCTTTCTTGATTGATCGTTATAAATATTACACTGAGGCAAGTTGTTTGTACCTTGAGCCCTTTTAACGCCACCCTGCTTGTATAATAAATCCTTTGTTCACCCCTTTGAGCCGAAAGAAAAATGTTGTTGCTTGCTGAACCAAATTTTCAAATGAAAGAACAAAAAAAGATGATTTTCTTGGAGTTCAGACACTTAAATTTAGCACATGGCTCATCACTAAATTTGGGGTTGCTCTTGGTATTTGCAACCGAATAAGTTTGGGGTAGGGTACTAGAGAACTGAAAAAAGAAAAAAATGATGAACGAATGAAAAGAAAAAATATAGATATGATATAAAGAGGGAGGTATCTCATACACATCTCACTAAAATTGTGATGGAAAAAAATCTTATTGAGTTCTCTAGTATAAACCGCTAAAGTGTAAAGGGGGAAATATATATATATATATATATATATATATATATATATATATATATATATATATATATAGGTGATCTTAAAATCTCCATGTTTTTCTGCTTACCATCCAAAAACATCCACCCTTAAACCTTAGCCCCATTATAACCCTCAAGTCCTCTAAAGGTGTGAATTTGTTTGTGTGTCGATCGATTGTAAAATGTTTGCAAGCCTATGGTTGAATAGCTATGACTGTGTCGATTGGGCGAATTGAACGAATAAACAGGAGAGAAAGTGAGGGAGTGAAGTGATTATGTTTGGTCAATGTTTGCAAACGGTTTTTGTTATTCTAATAGTATTCAATATGCATGTGTATTCATAATAGGAATGATCATAGGAATGTTGATTATGATGTTTGACTTGACTGACTTTGCTGATGTGAATTAAACTGTTGAGATAGTGCCATGTTTTCCGATAGATACAGGTATTCCTTGAGGACAAGGAAAAGTTCAAGTTTGAGGTTGTGATGACTTCACGTCATTACCATGTTGCTGACCATATTCCAAGGCGTTTTAGGTAGCATTATAACGTTTTCCACAATTAAATAAAGAGAAAATAACATTGTTACAAGAAAGCTTGAATCACAAGAAAATTGAAGAGAATCAGCACAATTTGAGTCATGATGTATGTCCGGTATTTTGATCATAACTGGAGTTTCGTAACTCGGAATGACGCGAGACTTGCGGAAAATGAAAGCTAAGATCAAGAGCTACAACTTTCATGAAGACAAGAAATGCATATGCCTCTGCCATTTGCGCCAGGCGCGGGCACGCAACCTTAGTTCTATAAATTGGAATTTTTCCCACAATTTGGTTGACAGAATTTGACGGCGAGAAAAATACTTTTCAGAGGCGAATCCAGAGGTGTTTGAGCAAGGTTTCTAGTGTGGAAACACATCAATTCCTTACTTGTAATGAATTCTTTAACTATATTTTATGTTATTAATTTAGTTATGAGTAGCTAAACTTCTTTGATTGGATCTGTGAGGATTCTAATTGTTATTATTCTTGGATCTATGTGGTCTCATATGACATGTTGATGAATTACGAAGTTAGTTTCTGTTAATTATCCCTTGTTCTTAATGCTCTACATAAATTGATCACTTGTGTCATGATTCCGGTTATTTGTTTACTATGAGAATAGGAATATATCATCGATCTAGGGATACTTATTCAATTAACCGTTGTTTAAGATATTTCGAATTGTTAATTGAGAATTCTAGGGTTAAAGTGCCAAAACCTCAATTGATCATGAATAACCTAAGAGATTAGGGAGTTATGATCAAGGGAGAGGACTATGTACCAAGAGATTGGGCATAGTTACTTTTGGGTCTGGTTATGGTGCATAAGCTTTGGGCTTATGCACCATGCATAAATTGCTATGCGCGCCCCCCAGTTTGCTACGCGCGCCCCCCAACTGCTCACCCCCCAATTGCTACACGCGCCCCGCAGGAATTTCTCGCGCCCGCCCCCCAGCCCCCCCAAATTGCTACGCGCGCCCCCCATTTTCTAGCACACCCCCCAGTTTACTTTTTTTTTTTTTAGATTTCTAGCACACCCCCCATTTTCAATTAAATAATTACTTTTGTTCCTTTGAAGTACATACTATAAGAGCCCATTTTTCAATTAATTGTGTTGGATGATTATAATATATAGCCATATTTTAATTTAAAATTACATATTAAAACATGTACTATAATTATGGAAACCATAAGAGATCTACTTTGGTTTCACATACATAGATTTTTTATTCCCTTATTGGTTGCTTGTTATGTTTGAATTCTATTAGAAAAGCTGAGGAAAATTCTCAAATATTGACCACTCGATAATTCGGCCAAGCCGTGGGATTTCGAGCCCAAACACTTAAAATTTTTCTTGTTATGAGAGATTCCACCGCTTAGCCAATTCTCTAGAACTTGCTTATGTTCTCTTTCTTGATTGATCGTTATAAATATCACACTGAGGCAAGTTGTTTGTACCTTGAGCCCTTTTAACGCCACCCTGCTTGTATAATAAATCCTTTGTTAAACCCTTTGAGCCGAAAGAAAAATGTTGTTGCTTGCTGAACCAAATTTTCAAATGAAAGAACAAAAAAAGATGATTTTCTTGGAGTTCAGACACTTAAATTAAGCACATGGCTCATCACTAAGTTTGGGGTTGCTCTTAGTATTTGCAACCGAATAAGTTTGGGGTCGGGTACTAGAGAACTGAAAAAAGAAAAAAATGATGAACGAATGAAAAGAAAAAATATAGATATGATATAAAGAAAGAGGTATCTCATACACATCTAAAAAAATTGTGATCAAAAAAAATCTTATTGAGTTCTCTAGAATAAACCGCTAAAGTGTAAAGTGGGAAATATATATATATATATATATATATATATATATATATATATATATATATCGGTGATCTTGAAATCTTCATGTTTTTCTGCTTACCATCCAAAAACATCCACCCTTAAACCTTAGCCCCATTATAACCCTCAAGTCCTCTAAAGATGTGAATTTGTTTGTGTGTCGATCGATTGTAGAATGTTTGCAAGCCTATGGTTGAATAGCTATGACTGTGTCGATTGGGCGAATTGAACGAATAAACAGGAGAGAAAGTGATGGAGTGAAGTGATTATGTTTGGTCAATGTTTGCAAAAGGTTTTTGTTATTCTAACAGTATTCAATATGCATGTGTATTCATAATAAGAATGATCATAGGAATGTTGATTATGATGTTTGACTTGACTTACTTTGCTGATGTGAATTAAACTGTTGAGATAGTGCCATGTTTTCCAATAGATACAGGTATTCCTTGAGGACAAGGAAAAGTTCATGTAACACCCCACGTCTATATCTAGAATAAAACACTGGATATTATTACTGGTACTTAGTCATTATTATTACAATTCAGAAATTAAGCACACGCAGGTGCTAAATACAACACAGATGCTGAAACAACGGAAGCGAAACAAAGATACAACGATACAACAGAATAATTATTTAGGAATACAACAACGGAATAAAACTAGAAAGCATGAACAAAATGCAATCCTCCCAGCACATCTACAAGCACACCAACAAGCATACCTTCGCCAACCTGTTTATCTGAAAAAAAATTGTTTGGAGTGGGGTGAGACTACTAAGCCTCAGTGAGTCCTACTACCCTCCTAAGGTGACTACACCGGGGGAACCTAAACAGTCATATCATACTAGCATAAACATAATCATAACATAAGCATAAATAAAGGTGTAACACAACAAATTAACTCTTATTCATTTTAACCGCAAGGATTCTCCGAGGTGAGCATATCTCGGAGGCTCGCCTTGTCCGTTGATCGATCCGATCACGACATACAGTTCACAATACATAACCTGATGAATAATCCCATTGGGAAATTCAAATGCGACAATTCAGAATCGCTTCCTAAGTGACTGTTGCTAACATTGTTCATTCTACCATAATTATCCCAAACCCGGGGAACATGCAATCTTAATTATTTCTAAGTTATACCCTAAGGTAATCTGCGATTAACATTCTATTTGACATTATATCAGTTAAATTACTGCAAATTATCTATCTCAGATGAGGAAATAAAACGAGCGTTGAAAACAGTTTGAAAAACAAAAGTTACAGGCTGTTCTGTGTAAGCTCGCCTGGCGAGTTACCTGCTCGCCATGGCAGGTTTACAGGTCTTTTTACACATTCTCGCCACAGCGAAATGCCAGCCCGCCACGGAGAAATCTCAGGTACTGACCTAAACAACTCGCCTGGCGAGCAAATGCCCACCATGGCGAAGTTCTTCAGCCCAGAACCTCATTTTCGCCATGAATACTCGCCATCAATCCGCCATGGCAAGGTTCATTCAGAATGGCCCCTGTTTTGCGAAATTCATAAATTTTCCAAAGTTTCACCTACATTCCTCATTTAAGATAGTGCAGAAACATAAAACATATAATATAAGATAGAATGGAGGGAAATTTGGGAGTTAATTCCCCTCACACAACAATTTGCTTAAATCCTAAGTTAACATGCAATTTTGAGAAATTGGGGAACTAAACTACCTAGCCTAAGAACCCACCTGGAATTGAAGCTTTAACCTTGCTTCTGGGCTCAAACCACAGCTACTGCAACTCCTAGCAAGACCCACGAACCACTTGGACATAATTTTGAAACTTGACTCTTGAAACCCCTTAATTTGCTCTACGGATTTGTGTTGTGTTTGGTGAGTTGATTCTGAGTCTGAGGGGGTATTTATAGTAGTTTATGGCCGAGTATTAACAAAAATGGGTTGTCTTGGTCTTGGCTTGCATGTAATTTGATTGGATGGTGTTTTGATAAAAATGAGGTCTTGGATGGTTGCTAAATTGCAGAATCATGTGAACTAAGGCTGGGGAATTGATTCTGATTCTACTGAGCAGAAGTGTTGCATGTGGGTGGAGGAGATTAAAGAATTTGGAGCTTAGTGGCATGTGAGGGTGTTGGGAAATGAATGCTTGGATTGATGTCGTTGTTGTTGTTCGTGTAAGTGCACCAGTTCATCCTCATGTTTTAATAATTGTCAAAACACATGAAAATAGAGTAGAACATATTTTGGCAACATTACAAATGACTTGACAGCGAAAAACTATTTTTAACACTTTGAAAAATTGTTTTTAGGTATTATGTATCTATACATAAACATGTGTATCGATACAAATGTCCTAAAATTACTTCAGACTGATTTTGTGCAATTTGTATCGATACATATATCACTTGTATCGATACAAAAGTGATCTCTCAGAGGCAGATAGTTACCTGTGTATCGAATCATGCTTGCATGTATCGATACACACCTATGCCTCTCAGAAATCCAGAAACATCATGATGTATCGAATCATGCTTGCATGATTTGATACATATCAGTCAAGATTTCAAGAAACTAATGTATGTATCGATACACACCCATGTTTGTATCGATACATAGGTCAAATCTTTCATTTTTAACGCTGGTCAAAGGGTTTGTATCAATACAAACCATCAGTTGTATCGATACATGTCTGTGAAATTTTGCCCAAATTTGCTCAATTCTATTCTCTCTTTAAATAGCAATGTGGTGTGTCATTGTAATCAGAGGAAATCAGTGTGAAAGATCAGAAAACGCTTTGGGATTCAAATTGAGTGAAAATTTGGATCAAAGGTTTTATTCATCACAAGTTCATCATCTTCATCAAGTTTTCATTCAAATTGAAGTTTGAGTATGGGATCAATTCAATAGAGATTGCACATTTGTTTGATAACGTTCGGTACGGTTCGCGGTGAATCAGAATCGTGATCGGGTTGAATTGTGACGAAGGTGTTGGTTTCTCTCAAAGGGTTCAAGATCGTGCGAATCTTGGAGGTTCAACAACAAGAAGCGAAGGACTCAGCTGGACGATCGGGTGCGGATTGGCACGGGTTTGATCGTTGGAATCAGAGGGCGAAGCTTCGTTGTGTGTTGAGGTTTATTCGCATAGTTTACATTTGATTCGTTATAGGGTTATAAGTTTCAATTGTAAATTGTGCACTTGTGTTCATCGTTTTTAAGCAATATACTCTCAAATAACCCGTTTGGTTATTTGGGGGGAGACGTACTCGGCCAACCGCGTGGACGACGCGAAAGCCGGGGAACTCCCTAATCAAACGTTTGTGTCTTTCTCTCTTTCAATCTTTTACTTTTAAGTAATAGCTTTAATTTTGAGTCAATTGAATTTTTCGTGTTTGTACGTGTGCACAAAAATTCAATTGGAATATCTTGATTGTGATTGGATTCGATTGGATACCATTAACTTGCTTGGGCTGTTTAATTGAAACGTTTGATTTCGAATATTTTGTATACGATCATTTTTAATTCTTTTCAAAAACGTTCAAAGGCTACATTACCTTTCCAGTGATCAATCGGGTGCAAAGAGACTACTGATCCGGTGGTGCTTCCGCGCATACCATTTAAACGAAATAATTTTGAAATACCTACATTGTTTTTAAGGGCACTTATTCAACCCCCCCTTCTAAGTGATAGCCAAGTAGTCTAACAAGTGGTATCACGAGTCCGGTTAAATTTTGTTTACAAAATTCGGAGGATTGTTCCAATTATTAGAAAACATGGCTTTTGCACCGAAAGGGGCGTATAATAGGGCTCCTATATTCAATGGAGATCATTTTGATTATTGGAAAAGTAGTATGCGGATTCACATCAATTCTTTTGATGGTGAAGTGTGGAATGCTATTGAGAACGGTCCGTTTGTTCCAACAATCACCGACCTCAATGGCATTGTCACCAATAAGCCTATGGCACAATGGACGGATGATAAAAAGAAAAAGGTCAATTACGATGCAATGGCACAAAACATACTTATTTCATCCCTTGGGATTGAACAATTTTATCATGTGTCGCATTGTTCTATGGCTAAGGAAATGTGGGATACATTAGTTACTCATTTTGAGGGAACTAATGAGGTCAAAATTTCGAAAATAAACACCTTAACTCAAGAGTTCGAATTGTTTCATATGCAAGATGGTGAAACCATTGCGGATATGCAACAACGATTTGTAAAAATCACCAACAAGTTACATGGTCTAGGTAAACAAATCACAAATCAAGATGCTACTAATAAGATTTTGAGATGTCTTAATAGGTCATGGCAACCAAAGGTCACCGCAATCAAAGAAGCGAATGATCTTACTACTTTGAGTCTCACAACCTTATTTGGTAAGCTAACGGAACATGAACAAGTGCTTAATTTGTTGGAAAAGCATGAAAAGGTGAGAAAAAGAAAAAACACAACGAAAAGGAAAAAGAAAAGGATAAGAGGTCCATTGCTCTAAAGGCCTCCAAATCCAAGTCCAAAAAGGTTGAGCAAGTGGAAAGTAGCTCAAGCGAAGACGATTCCGATGATGAGGAAATGGGACTCTTCGTTCGACGCTATAATAGATATATGAGAAAGAATGGGATAAGACATTCCGATGACAATCTTAAGAAGTTTCAGAAAGATAGTGGTTACCGCCGGAAAAATGAAGATGCTAGGTACTCCAAGAAAGGGATATGTTATGAGTGCGGCCAAAGTTGGTCACTACAAGCCGGATTGTCCTAATCTCAAGAGAAAAGAGAAGGAGTCATCTTCAAACAAAAGGAGGAGCAAAGGAAAGAAAGCTTATGTTGCATGGGAGAGTAGTATCTCTTCATCTCATTCATCATCAAGCTCTAGTTCAAGTGATGAAAGAAAGGTGGCTAATGTATGCTTCACAACTCATCATCACAAAAAGAAGGATAAAGCTCCCAAAAAGGTAAACCAAAATCCCTCTAGCTCATATACTTCGTTAGAATATCATGATTTGCAAAGTGCATTTGAGGACCTATGTAGTGAAACTAGGAAAGCTTTCAAACGATTAAAAGAAATTATAAAAGTTAACAAAACTCTTGAAAAGAAAGTTTCCAAAACGGAAGAAGAGTTGAAAGCTTTCAAGGTATCATTATTAGAAAGGTCAAGTGCAAGTCATGATAATAGTAAGATAGTTGGTTGTGATAATTGCATCACTTTGTCAAAAAATATTAAGACTCTCAAGGACAAAGTGGAAGATTCATCACAACCTAGAGTCTCTCATCAAGTTGATCCAAAACATTTTCAAGACACTTTGAAAGTCAAGAACAAAAGTTCTAGACACTTCAAAATGGATCAAGAGAAGAGTGACTCACATATCACTTGTCACTAGTGTTGTTGTGAAGGCCATACCATTGCAAAATGTAAAGCTAGGAAATTGTTGGTACCTAAGGGCGTATTGCAATGTAAATTGGGTACCTCTCTCTTATGTTTAATTGTTGTAGGAAAAGTGCCTTGATAGTCTAGAAAGGAGATGGTTTCTAGATAGTGGATGTTCAAGGCACATGACGGGTGATGCCTCGCTTTTTACTGAGTTCAAAGCAAAGAAGAAAGGCTATGTCACCTATGGAGACAACAATAAAGGCACTATTCTTGGTGTAGGTACTATCGGTAATCCTTCTACTATAACCATATCTAATGTTGTACTTGTGGATAACCTTAAGCACAACTTGTTGAGTGTTGCTAAGCTTTGTGATAAAGGGTTCATAATCAATTTCAAACCAACCTTTTGCACAATCGAAAGTAACAAAGACAAGAATGTGATTCTTAAGGCTATTAGGGATGGAAATGTATACATGTTGAACCTAGATGATAATTGCCTAAGTGGTGCAAAGTGTCTCATAACCAAGAATAATGAATCTTGGTTGTGGCATAGAAGAATGGCACATCTTAATTTCGATTTACTAAATAAGATAGCTTCTAAAGATCTTGTAATCGGTCTACCTAAAATTCGTTTTTCAAAAGATCACTTGTGTGACGCATGCCAAATGGGTAAACAAACTAAGGCTTCTTTCAAAACTAAAAAGTTCATTTCAACTACTAAGCCTTTAGAGTTAATCCATATGGATCTTTTCGGACCATCAAGGACCAAAAGCCTTGGTGGTAATTACTATGGACTTGTGATTGTAGACGATTACTCAAGATTTTGTTGGACATTATTCTTATCTAGTAAAAGCGATACCTTGTCCGCTTTTAAACAATTTGCTAAGATGATTCAAAATAAGCTAGACCTTAAGATCATTTCCATTAGGAGTGATCATGGAGGCGAATTTGAAAACAATAACTTTGATAAGTTTTGCTCCAAACATGGCATTGAACACAATTTTTCGGCTCCACGAACACCACAACAAAATGGGGTAGTGGAGAGGAAAAATCGAATTCTAGAAGAGTTAGCTAGGACTATGTTAAGTGGTCTTCCTAAGTATTTTTGGGCCGATGCAGTAAGCACCGCGAGTTATGTTCTAAATAAGGCGATCATTCGACCTATTTTGGACAAAACACCTATGAAATACTCAAGGGAAGAAAACCTAACCTTAGTCTTTTGCGCTCGTTTGGATGTAAATGCTTTATTTTAAATAATGGAAAGGAGAATCTTGGCAAATTTGACCCAAAAGCGGATGAAGGCATTTTCTTAGGTTATTCATTATCTAGCAAAGCATATAGAGTATACAATAAAACGTTACAAATTGTTGAAGAATCGGTTCATGTAAACTTTGATGAGACTTTTCCGGAAGAAAACGGGAAAGGTGGTGTTATTGGTGCAGGTGTCGACACAACTGACATTTTAAAGGATCAAGAAGTTGTTGGGAGTGATCAACCCTCAACGGAAGTTCCAAAAGAAAAGGACGATAAGCCGTCACCATCCAATGAAGACAAAGATGATGGAGGATCTTCTTTATCAAAGAATCATCACAAGCAAAGAGGAGTCGGTCTTGCAAAGGAATGACGTACTCTAAAAGACCATCCCATTGACAAAGTCTTAGGTGATATCTCAAAGGGAGTGGCTACTCGATTTCAAATAAGTAACTTTTGCTCTCACTATGCTTTTGTTTCACAAGTTGAACCTAAAAACTCAAAAACCGCATTACTTGATGAACATTGGATTCTTGCAATGCAAGAAGAACTAAATCAATTTAAAAGAAATGAGGTGTGGGATTTAGTACCACCTCCTCCAAATCATCAAGTGATTGGGACACGTTGGGTTTTTAGAAATAAACTTGATGAAAACGGTGTTATTGTTAGGAACAAGGCACGGTTGGTAGCTCAAGGCTACAACCAAGAGGAGGGCATCGATTATGAGGAGACCTATGCTCCGGTAGCTCGCCTTGAGGCCATTAGACACTTATTAGCTTATGCATGCAATATGAACTTCAAGTTATACCAAATGGACGTTAAGAGTGCTTTCCTAAACGGATACATAAATGAAGAGGTGTATGTCAAACAACCTCCCGGTTTTGAAAATTACGAACATCCGGACTATGTTTTCAAATTAAAAAGAGCTCTATATGGACTAAAGCAAGCTCCTAGAGCTTAGTATGATAGACTTAGCAAGTTCTTAATTAAAAATGGATATTCAAGGGGAAAGGTTGACACTACACTCTTCATTAAACGTAAGGGAAAGGACGTCTTATTGGTTCAAATTTATGTTGATGATATTATCTTTGGATCCACTAACCCATCTCTTGTCAAGAGCTTTTCTAGTCTTATGCACGGTGAATTTGAGATGAGTATGATGGGTGAGCTAACCTACTTCTTGGGACTACAAATCAAGCAACTAGAAGAAGGAACCTTCATATATCAAACTAAATATTGCCTTGAGTTGCTCAAGAAGTTTGGGATGACGGATTCAAAAATTATGGAAACACATATGGCATCAACATGTGCGTTAAGTAAAGATGAAGAAGGTAAAGATGTGGAAATTACAAAATATAGAGGTATAATCGGATCCTTACTCTACTTAACGGAATCTAGGCCGGATATTATGTTTAGTGTTTGCATGTGTGCACGATACCAATCATGTCCCAAAGAATCACACCTAAAAGCCGTAAAAAGGATTGTAAAATACTTGAAAGGAACATCAAATTTTGGCTTATGGTACTCTAAGGGGAATGATTGTTCTTTGGTAGGTTATTGCGATTCCGACTTTGCCGGTTGCAAGTTGGATAGGAAAAGTACTAGTGGAACATGCCACCTATTTTGTAATAGCTTGGTAAGTTGGCATAGCAAAAAATAAGTATCAGTTGCTTTGTCAACCGCCGAGGCGGAATACGTTGCGGCCGGAAGTTGTTGTTCCCAAATACTTTAGTTAAAACAACAACTTCTCGACTACAATTTAAAACTACAACGTGTTCCCATCTTGTGTGACAACACTAGTGCTATAAACCTCACAAAGAACCCCGTGTTGCATTCAAGGACTAAGCATATAGAGATTAGGCATCACTTTCTTCGCGATCATGTAGAAAAAGGGGATGTTATTTTTGAGCATGTGGACACGAAAAACCAACTTGCGGACATCTTTACAAAGCCACTTGCAACGGAACCCTTTATCTATATTCGCGGAGAATTAGGGATCCTAGATATCTCTAACCTAGTATAATGTACTTTAAGCATGCACTTTGTATACATATCATACTTCTTGGCAACTCGGAGTTGTATACAATGGGAAGTGCATCAACACCCTACGATACAAGGTTAACAAGTATAATCTCTATCTTCTCTTCTTAAAACTTACACACGTATGCCTTTATGAATTCTTTTCAATTATCAACATTACATATTTGTGCTTTTCAATACATTCACATGTTTGATCATTTCCAAAAATTCTTGCTTTAAGATGATTAGTAATTCTTAAAGTCCATATGTATCAAATGGCAATGTGTGAAATATTGATTAATGTGTCTATAGCCTAACATGTTGCATCAATACTATCCGTGTATTTCATTTCTTCATGAACATCGTTATATGATATGGCAACATGAAATTATGCATTTGTTGCATTATTTTGTTTATTTCGTCCCATATTTGGATATGTTACTTGAATTAAAATGTCGATGTGTTATGATATTCATGCGTTGTTTTTGGTTTGTTATTCTACATCCCATATTTGTCATGATATTTGGTATTCGTCATTGATATATTTTGGCGTATCTTTGTATGTATTTATTTGATTAGGAAACTTTATCATATAGTGCATTTCGACAAATGTAAGTGCACGATATGACTATGGTTAAAAATGTTTGAACTTGATACTTCTAATGAGATCTCTTCTTCTTTTTGATATTGTCAAAGGGGGAGAGATTTGGATGCACAAGCTAAGGATAAATAGCTAAAGAAGTCTTGAATATTATCAACAATGTCAAACGCATTATGGAATCAACTCAGGGGGAGCGTTGCTTATTGTTAGCCTTGATGTTTATTGCGTCTGTATACATATTGCTATTTTATTGCATATTAGGTATAGGCTTAGTTGGCTTATGCATAGTTTTGACAATTATCAAAAAGGGGGACAATATAAGTGCACCAGTTCATCCTCATGTTTTAATAATTGTCAAAACACATGAAAATATAGTAGAACATATTTTGGCAACATTACAAATGACTTGACAGCGAAAAACTATTTTTAACACTTTGAAAAATTGTTTTTAGGTATTATGTATCGATACATAAACATGTGTATCGATACAAATGTCCTGAAATTACTTCAGACTGATTTTGTGCAATTTGTATCGATACATATATCACTTGTATCGATACAAAAGTGATCTCTCAGAGGCAGATAGTTACCTGTGTATCGAATCATGCTTGCATGTATCGATACACACCTATGCCTCTCAGAAATCCAGAAACATCATGATGTATCGAATCATGCTTGCATGATTTGATACATATCAGTCAAGATTTCAAGAAACTGATGTATGTATCGATACACACCCGTGTTTGTATCGATACATAGGTCAAATCTTTCATTTTTAACGCTGGTCAAAGGGTTTGTATCGATACAAACCATCAGTTGTATCGATACATGTCTGTGAAATTTTGCCCAAATTTTCTCAATTCTATTCTCTCTTTAAATAGCAATGTGGTGTGTCATTGTAATCAGAGGAAATCAGTGTGAAAGATCAGAAAACGCTTTGGGATTCAAATTGAGTGAAAATTTGGATCAAAGGTTTTATTCATCACAAGTTCATCATCTTCATCAAGTTTGCAATCAAATTGAAGTTTGAGTATGGGATCAATTCAATAGAGATTGCACATTTGTTTGATAACGTTCGGTACGGTTCGCGGTGAATCAGAATCGTGATCGGGTTGAATTGTGACGAAGGTGTTGGTTTCTCTCAAAGGGTTCAAGATCGTGCGAATCTTGGAGGATCAACAACAAGAAGCGAAGGACTCAGCTGGACGATCGGGTGCGGATTGGCACGGGTTTGATCGTTGGAATCAGAGGGCGAAGCTTCGTTGTGTGTTGAGGTTTATTCGCATAGTTTACTTTTGATTCGTTATAGGGTTATAAGTTTCAATTGTAAATTGTGCACTTGTGTTCATCGTTTTTAAGCAATATACTCTCAAATAACCCGTTTGGTTATTTGGGGGGAGACGTACTCGGCCAACCGCGTGGACGACGCGAAAGCCGGGGAACTCCCTAATCAAACGCTTGTGTCTTTCTCTCTTTCAATCTTTTACTTTTAAGTAATAGCTTTAATTTTGAGTCAATTGAATTTTTCGTGTTCGTACGTGTGCACAAAAATTCAATTGAAATATCTTGATTGTGATTGGATTCGATTGGATACCATTAACTTGCTTGGGCTGTTTAATTGAAACGTTTGATTTCGAATATTTTGTATACGATCATTTTTAATTCTTTTCATAAACGTTCAAAGGCTATATTACCTTTCCAGTGATCAATCGGGTGCAAAGAGACTACCGATCCGGTGGTGCTTCCGCGCATACCATTTAAACGAAATAATTTTGAAAAACATACATTTTTTTTAAGGGCACTTATTCAACCCCCCCTTCTAAGTGATAGCCAAGTAGTCTAACAGTTCGTGAGTGAGGGAGAGAAATGAGAGAGTTGTTGCTGATTTCTGAAGCTTTGGAATAGGTAATGGAAGCTTGCTTGCATGCTAAATGAGTGATTGAGAGTTTTGATGAGGTGTTGGTTAGATAGGGAAAGTGGGAGTGAGTCATGAGGTGAGTCACAAGAGGGAAATGTTTGATTTTAAAACTAATTAATCTTAAGAGTAGTATTAAGGTATCAATTGTGTAGTTTAGTCCTTAATTGGAGTTACTAATTTACACATAATACACTTTAATACTAAGATTTAATTAATTAACCACCTCTAAATAATTATAATTTTATTAGATCATCTCTAATTAAAATTAGTTGGATAAATTTAGAAGTTGGGATGTTACAATCTACCCCCCTTAAAGAAATTTCGTCCTCGAAATTAAGAAATTTACCTCGAAAACAGATACGGGTAACTCTTCCGCATGTCTGATTCCAATTCCCAAGTGAATTCACCATCAGGGGACTGAGCCCATTCAACCTTGACAATGGGAATCCGCTTGTTCCGAAGTATTTTAGCATCACGTTCAACAATCCGAACTGGATCTGGCTGATAGGTTAGGTCTATCTGAAGATCGATCTGTTCAAGTTCTACCGGTCGATAAGGATCAGGACTTCTGAAGCTGAGACACATGAGACACGTCGTGTAACCCTGACATAGAAGGAGGTAGAGCTAACTGATAGGCTACAGGACCGACGCGTCGAAGGATCTGATAGGGTCCAATAAATCTTGGACATAGTTTCTTAGTTTTGAACACACCTCGCAAGCCCAACTTAGGTGTTACTCTCAGGAACACATGATCACCTTCCTGGAATTCCAAAGGTCTCCTCTTACTGTCAGCATAACTCTTCTGCCGACTCTGAGCAACTTTCAACATATCCCGAATAGAGTTAATCTTTAAAGTGGTATCTTGGACAATATCCGGTCCCAAGAATCCACGATCACCGACTTCTGTCCAACACAAAGGAGTTCTACACTTTCTGCCATACAGAGCTTCATAGGGTGCCATACCGATACTGGCATGGTAACTGTTGTTATAAGCAAATTCAATCAGATGCAAATGGTTACTCCAAGAACCACCATCTTCTAACACACAAGCTCGAAGCATATCCTCAAGGGTCTGAATAGTCCTTTCTGACTGACCATCAGTTTGAGGGTGATGCGATGTACTCATCTTCAACCGAGTACCCATCGCATTCTGAAATGCTTTCCAAAATCTTGAAGTGAAAATCGGGTCTCTATCCGACACGATACTCAAGGGTACACCATGTAGCCTTACGACCTGCTCCATAAAAATGGCTGCATATTGAGGGGCTTTATAGGCGAACTTTACCGGAATAAAATGAGCCAACTTAGTTAACCTGTCCACGATTACCCAGATCGAATCTTGACCTCTCTGACTTCATGGTAGTCCTCCTACAAAATCCATTGTGATATGTTCCCACTTCCACTCAGGAATATCTAATGGTTGCAACGGTCCTCCAGGTTTCTGATGTTCAATCTTCACCTGTTGACATACCATACACCTTGACACGAATTCAGCAATCTCTGCCTTCATGTTAGGCCACCAATAGTTCTCCTTCAGATCATGATACATTTTGGTGGATCCAGGGTGAATTGAAAATCCACTCTTGTGTGCCTTTTCCAGAATCAACTGTTTCAACTCATCATCCTGAGGTACACAAAGTCTTCCTTCATAGAGGATTGCACCGTCCGTGGCTACTGAGAACTCCGGATGGTTCACCCTTTTCTGCAACTCCACATCATCCTGCTGAGCCTACACTACTCTTGGGCGCAGTTCACAGGACAACTCAATTCTGTTAACACGAATACCGCTCTTCCAGTACACAACATTCAGGTTGAGGTCTCTAAACTTCTCATACAGACCGCATTGATGCATTAACAACTTCGACGCATACAAGGTCTTTCTACTCAAGGCATCTGCTACAACATTTGCCTTTCCAGGATGATAGTTGAGATTAAAATCAAAGTCCTTGAGGTATTCCATCTGTCGTCGTTGCCTCATATTCAACTCTTTCTAATCAAACACGTACTTCAGACTTTTGTGATAACTGAACAAGTCAAACTGCTTTTCGTACAGATGATGTCTCCAGATCTTTAGGGCAAAGATAATGGCTGCTAACTCGAGATTATGGGTAGGAAAGTTCTGCTCATGGGGTTTTAACTGCCTGGATGCATATGCCACAACTGCGCCATCTTGCATAAGTACACATCCAAGTCCCTTGTTGGACGCATCACAGTACACCACATACTTACGGGTTGGATCTGGAATAACTAACACTGGTGCTGTTGTTAGCTTTTCCTTTAGGGTTCTAAAACTCCATTCACAAGCGGCATCCCAATTAAACTCTGCACCCTTCCTGGTTAGACGGGTCAAAGGCAAAGCAATCTCCGAAAATCCTAAGATGAATCTCCGGTAATAGCCTGTCAAACCAAGAAAACTCCTGACATCGGTCACACTTCTGGGTCTTTCCCAATTCAACACAGCTTCTACTTTGGATGGGTCAACAGACACACCGCCTTGTGATATCACATGCCCTAAGAATTTGACTTCAGAGAGCCAGAATTCACACTTGCTGAACTTTGCATACAACTGCTTCTCTCTAAGAACTTCCAACACAGTCCTTAAATGTTCAGCATGCTCTTCGGAATCCTTGGAATAAATCAGAATGTCATCAATAAAGATAACAACAAACTTGTCTAGGTAAGGCTGGAATATCCGATTCATGTAATCCATGAATTTGGCTGGAGCATTAGTCAAACCGAAAGGCATAACCAGGAATTCATAATGTCCATAACGGGTCCTGAATGCTGTCTTGGAGACATCCGAGGACTTGATACAGATCTGATGATATCCAGAACGAAGATCAATCTTGGAAAAGATAGTAGCACCTCTGAGTTGATCCAACAGGTCATCAATTCTGGGTAAAGGATACTTGTTCTTAATTGTGACCCTTTTAAGCTGACGGTAATCAATGCACAGACGCATACTACCGTCTTTCTTTTTGACTAGCAACACCGGTGCTCCCCAAGGTGAGACACTGGGTCGAATGAAGTGTTTCTGAAGAAAATCTTCCAATTGAGACTTAACCTCATGAAGCTCTAAGGGATACATTCGATAAGGGGCAACTGAGATAGGCTGGGAACCAGGAACTAGGTCAATGGAAAACTCAACTTCCCTTTCAGGAGGCAAATTCATAATGTCATCTGGAAACGCATCTAGGTACTCACTAACAACTGGAATATCACTGGGGCTCAAACTGGGTTCCGGATCGATGGTAAACAAGACACTGAAACACTTGCTGCTAGCACCTAAGTACTGAATCATTTGATGAGTGTTTTGAAGCAAAGCAGTGAGTGCTCTACTTTCTGCAGAAGTTTCGGTAGGAATGAACAAGTTCTTTTCAGCACATCCAATATACACAGTATTGGCGGAAATCCAATCCATGCCTAGGACCACATCAAGATCCTTCAAAGGTAGACAGATTAAATCTATATGATAGACTTTACTGCCCACGAGAACAAGACAATTCTGGAAAACACGTTTCGAAGTAACCTTGCCACCTGTAGCAACAGCTACAGTCATTGGAGGGGAACAACAACATGGATTTGTAGGAGGACATGGTGGTGAATACAAAGGAGAACAACATGGGCTTGTAGGAGGACATGGTGGTGAATACAAAGGTGAATAACATGGGCTTGTAGGAGGACATGGTGGTGACGAGTACAAAGGAGAACAACATCATGGGGAAGAACATAAGGAGGGATTTGTTGACAAAATTGAGGACAAGATTCGTGGTGGTGAAGGAGGTGAGAAGAAAAAGAAGAAGGAGAAGAAGAAACATGGAGAGGGTCATATACATGGCCATGATAGCAGCAGCAGCAGTGACAGTGATTAGATCTTAATTCCACTACTTCATCATCATGTTGAGAGGTAATTAATTAAACTTTTGTTTTGCTTTATGGTCTTTCTATAAAAAATTTACATGATTATTTTTAAGGCAAAATATATTTTCAGTATAAATCTGATATACTAACTAATCGTTAGTTGGTTCAGTGGTGATTGACACTGAATTTGGTAAAGAGAACCACGGTTTGATCCCCACATCTGTGATTGGGAGGGCTATGTATCGATACAAGATTATATGTATCGATACATATCAGTTTATTTTGAAAATTTGAAAAATAACTGACATGTATCCATGCAAAATTTATTTGTATCGATCCAAAATGCATGATTTTCAGTTTTTCTTCAAACGCATGAACTTATAAGTTTCAAAAATAATTTTATGACTTTCAAATAACACGTATGTAAGAAACACATATAATCACAAAGGTACATGCATATATATGTGAACAAAAGCAATACCAAAGCATATTTTAACACGAGAACACATGTTAAACCACAAATGCATGATAAGAGAATCACATAAATCAATCAAAGTACCAAAACCAATCATATGAGAAATGTATCTATGAATGTACGCAAAGTCGCATGTAGGAATCAAACAAACATATACAACCAAGTATGAACTTAATAAGATAGTAGTAGTGATCTTTGTCAAATCCCCATTTAAGACGTATGAGTCTCAAAAACTTATCAATATTTTTGAGCGAAAATTCTTGGAAATGGAGGATTAGACACCTATCAAAACCAATATCATATTAAGATAGAAATTGTATGTATATGAACCAAAGAACAAATACTAAGTAAAAAAAATAAAGGAAAGGTAGAGAATAGAATCTTCCCTTGAGTGTTAGGTGGAGGAAGTGATCAATTTCCGCACCATTGCAAGTGTCGAGTTGAAGCTTTTCTCATTGCTCTCCTTGTTCGTAGGTCTTGAACTCCATTGTTGTCGGTGTCTCTTGTCAATGGTTTCAAGACAATTCCCTACATACTTAGACATTTGAAATAGGTCCCCAACTCATGTTGGGTCCTAGTATGTTAGTAGCACCATTATTGCCTAACTTAGGTAACCATTGCAATTTGCCTCTTGGTACCAATACCTTTCTAGCATGACATTTTGCAATAGTATGACCCTTGTCACAACAATAATGACAAACGATATAAGGATTACTTTTCTTATGATCCTTTTCAACAAATTTATACTTTTTATTTTTAGGTTTCAAAGATTTGTTGAATTTAGATGGATCAATCGCAAAAGTAATCTCCGGCTTGGATGGCTCTTTTAGCTTATCTTGTAACTTTCGTAAGTCTCTACGTAAGTAAAAGCATCCATCACATCCGGTCCTATCGTTACCATAACTATCAAAAGTCACAAGAGGTTTTTGAATCAAAGACTCTTTGAGGGCTTTCAACTCAAGCTCCGTTTCCGAAACTTTTGCCTCAAGGTATTTATTAACTTCCATTAAACCTTTTAATCGTTGAAAAGCCTCTTTAGTTTCTTTGTGTAACTTTTCAAAAGCAACTTGCAACTCATGATATTCTAAAAGAGTATATGAGCTAGAGGGATTTTGGTTTACCTTTTTGGGAACAAGTTTCTTACGATCATGAGATGTTAAGCACACATTTGCCAACACATCTTCATCACTAGAGCTAGAGCTTTATGATGAAGAGGAAGATGAGCTTCCACTTTCCCATGCAACATAAGCTTTCTTTCCTTTATCCTTGCTTCCCTTTTTGAATGAAGGTGACCCTTTCTCCTTTCTCTTGAGCTTGGGACAATCCGGTTTAAAATGACCGATTTGTCCACATTCATAACATGCTCCTTTCTTAGAGTACCTAGCATCTTCATTCCTCCGACGGTAACCACTATCTTTTTGATACTTTTTAAGATTCTCATCGGAATGTCTTATCCCACAATTACGTATACAAAATTAAATTATACAAAATTTCCCCTTTATATTTATGCAAATTAAATTACGTATGATTTCACAATTACTTTCGTTTGATTCGGAACAATCCATGCGGATACGATAATATTTATACTTACTTTGATACTTCATCAAATGGCGCTGTTGCCGGTGATTGTTGATTGAATTAACAAGGTAATTGGATCGTACGTATTTTATTTTACTTTATTTATTTATTTTCTGTTTTTAATATTCCTAAAAAAAATAAAAAATTATATTTTATTTCTTTTAGTTTGATTCTATTAGAATTTATTTAGGATCTTTAGTTATATTGTGTTTATTTATTTAGAAGATTTGTTTTATTTAAAATATTGATTTGGTAAGATTTTTATTTTATTTTTTTTGGTAGAGATTTGGTAAGATTTTATTAGATTCTTTCTAAAAAAAAAATTTAGAAAAGAAAAAATTTGTTCTCTTCATGTCTTTTTCATTGTGCTTTGCGACTAAAAAATTTCTCCAAGTTTTGTAGCCATGGATTCAAAATGGATTGATAATAGATTGCTTGATTGCGAAGGAATTGCTATTATTTGTTATTATCTCGCTCGACTATCTGATCAGCAAAAATGTGTGAATAGTCGACTAAAGTTATTGAAAGAGAGATGTGGATTTTGTGGAGCGAATCATCACAATGACTATTGTGAGCAATTTTGTTTAAAGAAAGAAAAGCCTGAAGTGATCAACATCGATTATAACTTTCAACTCAAAAAGATTTTGGATGAATTTTTGAGGTCAAATCAAGTTGCATTTGATGGATTTGGAGTTGAATGTAGTAATCTTGTTAAAAAGGGCAAATGTGTGTGAAAAGTTGGTTGAGAGAGAGATAGAACATTGTGCTATTGTGGTAGACGAAGAAGATTTGAAAAACAAGATTAATGGCATGAGAAGAGTGAACCATTTTGATATCTATGTGACATTTGAGTCTCAACCAATGAAGCTTAAAGAGAGAAACCATTTGCCAAATAAGCATCAATCTTCTCCATTGTGGGAAATCCCGTATTCCAAAGCTTTAGTGATTGGATCATGGGAGCACTTGATTCTTTATATGAAGTTCGTGGATTTCTTACCAAACAAGCGGAAGAAGAAGGATGACATGTTTTTTCTAACATATATGCCACCCTAACAGTGGTTGAGGCGCCAAGCTAATGACGTTAACCAAGCGCGTGACCTTTTAGGTCATGGACCGTCAAGCTATTGACGTTAAACAAGCGCTGCTTGGGAGGCAACCCAAAGTTTTTATTTACTGATTCATACTTTTAGTGTGCCTTGTTTGTGTTTGCAAGTTAAGTAAATGAGTAGAGTCGAGACAGTTGGATGAGTCGGAGAGATGAGCCCAAGACTTTGAGGCCTATCAACAACGGGAGCATTCCTATGAGGCAGACTTTGGCCTCGGAGAGAGACGGGATGAGAGCGGATCTTCTCATCAGTGACTCTACAGTTGGTAATTGCCTAATCCTTTGAACTTGGATTTTATTTTGTTTTTTCTGAATGCCTATGTCTGTTTGAAAACTTGTGCTACTATTGATATTGGTTTGTTTAAAAAGATATGAGGTCTGTTAGGTTAGCATTTCTTTTACTACATAGATTTTTTATTCCCTTATTGGTTGCTTGTTATGTTTGAATTCTATTAGAAAAGCTGAGGAAAATTCTCAAATATTAACCACTCGATAATTCGGCCAAGCCGTGAGATTTCGAGCCCAAACACTTAAATTTTTTCTTGTTATCTGAGATTCCACCGCTTAGCTAATTCTCTAGAACTTGCTTATGTTCTCTTTCTTGATTGATCGTTATAAATATCACACTGAGGCAAGTTGTTTGTACCTTGAGCCCTTTTAAAGCCACCCTGCTTGTATAATAAATCCTTTGTTAACCCCTTTGAGCCGAAAGAAAAATGTTGTTGCTTGCTGAACCAAAATTTTCAAATGAAAGAACAAAAAAAGATGATTTTCTTGGAGTTCAGACACTTAAATTGAGCACATGGCTCATCACTAAGTTTGGGGTTGCTCTTGGTATTTGCAACCGAATAAGTTTGGGGTGGGGTACTAGAGAACTGAAAAAAGAAAAAAATGATGAACGAATGAAAAGAAAAAATATAGATATGATATAAAGAAAGAGGTATCTCATACACATCTCAAAAAAATTGTGATCGAAAAAAATCTTATTGAGTTCTCTAGTATAAACCGCTAAAGTGTAAAGGGGGGAAAATATATATAAATATAGGTGATCTTGAAATCTCTATGTTTTTCTGCTTACCATCCAAAAACATCCACCCTTAAACCTTAGCCCCATTATAACCCTCAAGTCCTCTAAAGGTGTGAATTTGTTTGTGTGTCGATCGATTGTAGAATGTTTGCAAGCCTATGGTTGAATAGCTAGACTGTGTGGATTGGGCGAATTGAACGAATAAACAGGAGAGAAAGTTAGGGAGTGAAGTGATTATGTTTGGTCAATGTTTGCAAAAGGTTTTTGTTATTCTATTAGTAATCAATATGCATGTGTATTCATAATAGGAATGATCATAGGAATGTTGATTATGATGTTTGACTTGACTGACTTTGCTTATGTGAATTAAACTGTTGAGATAGTGCCATGTTTTCCGATAGATACAGGTATTCCTTGAGGACAAGGAAAGGTTCAAGTTGGAGGTTGTGATGACTTCACGTCATTACCATGTTGCTAACCATATTCCAAGGCGTTTTTGGGTAGCATTATAACGTTTTCCACAATGAAATAAAGAGAAAATAAAATTGTTACAAGAAAGCTTGAATCATAAGAAAATTGAAGAGAATCAGCACAATTTGAGTCATGACGTATGTCCGGTATTTTGATCATAACTGGAGTTTCGTAACTCGGGATGACGCGTGACTTGCGGAAAATGAAAGCTAAGATCAAGAGCAACAACTTTCATGAAGACAAGAAATGCATATGCCTCTGCCGTTTGTGCCAGGCGCGGGCACGCAACCTAGTTCTATAAATTGGAATTTTTGCCACAATTTGGTTGACAGAATTTGACGGCGAGAAAAATCCTTTTCAGGGGCGAATCCAGAGGTGTTTGAGCAAGGTTTCTAGTGTGGAAACACATCAATTCCTTACTAGTAATGAATTCTTTAACTCTATTTTATGTTATTAATTTAGTTATGAGTAGCTAAACTTCTTTGATTGGATCTATGAGGATTCTAATTGTTATTATTCTTGAACCATGTGGTCTCATATGACATGTTAATGAATTACGAAGTTAGTTTCTGTTAATTATCCCTTGTTCTTAATGCTTTACATAAATTGATCACTTGTGTCATGATTCCGGTTATTTGTTTACTATGAGAATAGGAATAAATCATCGATCTAGGGATACTTATTCAATTAACCGTTGTTTAAGAGATTTCGAATTGTTAATAGAGAATTCTAGGGTTAAAGTGCCAAAACCTCAATTGATCATGAATAACCTAAGAGATTAGGGAGTTATGATCAAGGGAGAGGATTATGTACCAACAGATTGGGCATAGTTACTTTTTTTAATCGAATCGTGAAACTAAATTTGTAAACCTTGTTAACATGCATGAACTACCAAGATAATAATAATTAGATGAACCAAAGGATGCAATTGCCTTCTCTTTCTGAGTTAAATCTTATTTTCTTGCCGTATTTTCTTCAAAAACCTAATTCTACAAATTTCCTCTTTTTATTTATGCAAATTAAATTACGTATGATTTCACAATTACTTTCGTTTTATTCGGAACAATCCCTGCGGATACGATAATATTTATACTTACTTTGATACTTCATCAAATGGCGCTGTTGCTGGTGATTGTTGATTGAATTAACAAGGTAATTGGATCGTACGTATTTTATTTTACTTTATTTATTTATTTTCTGTTTTTAATATTCCTATAAAAAATTATATTTTATTTCTTTTAGTTTGATTCTATTAGAATTTATTTAGGATCTTTAGTTATATTGTGTTTATTTATTTAGAAGATTTGTTTTATTTAAAATATTGATTTTATTTTTTTTGGTAGAGATTTGGTAAGATTTTATTAGATTCTTTCTAAAAAAAAAATTTAGAAAAGAAAAAATTTGTTCTCTTCATGTCTTTTTCATTGTGCTTTGCGACTAAAAAATTTCTCCAAGTTTTGTAGCCATGGATCCAAAATGGATTGATAATAGATTGCTTGATTGCGAAGGAATTGCTATTATTTGTTATTATCTCGCTCGACTATCTGATCAGCAAAAATGTGTGAATAGTCGACTAAAGTTATTGAAAGAGAGATGTGGATTTTGTGGAGCGAATCATCACAATGACTATTGTGAGCAATTTTGTTTAAAGAAAGAAAAGCCTGAAGTGATCAACATCGATTATAACTTTCAACTCAAAAAGATTTTGGATGAATTTTTGAGGTCAAATCAAGTTGCATTTGATGGATTTGGAGTTGAATGTAGTAATCTTGTTAAAAAGGGCAAATGTGTGTGAAAAGTTGGTTGAGAGAGAGATAGAACATTGTGCTATTGTGGTAGACGAAGAAGATTTGAAAAACAAGATTAATGGCATGAGAAGAGTGAACCATTTTGATATCTATGTGACATTTGAGTCTCAACCAATGAAGCTTAAAGAGAGAAACCATTTGCCAAATAAGCATCAATCTTCTCCAATGTGGGAAATCCCGTATTCCAAAGCTTTAGTGATTGGATCATGGGAGCACTTGATTCTTTATATGAAGTTCGTGGATTTCTTACCAAACAAGCGGAAGAAGAAGGATGACATGTTTTTTCTAACATATATGCCACCCTAACAGTGGTTGAGGCGCCAAGCTAATGACGTTAACCAAGCGCGTGACCTTTTAGGTCATGGACCGTCAAGCTATTGACGTTAAACAAGCGCTGCTTGGGAGGCAACCCAAAGTTTTTATTTACTGATTCATACTTTTAGTGTGCCTTGTTTGTGTTTGCAAGTTAAGTAAATGAGTAGAGTCGAGACAGTTGGATGAGTCGGAGAGATGAGCCCAAGACTTTGAGGCCTATCAACAACGGGAGCATTCCTATGAGGCAGACTTTGGCCTCGGAGAGAGACGGGATGAGAGCGGATCTTCTCATCAGTGACTCTACAGTTGGTAATTGCCTAATCCTTTGAACTTGGATTTTATTTTGTTTTTTCTGAATGCCTATGTCTGTTTGAAAACTTGTGCTACTATTGATATTGGTTTGTTTAAAAAGATATGAGGTCTGTTAGGTTAGCATTTCTTTTACTACATAGATTTTTTATTCCCTTATTGGTTGCTTGTTATGTTTGAATTCTATTAGAAAAGCTGAGGAAAATTCTCAAATATTAACCACTCGATAATTCGGCCAAGCCGTGAGATTTCGAGCCCAAACACTTAAATTTTTTCTTGTTATCTGAGATTCCACCGCTTAGCTAATTCTCTAGAACTTGCTTATGTTCTCTTTCTTGATTGATCGTTATAAATATCACACTGAGGCAAGTTGTTTGTACCTTGAGCCCTTTTAAAGCCACCCTGCTTGTATAATAAATCCTTTGTTAACCCCTTTGAGCCGAAAGAAAAATGTTGTTGCTTGCTGAACCAAAATTTTCAAATGAAAGAACAAAAAAAGATGATTTTCTTGGAGTTCAGACACTTAAATTGAGCACATGGCTCATCACTAAGTTTGGGGTTGCTCTTGGTATTTGCAACCAAATAAGTTTGGGGTGGGGTACTAGAGAACTGAAAAAAGAAAAAAATGATGAACGAATGAAAAGAAAAAATATAGATATGATATAAAGAAAGAGGTATCTCATACACATCTCAAAAAAATTGTGATCGAAAAAAATCTAATTGAGTTCTCTAGTATAAACCGCTAAAGTGTAAAGGGGGGAAAATATATATAAATATAGGTGATCTTGAAATCTCTATGTTTTTCTGCTTACCATCCAAAAACATCCACCCTTAAACCTTAGCCCCATTATAACCCTCAAGTCCTCTAAAGGTGTGAATTTGTTTGTGTGTCGATCGATTGTAGAATGTTTGCAAGCCTATGGTTGAATAGCTAGACTGTGTCGATTGGGCGAATTGAACGAATAAACAGGAGAGAAAGTTAGGGAGTGAAGTGATTATGTTTGGTCAATGTTTGCAAAAGGTTTTTGTTATTCTATTAGTAATCAATATGCATGTGTATTCATAATAGGAATGATCATAGGAATGTTGATTATGATGTTTGACTTGACTGACTTTGCTTATGTGAATTAAACTGTTGAGATAGTGCCATGTTTTCCGATAGATACAGGTATTCCTTGAGGACAAGGAAAGGTTCAAGTTGGAGGTTGTGATGACTTCACGTCATTACCATGTTGCTAACCATATTCCAAGGCGTTTTTGGGTAGCATTATAACGTTTTCCACAATGAAATAAAGAGAAAATAAAATTGTTACAAGAAAGCTTGAATCATAAGAAAATTGAAGAGAATCAGCACAATTTGAGTCATGACGTATGTCCGGTATTTTGATCATAACTGGAGTTTCGTAACTCGGGATGACGCGTGACTTGCGGAAAATGAAAGCTAAGATCAAGAGCAACAACTTTCATGAAGACAAGAAATGCATATGCCTCTGCCGTTTGTGCCAGGCGCGGGCACGCAACCTAGTTCTATAAATTGGAATTTTTGCCACAATTTGGTTGACAGAACTTGACGGCGAGAAAAATACTTTTCAGGGGCGAATCCAGAGGTGTTTGAGCAAGGTTTCTAGTGTGGAAACACATCAATTCCTTACTAGTAATGAATTCTTTAACTCTATTTTATGTTATTAATTTAGTTATGAGTAGCTAAACTTCTTTGATTGGATCTATGAGGATTCTAATTGTTATTATTCTTGAACCATGTGGTCTCATATGACATGTTAATGAATTACGAAGTTAGTTTCTGTTAATTATCCCTTGTTCTTAATGCTTTACATAAATTGATCACTTGTGTCATGATTCCGGTTATTTGTTTACTATGAGAATAGGAATAAATCATCGATCTAGGGATACTTATTCAATTAACCGTTGTTTAAGAGATTTCGAATTGTTAATAGAGAATTCTAGGGTTAAAGTGCCAAAACCTCAATTGATCATGAATAACCTAAGAGATTAGGGAGTTATGATCAAGGGAGAGGATTATGTACCAACAGATTGGGCATAGTTACTTTTTTTAATCGAATCGTGAAACTAAATTTGTAAACCTTGTTAACATGCATGAACTACCAAGATAATAATAATTAGATGAACCAAAGGATGCAATTGCCTTCTCTTTCTGAGTTAAATCTTATTTTCTTGCCGTATTTTCTTCAAAAACCTAATTCTACAAATTTCCTCTTTTTATTTATGCAAATTAAATTACGTATGATTTCACAATTACTTTCGTTTTATTCGGAACAATCCCTGCGGATACGATAATATTTATACTTACTTTGATACTTCATCAAATGGCGCTGTTGCTGGTGATTGTTGATTGAATTAACAAGGTAATTGGATCGTACGTATTTTATTTTACTTTATTTATTTATTTTCTGTTTTTAATATTCCTATAAAAAATTATATTTTATTTCTTTTAGTTTGATTCTATTAGAATTTATTTAGGATCTTTAGTTATATTGTGTTTATTTATTTAGAAGATTTGTTTTATTTAAAATATTGATTTTATTTTTTTTGGTAGAGATTTGGTAAGATTTTATTAGATTCTTTCTAAAAAAAAATTTAGAAAAGAAAAAATTTGTTCTCTTCATGTCTTTTTCATTGTGCTTTGCGACTAAAAAATTTCTCCAAGTTTTGTAGCCATGGATCCAAAATGGATTGATAATAGATTGCTTGATTGCGAAGGAATTGCTATTATTTGTTATTATCTCGCTCGACTATCTGATCAGCAAAAATGTGTGAATAGTCGACTAAAGTTATTGAAAGAGAGATGTGGATTTTGTGGAGCGAATCATCACAATGACTATTGTGAGCAATTTTGTTTAAAGAAAGAAAAGCCTGAAGTGATCAACATCGATTATAACTTTCAACTCAAAAAGATTTTGGATGAATTTTTGAGGTCAAATCAAGTTGCATTTGATGGATTTGGAGTTGAATGTAGTAATCTTGTTAAAAAGGGCAAATGTGTGTGAAAAGTTGGTTGAGAGAGAGATAGAACATTGTGCTATTGTGGTAGACGAAGAAGATTTGAAAAACAAGATTAATGGCATGAGAAGAGTGAACCATTTTGATATCTATGTGACATTTGAGTCTCAACCAATGAAGCTTAAAGAGAGAAACCATTTGCCAAATAAGCATCAATCTTCTCCAATGTGGGAAATCCCGTATTCCAAAGCTTTAGTGATTGGATCATGGGAGCACTTGATTCTTTATATGAAGTTCGTGGATTTCTTACCAAACAAGCGGAAGAAGAAGGATGACATGTTTTTTCTAACATATATGCCACCCTAACAGTGGTTGAGGCGCCAAGCTAATGACGTTAACCAAGCGCGTGACCTTTTAGGTCATGGACCGTCAAGCTATTGACGTTAAACAAGCGCTGCTTGGGAGGCAACCCAAAGTTTTTATTTACTGATTCATACTTTTAGTGTGCCTTGTTTGTGTTTGCAAGTTAAGTAAATGAGTAGAGTCGAGACAGTTGGATGAGTCGGAGAGATGAGCCCAAGACTTTGAGGCCTATCAACAACGGGAGCATTCCTATGAGGCAGACTTTGGCCTCGGAGAGAGACGGGATGAGAGCGGATCTTCTCATCAGTGACTCTACAGTTGGTAATTGCCTAATCCTTTGAACTTGGATTTTATTTTGTTTTTTCTGAATGCCTATGTCTGTTTGAAAACTTGTGCTACTATTGATATTGGTTTGTTTAAAAAGATATGAGGTCTGTTAGGTTAGCATTTCTTTTACTACATAGATTTTTTATTCCCTTATTGGTTGCTTGTTATGTTTGAATTCTATTAGAAAAGCTGAGGAAAATTCTCAAATATTAACCACTCGATAATTCGGCCAAGCCGTGAGATTTCGAGCCCAAACACTTAAATTTTTTCTTGTTATCTGAGATTCCACCGCTTAGCTAATTCTCTAGAACTTGCTTATGTTCTCTTTCTTGATTGATCGTTATAAATATCACACTGAGGCAAGTTGTTTGTACCTTGAGCCCTTTTAAAGCCACCCTGCTTGTATAATAAATCCTTTGTTAACCCCTTTGAGCCGAAAGAAAAATGTTGTTGCTTGCTGAACCAAAATTTTCAAATGAAAGAACAAAAAAAGATGATTTTCTTGGAGTTCAGACACTTAAATTGAGCACATGGCTCATCACTAAGTTTGGGGTTGCTCTTGGTATTTGCAACCGAATAAGTTTGGGGTGGGGTACTAGAGAACTGAAAAAAGAAAAAAATGATGAACGAATGAAAAGAAAAAATATAGATATGATATAAAGAAAGAGGTATCTCATACACATCTCAAAAAAATTGTGATCGAAAAAAATCTTATTGAGTTCTCTAGTATAAACCGCTAAAGTGTAAAGGGGGGAAAATATATATAAATATAGGTGATCTTGAAATCTCTATGTTTTTCTGCTTACCATCCAAAAACATCCACCCTTAAACCTTAGCCCCATTATAACCCTCAAGTCCTCTAAAGGTGTGAATTTGTTTGTGTGTCGATCGATTGTAGAATGTTTGCAAGCCTATGGTTGAATAGCTAGACTGTGTGGATTGGGCGAATTGAACGAATAAACAGGAGAGAAAGTTAGGGAGTGAAGTGATTATGTTTGGTCAATGTTTGCAAAAGGTTTTTGTTATTCTATTAGTAATCAATATGCATGTGTATTCATAATAGGAATGATCATAGGAATGTTGATTATGATGTTTGACTTGACTGACTTTGCTTATGTGAATTAAACTGTTGAGATAGTGCCATGTTTTCCGATAGATACAGGTATTCCTTGAGGACAAGGAAAGGTTCAAGTTGGAGGTTGTGATGACTTCACGTCATTACCATGTTGCTAACCATATTCCAAGGCGTTTTTGGGTAGCATTATAACGTTTTCCACAATGAAATAAAGAGAAAATAAAATTGTTACAAGAAAGCTTGAATCATAAGAAAATTGAAGAGAATCAGCACAATTTGAGTCATGACGTATGTCCGGTATTTTGATCATAACTGGAGTTTCGTAACTCGGGATGACGCGTGACTTGCGGAAAATGAAAGCTAAGATCAAGAGCAACAACTTTCATGAAGACAAGAAATGCATATGCCTCTGCCGTTTGTGCCAGGCGCGGGCACGCAACCTAGTTCTATAAATTGGAATTTTTGCCACAATTTGGTTGACAGAATTTGACGGCGAGAAAAATACTTTTCAGGGGCGAATCCAGAGGTGTTTGAGCAAGGTTTCTAGTGTGGAAACACATCAATTCCTTACTAGTAATGAATTCTTTAACTCTATTTTATGTTATTAATTTAGTTATGAGTAGCTAAACTTCTTTGATTGGATCTATGAGGATTCTAATTGTTATTATTCTTGAACCATGTGGTCTCATATGACATGTGCCAAAACCTCAATTGATCATGAATAACCTAAGAGATTAGGGAGTTATGATCAAGGGAGAGGATTATGTACCAACAGATTGGGCATAGTTACTTTTTTTAATCGAATCGTGAAACTAAATTTGTAAACCTTGTTAACATGCATGAACTACCAAGATAATAATAATTAGATGAACCAAAGGATGCAATTGCCTTCTCCTGTTTTATTTAAAATATTGATTTTATTTTTTTTGGTAGAGATTTGGTAAGATTTTATTAGATTCTTTCTAAAAAAAAAATTTAGAAAAGAAAAAATTTGTTCTCTTCATGTCTTTTTCATTCTGCTTTGCTACTAAAAAATTTCTCCAAGTTTTGTAGCAATGGATTCAAAATGGATTGATAATAGATTGCTTGATTGCGAAGGAATTGCTATTATTTGTTATTATCTCTCTCGACTATCTGATCAGCAAAAATGTGTGAATAGTCGACTAAAGTTATTGAAAGAGAGATGTGGATTTTGTGGAGCGAATCATCACAATGACTATTGTGAGCAATTTTGTTTAAAGAAAGAAAAGCCTGAAGTGATCAACTTCGATTATAACTTTCAACTCAAAAAGATTTTGGATGAATTTTTGAGGTCAAATCAAGTTGCATTTGATGGATTTGGAGTTGAATGTAGTAATCTTGTTAAAAAGGGCAAATGTGTGTGAAAAGTTGGTTGAGAGTGAGATAGAACATTGTGCTATTGTGGTAGACGAAGAAGATTTGAAAAACAAGATTAATGGCATGAGAAGAGTTGTAACATCCCAAATTTTATTTAATAGAGGAAAATTAAATAAAATCAATTAAAGGAGTCTAATTTGAGATATTTCTATTAATTAGACATATAGAGAATAATGAAGAGTATGAGTTAATTTGCTAGTAAGTTGTAACACCCCGTTTTTCAAAGGCCCAAAAGTAGGCACTTTTTTTTTTTTTTTAAAACAAAACAGAGCGCGCATACAAACAGCGAGAGTCGGCATTAAACATACAAAAGAACTCATTACTATAAGGTGCTTCGACAAGCAAAGTGTGTTCCTGAATAATTACAGTCCAAGTCTAAGTATTCAAATTACTCCAAGCACTACAACCCAAAACAAACCAAGATAGAAACCTATGTCTAGCCCAAAGGCACGATGTACAAACACACCGGCACAGAGTATAATTCTAAACTATAGCTCCGGCACGAGTTCACTGGGCCCTGAGCAGCCGCCGCCCTCGCGACCTACAGCATCATCTGGGGTGGGAGGAGCCCGCAAATGAAATGTTGCAAGGGTCACCACACATAACACAACAGCAAATAGCATGTATATATAAAAGCGAATAAACACTTAGCAGTTCATGTACTTGCACACAGTATTGAAATGCACACCAGCCTATCAATGCAGACTCTAAATGATTGTGATCACCCTACCCGGGTCTTTTTCACATGCATGAATTCCGGAATTTTACCTCTCCGCAGAGAGTCGTAGGTCCAACCCCTACTAAAATCAATACAATCCCGAAGGATTAGAGTGGATCCATTCCCGTTAATCACACTCCGTGGTCCATTCCCGTTAACCACATATTGGACTCAATAAATCTCGAAGGATTAAGGTGGATCCATTCCCGTTAATCACACCCTGTGGTCCGTTCCCGATAACCACTTACAATGAATGCATGAGCATACGATTCCCCATATATGCTAATGCAACAAATACATACCTCTCAAGCGTATGTAAACCAATCATAATATGTACATATATTTTCAAAATCATATGCACGCCAATCACATATTCATACATATATTCTCAAACATATGTAAACCACACATGCGATACAAAACACCTTCTCATCACGAGAATACATAATATAATCATGCCAAACATTCACACAATCCAAAACCAAGCATACACATATAAGACGGAAAAATAAAGGTGCCCTTACCTCAGCAAGCTTCCGTTAATTTAATTTCGCGAAAATCTACAACACACGCTACCTAAAATAAATGTAGCGTAACATCAATAAAATATTCCTCGTTTATCCTATCGAAACGAAACTTGCTCTCAAAAGTCTAGGGGGGTTTTAGGTACTTTCTAACGCTCTCACCTAGCGATTCCAAGTTCTTCCCAATCCGATAAAAATTCACGAAGTTAAAGACATTATTTTTCGCTACAAGAAATTCATTTTGTTTTCAAAGCATACCAAGGACCACTATTGTTTTCAACCTCAAGGAACCCATTTTCACACTACAAAGACATTTGAAAACAAACCAAAAACTCTTCAAAAATAAATCAACAAAATCAGAGTTTTCTTGCGTTACAAGTTACACATTTTTTTTTTCTTCCTAACAACCTTTCCTATACTCATTTTTCTTCAAAACTAAGATTATCCAACACATACACAATTTTCACACAATTGTGGACTTAGAAAATTTTGGAATTTCTCCCTATACCACTAAAAAGGCCACGGCCAAAATTTTGGAAAACACCCTCCCACACAAAATTTTTCACTTCTAAATGCATGGTAATATCCCATAATACCTAACTAGCACTTATCATAACGATTTAGAAATTATAGAGTCGAATCGCAAATTTCGAGAAATCTCAAATAAGGTTTTTCATAAGGCAAGTGATCATTTTCTTTTCAAAACATCCCATAACCAATCAAACAATTAAACAATGATCATGGGAAGCTATTTGCCTCTAAACAATTTTCGAAATTCGATTCCTCGAACCCTATATGGGTGCCACGGCCATTTGAGGCAAAAAGGGCAACCCTACACATTTTTTTTTCATTTGAAACCCTAGCCCACTTTCATTAGTTTGTAACGATATTCGATCGTGTACCCGACTCCTTTTGAAACTCGAAATAATTTTTTTTTTAAATTATGTTCTTCGAGTCGCTCAAGAACACGAGAATAATTTTTTTCTTATTTTTCAAAACAAATTTCAAAATCACCAATCCATTTTGTCACAAAGCTTAAAACTAACTTCAAAAACCAAAATCATACAACACAATCATAGATATGATCATTTTAAGAAATTTTCTTCAAACCCTTACCAACAAAATTGTGAAATTTGAAATCACCATGAGAATCACTTACATGCTTCACTAATGTATCCTACATAACACTCTTAAACACTACTATGGAACCAAAACTAATTAAAACTAAATTCTAAAATTTTTTCTCTCAAAAACACAATTTTCATAACTTAATCTATGAGGAATTTAACCAACAATAAGAAGAAATAAGATAGTTACCTTAAGAGAAGAGATGATCCTAGCAACTTCTATGATCCAACAAGAGCAAGATCCAAGCTTTTAAAGGAAGTAAGAAAATTAAAACTCACCCTACACCTAACTAAGGCCTCACGGCCAAAAAGAGGAAAGGAGGGAGGGAGATTTTTCTTACCTCAAACTATAGCTCATAATCACCACCATGAGGAGAGGATCAACTTTGGTTCCAAACTTTCTTCCTAATTCTTTCTAGATTTCCCACAAGAATGGATTAAGCTTACTAACTTAAAAAGAAAAAATGTTTGGTAATGAAGAGAAAGAGAGATTCCTCGTGAGAGAGAAGAGAGGAAGAGTGGAAATCCTTTCCAATTTTTCCTAAGTCTTCCTACTTATTAAAGTCATGGATTAATCTAGGCCAATGGATCAAATAGTGTAAAGTTCTATGAGCAAATCCTAGCCCTCCATTCACGTCTTGGTCACCAAGCAACCAAATAAAAATCTAGATATTTTTATGGTCTTAACCCACTAGCTCGCTCAGTCTCCGCGCTCGCGCTTAAACGAGTCGCACCTCGCTAACGGACGGAAATCACAAAAATATAAAATCTACCAAATCAACGTCCGTCATAAACCGTTTCCAAAACTTATCGCCAAATCTTTTTCCTCGACTGTAATTTTCTTCCTCACCCTCGAAAATTATTCTGACAACATATCCTAACTCACGCCGATATATAAAACCTCCATCTAAATTTCTACGAAATTCAGAAGCCGTAAAATTTAACATCAGCGGGTAAAATTCCTACTCGTTTTTCCAAAAGAAAGAATAATCCAAAACTCGTTATTCTGACTACACATAAACCTTCTTATACTCAAAAGAAGACTACGACCCAAAAGTCTGTGCCTTTCCAGCGCACGAGCACAAAACAGGCTCCATTACAGCAAAAATTCCATTAATGCGACAATACTCACAAGACCGCTCCACCAAAAACCCTAAAAACTTAGCCGACACTAAAGTTCCTTAGAAAAACTGTACAGTGGAATCTTGGGTCTTACATTACTACCCTCCAAAAAGAAGTTTCGTCCTCGAAACTAAAGTTAAGAGTAACAACTCAACTGGTTATTACCATCCCCAGCACAACAAAATCCCTTAGGATTAGGTGTAACCACACAGATGCTAACACCGGGTGAAGTCACACAGATACTCTCACCAACACACTGGCACAACTGTGCACCAACCGCAACTCTCAACGAGTTCACCACTCAAAAATTTTCCTAGGGTCCACACACAAAATTTCCAAAGTCACTTCTTTTGTCTCCGCGACATAGCTCACTCCACTAGGTTCACGCGAAGCAATGACTGGCTACCCTCCAAAAAGAAACATCGAAACTTTCTGCGCACCACCAAAGCTATCAAAACTAGTCAATTCCAGTCAACATGATTCCGTCTATTATTAACAAGAGATTAAGGGTGATCAGTTCCTCAATTTGTTAACAGATAGCCAACAATCATGATGGTGTCTTAGACCATTTTTACCTAACTTTAATAATGCTCCCTTCCAATTGTGCTTCAGGTCATCCGAGGCACAATGGTCCAACAATTTCCTCAATTCTTATTATCTCGATCTCGTTAGTGAGATCCAATCGCCCAAAACACGTCACGTGGACTCTCATGCTTCCACTCACGAAACATCCATTTAGTATCATTCAATCAGTAAGTACAAGGCCACCATGGCAAGTACCACTCATACCATTATACTCTGAAGGAAGTTGTCATATCTATAGAACTTCACAACTTCTCCAATATCTATAAGTCCTTAACTTTTCCTTCCATCCCATAACTGTGTTGAACTGTACACTTTCACTTTCAAATCTCATTCTAACCATAAGCTTAATGACATCATCCCAACATCCGGTTGGTGATTACAACTCATCAAATTTTTTCTTGGCGCATGCAAGACGATACCATCTACTTCACTGTGACTTCTTTTATACAAATCTCCAATTCCCAAAATTCAATCTCTTCGAATATTATTTTCCAAATTAATACCTAGCTTATACTTGCCAACCTTAGTATAAAACGTTTATCCTCGTCGACTGCCATCATTGGCACAAACCATTTTAAATCGTATTCTCATTCTATTTCTAAACTCTCTTTAGTTTCTTTCCTCTTACCATTAAATCATCTCCTACTCTAAAGAGTTTGTCACCCTGGCCATTCTGAATTACTCCGACATCACCTCTCATGTCGAGATACCTACCTCCAGAATATATCTTAAGGTACTTCCCACATCACTATTATTCAACCGTCCATGATGACAATATCTGAAGTCCTTTACTTATTCAATACAAATTTCCATTATGCTACGTCTCTCTTCATTGTAACCACTACAATGAATCGAAGCTCTACTAGCTTCCACCAAACTTTGCCACTAGACATTTGCTTACCCTTTATTATTACCGCATACAACACATACACCGTCATGACATCCATTCAGGTGGTGCTTTCGAATCCTTAATATACACGCACAATCATAATTTCCGAAATTATGTGGGAGGGAATTTCCTTTCGCCAATCCTCCATTGACATAAGCCACATTCTCATGTGCTTCTCTCTTACTCATTCTCAACACGACTTTCCAACGGCTAACATCCTCTGCGACTAATCTCATCGATCTACTAATTTGCAATTTTCCAGTTCAACAACTGCCTAGGGTTGGTTCCCAAAACCATGGCCCACAACTTGTTGATTCCAACCAACATCTTTAATTCGCCGCACACAAGCTAATTACTCTCGTCCCACATCAACTTGTTTCCAAACAAGCACACTCTTCTCCCATTCGATTGATCCTTCATCATCGTGACTATTCTGAAGTCATAAAGTTTGTTCCCACCGGGAATAAATTCCTAGACCTCAAGTTCTAGCTAACCAAGCTCTTACATCCCGTCACTCATCGTTTTCTTATTCACTTCTAACTTTTTACTAACAATCATCTCTTATGAATGACTATATCTAAACTCGTCCTTATAGGGTCACTGTAATTCGCCTACAAATCGACTCATCTTACTCAGCTATCAAACCTTTAACACTTATCTCAAATCTTAATGCTCGACTTATCAAAAATATCTACCAACGCACGACACTTCGCTATGATTTTATCCTTATTACGTTCGATACCCAAATCAAACTCTTGAATTTACTGCTCAAGAACTACAATTACTTGTCATACCATCCGTTTAATCCTAATATACAATAGAAGTCCTTCCAACTATCAACTCTTATTGTCGTAGTACTCTTACTAACAACTCTTTTCCTGCTCATACACGACATTTCTAGAATATCTCCAAAAATTCTCGTCCATAACTTGAATTATTTAAAACTTGCCTACCTCGACTCTCATGGTATCATAAATTCAAGATGCCACTTAGTCCTTCAACCCTCTTGGTCGATCGAAATTGTTAACTTAAACTCACATCCACACATGATCTCTACTCAAATCTTGACTAATCTCTTCAACTACTCAATAATTCTTGACTAATCCCTAAGATTTTCTCAAAATATTTACTTTCTCTTATGGTTTACCTGCCAATAACTGACAATTCCAGCTTCTACTGCTACAATTCTCTAGGCATTCCCATACTACACACCTCCGGTATCACCCGTCATCGACATACAACTCACTTTCCAAGGTTGAACTCCTCGTTCTTACCTAAACATCTCTCCAAATCCACCTTTTATCCAATAATCAATCACCTATAATTTCGTTTCACACCGACATCTATACTTACTATCTCCCGAACTATGTATAGATTGTCACTTATCAATGTGATACTTGGTCTCCTACCTTTAATCATCACGAGATTCATCCTTACAAATCATAGTTTCGAATCTAATTCCTCTCGCACACTTAAATTAAACCCTTAAGTTATCCACCATTTTCATAAATGTCGTCTAACACCACCAGGTTTCCTCACTCTGGACGTACAACGTCCTTTAATTCCAATTCAAAGTGCCTCAATTATTGTCCAATCGTCGCAATTAAATCCAATTGACATCTCGCATGCTCCACCATTCCATAGTGGCTGCGTTCTCTTGAAAACCTAATGACTTCATCAAGTCGCACCCTAACTCACCAGAGCAGATATTCAATATCTTCTTCAAAAGGTCGTCCCAATCCGATCCTTACTTACAATCCTTTTTCAATTAAAGTTCACTCGTCCATACTCAGTACTTTTGAGTGACAACGAGCAATACTACTTCCATTGATTTACATCCAAGAATCACATTTAGTTCTCGTTCGCCTCAAGTCCATCCTCCTCGGACCACTCTGTCTAAGGAATTCAGAGACACTTGTCGACTAAATTCGACCAAGGCTCGGGGTTTCACAATTCCAATTACTGAAGCCTCACTCCCTGCAGTACTTCGGTAAGACACAAACCAGTGTCTAAGCATATCCCATGCTAGACTCAAAACAACCAACCACATAACCCACAACACAACAAAAACAACCGCTAGAACTAACACAACTCTAGCTATGTTCTAACCGACTCTGGACTAACGACTCAAGTGCACACTTTCCCTTTGAAGATTTAAAGCCGGGCTCTGATACCACAATGTAACACCCCGTTTTTCAAAGGCCCAAAAGTAGGCACTTTTTTTTCTTTTTTTTTTTAAAACAAAACAGAGCGCGCATACAAACAGTGAGAGCCGGCATTAAACATACAAAAGAACTCATTACCATAAGGTGCTTCGACAAGCAAAGTGTGTTCCTGAATAATTACAGTCCAAGTCTAAGTATTCAAATTACTCCAAGCACTACAACCCAAAACAAACCAAGATAGAAACCTATGTCTAGCCCAAAGGCACGATGTACAAACACACCGGCACAGAGTCTAATTCCAAACTATAGCTCCGGCACGAGTTCACTGGGCCCTGACCAGCCACCGCCCTCGCGACCTACAGCATCATCTGGGGTGGGAGGAGCTCGCAAATGAAATGTTGCAAGGGTCACCACACATAACACAACAGCAAATAGCATGTATATATAAAAGCGAATAAACACTTAGCAGTTCATGTACTTGCACACAGTATTGAAATGCACACCAGCCTATCAATGCAGACTCTAAATGATTGTGATCACCCTACCCGAGTCTTTTTCACATGCATGAATTCCGGAATTTTACCTCTCCGCAGAGAGTCGTAGGTCCAACCCCTACTAAAATCAATACAATCCTGAAGGATTAGAGTGGATCCATTCCCGTTAATCACACTCCGTGGTCCATTCCCGTTAACCACATATTGGACTCAATAAATCCCGAAGGATTAAGGTGGATCCATTCCCGTTAATCACACCCTGTGGTCCGTTCCCGATAACCACTTACAATGAATGCATGAGCATACCATTCCCCATATATGCTAATGCAACAAATACATACCTCTCAAGCGTATGTAAACCAATCATAATATGTACATATATTTTCAAAATCATATGCACGCCAATCACATATTCATACATATATTCTCAAACATATGTAAACCACACATGCGATACAAAACACCTTCTCATCACGAGAATACATAATATAATCATGCCAAACATTCACACAATCCAAAACCAAGCATACACATATAAGACGGAAAAATAAAGGTGCCCTTACCTCAGCAAGCTTCCGTTACTTTAATTTCGCGAAAATCTACAACACACGCTACCTAAAATAAATGTAGCGTAACATCAATAAAATATTCCTCGTTTATCCTATCGAAACGAAACTTGCTCTCAAAAGTCTAGGGGGGTTTTAGGTACTTTCTAACGCTCTCACCTAGCGATTCCAAGTTCTTCCCAATCCGATAAAAATTCACGAAGTTAAAGACATTATTTTTCGCTACAAGAAATTCATTTTGTTTTCAAAGCATACCAAGGACCACTATTGTTTTCAACCTCAAGGAACCCATTTTCATACTACAAAGACATTTGAAAACAAACCAAAAACTCTTCAAAAATAAATCAACAAAATCAGAGTTTTCTTGCGTTACAAGTTACACATTTTTTTTTCTTCCTAACAACCTTTCCTATACTCATTTTTCTTTAAAACTAAGATTATCCAACACATACACAATTTTCACACAATTGTGGACTTAGAAAAATTTTGGAATTTCTCCCTATACAAAATTTTTCACTTCTAAATGCATGGTAATATCCCATAATACCTAACTAGCACTTATCAAAACGATTTAGAAATTATAGAGTCGAATCGCAAATTTCGAGAAATCTCAAATAAGGTTTTTCTTAAGGCAAGTGATCATTTTCTTTTCAAAACATCCCATAACCAATCAAACAATTAAACAATGATCATGGGAAGCTATTTGCCTCTAAACAATTTTCGAAATTCGATTCCTCGAACCCTATATGGGTGCCACGGCCATTTGAGGCAAAAAGGGCAACCCTACACATTTTTTTTCATTTGAAACCCTAGCCCACTTTCATTAGTTTGTAACGATATTCGATCGTGTACCCGACTCCTTTTGAAACTCGAAATAATTTTTTTTTTAAATTATGTTCTTCGAGTCGCTCAAGAACACGAGAATAATTTTTTTCTTATTTTTCAAAACAAATTTCAAAATCACCAATCCATTTTGTCACAAAGCTTAAAACTAACTTCAAAAACCAAAATCATACAACACAATCATAGATATGATCATTTTAAGAAATTTTCTTCAAACCCTTACCAACAAAATTGTGAAATTTGAAATCACCATGAGAATCACTTACATGCTTCACTAATGTATCCTACATAACACTCTTAAACACTACTATGGAACCAAAACTAATTAAAACTAAATTCTAAAATTTTTTCTCTCAAGAACACAATTTTCATAACTTAATCTATGAGGAATTTAACCAACAATAAGAAGAAATAAGCTAGTTACCTTAAGAGAAGAGATGATCCTAGCAACTTCTATGATCCAACAAGAGCAAGATCCAAGCTTTTAAAGGAAGTAAGAAAATTAAAACTCACCCTACACCTAACTAAGGCCTCACGGCCAAAAAGAGGAAAGGAGGGAGGGAGATTTTTCTTACCTCAAACTATAGCTCATAATCACCACCATGAGGAGAGGATCAACTTTGGTTCCAAACTTTCTTCCTAATTCTTTCTAGATTTCCCACAAGAATGGATTAAGCTTACTAACTTAAAAAGAAAAAATGTTTGGTAATGAAGAGAAAGAGAGATTCCTCGTGAGAGAGAAGAGAGGAAGAGTGGAAATCCTTTCCAATTTTTCCTAAGTCTTCCTACTTATTAAAGTCATGGATTAATCTAGGCCAATGGATCAAATAGTGTAAAGTTCTATGAGCAAATCCTAGCCCTCCATTCAAGTCTTGGTCACCAAGCAACCAAATAAAAATCTAGATATTTTTATGGTCTTAACCCACTAGCTCGCTCAGACTCCGCGCTCGCGCTTAAACGAGTCGCACCTCGCTAACGGACGGAAATCACGAAAATATAAAATCTACCAAATCAACGTCCGTCATAAACCGTTTCCAAAACTTATCGCCAAATCTTTTTCCTCGACTATAATTTTCTTCCTCACCCTCGAAAATTATTCTGACAACATATCCTAACTCACGCCGATATATAAAACCTCCATCTAAATTTCTACGAAATTCAGAAGCCGTAAAATTTAACATCAACGGGTAAAATTCCTACTCGTTTTTCCAAAAGCGAGAATAATCCAAAACTCGTTATTCTGACTACACATAAACCTTCTTATACTCAAAAGAAGACTACGACCCAAAAGTCTGTGCCTTTCCAGCGCACGAGCACAAAACAGGCTCCATTACAGCAAAAATTCCATTAATGCGACGATACTCACAAGACCGCTCCACCAAAAATCCTAAAAACTTAGCCGACACTAAAGTTCCTTAGAAAAACTGTACAGTGGAATCTTGGGTCTTACATTAGTGAAGGGGAAAAAGAGGAATTGTCCAAGAAAAGGGGGTTTATAAGAAGCAAAACTTTCCTTCATATTCATTTTATCACTTCCTGAAGTTTAAGCAGGAATCTCTCACCTCTTTCCTCTCTTCTCTACGCCTTCTTCATACTCACCAACAACAACTCACAATCTCAACTTCCAACCTTGAATCATTCACAAGAATCAGCAGCTTGAGCAAGAGCAAGGCAAAGAAATCAACTCCCATTCTTGCTTCTATTCCTCTCACGCAAAGATCCCTCAACCCCAATTCTTCAAGATTTCTCATAAAACTCCAATCAATGTTGATGTATGGCTGTTACAGTCCTGGGTTTTACTCTCGGAGGTTGGAAACCATGGTAGTGTAAGTATTTTATTATTCTTTCCTTCTATTGTTAGCTTGACCAAGAAACCCTTTTATTTCACCTAATAATCATTCTCTCATCCTCACTTGAAATTACTTGTGCATGTGTGTTTATTCTGTCAAAATACAAGTTTGGAGGAGGTTAGAAGGTATGGGTAGCATGGAGAAATGGAAAGTTGGAAGTTTTGCAGAACCTTGTTCCCACCCCTGTCGCGCTCGCTACAGCGAGCAGTTACTCGCCCGACGAGTATAGCAGCTGAAGCTGCATGTATTCTTCCTCTTATGTAACCAATTCCCAATTTGTGGTAAGCTGTTCTTAACCATTCTATTCCTTTCTCAGTGGCTGGAGATGACTATTTCAATTTCCTTAACCTCAGTGGATTCTTAAACACTCTTTAATTCATTTCCTCTCCATTTCATTCTAGCACTCAAGTCGGGGTTTCAAGTGAGTTCCATTGCTGAAAGGTTCGTGGTTGTTGCTGTGTATTGAATCAGTGTAAAGCTTCAAATACCAGGTGGGTTCATAGGATAGTGTAGTTAGTCTCCCAATTATGAGTATTTGCATGTTAACTTAGGTTTTAGGAAAAACGTTGTGTGAGGGCGATTAATCCCAAGTTCCCTCCATTCTGTTTATATATTATGTAAATTATGTTACTGCACTGATTAAATGAGGATTGTAGGTGTAATTTTGAGGAGCATATGATTTTGGCAAAACAGGGTAAACTCTGCATGAACTCGCCACAGCGAGTAGTTGGCGAGCATTCATGGCGAGCTGGGCTCTGGGCTGATGAAACTCGCCATGGCGAGCTCCTGCTCGCCACAACGAGTTGATTTAGGTCAGGACCTATAACCTTGCCATAGCGAGCTGGTGACTCGCCGTAGCGAGCTTGTGCAGAACTGACCTACATTTTCTATTTTCTAAATAAAGATTTCCACACTCGTTTTATATCCTCGTGAGAATCAGATAACTTGCAGTAATATAATTAATATAATGTCGAACAGAATGTTAATAACAGATAATGATTAGGGTATAACTTAGTTATTAATTAGGCTTGTATGTGAAGGTGTGAAAAACACAAGAAGGGGGGGTTGAATTGTGTTTTGGGTAATTTAAAAATTCTTCTAAGTTACAGAGAACTTATCAGAGTTTGCAGCGGTTTAGAAAACAAAACACAATTAAGAGTAACTTTGAAGGTAGAGAGAAAGAGAGAAAGATAGAGACAGAGATTTTTATACTGGTTCCCCTCACAAACTGAGAGTACGTCCAGTCCTCTTGTACTTCCAAGAGAGTTCACTATAATCACCAAAGATTTCAATTGCTCAAGCACACAAGCAAGAGACTTCCAATGCTCAAGTATACAAACAAGAGACTTCCTAATGCTCAAGCACGTAGGCAAGAGACTTCAATACACAAGTTTAAAAAAACAGAGTCTGAACAATTGATATAAAGATCAATGTTCAGTTACAGAATAAATACAACTTTTGATACAAGACTTAACTTAGAATCTTAATACAAAATTCTAAGGTTCAACTAATGAATTAACAGAAGCTGAAACTGGAGTCTTGGTTTTTGAATATGAGTTCAAGTTGTATTTGCAGTTTTGTGCTTTAGGATGAATTTAGCAGAGTAACAGCTGTTTTCAAATTGTTTAAGTGTCGTATCCCAAAGCTTCAAACTTGCTCCAATTTATAGATGAAGGTGGAGCGTGTTTGATTTGAATTTGATGCGGTGAGATTGCGCCAGCTGTAGATAGTACCTTTGATATCCAAATCAGGTAACCTTGTATGTGATCAATCTTGGAGAAAACGTTTTATCCAAATCAGGTAAAGAGTTCGTACAATAGTACAAACGTCACTATTCTGTGGATAAGATTGATTCCATCAGCTTGTGGAATGTCAGAGTATAATCATTGATGCAGGGAATGTTCTTCTGACAAAACGGCTCTCACTGCTCTTATCAGAGTCTGATATGCATCTTCTGATGAATAAAAGTTGCATCCTCTGATGTCTTCAAGTTCTGATCAGAGTTTGCTTTGCCATATCAGAGCTTCCAATGTGCTTTTAATGAATATAAAAATTAACTTGAATATCTGCACACTTGGATTAAATAATTAGTATACCCTATTGTATATTAATACTTTTGTTATCATCAAAACTTAATTGGGTCATGTCAGAACCTCTTTTGTTCCAACAATCTCCCCCTTTTTGATTGATGACAAACCAAGTATTAATTTACAATGGTTGTTGATAAAATTTACCAAGCATCTCTTAGGTTGATGAGTTTTGCAAGCTCCCCCTAAGTTCAGCAATGATTAATTAAATCAGTTTAAAAATAATTATTTGAATTTTGAACTTAAACTAATACAGTAGACTTTCAGAGGCTAGGTTTGCAAGCTCTCCCCCTAAGTCTGATACCTATGAAAGAAAAGTGCAATTTTCTTTTATACGTACCATGTATCAGAAGTTCAAATTTCAACTAATATTTTCCTCAAAATCATATCATTTATAGACATAACTGAAAAGAATTAAAATTTTGGTTTCAGTTTAGCATCTCATAAATTAATAACAACTCTTACTCCCCCTTTTGTCATTAAACAAAAAGATAAAACCAAGAACTTGTCTATTTTGAAACCACTATATAAGGACCATGAACTTTGTCATTTCACTCAACACTTCCATTTCATTGTGAAAAATCAACAATGGAGAAGGATAGAAAAGTGATCAAAAGTAAGAGAGCTCAGGAGAAGAAGAAGAAGAAGAAAGTGAAGATTCAATAAGACTCAGAGTCTAAGAAGAAACTTCAGAAGATGAGGGCATCAACTTCTGCTCCTGTCAGAGTCAAATATCAAACGAGATTCAAGACTAAACAACAAGAGTCCTTATCTGAGTCATAATCTGAATGGGATTCTGATTGGAAGGAATTCTTGAGTACATATGTTCCTCCCAAGGAAGAATACCCCTCTTCATAATCAATGAGATCACTTCTCATTGATCTCCCAATAAGGAAGTGAAGAGAATGTCGTGAACTCTTCCATTTCCCTTAGATTCAAATAAGCTAGATTTAGGACTAGCTGTTTTTATGTAGGATCCAAGTGAAAGGTTGGATAGAAACTTATGTAATCAACAATTTTCAAATGAATAAACTCATTATTTAGCTTTGAAATCTTTGAGTTGATTTTTGTCTCAAAATCATTTATGAAAGCATAAAAATAATAATCAACAAATAATAAACGCAGAAATAAATAACGAACCCAGAAGGTAATCAAATAAGCAACCAAGTACTTAATAAGAAAATAATATTCAACAAGTTACAAAACAAATATCAGAACATGGTAAATCATTAAACAAATAAATAGAACATGTGCATAGAATCCTAGGGGTTAAGGTTGATCAGGTTGCTGAGGTAATCTTGCATTGATGCTCTGAAGAGTTTCCATAATAGCAGCCAGCATAGACGAATGCTCATCAAGCCTTCTTTGAAAATTATCCTGATTTTCCCTTATGTGCTGAGCATACTCTGGTGCATTTCTAGCAATTTGCTCAAGCCCTGCTTGTTCAGCAGCTCTTCTAGCTTCTTCTGCTAGCCTAGCTTGCTCAGCAGCTTGCCTTTCCCTTTCTATACGCTCATCCTCCAATCTTTTTCTTTCCCTCTCCTCAGCTTCCAATCTTTCCCTTTCACGCCTCTCTTCCTCTTCCTTCCTAGCTATTTCATTCCTCAAACTCAAGTCTGTAGTATAAGCTTTTCTGATAGAACGAATCATGAGTACCAGATTTTGTTCCATAAGGTCACACTCTTTGTCAATGTGTGCTGTGTCAATAGACCTGTGTGGAATAGCACTGGACATTCTCCTAATATTCTTGTCAACAGCTTGCAGCAGGCTAGTGATGTCTTCCTGAGTTTGGTCAAGAGGTTCATTGATAATTCTGGAGGGTAGGCGAGGAGGAAAAAATATGCAGTCCATAGAGAGATCCTGCATAAGGTGTTGAAGATGTTGTGATTGGTCAGGAGGGGTTTTTTGTAGGATTTCAAGATTCAGAGTCTCATTTATATGTTGAACATGTGTCTTGATAGGTGTAGGTAAATCACATGAGTTGTCCACAACCACATGATGTTGGGATTTCTCATGGACATGTTCATCAGCATGAAGAGTTTCTGAGACTTGATCTTGGTCAGGTTCTGGTGATGTTTGGTGGTCATGTTCTGATGGGTTATGTTCTGGTGGAATTTGATTTTCTGGTTGGGTAGTTTCTGGTTCAGTATTTACTGGTTGAGGTGTTTTTGGTTGTTCTTGAGTGTTCACAGAATGAACAATCTCAGAGTTTGGTTGGGGGTCATTTTGCGGTTCTTCTTGTTGTGGTGTTGTGGTAGGAATTTCTTGATGGTTGGGGGATTTTTCAGGTGGAGGTGATGGGGTTTTATCAGAATCTTCATCAATTGACAGTTGAATAGCAGGTGCAGTGCTTGTAGAAGCTTGCGCTGCATCATTGCATATAAAATTAGCCTGAGATTCTGATGGGTGATATTGGATGAGGTTAAACTGCTCTGATGATGGTTGATTCTCAGAAAGGTCAATGACTTTCTCAGAATTAACTCCTTTTAAAATCTTATCAAAAGCATGTTTAACTCTAATTTCAGAAGGGAATTGAAGTCTTCTGAAATAATCACTAGATCCTTTGCCGCCTCCAAGAAAATTAGAAAACTTACCAGTTTCATTACCATACAGAGTCTGCTGTTCCAGCAGATTGTGAGGATCATTCCTTTTTGGAAGCTTCTTGTGCATATCATCAAAGGCAGACTCTTCAATACCACAATCATAGCCGTCCTTCAGAGCCTCTTGCTTCTTATTAAACTCTGCAACCTTGGCCAATGCTGCCTGTACCACAGCTTCTTCCTTTTATTCCTCAGTAAGATCCTCCAGTATCACTTTCTTTGCCCTTGGTTTTGAGGATCTTGGAGCAGTAGTTTTTGTAGTCTTTGGAATCTTAGCAGCTTTCTTAACAGTAGGGCTTTTGGCAGCTTTCCTCTTGACTGGTTCAATTCTAAGAGGTTGTTCCAAAAGCCTTGACTGCCTTACAGTTAGCTTTGTAGGTTCTCCATCTCCTACATCAGCACCTAGCTTTTTCATGAATTTAGCATGTGCTTCTATCACTCTTTTTGCTTCACTATCTCTGACATGTACAAGCCAACATTCACCAATGCCTTTCTCAGATTCTCTGAGTAACACAGGATGTGTTGGATGAACTATCTCATTATTCTTCACCAGCTTTAAGTATCTTAATGTAGTACTATTAACAATCTTAGAACTAAGCAAAAAAGTACCTAAGCCAGGAAGATATGGTGTAATAGCATCCAACAAACCACACTGTGCAAACATGTGGCTCAGTAGTCTTGAATGTCTAACAATAGCTTTGCTAGAGATAATAGACAGACACAGGTGATCAAAGATAAGCCTTCCAATATCCACAATATTTCCTTTAGCAACATTATACGTGAACAGCTTCTGAACACTGGATATTTGATCAGTGCCTCCCAATTTGGGCAGAACACTATCAATCAAGATCCTGTAGATGATCTTGCAGTTGTTTGTCCATTCAAACTTGTCCTTAGGGTTGGTCTTAGGTTTGAATAGATATTCATCCACATCAGGACCTGCTTCATCAGTATGTTTGATTATCACACCATCACGCTTGAGCTTCAGAGCCTCAAGAATGTGGCAGAGTCTGATAGAGATTCTGAATCCAGCCACGAAAGATTCAATCTCTATAGAGATAAAAGATCTTAATCCCATTTCCTCTGGGGTCCTTTCTTTGAATTCAGGGTTTTCTTCAATCTTTTCCCTGACCTTCTTGTTATAAGCATCCCTTGTAATAACAGAGGCTTTCATCCAGAATTCCTTTACCATCTCAGTATAGGTTGGTCCATTGAGAAGATCAAAATAATATTCCAAACCTTGCTTCTTGTATAGATGAACGACTTCAGCAAAACCGTTTACCCTAATGCTTTCAAGATCAACGGGATTCTCAATCGCCACATTAAGTTCATCATACTTGTATGGTCGTTGATCCTTTGCGAACTCAGTAGGGTTGGATTCATTAGGTAAGATCATGCATGTTCTATTTAGGAATGACGATGAGGATGCCATGGATGATATTTAGAATTTAGGGTTTCTAAAGAGGGAGAAAGAAATTGCTCTGTGTTTTAGAAGAATGAAAGTGTAGGTTGTGAGAGTGCAAAAGTGTGAATGTGAACAGTTAGTGTGTTTAAATAGAAACTTACGCGCAAAAAACAGGTACACATACACAGGGGTAGTAGAGTATTTTACCACAATAGGAAATTAGAAATGCTAATCATCATTAACCAACTTCTTTATCCCCTTGCAACAAGACATGTGTATTAGAAAATTGTTAAATAACTGACACGTAAGTTTGAGAAAACGAAAGGGTTTTTACTAAAGATTTTTACTTACGCGCCAGAACCATTTACCTTCTAATCAGATTCTGATAGTATGTCAGAAGATACTCTCATCACAACTTCTGATACAGAAGGTTCTGATGACTTCATCTTCTGATTACTATTAGATTCTCACAAACTCAATTTTTCATCAGAGTCTAAGTTAATCAGAGATTTCCATCATGTTCAGATTCTTTTTGATAAAATCAAAACGTTCAACAGCTAAAGGTTTTGTAAAGATATCAGCCCATTGATTTTCAGTTTCAATGAACTTGAGATCAATTACACCTTTTTGAACATAGTCTCTGATGAAATGATGTTTAATCTCAATATGCTTAGCTCTTGAATGTAAAATAGGGTTTTTAGAAAGGTGAATAGCTGCAGTATTGTCACAATATAAAGGAATATTGTTACTGCTGATTTGATAATCTTTCAATTGATATTTCATCCAAAGTAGTTGTGTACAACATTTAGCTGCGGATATGTATTCAGCTTCTGCTGTTGACATAGCTATGGTGGTTTGCCTTTTACTAGCCCATGAAATTAAATTCTCACCAATAAACTGGCAGTTACCACTGGTGGATTTTCTTTCAATTCTATCACCAGCCTAGTCAGCATCATAGAATCCAATCAGCTTGTAGTCATTGGATTTCTGATACAGTAATCCAATGTTACAAGTAGCTTTCAAATACCTAAAGATTCTCTTCACAGCAGTGAGATGAGATTCTCTAGGATCTGATTGAAATCTTGCACACAAACACACACTGAATAAAATGTCAGGTCTTGAGGCAGTTAGATAAAGAAGAGATCCAATCATACCTCTATACAGCTTCTGATCAATCTTGCCTTCAGACTCTTCTTTGCTTAGACTTGATGTAGGATGCATTGGAGTATTCATGGGTTTGCAATCTTCTAAGTTGAACTTCTTCAGAAGATCCTTTATATATTTGGATTGATGAATGAATGTTCCTTTCTCTGTTTGATTTATTTGAATACCAAGAAAGAACTTCAATTCTCCCATCATACTCATTTCAAACTCATCCTGCATAAGCTTAGAAAAATTCTTGCAAAGAGTGGCATTAGTTGATCCAAAAATGATATCATAAACATATATTTGAATGATTAAAATGTCTTTCTTAAGGGTCTTTTTGAAAAGTGTATTGTCTACCTGTCCTTTTTCAAAACCATTGTCAACCAAAAAAGTACTCAATCTCTCATACCAAGCTCTGGGAGCTTGTTTGAGTCCATAGAGTGACTTCTTTAATTTAAACACATGATCAGGATTTGTTAAATCTTCAAAACCAGGAGATTGTTTGACATACACTTCTTCAGATATGACACCATTTAGAAATGCACTTTTCACATCCATTTGATATAGAGTAATACCATTATTGACTGCATAAGATAAAAGTAACCTGATTGCTTCCAGTCTTGCTACTGGAGCATATGTTTCAGTGAAGTCAATTCCTTCTTGTTGATTGTATCCTTGTGCAACAAGTCTCGCTTTGTTCCTAGTGACGTCACCTTGTTCGTTCAGTTTGTTTCTGTATACCCATTTTGTTCCAATAATGTTCTTATGCTTGGGTTTGTGTACCAGATCCCACACATCATTTCTCTTGAATTGATTTAACTCTTCTTCCATTGCAACTATCCAAGCATCATCTGATAGAGCTTCACTTGTTGTCTTGGGTTCAATTAAGGAAACTAATCCAAACAATGATTCTTCAACTCTGAAGTTTGACCTTGTTTTTCTTGGAATGTTTTTGTTTCCTAGAATGAGCTCTTCAGGATGTGATGATTTGTATTTGAATGTGTTCCTTGGAATATCAGATTCTTCAGAGTTATCATCAATAGTTTGATGTTCTTGAGCAGCATCAGAAGGTGCATCTTCTTGAGCTTCAGAGTCTTCTATAGATTCCATGTTGTTATTATACTCTGTAGCTTCATCTTCTGACTCATCAGATCCTGACAAATCTTTAACAGGCTCTGACTTTTTATCATCAGGCTCTTTATCATCAAACTTGACGTGCATTGATTCTTCCACTATATTAGTTTCAGAATTATACACCCTGTATGACTTAGAGCGTTCAGAGTATCCAATGAAGATACCCTTACAGGCTTTAGAGTCAAATTTCTTAAGATGGACTTTGTTGTTCAGAATGTAACATGTACAACCAAATTGATGAAAATAATAAATATTTGGTTTTCTTCCCTTAAGGAGTTCATATGTTGTTTTGTTCAAAATAGGTCTGATATAGATTCTATTCTGAATATAACAAGCAGTGTTAACAGCTTCTGCCCAAAAAAAATTTGCTAAATTATTTTCATGCATCATGGTGCGTGCCATTTCTTGTAAAGATCTATTCTTTCTCTCTACAACTCCATTTTGTTGTGGAGTTCTAGGAGAAGAGAATTCATGGAGAATTCCATGTTCTTCACAAAATTTTTCAAAAGGTTCATTTTCAAATTCACCACCATGATCACTTCTTACTTTCAAAATTTTGGAATCTTTTTCATTTTGAATTTGGGTACAGAAGATGCTACTTCATATGTATCATATGTATCATCTTTATTTCTCAGGAATTTTACCCAAGTCCATCTACTATAATCATCTACAATGACTAATCCATATTTCTTACCATTGATTGAAGCAGTACTAACTGGTCCAAAGAGATCAATGTGTAAGAGTTCCAAAGGTCTGGTAGTAGAGACCATGTTCTTGTTTTTAAAAGAACTTTTGACAATTTTTCCTTTTTGACCGGAACCACAAAGTGAGTCTGAGTGATATTTTATTTTTGGAAGGCCTCTGACAAGATTGTCCTTGCTAAGCTTAGAAATTAATCTCCAGTTAGCATGACCCAATCTTTTATGCCAGATCCATTTTTCATCACTCAGTGTCAAAAGACAAAGCACTTGTTGTTCCTTTAAATCAGAAAAATTTACTTTGTACACATTGCCTTTTCTATTTCCCTTAAAAACAATGGATTGATCAGAGTTTCTAATTACAGTACATGAATCCTTATTAAACATAACATCATAATTACTATCACACAATTGACTTATGCTAAGTAAATTATGATGTAGTCCATCTACTAACCAAACATCAGAAATTGACAAAGAAGAATTACCAACTGTACCTATACCAATGATCCTTCCCTTCTGGTTGCCACCAAACCCTACTGTTCCTCCCTCTTGCTGATTTAGGGTGTGGAATAAGAGCTTGTCTCCGGTCATGTGACGTGAGCAGCCAGAGTCCAGATACCATGAGCTTTCTTTTCTTCTTTGGGTGCATACCTGCAGCATACACTATTTCAGATTTTGGTACCCATACTCTGATGGGTCCTTTTTGGTTAGTTTTGAGAATCTCATTCTTCTTGTTAGAATACTCAGAAGATCTGGAGTCAACAGAGCCTTTAGAAAAATGTTTAGGCTTATGTTGTCTCTGAGACTTTCCTCTTGAGTGTGTCAGAGAACCAGTTACCAAGTTTGCCTTAGAAGTACTAGTGCCCCGCTGATCAATAGGCTTTGGTACTTTGACAGCTTTAACTTGAGTAGACATGGGTACTGATGTGAGGGGAACCTGAGTTTTAGAAGACTTAGGTTCAGAAGATGAGTTATCTTCTGATACCTTATCTTGTGGTCCCAAGCTCACAAGAGTACCAGACACAGTCACAGGTTCTGATGTACCCTTAGTAAAGTTGGAATAAGATTCTGATGGTGACTTGCTCAACAAGACAGGTTTACTTAATTTTCCTACATCAGGACATGTAAGAGAACCAAGTCCTTGTCTTTTATAATAGTTGCTAAGTCCACCATGAATTACAGAAGTTACCCTAGTCTTATCTATGTTATGGTGCACAAACTCTTGTAGAGAGATTTCATACTCGTCATAAGGTTTGTGACATGTTCTGCATCCAGTCTCAAGCACCTTAATTGTTTTAAGAGATTTTTGATAGTTTGCTTGAGTCTGGGTGAGATTTTCATTGAGGAGCTTCATTTTTTGTTTGCAAAAATCTAACTCACTCAATTTTTCCATGTACTTCACCATTACATCTTTCAAAGCTTTGGTCATTTGAGTATTAGACATTTTAGATATTACCTCATCAATGTCGTCAGTATCAGACTCTGAATCATTTTCATTGTCTGACTCACCAATGGCCATAAGCGCTAGGTTTGCTTCCTCAGAGTCTTCATCCTCAGATAGTTCATTAATATCCTCCTATGTTGCCATCAGACTCTTCTTGGCTTTGTTCTTGATCATACTCTTTCTTCCTTTACCCTTGGAGTTGAGTTCAAGACAATCAGCCATGAAGTGTCCAGGCTTATGACAATTGAAACAATTTTTTGTGTCATCCTTCTTCTCTTTGCTGGTGTTGTTTCTTGATCCAGATCCTCTGCCTTGAAAATTTTTGCCCTTCCTTAGTGACCACTTTTGAAAGCTTTTGGACAAGAGTTCAAAGAAATCATCATCTGATCATTCCTCTTGATTATCTATGGAAGATTCCTCTGCTTCAGATTCTACAACTTTGGCTTTCAGAGCCTTAGATGAAACTGAAATAGATGGCAAAGCCACAGATTTTAGCTTCTTCTGAGGCTCATCAGAAGATAGTTCAATCTCATGACTCATGAGTGAACTTATCAATTCTTCCAAGCCAAGTTTGTCCAAATCTTTAGCTTCTTGGATAGCTGTTACCTTAGGCCTCCACCTTGAAGGTAAGCTTCTCAAAATCTTCCTTACATGATCAGAGGTAGTATAACTTCTCTTTAGAACTTGGAGACCAGCCACAAGAATTTTGAATCTAGAATACATTGATTCAATGTTCTCATCATCCTTCATTCTAAAGAGTTCATACTGTTGGATCAAAAGAGTAGCCTTTGCCTCTTGAACCTGTTTGTTCCCTTCATATGTGGAACACAAGGAGTCATAGATGCTCTTGGCAGTGGATTTGTCTGTAATCTTGAGGTACTCATCATGAGTTATACACCCAATGAGAAGATCCTTAACCTTGTGATGCTTCTTGTAAAGTTTCTTGTCTGTAGGAGTGAACTTCTTTTTTTCTTCAACGGATAGCCTTCCCTTTTCATCTAGTCCTTGGAAAGTTACCCCTTCTTCAACTAGGTCCCAAAGCTCATCATCTAAACCAATAAGATGACTGTAGATTCTATCTTTCCACCAGGAAAAGGTAGAAACATCTCCATTGAACTTTGGTGCCTTGTTGCTTGACTTATCTTCAACATCATAGTCATGAGGAACTGCTTTCAAGCTACCACTTGGAGTTTCAGTCATAGTGTTTTTCAACAGGAAACTGTCTCACTGTTAGGTGATTAAAAAAACAGAACCGTGCTCTTGATGCCAATTGAAGGTGTGAAAAACACAAGAAGGGGGGGTTGAATTGTGTTTTGGGTAATTTAAAAATTCTTCTAAGTTACAGAGAACTTATCAGAGTTTGCAGCGGTTTAGAAAACAAAACACAATTAAGAGTAACTTTGAAGGTAGAGAGAAAGAGAGAAAGATAGAGACAGAGATTTTTATACTGGTTCCCCTCACAAACCGAGAGTACGTCCAGTCCTCTTGTACTTCCAAGAGAGTTCACTATAATCACCAAAGATTACAATTGCTCAAGCACACAAGCAAGAGACTTCCAATGCTCAAGTATACAAACAAGAGACTTCCTAATGCTCAAGCACGCAGGCAAGAGACTTCAATACACAAGTTTAGAAAAACAGAGTCTGAACAATTGATATAAAGATCAATGTTCAGTTACAGAATAAATACAACTTTTGATACAAGACTTAACTTAGAATCTTAATACAAAATTCTAAGGTTCAACTAATGAATTAACAGAAGCTGAAACTGGAGTCTTGGTTTTTGAATATGAGTTCAAGTTGTATTTGCAGTTTTGTGCTTTAGGATGAATTTAGCAGAGTAACAGCTGTTTTCAAATTGTTTAAGTGTCGTATCCCAAAGCTTCAAACTTGCTCCAATTTATAGATGAAGGTGGAGCGTGTTTGATTTGAATTTGATGCGGTGAGATTGCGCCAGCTGTAGATAGTACTTTTGATATCCAAATCAGGTAACCTTGTATGTGATCAATCTTGGAGAAAACATTTTATCCAAATCAGGTAAAGAGTTCGTACAATAGTACAAACGTCACTATTCTGTGGATAAGATTGATTCCATCAGCTTGTGGAATGTCAGAGTATAATCATTGATGCAGAGAATGTTCTTCTGACAAAACGGCTCTCGCTGCTCTTATCAGAGTCTGATATGCATCTTTTGATGAATAAAAATTGCATCCTCTGATGTCTTCAAGTTCTGATCAGAGTTTGCTTTGCCATATCAGAGCTTCCAATGTGCTTTTAATGAATATAAAAATTAACTTGAATATATGCACACTTGGATTAAATAATTAGTATACCCTATTGTATATTAATACTTTTGTTATCATCAAAACTTAATTGGGTCATGTCAGAACCTCTTTTGTTCCAACAGTATGCTCCCCGGGTTTTGGGAAATATTGGTAGTAAGAACTAAATTAGTTTCAGTCAATTATGAGCGATTTTGTGATATTGCGCTATGGACTCCCAATGGGATAATCCAATAGGATAAGTTATTTTGAGCTGCATGCCGTGACCGGATCGGTTGACGGATATGGCAGGCCTCTGAGACATGCTCACCTCAGAGTGTCTTTGTGTTTAAAATGAATAAGAGTTTACTAATCTGTGATACACCTTTATATTATGCTATTTATGTCATGTTAGTTATATTAGTATGTACGACTGATTTAGGTGCCCCCCGGTGTAGTCAACTCTAGGAGGGTATTAGGACTCACTGAGGCTTAGTAGTCTCACCCCACTCCAAATCAATTTTTTTAGGTAGACAGGTTAACTGGATAAAGGACCAGGATGGAGCTGATGATTTGGAGCTGAGCTTGGATCATCGTACTAGACGATTTAGTCTTCCTTTGTTTCAGTTTACCTGTATACTTGGGATTCTATTCTATTTCCGCTGTATTATTGATGCTCATTAACTGTTGTAATGATTTAATTGTAATTCATCTGTTTTACCTCGTTAAATTTATAGTACTCAGATTCCATTATTTATGTCTTGACTAAATATTCTAGATATTTTAGTTGGGGCGTTATAATTGGTATCAGAGCAGGTCGATCCAGTATCGGACTTTGCCATGAGTTATCCCAATCCTTTCCTAAGTAATACAGACCCTTTGGATCTGCACTGTTTACGCTGAAACCATCGCGTGCTGAGTCTGATCAGCTCAGTATTGTGTATGGCAGGCAGGGTATTATGGTTTAGAACTGAAGTGAACTCTGGAATTCCAGTGGTAAATCCGTAGCGAAGCTGCAATCGAGGAGCAATCGCCTAAGAAGGTCCTTATAAGTGAATTTTGGGAGCGGTGGCAAATGGTGCCACCAGGGTAAGCGCAGTCTGATGGGTATACTAATTTTGTGAAGTAACAAGTCAGGAGTAGAGCTATAGTTGAAGATATGTCAGTGTATCCTCATACTGAAGTGTGAAGTACACAACAGTATTCGGAACCTATAAGTAATCTTATCCTAGCGATAGCCTAAATTCAGCCAAGTCGGTGGACCCATCAGCACCCAAGAACGGTAGGCAGTAAACCATAACTCATCCTGAAATCAAGTTAGTATATGACTGAGAGTTACAGTGTTGTGCAAAGTAGGAAATGGGATAAACCCCAGAATCATTCTTTTACACTCTGTCTAACTCGCTTAGTGAGCAAATACGCGCTGCAGCGAGCTTAGCAGGTTGCTGCTACTGCCTGTTGCAACCTAGTTTTCTGTTTAGTCATTCCTAGCCATGGTGAATAGTCTCAAGCCCTCCTTATGTATCTTATCATTCGACCTTTTTGAAGTATTGGTATAAGCAATCCCAAACTACATTGTGAGCATGAGAGTTGTTGAGGAGTTACGTTTGAGATGATGTTAGGATTAGGAGACAATAAGACATTGGACTGAGTGTACCTTTCTATTAGAAACCAGTAAGTATAGTGAAACTATTAAGAGCTTAATCGTGACTGACGTGACAATTAGAATCCTTGTAATCCGTATCCGTACTCGAGAAAGCCTATGTAAGTTCAGTCACGTACAGAATTCTGAATTAGCAACCCAGCGTAGTGAACCTGTTAGATATCACCGTAATAGAGATTCAAATCGAACCGTCCGTATATGAGGGACCCAATTAGGACAAAGCACCTTCCAGTATCTTCTCAAGCCACCTTATTAGGTTATCATTTAGAAATGCCCTTAACTAAAGTTACTCTTACCTTCCAACTCGTAAGAACATTTTTACCTCGCCACTGAGAGTCAAGCTACATTTAATACAACAATTAGAAATTTCCATTCCAACCACACCAGTCTTTAGCAGTATATCCAGCAAACTTTAGAGACCCAAACATAAACTAGATCAACAGATAGGAGTCCATATGACATTCTGGGAGCCTTCAATCAAAATTCCGGGAACTCTATTACCGAATTGTTTAGCAATCAAACCAATAATAGGACCTTGTCACATAGGTATAACCTTGACTCCCATCAAAGCCGAATCCTTCCTTAGCGATACCGTCACTCAAATAGGTTTATTAGAGACCGTTAAATTAAGTATCCATAAACTAGTAACCCAGCACTCCTGACCAGTTAAATATCTCAATAAGAATAGTGGAATCTTTGCATCTTTGCCTTAATATTTTCTCATAGCAACAACTACTTTTAGATGCCAATAAAATAGGACAGTCGGTCTCTTATACTGGTAATTACACCGAACCATCATAGGTTAAGTTTTGACTAGTAATAACAATTGAGAGTTACCTTTAGCATGATCATTTGCCAGAGTCGGATCGTAGTTGCCTTGTCATTAGACAGTTTAGAGACCAATACTTCAGTTCCATACTAGGTTGACTACACACTACACGAATTCATGCATTAGAACCTGATATCTATAAAAATTAGTAGAACCAGTTAACCGTACTTGAGAGTCATCCATCCATTATCATTAGGCTATTAACTCAGTATAGCAGAAACAACATTAGAGCCAGACAGTGGGAAACATGACTCGATTAGATTAGCAATTAGAAGCCCTATTAGAGACATCAGTCACCCAGACCAATCTTTTTAGTACACGTGACTAGTTACCCAGACACAGTCAAACAAGTTAGTTTCAACTCAGGTTAGCCAACTGATACCTCCATACATTCAGACCTTTCATCTAAGAGGATATTAGAATCAGTTAGACGATCTACCAGTGAGAACAAAAATGAAAACCTAGTTACCCTAACCTGAGAGAACTGATAGTAGAAGTAGAACGGTAGAATATGAGTTTAAACCAGTAGAGGACAAATCTTCAATTGTCAATTTATCTCTAGTGATCCTAATTCAGCAGAGTCATTGAACCGAATAATGCTCAAATCAATATATGCAAGTCTTGGAACACCAAGAACCTGCGTACTACTAAACTTGTCTGATCACACCCCATATGAGAAAATTCTTCTCGTGCCTTAATGGTCTGACAACCACGTGCGGTACCTAGATTCTATTAGGATGCAAACCTTTCAAATTTCTCGAAGCCAGTTAGTTACATCGAGGGTGATAATGTCGCACTTAAGTAACCACATTAGATGTTTTCAGTTTTCCAGTTGTGTCATCATTAGCTGCAACCTATCTGTGGAAGTTAATTATTCTTGAGAAGGTCTAGAATAATTTCAGTTCTATTTCTTGCTCGTTGGTTGTTTTGTCAATCAACATCCGTAACTGTTTTGATACAAATGACTTAGCTCAGTATCAGAGGATTATTCAAATTTCGTGCACTCGAGCCTGCTAAATCAATTCTTCAATATAATTAGTTGTCTACCTCTTCGTACCCTTTGCAATCAAATTCAGAATTAAGTTCGGAGTTACTCCCAATCCAGTGGAGTTTAATTATTCCAGCGAAATCAGAGTTAAGGATTCAAACCTGTCAGTTTCATCTTCTAAATTCATGTTAGATTAGCGTGTTAACCTTAAGTACCCCTGGCCGAACGTTTCAACCTTCTAGATTCATTTCCTGTAATCTCGTGAGGCCTTGTACTGGAGCCCGAACGCTTGAACCCGAACATTTCTATTTCAAGTCCAATTACCAGTAATTAATTAACATAAGTGTAAGGATTACTTACTCGCTTGGAGTAATATATCAATCTCATTTGGAAGCCCTTTTCCCTATCCTTAGTGATCTGTTAAGATAATTCAGTCATCCGTCCTAAGCTAAACCATTCAGTCTAGCCTCAACTTTTCAGGTTTACACGTTACGTGTGCAATCAATTAAGTGGAGACTCTGGTTACCATATCCTAGTTCCACATATTAGTTACCTGTAAAGGAAATTCAAACAAGTTGGACCATTGACCTTGAGAGATAATCTGAACCCAAATGCATCTGCATGTTAGATGTGCCACTGCGGTTACCGTGTTGTACCAGAATGGATTAAAATTGTAGGTGGGATTTTATCGGATAACTATAGATTCGTCTGCTCAGGAGTCCAACTCATTGGCAGAAGAATCAGTAGTGTCTAGACGATTTTCCACTTGTTTTATATTTCAATCGATTCTGGGGTATTTAGACAACACGTGGTACAGGTGTATATTTGACGTGTCATGCATAATAGTGTTCGGAAAGAGAGCGATCCTGGAAGGGAAGAATTAGAATTTGTTGTAATAACACTCGAGCTTATACCTTAGGTTTTAGCTTGTACCCAACCAGGCCAGATACCGACATCCAAGTCCGATGGAGTTGGAGTTATATACCGGTGGTAACGGAAGAAGACTGACCGTAATCGAGGTGTCCGGGGAATCATAGACTAAGATAATAGCAACCCTGTCAGAAAGTGACTGTAGGCAATTGAATCAGAGTGCGCAGCACTGAAACCTTTGAGAACCTGAGGATAACCTTAGCCAATAGCTTAAGAGGAAAGTTTTATTCCAAGGAACGGGACATGATGGACCGGAGAATAGGTGAAGTTAGACCTTGGATATAGATGTGGACAACCTACTCTGACGATAATTGTAGAAGATTGAATTTCGAGGACGAAATTCTTTAAGAGGGGTAGATTGTAACATCCCAAATTTTATTTAATAGAAGAAAATTAAATAAAATCAATTAAAGGAGTCTAATTGGAGATATTTCTATTAATTAGACATATAGAGAATAATGAAGAGTATGAGTTAATTTGCTAGTAAGTGAAGGGGCAAAAGAGGAATTGTCCAAGAAAAGGGGGTTTATAAGAAGCAAAACTTTCCTTCATATTCATTTTATCACTTCCTGAAGTCTAAGCAGGAATCTCTCACCTCTTTCCTCTCTTCTCTACGCCTTCTTCATACTCACCAACAACAACTCACAATCTCAACTTCCAACCTTGAATCATTCACAAGAATCAGCAGCTTGAGCAAGAGCAAGGCAAAGAAATCAACTCTCATTCTTGCTTCTATTCCTCTCACGCAAAGATCCCTCAACCCCAATTCTTCAAGATTTCTCATAAAACTCCAATCAATGTTGATGCATGGCTGTTACAGTCCTGGGTTTTACTCTTGGAGGTTGGAAACCATGGTCGTGTAAGTATTTTATTATTCTTTCCTTCTATTTCTAGCTTGACCAAGAAACCCTTTTATTTCCCCAAATAATCATTCTCTCATCCTCACTTGAAATTACTTGTGCATGTGTGTTTATTCTGTCGAAATACAAGTTTGGAGGAGGTTAGAAGGTATGGGTAGCATGGAGAAATGGAAAGTTGGAAGTTTTGCAGAACCTTGTTCCCACTCTTGTCGCTCTCGCTACAGCGAGCAGTTACTCGCCTGGCGAGTATAGCAGCTGAAGCTGCATGTATTCTTCCTCTTTTGTAACCAATTCTCAATCTATGGTAAGCTGTTCTTAACCCTTCTATTCCTTTCTCAGTGGCTGGAGATGACTATTTCGATTCCTTAACCTCAGTGGATTCTTAAACACTCTTTAATTCATTTCCTCTCCATTTCATTCTAGCACTCAAGTCGGGGTTTCAAGTGAGTTCCATTGCTGAAAGGTTCGTGGCTGTTGTTGTGTATTAAATCAGTGTAAAGCTTCAAATACCAGGTGGGTTCATAGGATAGTGTAGTTAGTCTCCCAATTATGAGTATTTGCATGTTAACTTAGGTTTTAGGAAAAACATTGTGTGAGGGCGATTAATCCCAAGTTCCCTCCATTCTGTTTATATATTGTGTAAATTATGTTACTGCACTGATTAAATGAGGATTGTAGGTGTAATTTTGAGGAGCATATGATTTTGGCAAAACAGGGTAAACTCTGCATGAACTCGCCACAGCGAGTAGCTGGCGAGCATTCATGGCGAGCTGGGCTCTGGGCTGATGAAACTCGCCATGGCGAGCTCCTGCTCGCCACAGCGAGTTGATTTAGGTCAGGACCTATAACCTCGCCATAGCGAGCTGGTGACTCGCCGTAGCGAGCTTGTGTAGAACTGACCTACATTTTCTATTTTCTAAATAAAGATTTCCACACTCGTTTTATATCCTCGGGAGAATCAGATAACTTGCAGTAATATAATTAATATAATGTCGAACAGAATGTTAATCACAGATAATGATTAGGGTATAACTTAGTTATTAATTAGGCTTGTATGCTCCCCGGGTTTTGGGAAATATTGGTAGTAAGAACTAAATTAGTTTCAGTCAATTATGAGCGATTTTGTGATATCGCGCTATGGACTCCCAATGGGATAATCCATTAGGATAAGTTATTGTGAGCTGCATGTCGTGACCGGATCGGTTGACGGATATGGCAGGCCTCTGAGACATGCTCACCTCAGAGTGTCTTTGTGTTTAAAATGAATAAGAGTTTACTAATCTGTGATACACCTTTATATTATGCTATTTATGTCATGTTAGTTATGTTAGTATGTACGACTGATTTAGGTGCCCCCCGGTGTAGTCACCTCTAGGAGGGTAGTAGGACTCACTGAGGCTTAGTAGTCTCACCCCACTCCAAATCAATTTTTTTAGGTAGACAGGTTAACTGGAGAAGGGACCAGGATGGAGCTGATGATTTGGAGCTGAGCTTGGATCATCGTACTAGACGATTTAGTCTTCCTTTGATTTAGTTTACCTGTATACTTGGGATTCTATTCTATTTCCACTGTATTATTGATGCTCATTAACTGTTGTAATGATTTAATTGTAATTCATCTGTTTTACCTCGTTAAATTTATAGTACTCAGATTCCATTATTTATGTCTTGACTAAATATTCTAGATATTTTAGTTGGGGCGTTATAAGAGTGAACCATTTTGATATCTATGTGACATTTGAGTCTCAACCAATGAAGCTTAAAGAGAGAAACCATTTGCCAAATAAGCATCAATCTTCTCCAAGGTAGGAAATCCCATATTCCAAAGCTTTAGTGATTGGAGCATGGGAGCACTTGATTCTTTATACGAAGTTCATGGATTTCTTTCCAAACAAGCGGAAGAAGAAGGATGACATGTTTTTTCTAACATATATGCCACCCTAACAGTGGTTGAGGCGCCAAGCTAATGACGTTAAACAAGCGCGTGACCTTTTAGGTCATGGATCGTCAAGCTATTGACGTTAAACAAGCGCTGCTTGGGAGGCAACCCAAAGTTTTTATTTACTGATTCATACTTTTAGTGTGCCTTGTTTGTGTTTGCAGGTTAAGTAAAGGAGTAGAGTCGAGACAGTTGGATGAGTCGGAGAGATGAGCCCAAGACTTTGAGGCCTATCAACAACGGAAGCATTCCTATGAGGCAGACTTTGGCCTCGGAGAGAGACGGGATGAGAGCGGATCTTCTCATCAGTGACTCTACAGTTGGTAATTGCCTAATCCTTTGAACTTGGATTTTATTTTGTTTTTTCTGAATGCCTATGTCTGTTTGAAAACTTGTGCTACTATTGATATTGGTTTGTTTAAAAAGATATGAGGTCTGTTAGGTTAGCATTTCTTTTACTACATAGATTTTTTATTCCCATATTGGTTGCTTGTTATGTTTGAATTCTATTAGAAAAGCTTAGGAAAATTCTCAAATATTGACCACTCGATAATTCGGCCAAGCCGTGAGATTTCGAGCCCAAACACTTAAAATTTTTCTTGTTATGAGAGATTCCACCGCTTAGCTAATTCTCTAGAACTTGCTTATGTTCTCTTTCTTGATTGATCATTATAAATATCACACTGTGGCAAGTTGTTTTTACCTTGAGCCCTTTTAAAGCCACCCTGCTTGTATAATAAATCCTTTGTTAACCCCTTTGAGCCGAAAGAAAAATGTTGTTGCTTGCTGAACCAAAATTTTCAAATGAAAGAACAAAAAAAGATGATTTTCTTGGAGTTTAGACACTTAAATTGAGCACATGGCTCATCACCAAGTTTGGGGTTGCTCTTGGTATTTGCAACCGAATAAGTTTGGGGTGGGGTACTAGAGAACTGAAAAAAGAAAAAAATGATGAATGAATGAAAAGAAAAAATATAGATATGATATAAAGAAAGAGGTATCTCATACACATCTCAAAAAAATTGTGATCGAAAAAAATCTTATTGAGTTCTCTAGTATAAACCGCTAAAGTGTAAAGGGGGAAAAATATATATAAATATAGGTGACCTTGAAATCTCTATGTTTTTCTGCTTACCATCCAAAAACATCCACCCTTAAACCTTAGCCCCATTATAACCTTCAAGTCCTCTAAAGGTGTGAATTTGTTTATGTGTCGATCGATTGTAGAATGTTTGCAAACCTATGGTTGAATAGCTATGACTGTGTCGATTGGGCGAATTGAACGAATAAACAGGAGAGAAAGTGAGGGAGTGAAGTGATTATGTTTGGTCAATGTTTGCATAAGGTTTTTGTTATTCTATTAGTATTCAATATGCATGTGTATTCATAATAGGAATGATCATAAGAATGTTGATTATGATGTTTGACTTGACTGACTTTGCTGATGTGAATTAAACTGTTGAGATAGTGCCATGTTTTCCGATAGATACAGGTATTCCTTGAGGACAAGGAAAAGTTCAAGTTTGAGGTTGTGATGACTTCACGTCATTACCATGTTGCTAACCATATTCCAAGGCGTTTTAGGTAGCATTATAACGTTTTCCTCAATGAAATAAAGAGAAAATAACATTGTTACAAGAAAGCTTGAATCACAAGAAAATTGAAGAGAATCAGCATAATTTAAGTCATGACGTATGTCCGGTATTTTGATCATAACTGGAGTTTCGTAACTCGGGATGACGCGTGACTTACGGAAAATGAAAGCTAAGATCAAGAGCTACAACTTTCATGAAGACAAGAAATGCATATGCCTCTGCCGTTTGCGCCAGGCGCGGGCACGCAACCTAGTTCTATAAATTGGAATTTTTGCCACAATTTTGTTGACAGAATTTGACGGTGAGAAAAATACTTTTCAGAGGCGAATCCAGAGGTGTTGAGCAAGGTTTCTAGTGTGGAAACACATCAATTCCTTACTTGTAATGAATTCTTTAACTCTATTTTATGTTATTAATTTAGTTATGAGTAGCTAAACTTCTTTGATTGGATCTATGAGGATTCTAATTGTTATTATTCTTGAACCATGTGGTCTCATATGACATGTTAATGAATTAAGAAGTTAGTTTATGTTAATTATCCCTTGTTCTTAATGCTTTACATAAATTGATCACTTGTGTCATGATTCCGGTTATTTGTTTACTATGAGAATAGGAATAAATCATCGATCTAGGGATACTTATTCAATTAACCGTTGTTTAAGAGATTTCAAATTGTTAATTGAGAATTCTAGGGTTAAAGTGCCAAAACCTCAATTGATCATGAATAACCTAAAATTGTTAAGAGATTAGGGAGTTATGATCAAGGGAGAGGATTATGTACCAAGAGATTGGGCATAGTTACTTTTTTTAATCGAATCGTGAAACTAAATTTGTAAACCTTGTTAACATGCATGAACTACCAAGATAATAATAATTAGATGAACCAAAAGGATGCAATCGCCTTCTCTTTCTGAGTTAAATCTTATTTTCTTGCCGTATTTTCTTCAAAAACCTAATTCTACAAAATTTCCCCTTTATATTTATGCAAATTAAATTACGTATGATTTCACAATTACTTTCGTTTGATTCGGAACAATCCCTGCGGATACGATAATATTTATACTTACTTTGATACTTCATCAAATGGCGCTGTTGCCGGTGATTGTTGATTGAATTAACAAGGTAATTGGATCGTACGTATTTTATTTTACTTTATTTATTTATTTTCTGTTTTTAATATTCCTAAAAAAAAATAAAAAATTATATTTTATTTCTTTTATTTGATTCTAGGGTTAATAGGTCTTTACCCCCTGCTAAGTGGGCGTGTTTTGCGTTACCCCCCTGCTAAAAATTTCTTGAAGATTGTCCCCTTGCAAAGTTTTTTTTTTGGTTTCCCCCCTTTTCCTCTCTTGGATGCAAGAAATTTTAACTTTTTAAATCGGTTGAACAAAATAACCGATTTAAAAAACATAATTTTTTAAATCGGTTGAACAAAATAACCGATGTAAAAAGTGCACTCAAGGGGGGAAACCAAAAAAAAAACTTTGCAAGGGGGAAATCTTCAAGAAATTTTTAGCAGGGGGGGTAATGCAAAACACGCTCACTTAGCAGGGGGTAAAGACCTATTAACCCTTGATTCTATTAGAATTTATTTAGGATCTTTAGTTATATTGTGTTTATTTATTTAGAAGATTTGTTTTATTTAAAATATTGATTTGGTAAGATTTTTATTTTATTTTTTTTGGTAGAGATTTGGTAAGATTTTATTAGATTCTTTCTAAAAAAAAAAATTTAGAAAAGAAAAAATTTGTTCTCTTCATGTCTTTTTCATTGTGCTTTGCGACTAAAAAATTTCTCCAAGTTTTGTAGCAATGGATTCAAAATGGATTGATAATAGATTGCTTGATTGCGAAGGAATTGCTATTATTTGTTATTATCTCTCTCGACTATCTGATCAGCAAAAATGTGTGAATAGTCGACTAAAGTTATTGAAAGAGAGATGTGGATTTTGTGGAGCGAATCATCACAATGACTATTGTGAGCAATTTTGTTTAAAGAAAGAAAAGCCTGAAGTGATTAACATCGATTATAACTTTCAACTCAAAAAGATTTTGGATGAATTTTTGAGGTCAAATCAAGTTGCATTTGATGGATTTGGAGTTGAATGTAGTAATCTTGTTAAAAAGGGCAAATGTGTGTGTGAAAAGTTGGTTGAGAGTGAGATAGAACATTGTGCTATTGTGGTAGACGAAGAAGATTTGAAAAACAAGATTAATGGCATGAGAAGAGTGAACCATTTTGATATCTATGTGACATTTGAGTCTCAACCAATGAAGCTTAAAGAGAGAAACCATTTGCCAAATAAGCATCAATCTTCTCCAAGGTGGGAAATCCCATATTCCAAAGCTTTAGTGATTGGAGCATGGGAGCACTTGATTCTTTATACGAAGTTCATGGATTTCTTACCAAACAAGCGGAAGAAGAAGGATGACATGTTTTTTCTAACATATATGCCACCCTAACAGTGGTTGAGGCGCCAAGTTAATGACGTTAAACAAGTGCGTGACCTTTTAGGTCATGGACCGTCAAGCTATTGACGTTAAACAAGCGCTGCTTGGGAGACAACCCAAAGTTTTTATTTACTGATTCATACTTTTAGTGTGCCTTGTTTGTGTTTGCAGGTTAAGTAAAGGAGTAGAGTCGAGACAATTGGATGAGTCGGAGAGATGAGCCCAAGACTTTGAGGCCTATCAACAACGGGAGCATTACAATGAGGCAGACTTTGGCCTCGGAGAGAGACGGGATGAGAGCGGATCTTCTCATCAGTGACTCTACAGTTGGTAATCGCCTAATCCTTTGAACTTGGATTTTATTTTGTTTTTTCTGAATGCCTATGTCTGTTCGAAAACTTGTGCTACTATTGATATTGGTTTGTTTAAAAAGATATGAGGTCTGTTAGGTTAGCATTTCTTTACTACATAGATTTTTTATTCCCTTATTGGTTGCTTGTTATGTTTGAATTCTATTAGAAAAGCTGAGGAAAATTCTCAAATATTGACCACTCGATAATTCGGCCAAGCCGTGAGATTTCGAGCCCAAACACTTAAAATTTTTCTTGTTATGAGAGATTCCACCAGTTAGCTAATTCTCTAGAACTTGCTTATGTTCTCTTTCTTGATTGATCGCTATAAAAATCACACTGAGGCAAGTTGTTTGTACCTTGAGCCCTTTTAAAGCCACCCTGCTTGTATAGTAAATCCTTTGTTAACCCCTTTGAGCCGAAAGAAAAATGTTGTTGCTTGCTGAACCAAAATTTTCAAATAAAAGAACAAAAAAAGATGATTTTCTTGGAGTTCAGACACTTAAATTGAGCACATGGCTCATCACTAAGTTTGGGGTTGCTCTTGGTATTTGCAACCGAATAAGTTTGGGGTGGGGTACTAGAGAACTGAAAAAAGAAAAAAATGATGAATGAATGAAAAGAAAAAATATAGATATGATATAAAGAAAGAGGTATCTCATACACATCTCAAAAAAATTGTGATCGAAAAAAATCTTATTGAGTTCTCTAGTATAAACCGCTAAAGTGTAAAGGGGGAAAAATATATATAAATATAGGTGACCTTGAAATCTCTATGTTTTTCTGCTTACCATCCAAAAACATCCACCCTTAAACCTTAGCCCCATTATAACCTTCAAGTCCTCTAAAGGTGTGAATTTGTTTGTGTGTCGATCGATTGTAGAATGTTTGCAAACCTATGGTTGAATAGCTATGACTGTGTCGATTGGGCGAATTGAACGAATAAACAGGAGAGAAAGTAAGGGAGTGAAGTGATTATGTTTGGTCAATGTTTGCATAAGGTTTTTGTTATTCTATTAGTATTCAATATGCATGTGTATTCATAATAGGAATGATCATAGGAATGTTGATTATGATGTTTGACTTGACTGACTTTGCTGATGTGAATTAAACTGTTGAGATAGTGCCATGTTTTCCGATAGATACAGGTATTCCTTGAGGACAAGGAAAAGTTCAAGTTTGAGGTTGTGATGACTTCACGTCATTACCATGTTGCTAACCATATTCCAAGGCGTTTTAGGTCGCATTATAACGTTTTCCTCAATGAAATAAAGAGAAAATAACATTGTTACAAGAAAGCTTGAATCACAAGAAAATTGAAGAGAATCAGCACAATTTAAGTCATGACGTATGTCCGGTATTTTGATCATAACTGGAGTTTCGTAACTCGGGATGACGCGTGACTTACGGAAAATGAAAGCTAAGATCAAGAGCTACAACTTTCATGAAGACAAGAAATGCATATGCCTCTGCCGTTTGCGCCAGGCGCGGGCACGCAACCTAGTTCTATAAATTGGAATTTTTGCCACAATTTGGTTGACAGAATTTGACGGTGAGAAAAATACTTTTCAGAGGCGAATCCAGAGGTGTTGTGCAAGGTTTCTAGTGTGGAAACACATCAATTCCTTACTTGTAATGAATTCTTTAACTCTATTTTATGTTATTAATTTAGTTATGAGTAGCTAAACTTCTTTGATTGGATCTATGAGGATTCTAATTGTTATTATTCTTGAACCATGTAGTCTCATATGACATGTTAATGAATTAAGAAGTTAGTTTATGTTAATTATCCCTTGTTCTTAATGCTTTACATAAATTGATCACTTGTGTCATGATTCCGGTTATTTGTTTACTATGAGAATAGGAATAAATCATCGATCTAGGGATACTTATTCAATTAACCGTTGTTTAAGAGATTTCAAATTGTTAATTGAGAATTCTAGGATTAAAGTGCCAAAACCTCAATTGATCATGAATAACCTAAAATTGTTAAGAGATTAGGGAGTTATGATCAAGGGAGAGGATTATGTACCAAGAGATTGGGCATAGTTACTTTTTTTAATCGAATCGTGAAACTAAATTTGTAAACCTTGTTAACATGCGTGAACTACCAAGATAATAATAATTAGATGAACCAAAAGGATGCAATCGCCTTCTCTTTCTGAGTTAAATCTTATTTTCTTGCCGTATTTTCTTCAAAAACCTAATTCTACAAAATTTCCCCTTTATATTTATGCAAATTAAATTACGTATGATTTCACAATTACTTTCGTTTAATTCGGAACAATCCCTGCGGATACGATAATATTTATACTTACTTTGATACTTCATCAAATGGCGCTGTTGCCGGTGATTGTTGATTGAATTAACAAGGTAATTGGATCGTACGTATTTTATTTTACTTTATTTATTTATTTTCTGTTTTTAATATTCCTAAAAAAAAATAAAAAATTATATTTTATTTCTTTTATTTGATTCTAGGGTTAATAGGTCTTTACCCCCTGCTAAGTGGGCGTGTTTTGCGTTACCCCCCTGCTAAAAATTTCTTGAAGATTGCCCCCTTGCAAAGTTTTTTTTTTTGGTTTCCCCCCTTTTCCTCTCTTGGATGCAAGAAATTTTAACTTTTTAAATCGGTTGAACAAAATAACCGATTTAAAAAACATAATTTTTTAAATCGGTTGAACAAAATAACCGATGTAAAAAGTGCACTCAAGGGGGGAAACCAAAAAAAAAACTTTGCAAGGGGGAAATCTTCAAGAAATTTTTAGCAGGGGGGTAATGCAAAACACGCTCACTTAGCAGGGGGGTAAAGACCTATTAACCCTTGATTCTATTAGAATTTATTTAGGATCTTTAGTTATATTGTGTTTATTTATTTAGAAGATTTGTTTTATTTAAAGTATTGATTTGGTAAGATTTTTATTTTATTTTTTTTGGTAGAGATTTGGTAAGATTTTATTAGATTCTTTCTAAAAAAAAATTTAGAAAAGAAAAAATTTGTTCTCTTCATGTCTTTTTCATTGTGCTTTGCGACTAAAAAATTTCTCCAAGTTTTGTAGCAATGGATTCAAAATGGATTGATAATAGATTGCTTGATTGCGAAGGAATTGCTATTATTTGTTATTATCTCTCTCGACTATCTGATCAGCAAAAATGTGTGAATAGTCGACTAAAGTTATTGAAAGAGAGATGTGGATTTTGTGGAGCGAATCATCACAATGACTATTGTGAGCAATTTTGTTTAAAGAAAGAAAAGCCTGAAGTGATCAACATCGATTATAACTTTCAACTCAAAAAGATTTTGGATGAATTTTTGAGGTCAAATCAAGTTGCATTTGATGGATTTGGAGTTGAATGTAGTAATCTTGTTAAAAAGGGCAAATGTGTGTGAAAAGTTGGTTGAGAGTGAGATAGAACATTGTGCTATTGTGGTAGACGAAGAAGATTTGAAAAACAAGATTAATGGCATGAGAAGAGTGAACCATTTTGATATCTATGTGACATTTGAGTCTCAACCAATGAAGCTTAAAGAGAGAAACCATTTGCCAAATAAGCATCAATCTTCTCCAAGGTGGGAAATCCCATATTCCAAAGCTTTAGTGATTGGAGCATGGGAGCACTTGATTCTTTATACGAAGTTCATGCATTTCTTACCAAACAAGCGGAAGAATAAGGATGACATGTTTTTTCTAACATATATGCCACCCTAACAGTGGTTGAGGCGCCAAGTTAATTACGTTAAACAAGCGCGTGACCTTTTAGGTCATGGACCGTCAAGCTATTGACGTTAAACAAGCGCTGCTTGGGAGACAACCCAAAGTTTTTATTTACTGATTCATACTTTTAGTGTGCCTTGTTTGTGTTTGCAGGTTAAGTAAAGGAGTAGAGTCGAGACAATTGGATGAGTCGGAGAGATGAGCCCAAGACTTTGAGGCCTATCAACAACGGGAGCATTACAATGAGGCAGACTTTGGCCTCGGAGAGAGACGGGATGAGAGCGGATCTTCTCATCAGTGACTCTACAGTTGGTAATTGCCTAATCCTTTGAACTTGGATTTTATTTTGTTTTTTCTGAATGCCTATGTCTGTTCGAAAACTTGTGCTACTATTGATATTGGTTTGTTTAAAAAGATATGAGGTCTGTTAGGTTAGCATTTCTTTACTACATAGATTTTTTATTCCCTTATTGGTTGCTTGTTATGTTTGAATTCTATTAGAAAAGCTGAGGAAAATTCTCAAATATTGACCACTCGATAATTCGGCCAAGCCGTGAGATTTCGAGCCCAAACACTTAAAATTTTTCTTGTTATGAGAGATTCCACCAGTTAGCTAATTCTCTAGAACTTGCTTATGTTCTCTTTCTTGATTGATCGCTATAAAAATCACACTGAGGCAAGTTGTTTGTACCTTGAGCCCTTTTAAAGCCACCCTGCTTGTATAGTAAATCCTTTGTTAACCCCTTTGAGCCGAAAGAAAAATGTTGTTGCTTGCTGAACCAAAATTTTCAAATAAAAGAACAAAAAAAGATGATTTTCTTGGAGTTCAGACACTTAAATTGAGCACATGGCTCATCACTAAGTTTGGGGTTGCTCTTGGTATTTGCAACCGAATAAGTTTGGGGTGGGGTACTAGAGAACTGAAAAAAGAAAAAAATGATGAATGAATGAAAAGAAAAAATATAGATATGATATAAAGAAAGAGGTATCTCATACACATCTCAAAAAAATTGTGATCGAAAAAAATCTTATTGAGTTCTCTAGTATAAACCGCTAAAGTGTAAAGGGGGAAAAATATATATAAATATAGGTGATCTTGAAATCTTCATGTTTTTCTGCTTACCATTCAAAAACATCCACCCTTAAACCTTAGCCCCATTATAACCCTCAAGTCCTCTAAAGGTGTGAATTTGTTTGTGTGTCGATCGATTGTAGAATGTTTGCAAGCCTATGGTTGAATAGCTATGACTGTGTCGATTGGGCGAATTGAACGAATAAACAGGAGTGAAGTGATTATGTTTGGTCAATGTTTGCAAAAGGTTTTTGTTATTCTAATAGTATTCAATATGCATGTGTATTCATAATAGGAATGATCATATGAATGTTGATTATGATGTTTGACTTGACTGACTTTGCTGATGTGAATTAAACTTTTGAGATAGTGCCATGTTTTCCTATAGATACAGGTATTCCTTGAGGACAAGGAAAAGTTCAAGTTTAAGGTTGTGATGACTTCACGTCATTACCATGTTGCTAACCATATTCCAAGGCGTTTTAGGTAGCATTATAACGTTTTCCACAATGAAATAAAGAGAAAATAACATTGTTACAAGAAAGCTTGAATCACAAGAAAATTGAAGAGAATCAGCACAATTTGAGTCATGACGTATGTCCGGTATTTTGATCATAACTGGAGTTTCGTAACTCGGGATGACGCGTGACTT